>CM076571.1:653582590-654293378 GCA_034641835.2 Pinus albicaulis
AAGGGGTAGAACTATACTGAATGGACAACTGTTCATTTACTTTAATGAGTTCGAATAGTCAAGTACTAGGAAATATTTTCATACTATGAGAGTCTAAAAAGGGCTTAAAAGAGGACTCTAGAGTTCCACTTTTTCATATTTTTATAAAGCCCAAAAACATGATAAATGTATACTCGATGTCAAAATAATTCTTTTCCCCAAAATCCTGTATCTTGCACAAAAACTCAAATGATTAGAAATATCTACTTTGAAAAAGTAAAAATATTTAGATTTGACCTTTCAAAAGTAAAAAACATATAAAATAATAATATTTTATTCATTAAAAACTATAAAAAGGAGTTAAAATAAGCCATTTTCACCTTTTGTTTTTTAGAACAGTGCATAGAGAGATTTTGATAAAAAAATTCTAGAGCTGATATCAGAAGAACTAACTGTTCATTTTGTGAATCCTTAGAACCAGGTAATCCACATCATCATTGCCTACATTTTCATCCATTTCATTTTTTATTTCAAGCTTTCAAGGCATTTTTTAGGAGAAAAATATGTTTCAAAATCTGCCCTCGGGTGTGCATGGTTCCTCCTTGTGAAAACCACGCACCCCGATGATTTTTTTAAAAGAAAAATTGTCGGGTTGCCGCAGGTTCTATGTGAAGCGTGTGCACACAAACACACTATCTGTACACAAAACCCATGTAGTCATGGTGAGATTTTTAAAAACTTACATTTCTTCATAAAAAATGGTTCAAGTTTCCTCCAACTGATTTTAATTGTTTAATTTATTGATTTTTAGGCCTTTTAATCATGTTGGAATGGTGTGAACAAGAACTTGAGCTCGTGGATAATGAAGCCATGGATGATCAAGAAACCATGCATGCATTTAGAAACTATGGGTTGTACAATTTCTAGTTAATTTAGGGGATGAAGGCACAAGTTGAGCTAATGACTTGGCTTGTGAATGCATTGGACGTGCAAGATCAATGTTTCATAATTGGTGACCATCAGCTTGAGATTGAGATGGAAGACATATACTTCCTTACTGGATGACCTCGTAGAGGGAGAATAATTTCCTTATTTGGGACTAGATAAGGAGGTCTTTAGGCTTAGTATTTTAGCAATACTTCAGAGTTGAAGGACATACACATAAATATCAAAACCATCTTGCGAATGGAACTTAAAATCATAGAATTCATAGTGACCAGGTTATGCGAGAGTGAAGCTCCGCATGTGGCTACCAAAGCACAAATGCAAACTAAATCTGAGTGTTTGAGACGGACAGTATTCAACTGGAGTGAAGGGGTATTGGACAATATTAAGGGCCAACTAACTAGAGAAAAAAATGGGAAGTTGAAAAACTTCAGATATGGTGCCATTCTTATCTCATTTTCTCTAGAGAGAATTCCACTTATTTCTCTTCAACTAATTCTAGTGGATCCTATAAGTCCTCAGGAACCTCGTATGGTGCGACGAGTAGCACTAATGGCTCACCATGGTGGCAAGGGTGGTTCAGTGGTTCAGTTCACTTTGACTTACTTCATGTGGCTCAGGAACCATGTCTTCACTATTGAAGATTTTCCTTATGCAAGAATGGATTATAGAAGTGATCCTGAAACATCCTTGCCACTAGGGGCACAGTGGGATGAGACAGGTTAGTGAACCATTTTCAAGTTTTTAATCTAATTTTTATTTCAACTTTTATCGTCCAATACTAACAAAAATTTGAAATGCAGATGTCAGTTCGACATGACCAGGAGTGCTTCGTCTCTTTGACAGGCGAGAGGCACAACCCGTAACACCTCCACAGGACGATGCAGCAAATATCCTAACAGAGATGGAGCACAACCTTAAGAGGTTTCCCATTGATATTCCTGAGACAGGAACCGATGATATCCCTCTTAGGCTCTAGAGACACGTGACTAGTGTTCGAGGTCCACTTAGGGGATTTCTGCACAAGGTGGCACATGCTATAGTTTATTATGACTACCATCATCATGGAAAGCTGATGGTAAACTTAGATCAACATTTTGTTTTTGTATCAGTATCTTTTAGACCATAAGGTGTTTGAGCCTATGATAACAAACGATGTAATATTTTTTGGACACAAACTTATCTATCCTAATGATATTACTACTTTCATTCTCTGAGTATATTTTTCAACATGGATTGAATTTTTTTTTGATTACTTTTTTAATGTTGCAGATGTCTATTTAAAACTCGATTATCTATTGCATTAGCCAATGTCTTTAAATTTCTTGAAATATGTTGATATTCGATATAATCAGATTGTCGCGCCAAGAGACAAAGCTTCAAAAATAATATTAACAACACTGGATTTCTAATAGAATAAACTCTATTTAAATTTAATGTAATGAGTTGCGAATCTAACCTAATGATCACACGTAGAATACCAAATGTAATGGAATTAGATAATAACTCAATGACTGTGCTATATTCTACAATATTATTCATTTTTTGACCAAGGCATATCCCATGAATAGAAACTAACTCATCGGTGGGTGAATAGATAACCCAAGCCACAGAAGAGATGTTTTGTGTACTATGATAAGCGCCATCAGCTAAAGTAATGTAAGTTTTAAGGGATGTCGACATCTGCAATATCAATAAAAATCAAGATAAGCAATGATAGTAGTAACAACAAAAACTAATCTAGGCACACTTGTCTAATATAAGGCACACTGTTCTAAAATGTAACTATTGTACAAGAGAGATGTTCACATGAAAATTCACACATAGTATATCATAGGATAAAGACCATTTATGGGTTTATCTAAAGAGACCTCGTCATAATCAATTAATTAATAGGCACCTTTTGCAAGTACACACTTGAAAATATAGGGACCATGCCACATCAGCTCGAACTTACCAGTACCTAGCTTGTCGTTAGCTTGATCATATACTAAAACTAGGTCACCTTCTCAATGAATGCAAGGGTTAACGCTTTGATCATTTTGAGATTTGACATGTTTCTTATGATCTTCAGTAGCCAATGCAGCAGTGCACTGAATCTCATCTAATTATGCTAAGTATAGAAAGCATTTCTCCTCTTCAGAGGTCACTGGTAACAATTCAATGGCTAATTTGAGTGACGGTATTTCACATTCAATGGGTAACAGATCTTTTAAACCATAGACAAGTTGAAAAGGAGTGAACCCTATAGCAGTTTTTGCAGACGTACGCTATGCCCATAATGTCGAAAAAATCATGGTATGCCAATTATATTTATGAGTCCCGACAATCCGTTTAATCATGGTGGTTAAAACCTTATTGACGGGTTCAACTCAAACATTAGCCTGTAGGTAATATAGAGTAGAATTATCATGGTGTAGGCCAACATCAAAAATTTTGGTCATCATAATATTTCGAAAATGGATCCCATGGTCTATAATAATAGCTTGAGGGACACCGAATCGAGCAATCACATGATTGAATATCAAAGTAGTTGCATTTTTTCCATCAACCACGAATGTAGGCATCACCTTGTCCCATTTGGTAAATTAATATATGTCGAGAGTAATATTCCCATGCCCCTTGGCCAAGTGAGGGTTACATCTAATGAAATCGACTCCCCATTTCGCAAAATGAATGACAGAAATGATTAGGTGAAGAGGAGTTGGAGGTGCATGCATCTTTCGATCAAAAATTTTATAGCTGTGGAATTTTCGAATTGCGATGATACAATATTTGAATAAATATGGCCAAAAATAGCCAACATGCAATATCTTTTGGGTTGTGGCAAACCCAGACATATGACCACAAAACCCTCTAGAGTAGCAATCATTCAAAACCCTTTCAGCCTCTTCATTAGTTATAAAACATCAAAAAAAAGAATCCACATCATGATGATAAAGAGTGTCCCTAATAATATTGTATTTTTGGGATTGGTATCAGATTCTCCGTCAATCAGATCGTGAAGTTTTACGACAAAAGGTTTTGGGTCTGAACATATATAATGATATTTCCATACTAAGGATCTAAATTACTGATTAGGAACAAATATTCATCTGTGATAGGATTCTCTGCCACCGCTTCAGACTAATTATTTGGAAAGTCACACATAAGTTTGATAAACACTAGATATTTCTTTGACTCCGACTTCTCGAAATCCAAATCAAACTCTTGCAGGATAGCAATCAACTTGGAGTATTTTCCCCCGAGAATTTTTTTTTTCAATATGTACATCATCCTGTAGCAATTAGATATCATTGTGGTTTTTCGTAACAATATGTAATGACAGAATCGTTGGAAAACTTGAACTACCACCAAGGCCAATTTAACCACATGTCAACACTTCATTTCCGTCGGGTTGTTCATTCTGAGATTCATCCTCCTGAACCAAAACCATTCCATTCGTAGAATCAAACGCAGCTAAATATAAAAATTAATCCTGGTGGTAGATGGGCGGATGTAATAACGGTGCATGGGTCAACACATTTTTAGTGCATCAAAATATTTATCAGCAATCTCATCCCAAATAAATGGAAAATTTTGTTTCAAGAACTGGGTAAAACCTTTTGTTAACTCAACATAGTTTGGGATATGTTATCAGTATAATTTTTTTTTTTCTAAACTTGGATAGTTTTCTTTGTTCCTAGTCATGGTTTTTAGATAGGTGTGAAGTCATGTTAATTTTTTAGGGGTTAAGTGATAGGGTTAGAGTCTAATTTTCATTTACATAATAAATTCTAACAACCTTATTTCATACTTTGACAGTCTCATACCATGTTTAGAGAGTCAATTTTTTAACCATTTTGAAAAAAAAATTATTAAGCCATGAAACCACGTTTTGTAGCACAGACAGCATAAAAAACTACTTTTGTGCTATGAAAATGGTGCTCATTTCGTGGCGCAAAATCCTAAAATTGCATTGAACACGCTACGAAATCGGGGATTCGTAGTATGTCTTTTCAGTTATCAAATCCAACAAAATTCCATTAATCATTCATGATTAGGTGTCAGCCACGAGTCTTTTCTCACACATGCAACCATTCATAGCCATCATAACATTCGTTTGAGGTCATTTGTCTTATGTCATTTTCAAATTTTAAAGGGGCTGGTTGTGGTTTCATTGTCTCATGCAAGAAACACATGATCCATACCATCTTTCGAATGGTAAGCTCATGGTAAGTAAAGACAAAAGCTTCTCTTTCATTCATCAAGCAAGGTAGTGTCTCTAATCAAGCAAGGTAGTTTATCAAGCAAGGTAGTCTATCAAGCGAGGCAGTTTACTCTGAAATCAAGCGAGGCTGTTGGTTACAGGTTTTCAAAAAGCACACAGGAATTTCAACGAAAGGATGATAGAGGAATGAAAGAATCATATGCCAGGCCATTGTCTAAGGACAAAGCCTGAAAACATAGAGGCTATAACCAAAGAAAAATCAATTGAGGAGGTCTTCAAGAAGGCAGGATGTTGGAAGTTCTGTGAAAAATTGTAGAGAGGTTATAATCAAGTGAAAAAAGAGTTTTCTTTTCATTTCACAGGTTTGAATAAAAAGGTTGGTATCTTAAACTTGACAATTTCCCCTGAAATTATATCATCAGTGATAGAGATTCCAAGGAGAGAAGAAAGATGGTTCAAAAATTTCAGGTTTGAGATGGAACCATGTAAATTTTTTCTGAAACCAGGGTTTGAAGAGATAGATTTAACTAAAGCAGTGCCAAGAAGCTACATCAAGAACACCTATGCCAATCCGCTCTACAACATTCAAAGGTACTTCACCTATGAGGGGAGATACCATAAAGTGTATTCTTATCATTTCAAACTCTTGCTACATTTTACTGGAATGATTTAATTGAATTTTCCTTTCTTCTTGTTTCGATGTTTAGTTAAGATGGCATATAAAGTGCAAATGAAAGCTCAATACTATGAAACTTCACTTTTCCATCATGGCCTAGTTAAATTGATAGTTTTACGTGAACTTCAAAGGATAAATAGAGAATGGTCTACATTTTTTTTGTGTGTGGATTTGGGGTGGAAACACAAGGAACAGGTATTAGCCCTAGAGTGAAAGAAAAATCATCAACAGAAACCAATGACCCTGCAGAGAAAAGATCAAAAATATTTGTCAAGTTAAAACCTAGAAAGCAAGTGAAAGAGCCACAGATTAAAAAATCAGTGATTATTCAAGAAAGCCCTCAACTTGCACAAAAGAGGACAACTAAAGTTAATGAAATAGTACAGGAATAGTCAACCAGCAAATCGGCCCAGAAAATATTGACTAGAAGTCAAATAGCAAAGGAAAAGGGAAAAACAGTGGTTTCAGAAGAAGATCCAGGTTTAAAGGGTAGTTTGAATGATATTTTACAGGCAATTGATATTGAATAATCTTCTTTAGTTTAGCAAGATTTTATAAGATTGGATGAAGGGAAATCTAAGAAGATGAAATCTTCCAAAAAGTTGGATTTTGATGATGAAATTTCAGAGCTTGTGTTCAAGCCCAAAAGGCCTTTAACTAGGAAATAAAAATGGTTGCAAGGGCTGGTTATGGATTTAGATAAAGCTGGGGAAGTTTCAAATGTTCATGAGGAGCCCATAGACCTCTCATCACCAATGCTTGAAAGTGAAAGAAACAAAGTTTTCAACACTCAAAGAGAAAAGAGCACTTATGAAGGAATTAAAGAAAAGTTGAGACTAGCTAATATTAAAATTTATAAGCTTAAGAAGAAAGCGAGGAAACATGCTATTCAGAAGACAAACTTCAACAGAATAAAGGCTCTGTGGGAGCTTGAAAGAGTTTCAAAACCTGAAATAGTCAGCAGTGAAGCTCAGTATTTTACCTGGACTCTTCTTGCAATCAAAGAGGTTATATTTGTGAGAATGATAAATGCTAATTTAAGGGCTACTAATAGGAGGTTGAAGAGGCAGATTGAAGATCTTGAAATTCAATTGACAAAGTTTTAAGGTCAGCTACAACAGAGGTAGAACAAGAGCAGTAAGTGACAAATCCTTAATACAATTTTGTTTTTGGGAAGAACATCACTTTTTGAGGACATTGTAAAGTTGAATCATTTTGATTGTTAATATTTATTAACATCAAGGAAATTATTAAAATCAAGGATGTAAATATTTTTAAAATCTTAATATTATGAAAAGACTGTGTAAAAAGGACATACACAGTAGTTTCGTAGCGCGCTACGAAACTGCTGTAGGTGCATTTTTGAACATTTTTATAAAATTTTTGAGAGGTAAAAACGTTTGGTTTCTGAAATTTGTTGCTGGTGGTGGTTGGAAAGGGTTCATAAATGAAATTCCAGGTACCAAGGAAGAAGAAAGTGAATGGTTGAGAGATTTTTTACAAAGATACAAATTCTGCGCTATGAAAACAGTTGCTCATTTCGTAGCACAGACATACCATCTCTCCTTATAATTTTTCAAAGGCTTAGTTTTTGTACATGTGGAAATGCATGGTTTCATGGAAATGATAACACATGTATCTTATCTTAAAAGGTCAACATTGCCAGCAATAGGGTTTGAAGATCATCAATGAATGAAAAAGCTAAATTACAGGAAACATGTTCCCTGTTTTATAGGGAAAATAAGACATGAACCAACATGATTGCATAAAAAGATTAGAGGCATCATCAAGGTCGAATATATGGAGGAAAAAATATCAGAGGTATTATTTAAGTTATAGATAAGGTTGTTTAGACATAATAAGGAGTTTTACTCCTATTTTTATTAGGACTTCTAGAATAGAGAGTTAATTGTCAGATGTAATTAATAGTCTGTTTTAGGAGAAAATAGGTGTCAATCTAAGAAATTTGAATTCTCTTCATGATGGATAATGGAATCCAAGATTGTAATGATTACTCTATAAGAGACATGAGGTCAAATTGATAAAGGTTGGAAATTTTCATTAACAAGAAAACTATGTCACTATAACAGACTGTGTGATTTTATCTTAATACAAATATTGGCTTACTACTCAGGATTCAAAAAGAGTTTTTAATGTTTGATATTCCTATGGCTTTCCTTATCTACCTATTTGCAGTGGTATGAACATATGTTACCTAGAATTCATTGGACAATGCTCTAACTTCCTGCATATGTTTGTAAACTGTGTTTTGTTCACTTTGTTACTGTTTTGCTGATACATCTAAAAACTTTGAAATGCCCTGACTTCCATAATAAGCTAATTTTGATGTTTTTTGGAAACATACCTTGACTCCATAGCCCAATAGATGTTTATTGATCAGTAATTCAACCAGTCATACACTTTTATCCAATTTATTCCTAGAGTTAGCCATCTAATCCTTAATTCAAAATCTTAAACCTAGTGAGAGAGCCCTCTTAGGTTGAGGAGGCTAAGCCTAACCTAAAATTATGGTTTGAAATAGTTGCACTGAGGTAGCCTGATCAACAGCTTATCAGATCCTATTTTGGTGATAACATGATAAATCTACGTAAAATTTTTTCTTTCCCCTGCAAACTTTGGAGTTAGTTAAGAGTGGAAGGAGGAGGTATATTGATGATAGCCTCAACCTTCGATGCATCAACATGAATGCCCTATTTTGAAATGATGAACCGAAGTAATCGACTTTATTGTACACAAAAAACACATTTGTGTGGATTGAAATAATTTTTTTAATGTCTACATCTCATGAAGATAGATCATAAGCGTATAGGATGATCTTATCTGCGCAAAGAATGAGCAGGTAAGTCGTCCAGATAAGGCTGTAAAATATGTTTAATATCATGAAAAGCATAAGAAACAACTCTTTGAAAAGTTTCACCCGCATTTTTTTAGTCCAAAATGTATCTTGCAATATCCAAATGTGCCCAAGAACATATAAACCCTATTTTAGGTTGATCGACAGGGAGTATGTTGATTTTATTGTAGCCAGAAAAACCATCCATAAATCAATTCCTGCACAATCATCAACAATTTGATCAATATAGGGCATAGGATAGTTGTCTTTTGGATGCGCCTTGTTAATGTCTCGATAATCGACACATACTCTAGTAGTCCCTTATTTCTTCATACAGGAGCTATGCTAAATAACCAATCTGTCAAGGGAATAGGATAAATAAATCCTGCTTGTAATAGCTTCTCAACTTCAAATTTTATTGCTACAGCTTTCTGCTGATGTATTAGACGTAATCTTTGTGTAATAGGCTTATCATTCGGGTATGTCTTAATTTCATGAATTAAAATTCTAGGATTGATACATGGCATCTCTTCGTAAGACCAGGAAAAAAATGTCTCGAAATTATTGAAAGAGGGCTTTGTAAGTGTTAGTCTCTTCCATCTAACAAGAAGAACCTATATGAATGTTTTCAATAATTCCAGGTTTAATTGATATGTGAATAGGAACTATTGTAGAAATATTTCCCAAATTTGTATCAGAATACAAATGTGTAATCGATGTGGGATTATGTGGTTCCTTGACATAATCAATTGTAAAAATAGATGAAAAATCCTTGTCAAACTTATCAAGATCAGGGAAAAAGGAAGATCCGTGATGTAGATAATCCGATCGTAATTCATCTGATAATTTACCGAATACTTTCATTAGCTACAAATACATGTTGAAAGGTATCCAAAAATGATGTCAAGGTTGAGCTTGATAGAGAAGATGATTCTTCACTGATCACATTAATTTTATGAGGAAAATTTGATGGGGTGTTCGAATATGATTGTACTGTTATATATACTGATTCAAAAGGACTTAAAGGCATCTACCATTGAAAGATTCCAATTCCAATTCTAAAGGCACAATCCAGGTGTCATCAAATGGTATTGTGCTTTATGAGATTACTTTGATATTGGAAATTCTTCGTGGTGCGTTGGGCGGGGGTATAAATAAATTCCCACGAGATCATAATCCTTCATTAATCCTACATTGACATCTTTGTATGGGATAACTGAATTTACGACATGATGAATGCTATCTATAGAAGTAGGTTTTGATGAAAAATATGACAACTGATCAATTTTAACAATCTTTCCTTTGTGAGGAAACATGATTACCTAAAAGACTGATGAAACAAAAATAGTCATGATGTAAAACCAACTACGACCCAGAAGAAGGTTGTAATCAAGAGGTGCATCAACAACTTCCACCTCTAGGTTAACGATTTTTCCTTCTACTTCTATAGGAAAATCCTGGAGTATTCCATATGAATGAAAACCTCTTTCATCAAAGGCTTTAAGGATAGTCAGTGATTGGTTAAGTGCTAGAGAAAAAAGGTTTTTCCAATAATTTAATGACATTATACACGTAGATGCCCCCTCATCAATTAAAGTATGAAAAACTCATTTTGATTTGACTAATACAGGAATCTGAAAAGCCATATGATGAGGAAATTTAGGTACAAATTTTTCTAGATCAAATACCATTAGGTTCGAGTCTTGAGGATCAATAGCTCTGATAGATGATAATAGTAATTTCCTTTGCGTTAGACATGATTGTAGCACTTCTAAGGCTGACATTGCTGAAGGGGATATCACCAAATCTTCAACAATGTTCTAATTCTGAGCATCTCTCGCATGTGGATTCAAAGCTGAATTTTTAAGTACACCTTTAGCAGGTAGTTTAATTACTAAATCAAGGTTAGGTTTCATGATTTTAAGTGGTTCTGAAACTGAAGGTGGTATGGCTCGTGTTTGACTAGAAGTTTCAGTATCTTTACCATTTATAGGACTCTTAGATCTATAGTCTTGAGATCATGTCGCAACCATGACCTGAGACATCATTTAAATATCTGCCAATGAATTGGAAGAAGATCCAATAATTTTACTACTTTGAGAGGGAAAAGGATCCTTCGAAACAGCAGGTGTGGGTGAAACTTTGACAAATTTGGATACCTCGGACTGATGGGGACACTCTTTGGTATAGTGATCCTCATCACAAATAAGAAAAGGATAAAAAGGCTTTTGTTTTTCATTAGCTTGTTCGGTTTTCCCAATTTTCTCTTTAGGGGATGTATTTTGTTTAATTTTATTCTTTCGTTTCTTCTTATTGCTAGTTTTAGCTTTAGTCTTGGGTTAATCTACAACATGAATGTCAGCAGGAGTTTCAAGGGAAAAATATTCTTTAGGTGAGTATCATGAAGTTATTATGTGAGAATTAGTTTTAGATGACTTCTTCTTACCCTTTGTAGCACTAACTATGCCAATTACACCATCTGCTGAATGAGAACTAGAAGGAGTTGCAGTAATTTGACCTGGGCATGAAAAGTCAAGAATTTTTTCATATAAATTACCAGAATGTGTATATACAAGGTCTAAGTACTGTGCTTGAGCTATGACATGTTCTTTTGTAACAACACCTCCCTTGGCTATGTCTTCATTGATCTTTGGAAGTAGTGATTTAATGAACCATTCTGCCAAGATTTGATCTGGAATTAAAACTTTCACTAAATATTGTCTACGTGTACATTCATGCATGTGATATGAAATTTATGTAGACGTACTATGTTTTAATGAAGTTAATAATTTCGTGCCATTTTCATAATGGACTAACAAATGAAAGTGAGTTAGGAAATTCGTTGCTAACACGTTGAAATTATTGAAAGAGGCACGCGGTAATTCAATATACCACTTTGCAGCTAAACCTATCAATGTTCTTTGAAAAAGTCTTAATCGAATGGAATCATCGATTAAGGATTTGGATGTGCACCAAAGATTATATTTCATCACATGATTTGAGGAGTATTCTCCTGATTTTCCTTCAAACTTAGGTATATCACTAGGCAACTTAGTTGGCATTTCCATTGAAAATGAAAGATAATAAATCAGATCATTCATGAGGTGTGAGAAATCTGGAAAGTCTAAAGTTGCAATAAATGGTAACCGATGGTTAGGGTCTTGTTGAGAAAACTGATAACCTTGAGGAACAATACCAGTACCCAGAGGAGGACATCCAAGATGACCTGGAATAGCCTCTGCAGATGGGATTGGAATACCTCTGGGGTATACAGGGTTAGCCATACCAAACTAAGGTTGATCTGGTATTTGATATGTATAACCAGGGTATGGTTGACCTTGGTAGACTGGATTTTGTCCTCTTGGTCCATATTGAAACTACCCTTGAAAAGGTTGATTCACAAACTGACCTACAAAAGGTTGGCTTGTTGGAATTGTAGCAGAACCAAGTTGTCCTAAAGAGGTTTGGATAGTAGACTGAACCAGAGGTCTATTTTTATGAGATGTGACTTGGGGGATTGCCTGTGTTGATGTCGTTGTTTGAAGGGTTGTAGAAATAGAGACTTGGGAAACTCTAGGGATAGGTGTACTTGGTTGTTGAGCAGCATTTTGGACAGGAGTTCTTGGGGTACTCAGACCATATTACTGAGTACTACATAGTAGAAAATGATGAAATTAATGGCCCAGGTAAGCCTAAGGGAGATTTAGTCACCCCAGTACTAGTGAATTACTATATAGTTGAACAATTTCAAGTGACTAAAAACGACTAACTTAAATGAATAATTTAGTCTAGGGATAAAATAAACGACTAGATAATAAGTGACCCAACTAAAAATGACTAACTTAAATGACTAATTTAGTCCATGACTAGATAATAAGTGAAAAAATTAAAAAAGATTAATGTAAATGAACACTATAGTATAAGAATAAAAATAAGACCAACTAGCAAGTAAAAGAAGTATATGATTTAGTCATTCATATTAGTCATTTTTAAATGTGTCACTCCGGAAATGGAACATTACAATTTTGATATTAAACTGTTACATTTCACTAAAATTTGACACTACATATGGATTCAGAGATAAAGGGAGTCTATGAATCCATCTCCGGTGTTAAAATTTAGAGACAAAGGGGTTGCTTCCCCACATTCATGGATGCATCCACAATAAAATTGTCATTGTGGACTGACGCACTTTACTCAAGAGATTTGATCTAGGCATTTGATAGTGTAAAACTAGCCAAATACCCATCAACACTAATAAAAAATTGTTTAGCTAACCCTTATTTTCCACATTTGTGAATATATGTTAAAAAGAATTATAACCCATGTAATCACAAATTAATTATAAATATATTGCTATATGTTCTTATGTTTTAATATAAAAAGTGAATGTATAAAAATCTCTTCAATAAAATGAATGTTTAAAAATGTAATCATAATATTAATCATTTAAAAGAAAGGTGAAAAACTTCTACAAAACTTATACAAACATTATAAATTTTAAAAATAGTTTAAAATATGAATTAATCTATTTTCCCATTTTCTTAAAAAATTATTTTTAGTTTTATTTTTTATTTATTCAAAACAAATTAAAAAATTCTCTTCAAATTGACAACTTTGTAAATATTTAAAAAATGAAAAACTATTTAATAACTAAATTAAAATCAAAACAAAAATCAAATGGCAACTTTGTAAATATTTAAAAAATGAAAAACCATTCAATAACTAAATTTAAATCAAAACAAAAATCAAAATGGCGGAAGGAAAAATCAAAATGATGGAGAAAAACATAAATCAAAGTGGTGGAGGGAAAAATCAAAATGATGGAGGGAAAATAAAAGAAAATCTTAAAAAAATGAGAAATCGATGGTATATTGGCCTACAACATTTCCAAATTCCTTTTTGCTGTCAACGCAGGCGGGGAAAACGAAAACCATCAACACCGTTTCGTAATGCTGCTTAATTATCCTCTGCTCGCGATAGCTGGAAATCTCTGCTCGATATAGCTGGAAATCTCTGCTCGATGAAGAAGACAGGATACTCTCCTTAGCAGGCGGACAGTGTACTCTACAATGATCCCGTGTGGAGGTATGCTTTACTCATACAATTCGACTATTGTAAACCAACACCAAGTCAGAAAGAAAGCAAACAGAGAGAGAGAGAGGCACATTTTACTTGTCAATGTAAATTTATAGCATAAAAATTCCATGCGTTCTGTGGGCTTTGGAGCCATTTTCTCTCTGTCTTTGGTTTTTAAATTAAAATGAGATTGAATTTGCTGATTTTTTGGGGTTTTTTTTTTGTCCACTGAGTAATGCGATTGAATTTACTGACGGTTTGGGGGTTTTGTCTAGTTAGTTATGCAGCAGAACGATGAATTGGTGGATCTATCCCTACGGCTTCATGAAGCTCCAGTGCAGGAAGGCTTGAAGGGTTTGGCTCGGCTTCTGGCAGAGGGCATAAAAAAAGACTGTTTAATTAACTGCGAAAAGAAGATGTTGTGCCCGATTGGTTTACGACGGTGAGTGTCATCCATGCTTGCACCCATTTAAGAGCTCTGCAAAAGGGCATGTGGATCAATGATTACATAACTAGAAGTGGGTTTGAATTATATGTTTTTGTTGGAACTTCACTCATCGATATGTATGCAAAGAGTAGGAGTATAGATATTGTGTGTGTTGTGTTTGATAAAATGCATGAAAGTGATGTGGTGTCTTGGAATACCATGATTTGATTATTGGAAATGTGGTCAATGAGAATGCAAATGAAGCTTTGATGTTGCTTAGATTAATGCAACTGGCATGCATTAAACCTCACTCTGTCACCATGGTGAACGTCCTCCCAGCTTGTGCCCAGTTAGCAACTGTGCAATGGGGTAAGTGGATTCATTCTTATAATATTAGAATAGGATTTGTGTCTGATATTTTAGTGGGGATTGCTTTCAAAGATATGTATGCAAAATGTGGAAAAATTGAACTGGCATGCCAATTTTTTGATGAGATATCTAAATGAGGGAGTACTAAGTGTATGTGACTGTGAAATTCATCTTCGCTAGCTTCCACTAAAAATTGCATGCGACAAATCAGAAGCCATATTTGGTCAGATCACATAGAGAAGCAATATGAATTGAAACAGAGCCTCGAATCTCTAAAAGGATGTTAACCAATCCATTCAAAAACATCCTACTCTATGTTGTAGACAAACCAACAAACAATTCCAAGAGGCATAGGATTCTAATAGATGCTTGTTTGTCAATATTCTGATCATATTTCAAAGCTGCTATACAAGATCTAAATGGCTCCATCCCACATTCTAAGCTACAATATTTTCTTTAAATTCTGGAGCATAGAAGTGTGTCTTACTCACTGCAATTCATCATTGCAATTTCAATAGCATCCTCATTTTAGAAGTCAGGGTAGTGAGTTATTAGTTAAACAAGGTACATGCTCCAAATTCTACATGTAGTTAATGTCAAAATCAAAAATTCCTTCAAAATTCAACCAAAAATGTGCAAAAGGCAGTATAAAACGATCCTCGCACACTTTAGAGTCTGGAAGCAGAACTGACATTCTACATGTAACTAATGTCAAAATCTGAAATTTCTTCAAAATTCAACCAAGAATGTGCAAAAGGTAGTATAAAATGATCCTTACACCCTTTAGAGATTGTAAGCAGAACTGTTCTTTGCAAGTATCTTGCAATAGATAAAAGGACTTGCATGTTGCCTACAAACGCTTGCAAGGAAGCTTGTTACCATTGCTTCATAATAGGAGATAAACCAATAAGAATACAAAACCAATACATAGTAGAATGAGAAAGAGTGGATTCATTAATTCATTATATGGCCTCTTTCTCATCGACTGTAAATTCTTGGCATAACACCCAAAATATGCAACAAGAGAGTTGATGAACACAAGTGGGCATCCTTGTGATTTCATCCTCTACGAATATTGTTGGGCAATTCTTCAAGGACATAGTCACCTCCTAGCAGTAGATCCTTCGACAGGCTAAAATTTAGAAGGGTTTGAGGGCATCATGGGAATATTTGAAATTATTCCCTTGTTGCATGGAGCCGAACTACTCCAACGACTGATCTAGCTATTGCCTCCTTTTATTCTCTACCTTTGAGACCAAACCTACTGATAAATTTATGCACAGTTATCACCTCCTTGATCAAAGCTAGCTAGTAATCAAGATGGGTTGAGGCAGTCAATTCAGGGAACTCCAGTATTAGAGGATCTTCCCTGCAAATGCATAGCCAATTCCCAACTCTTCAATTATTTTTTTTATCAAGAAACACAACTTAGATTATAATAGATAAATTATAGCAGATCTCTTAAACCATGGGTTAATAAGGGAACAAAAATTGAGTAAAAAAATAATGAGAAAAAGGAATTCTACAATTTAATATAGATGAGATGTATCAGAAAAATATATTTAGTCCTAAGTAAAAAAAGAAGAAGAAGAGGTGAGAATGTAAAAAACAAATAAAACATTACAAATATGTTGAATTAATATAAAACTAAACGGTGCACCTATCTTCTTTTTTCATAATAATTTTCAATGTGGAATACCATAGCCCTTGTTCATATTGTTTGAGATCCTTTGAAAAACTCTTCACTTCACATTGCTAAAGCCAAAAAAGAAATAAGAGGTCATGTTTAAGCTTTTCCGCATGAAATATGCTATGACTAGGAGAGCTCATAATTTACATGTCACTGGATTCATAAATGATGGTCTTGTCAAAGAGAAGGGCGCCCCATGGACCTGTTGAACCAGATTTCACTTGCTGCTTTGAATCTGCTGAAATATCAAACTTTATAGGCTTGTCATACATAATGGCTCCGGAGGTTTCGAAATACAGTGCATAGTTAGTCAATGTCAACCGCCCTGATACTGCACCCATCAAATCAAACAATTCCTCAGG
The DNA here is from genome assembly GCA_034641835.2 of Pinus albicaulis. Lineage (NCBI taxonomy): Eukaryota > Viridiplantae > Streptophyta > Pinopsida > Pinales > Pinaceae > Pinus > Pinus albicaulis. The sequence goes on from CM076571.1 coordinate 653,599,182, forward strand.
TCTATATATTCTTTATTTGATTAATCTGTATGGATACCAAAAATAATATACATACGTATATACCTAAAAGGGTTGTTGTTGTTTAAAATAAATATGTTTTTGGGTGATGAGAATAAATATTGTAAGGGTGACTGCTAGCATGGAAATAAGTATCTGTTAGATAACTTACATGTGAACTGTAGAACTTGACAGTTTAAGGGCCACATCACCATACTGCATTAGAGTAAAGCTTGATTGGTAGCACCTGTAAGCATTATTTGAAGTAGTATGGTGACATTTCCCATTCTCCTTGACTGAGATGGCCATTAAATAGCCAATCAATATTGTCACTCTCCACAATCCTCAATATACATAAACTAATTAGACATATATAAATACATACCCAGCCAGCTTGTACTACCAATGTGACACACTACTCTCTGTGTTGCTCCACTGCCATCAACGTGCAATACTATCTCCCCCTTTGCAAGATTTAAGATAGGCATCTTCTATTTCTTCAAATCGTTTTCAAATCTGGTCGATACACATAATACCATGCTAAAGCACCAAATTTTACATTAAAGGTTCCTTTAGATTGTCTCAGTCATAACAAGGGTTCTAACTACCTGAACTTAGTACAGTGGAGGGTTTCACAACTTGTCATGTTGTCATAGCATTTTGGTTTAAATTGCGTAGAATATTTAGTACGACAACATTTGGACTGAACCAGGGAGTTTTCCTATTGAAAAGGCGAATTAACACATTGAAATGCTGAAGAAAAAGGCTAAATCCATGTCAAAGCCAAGCCCAATTAGTTGAGAACTTATATTTGCGAAAATATTTTAGTATTACAACTTTTCAATGACTTAACAAGTGCAATTGGTATAAACTTCATCTTCTAATGTTATCTGATATTTTTCTTTTAGTAAATTTTAGTGCCACATTTTTATTAAAATAGGGTTCAAAACACAGGTCTGACAAGTCCAAATTTTAGTGCAAAGTGTTTCAATTGAAAAAGAGCTCAAAACACCATGAGGGCAGATATTTTTTGGAAGTTCCAATTTTTAGGTTCATTTTTTCTAAAATTTCATGACCATTCAACAATCTGTGTCATCCTTTTAACGATGGATGTCGTCTTTTTAAAATGGACCAAAATCTATGGTACAAAAGTGGACATGAATACACAATAGAATGAGAAAGAGTGGATTCATTAATTCGTTAGATGATGCAATGTCTCATTAAGTCATTACATAGTAGGAGAAGAGGAGTACATTTCATATATACCAAATACCTAACTAACAACAACCACATTTAATACTATATTAATTTCCTCATAAGTACATCTTCTATTTGGCAGCTCTGGCAGCTCAATTTCACAAATTTTCTAGGTGGTGACTAGTTAAAATTTGTATGATAGCTATCAATGTTCTTCGTTATCCTTTGCTACATGTTGGCTTCTCTTTTGGTGGCTTAATCACTTTGATTCAGTGGCTCTACCATGAACAAAAGCTATACATTTTGACATCTCTCTTGGCAGCTACCCACTCACTCACGACATCTCTAGCTTGATTCTTTGGTTATTCAACAGATAATATCTACCCATGTGATGATAGGATTCACAAAAGGAAAACCTATAAAGTTCCTATGCTTAGTGTAACTCCATGAGTCGAGAAATTTATTTGATATCATCAATTCTATGATTCTTTAGCCTGCTTTCTGCAATATTTTTGTGGGTTTTTCATTGTGCTATGAATTCCCACGGTTCTCACAGTTTGATTGCATACATATACCATGTTGAATTTCCACAACCTTGAGTCTAGGATAGAGTATTAAAATCTTTGACGCTCCAAACCAAGAATCTCAACAAAACTACTTTGCACAACAGAATATAAACAACAGTAAATCACATAGGCATAGAATATAGACAACTTTTCAATTTTTCAACCCAACTTTGTTATATTAACAACATATAATACAATAGTCAAAGGCTCCCATATCAAGGATAATGGCCCTCATACATCCACTAGTACAAGATACAAAAAAGATACTTTGACCATCTGGCTGTAGTGCAATCTCTCAGCCTTCTCGGTCATACCTTGTACTTGCCCGGTCCTTCAGCTTCTGAGTTGCAGCTCCTACCTCTATCAATGCTCCAAGTCCATCTGGCCACTAAATCTCAGCTATCCAATCTTCTCTCTAGTTGTGCCTTAGTCCATCAAGGTGAAAACACATCGAGACTCTTGTCGAGTTTTTCACAACTCCACTTGTGAACAACTCACATTCTGCCCACTCTTGCTCCTCAACTACTCAGGGACTTCAACCCACTATGGTCTTCCTTTGCTGCAACGATGAAGACCAACATAGGGCACGAAGGGCTGCCACCTATCACTCCAAGATGTCCATCTCCCACAATGAACACAGGTTGGGAGGACTGCCCATCATCTGCTGTAGAAGTCCTTCTCCACACACACGTCTCAGGCTCCACGATCCTGCTCCTAGTTGGCCAAACTCTTGAGCTGCACAACTGTCAGGCTTGCAGTCACCTTTTTCCATCAAGGTGCTGCACTTTGGCTCGAAAATGGACACTATCATGTTGTCCTCCACCAGACCATAAGTGTCAAATCTCTTTCACACTTGGTCCTCTATCACGTTGTCCTCCAACAATCCACGAGAGATCAAGTCCATGCTGTAGCATTTGCACCTAGATAGGGAATCCCCACACCTGGGAGATCCTTACACATGGCTGCCCACAAACTTTATCAAATCGTTGTTTGCCCTGCAAAAAAGGAGCTATTGTGCAAATCTAGGCACCTCAATGTGTCCTCACCTAGGACACCATCGAACCATCATACAAGGGTGCATCTGCAACATACCTTGTTGTTGTCCTCTTGCCTTCTGATCTAATGTGCTTGTTTTCACCTTGGTTGCTTGGTAGGCCTCCCAACAATCCATGTGGGCTCCTCCAAACAACTCCTAAGGCCTCCTCAAGCTGCCCATCAAACCGATCCACACAATAGTCATCACTTTGACCCAATACTTGATAAATTCTTGCTCCAATTTTGTTGCCCAATCACTGTGGCAACTATCACTGGTTTAGGGCATCTAACCATGAGATCTACCCCCTCCTCATTGACTTCCACATGCTGCCCTATCACGATTTAAAACTGATCCACTAGTTAGGATCCAACATCTACAAGAATGCACTGAAATGCATACCTTAAGATAACTTTTTTGATGTCTCCTTCATTACTGCAATCTAGGCCTGGTTAGGGCATTACACAGTCCCTTCTTTTAGCCTTTAATTCTGCCCAGAATTGCTCTAGATGAAAATGGCTGCCCTTTGGAAGTACCCTCCTCCTCAACGTTGTTGTCCTGGGCATGAACCAACCCTAACACTGCCCTACGCAGCTCTGTTTAGGTTGGTTTAGCCCCGCGTCCTTCCCACAATAGGCAGATGCATTTGTCTCTTCTAAGGGTCTAAACACCCTAACATACCCCCAAAACATACAAAAATTCTCTCCTCTACCTTAGCCCTCTAGCACAACAAATCAGCCTTCATAACAGTCACCAAGAGTGCCCTGAACTGCCCTCTTCTCCACACTCTCAGCCCTCTTATGCTTGTGGCCCAAAACATAAGTTTGCTTCTCCTCCACGAGCTATATTCTTGTGATGTGTTGCACACAATGGATGCCTAAAACACAAGTGCTCACTCTCCTTTTATAGACATAATGAGGGGCTTCAACGAATTATGAAGAGACACACCTATTGGAGTTATTTACATCAAGCCAACATGACTTGAACCAATAGTTAACTTATCAACTTCAAAAATTAATTTCTCTCTAACAACAACTCAGAATCGAATGATTCTCGTTGCGTTGGAATCGTTTCGCCGAGCACTATCATCCTCATCCATTCCATGTCAAAATTCCATAATGGTTTTGGCCCAAATCACGATGGGTGCAAAACCCCCAAGCTTTAATTTCAAGCCCACAAGCCAATTTTTGGCGTTTTGACCTCCAACCCTTGAACACTAGGGCTTGGATTACCTCCCAAGCTACACAAAAATCAACACTCATAACACGTAAAGTTGTTCCCTATGTTCAAGTTGTTCTCATTCTGCAATCACAATCTTTCCAAATAACCAAAGTGATCAAGCAACAAAGGTTGGGCATTTCTCAAAAAGTTTATCAAAATGTGGTGAGGGTTTTAAGGTGATGGATTTATAGCCACCATAGCTCCTAGCAATATTTGTCCAAATTTCTATTATGACCCTAATTTTAAAATTCTGCTACAATTTTGCATTTATTTGCTTTGGAAACAATTTGGTTACTTGTCAAAAGGTATATGCTCAAGAGCTAAGATGCCCCTCCAATAAATCTATCACACTCCTCCATAAGTGGATCTCATAGATAAGTGGGCAAGCAATGGTAAAATAGTTGTTATGACAACTCCTCAAAGGGTGACCTAAACATGTGTGCCAATAAGATGTAGGGCATTCCTCAAATCATGCCAAACAATCCCATATGTAGTGGATCTACGTAGATAGAACTGTAAAGCAGGCAATGATTGTAGTCTATATCAAGGCATACCATAATATGCTTACAATCCTTCAATATGAACAAGGGTGTTTACCTCATGAATATAAAACCATGCTAGAGCATATTCAATCACCCCAAGAACAATTTAAATTCAAGTAATAGCAGGGGGATAATGCTAGAGTGTTGTACACCATCATGAATCTATTGAAATGATTATGTGAAAACGATGTTGGCATAGGCCAAAAATGCTAGGGGATTTCATCAAGTGAGTCATACAACAACGTATATCATTAACCATCTAATGATCACAGGGGATTCACAACTAAGTCGGCTAGTATGAAAGGAAAACAATCATCATCAAGGCAACCCAAACATCAACATCATCAAGCCATCTATGATTACTTCATCAATAAACTCATCAAATGCAATCACGACTCTAGGGACATCTAAAGGTCAACTTGTAAACCTCCCTTTGTGATGGAAATGACAAGAGTATTGAAAATATTCACAAGTGTAGGCCTCCTATAAGGTGAGAGGTAACAAGCTGCCTATAACATGAGAGGTAACAAGCCAGAGGGCCAAAATTCTCCAAGTGCAGCTTGCTTGGGTGCGGTCTTCTACTGGATTAATTCTCATGCCATATGATGGGTAACATGGTCCACAAATCATGCATTTATTTATTGGTTGGGGATGCCCACCAGCCTGGGAGGATATGCTGTCATTTCCCTACCAAATATGTTATATGTGCACCCACACATGGGGACACCTACCCTGACAATTACCCATACATACATCATAAATGACATGTGATATTTTCTGTAAGAGTAAGAATCAAGTATTCATACATAACTGTGTTAGATGAAATGCTTTTATGATTTTATGTGTTCTATTGCTGTCACTGATAAATGATATAGTCCATTCTCATGAATGCATGCGATTTTTTTTATCCTTGTCTCTTTTATCTTAGATGGGACCTAGTTGCATTAAGGATGTGTCCCACCCCTAAGGGATGCATCCACGGATGGATCAATCAGTGGATATATGATCACTGTCAGTCCACCCTTAATGGATCCGACCACCATCATATGCAAAATGAAAGTGGGTTGGCTTAGACTTTAGTGTTTCCCTGTCCATGAGGTACAAGGCAACTATTGGGGACATCTCTTTTTCTTTTGGGATGTTACCCACACCCAGAAAATTGGTGATGTAAATGCTCCTGAAGATGGGTAGATGTCCCTCAACTGTCTTAGGAATATCTAGTTGCCACCTGTCAAAACTAGTTACTCTTAAGTGCACTTGATGAAAAGTGGAAACAAATCTAGCATTGCCTTGGGTACGCTAGCATGGGATACAGAGGAAGGAAAGCAAGCTGTGGTGTTACTATTAGAGCTGTTAGTAAATAAAAAATATTGGCAACAAAATATAGAGTTCAAGACTGTATTCTTCTACTAGTCACCATGCTTAATAATGAATACCCGTTATCTAGATTCACTTTGCTTAATAGTAAAGAACCTATGACGTGGAGGGTTGTTGGGAATCTCACAATACTTTTTTAGGTGACAATCAAAATATTGTCCAAATTTCAGAAGCTAATCATTTCAAGTCACTTTCGTAATATTGGTTTTAAGGCAATATATGTTCTTTATGAAGAAATTCTTAAAAACCTTCAACAAAGTCTCAGGTTATTGCAGCATTTTGTTATCTCCTAGGTATATAGGAGTTGTTACTTAAGCACCCTTACTACTTTGGTGAGATATTTGTTAAGCAAGTTTGCTTGCCACATTATCAGTTATATTGAAATGTTGGAAGTTGTTGTATTTTAGTTTATCCCAATGGAGTTGCCTAAATTCCTTAAGCTTATTCAACAAGTATTTTAGCACTCTACATGCTATTGGAAAATGAAGTCATTTTCTTAGCTGTTGATTCCTTTTTCCTTCTCATTTGTGTGAATACATTTTTTTCGGTTTCTTATGATTAATCATTAACCTATAAATCTAACAAATCTGTATATGCCCATTACTTCAATAGTTTTGACAGTAGTACATGGTATTGGTTGCATATTGTTTAGTTGTCATTTATCATTCGTCTCATTTGATTGTACGTCTTTTGTAGGTTTTTGGCCATGTTTTTCTTGTAATAACGTTTTTGGACATTTTTTCTAGCTGGTGCACTTTCTAGAGGTTTCTCTGACACAGGAACCATCTTAGAGGCACCAAAAGTTTCAGCATTTTCGGTAGCAGTTCTTGTATATTTTGAGGGAATTGAACCAGAAAAACATGCTTGTTGGCTATTAGGATGAGGCCATCACCAAAACCTCATCAAATGCAATCACGACTCTAGGGCCATCTAAAGGTCAACTTGTAAACCTCCCTTTGTGATGGAAATGACAATAGTAGTGAAAATATTCACTAGTGTAGGCCTCATATAACATGAGAGGTAACAAGCCAGAGAGCTAAAATTCTCCAAGGGCAACCTGCTTGGGTGAGGTCTTCAACTGGATTAATTCTCATGCCATATGATGGGTAACAGGGCCCACCAATCATGCATTTATTTATTGGTTGGGGATGCCCACCAGCCTGGGAGGATTTGTTGTCATTCCCCTACCAAATATGCGAGATGTGCACCCACACATGGGGACACCTACCCTGAAAAATACTCATACATACATCAGGCATGACATGTGACAATTTCTGTAAGAGTCGAAGATTCAAGTCTTCATACATAACTGTGTTATATGAAATAATTTTATGATTTTATGTGTTCTATTTATTTCACTGATAAATGATATAGTCAATTCTATATGCATGATAATTTTTTTATCCTTTTCCCTTTTATCTTGGATGGGACCTAGTTGCGTTAAGGATGTGTCCCACCCCTAAGGGATGCATCCACTGATGGATCTATCAGTGGATCTATGCTCATTGTCATCCTACCCTGAATGGATCCGACTGCCATCATATGCAAAATGAAAGTGGGTTGGCTTAGAATTTAGTGTTTCCCTGTGCATGAGGTACAAGGCAACTATTGGGGACATCTCTTTCTCTGTTGGGATGTTACCCACATCCTAAAAAATTGGTGATGTAAATGCTCCTGAAGATGGGCAAATTTCCCTCAACTGTCTCACGAATGTCTAGTTGCCACCTGTCAAAACTAGTTCCTCTTAAGTGCGCTTGATGAAAAGTGAAAACAAATCTAGCATTCCCTTGGGTGCGCTAGCATGGGATAAAAAGGAAGGAAAGCAAGCAATGGTGTTACAATTAGAGCTGTCAGTAAATAAAAAATATTGGCAACAAAATATAGATTTCAAGACTGAATTCTTCTACTAGTCACCATGCTTAATAATGAAGACCCATTATCTAGAGTTACCTTGCTTGATAGTAAAGACCCCTACTTTATTAGATGTTAATCAAAATATTGTCCAAATTGCAGAAGCTTATCATTTCAAGTCGCTTTCCTAATATTTGTCTGAAGGCAATATATGTTCTTTCTGAAACAATTCTTAAAAACCTTCAACAAAGTCTCAGGTTATTGCAACATTTTGTGATCTCCTAGGTATATAGGAGTTGTTACTTAAGCACACTTACTACTTTGGTGAGCTATTTGTTAAGCAAGCTTGCTTTCCACATTATCATTTATATTGAAATGCTGGAAGCCATTGTATTTTAGTTTATCCCAATGGAGTTGCCTAAATTCCTTAAGCTTATCCAACAAATATTTTAGCACTCTACATGCTATTGGAAAGTGAAGTCATTTTCTTAATATTTGATTCCTTTGACCTTCTCATTTGTGTGACTACAATTTGTTCGGTTTCTTATGATTAATCATTAACCTATAAATCTAACAAATCTGTATATGCCCATTACTTATATAGTTTCGACAGTAGTGGATAGTATTGGTTGCGTATTGTTTAGTTGTCTTTTATCATTCGTCTCATTTGATTATACATATTTTGTAGGTTGTTGGCCATGTTTTTCTTGTAATAATACGTTTTTGGACATTTTGTCTGCTGGTGAACTTTCTGGAGGTTTCTCTGACACAGGCCCCAACTTAGAGGCACCAGAAGTTGCAGCATTTTGGGTAGAAGTTCTGGTAGATTGTGAGGGAATTGAACCATATAAACATGCTTGTTGGTTGTTGGGATGAGGCCCTGCAAATTAATGTGGGGGTTTTTCCCTGAGATATCATTTTCCTCATTTGATTGTACATCTTTTGCAGGTTGTTGGCCATGTTTTTCTTGTAATAATACGTTTTTGGACATTTTGTTTGCTGGTGCACTTTCTGGAGGTTTCTCTGACACAGGAACTAGCTTAGAGTCACCAAAAGTTGCAGCATTTTGGGTAGCAGTTCTGGTAGATTGTGAAGGAACTGAACCAGTCAAACCTGCTTGTTGGATATTGGGACGAGGCCCTATAGATTGATGCAGGGTTTTTTCCCTGAGATATCATGAATGGTGTTGCTTGCATATTGATTAGTTGTATTTTACCATATGATGGAATTATGAATGCTATTGGTTTATGTTTCATGTGGAATTATTAATATTATCGTTCATAATTTATATTGTATGTTTATAAGTTACCTGCACTTGAATTTCCTTCACTTTGTGCATTTGACATTTTCATTGTTTTAGACTTTTACATATTTATTTTGTAATAATAATTTCTGTATCTTTAAATTTTTTTCCTGCCCCCATTCTGCTGTCCCTTGTTTAATTCTGGGGTACCTTCTAGCCATCACCAAAACCCCTTCCCTTGTCCACCTGCCCCTGAAACTTGGTGTAACACTGGTCAAGACAATTCTTCTCAACAAACTCTACTTTATGTTTTGTTTTGTGATTGGACTTACAGGCAACAGATTCTGCTTGAAGTTGTGAACATACAAGAATTTTGTATCTTTTTGAAAACACCATTTGGTATAAGTATAGACACATTACCATGTCCCTATACTATATCTTGGTTACTTCAACCTCAACAATTGTTCCTCCTTGCATTCAATTTTTCATTTCAGAAAACTAATCCCTAACGTGTTAAAGAATCTTTTGTACATTTATAGCATGTACTTCTATTTATTGTCAATTTAAATTGTCATTATTACTGAATTTTGGCTTAATTTATGAAAAGCCATGAGATTCTCAACCAATACATATAACTTAACTGTAAAATATTAGATTTTACATATGCAGGGGTCTTCTCCTCAAAGTAGGCCCACAAACCAAGTGTGAAATATCCATTTCATAAATACCAATGCTCCTCTGGTTCCTCTAATGGAATTGTAGGCAGCGACCCCACAAAAGGTGGGCAATCTTTCAAATTAGTTGAAAATAATTTGTAATAAATCCAAAGCAAGGTATACAAGTTGGCTTCCAAAATGAACAGGTTGGTCTATACCAATTTTGTAGGTTGGCTCATCTAAATGTTTTCCATTGTGGCACATGTACATATATTTATATATACACCCTAAGTTCCCTTATCACCATAATTATGGATCAGGATGGGAGCATTCCTCTCTCTTTAAGGTTTGTGCTATTGAACAAGGGTTGTTTGGGATCCATTTTCCTTTGGCTTATTCTCTCAAAGCAATTGAAATCTGCCAACGAGTCTGCCACTTGACCTTTGCTAAATGTCTAGAAGAGGCATCAGTTTCATCTTTTTAATCCTCAACATCTTTGAAAACTTATCCTTATTTCACATAGTAAGATGAAGGCCTTCCAAAATTATTTTTTTTCTCGTAAGCATATTCGACAATGCCAGTACTACTTTGCCTAAGAGCCTCAATTCCAAGTCTACTATAGGTGAAAAATCGTTGCTTGTCCTGGAACATCAAGTATTATAATGATGCCACTATCTCCACTTGGAAGCAAATACTTAATGTGATCTAAGGTTTGTATAAAAATACTATTGCCAAACACCACTCTTAATGTGAAGAGTATCATGTAAGGTGCATCTATGTACAAGTTTGTTGATTCAATGATGACAATCTATTTTCTCAACAGGGCTTTATTTTCCATATCATTGGATCAGAAAAGGTATTTCACAAATGGAACATGGAGGTCCCGAAGTATAATCCTATTCTCTAACTCTTGAAAGAAACATTGCATCACTTTAAAAATTGCAGCCTCATCATCAACTCCACTCTTTCCAATAATTTTTGGACTTTCAAAATAGTTTCCTCCCCTTGGAGTTCTCACTTCCATGAAATATCCTCTAAAAACAATCAAATTCCTTCAAAAGGGTTTTCCTATCACAAGCAGATACACTTTGTTGAAAAACATCCTTTACCCTAATAGTTCTAGTGTTCTCTTACAAGCCATACATATGAAAATAATTTTGGATGACCCTGCACAACCCTTACTACTAATACCCATGCTTATTTATCCTTCATCAATTGCACAATATGTCTATGTCTAGTGGGAAAAAAAACACAGACTACCCATCAACAAGGATTCACTTGAAAGTCAAGTTTGCTCCAAATAACACACATGTAAAGGCTACATAATCCACTCTTGGTGCTATAAAATTCACAGCTGCAATCATCCATAGGAAGTTGATTCTGACATGTTATATTTCTACATCGTTTGTGGCCAAAGATCTCAAGGAGGACTGCTTGAGTGACACCGATATCTGTATGCAAAAATTCTTGAATAATTCTAACTAATTATGTGTGCCCTGCCAAGTGTAATATCCCTCCTGCCTTGTACAAACTTATGCAAAAGGACAAATTCTTCCATACATTGAAGACTTGTTGTGCCTTCAATGATTGTTGTCCTCTTTGAAATTTGAATCTGACTATTGTCTTTTGTGATCTCATACTTAAAGGATTAAAAATAAACGATCACTGTTATTTGTCACTGATTTTATCCACTGTTGATGAATAGAGCTACCTTGTTAACTCCATGGGATCAACCAACTGTAAAAATACATGAAATAGAACCCTTATTTCCTTCATTTTCATATTCTGGAATTTTTTTTCAAATCCCAATATAAACTAGTGGATAACACGCGTCACCCATTGGATTCAAAATTGGAACCTAATGGCATGGAACTAGCAACATGCCTAGTAAAATTGGAAATGACCAGTTATGCCAACTCTTTGAGATTGAAAATGCAAGAGGCATATTCAACACTGGACAATAGGTCTAGAAGAGGTTGTGTCATCTATTAAAAAGCTATAACAGTTTTGTATCCTATCTTCTCCAATGAGGAAAGAAAGGAAAACTCTTAAGGCAAGTATAAATATGCATGTGTCTGCGGGCCATTCATGCTGGAGCCTTCCCAGATGTCCATGAGAGCTCTTTTCCTAACCCAAACCAGTGACCCAACTGATTCAATGAGATTATCATGGGTTGCATACCATCTAGATCCTGAACCCAGGTCATCATCAGTTATCTGGCTTGCTGCCAGATCACAGCCCCACTATGGACATTACTCATGGCCTGTGGGAGAATAATTTTTGTAATTCCTAATTTTTTTATAATGTGCCCCGTTGGAAAATTTAGTAACAGTAGCATAGGATTTGAAACATTGAAGTGTGTCATATTCTCTTCTTGCCGACCATTTATAATTGTTTGATGAACATCCAAATCCTTCCAAGATAACAAAACTAAGCCTGTCTGAGGAATTTTACGAAGTTGAAGATGCTTTCTTGCAAATATGAGTTCTATTTTAATGGATCCTTCCTGAGGAAATTATGGTATTACTTATCTTGGACATAAGTAATAGATTTGTTAAAGTCACTAGCATCTATAGGATATTTTAAACAATTATATCAATTAGCCCTTGGGGGATTTTACATTGGTATCAAATTAAATTCCCACTGCCATGCAGTTTCATGAAAGAAATTTAGAAATCTATTTCCAGTGGTGGGCATTTGGAGTTTTAGTTGGCAAATAAGTCATCTTCTAGTGCTTCTGCCTTTTCTTGTGCTTGGATGTTGACACTATTTATGTCCATACATCTGCTCCTCCATTTTCGAATCTTTATGTTTATAATTTTATGGGAATTCTTCTCTATAGATTGTGATGAAGACCCTTATAATGGAGTAGCCTTTGGTAATACCAATACAGAGTTGGTTTCAATCAGGAATATGTTACTTCTGCATAACAAGGCTATCTGCTGAACAGTCTGTGAGGATATGGAAAACTAATATATCACATAAAATCATAAGTAATTCAATAAATATCTGCTTTTTCTATCATACTATGTCTGCATTGGGGCATATTTCGGGCATCATGCCATGGATTCCTCTTTCTATCTAAGACAAATCCTGTCTATCTCAAACACCATGTTTGGATATCCTTCACTTTCATATATTTGACTCCAACAGTGAGAATTTCTTTAAATTCAAGCCAGAGTTTTAACTTTTGACTGTTGCAATCAACCTTGTATAACATGTTCTTTGTATAGTTGGGGTAATGAAAAGTTCACTCATGCCTTTAACATATGAAGCGATTTTTACAAGTGATAGCAATTGTTTTCAACTAAAGATTCAACCAAAGTAGGTCAAAATCATCTGCCTTCCTCTGAACCAAAAGCTGGGGGGGTTTGCATGTTGTAAGGTTTCATGTTCAAGTTACGAGGCTTGTAGTGTTGGAAGGTAATAAAGACGTATCTGACTATTTTGATGGATTTTGCTGCAGAATTCTAATCCAGGAGCTAGAATTAGCATAATGTTGGTCTCTGAAGTGGGAGTTGGAGTGATAGCAAGTGGTGTAGTAAAGGGCCATGCAGATCATGTATTGATTTTAGGAAATTATGGTGGTACTCAAGCATCTTTCTAGACATGAATAAAAAATGTTGGGCTGCCTTGGGAACTTGGGCTAGTAGAGACTCATCAGACATTGGTGGCTAATGACTTGTGTGGTCGGACAATTCTACAAACATATGGTCAATTGAAAACATGAAGCAATGTTGTCATAGATGCTCTCCTTGGTGTAGAAGAGTTTTGTTTCAATACAACAACCATTATCAGCATGGGTTGCATCATGATGTGTAAATGTCAAAAAAACACGTGTAATTCAATGGTATTGCAGCAGAGAGGTTTTGTGTGAGGAATTTAGGTGCAAAAGCTTAACAGTATATGACCTGAAAAAATTCCCCAACTCATTATATTCCCCAACGGACCAACAACTTAGTATATTCCCCAAAGGACCAATATGATTGTCAAAATCACTCACCCTGAGACTCATGAAGAGCTGAAGTTTGGTCCAAAAGGTATGAAGTCAGATTTGCAAACAGACAATAATTTTGTGTCATCAATTAAAGATTCCATTCCTCCATCAGCAAGACTGCCTACATACAGACCTCCACTTTCATGCTCTGTTTCTTTGAGTGGTTCATGCCTAATGAATGTCTACTCATCGATGCCAGCTGGGTCATATAGTAACATTTCATCTACTTTTCATCAACCTTTAAAGAAAAAAACCGGCACATCAGATGATTCACGCCCATTAACAGGACAAAATAAACTAAGGATGTGATTGCAACCATTGATTGATCAGTTGCAGCGAAAAAGGGGACATCTAATGCATGCCAGCCCTTACCAAATAATACATCAACATTTTTTAAACTGTATTGTCCAGGAAGCTTTATCTTTTAACCTATTTAATGTTTTGGAAAATGATCTTCAATGTTTGTATCTCCTTCTTGCCTTTTTGAATGGCTAGTGCTATTCCCAACCCTTGAACTTTTGTTTCCACCACTTCCTTTTAGCAGCCAGAGTGTCATTTGTTGTAACTGAAGCACTGTAAGCATGCTCACAGCTATTACTGCAACATTTTCCTAGTTTCAGTACTCTCTGCAAGAAATACAATAAAATATTACCATTCAAGCCTCCTCAACAACTCTATAATAAAGATAGCAATAGGATGTTGAGATCCCCTTTCTACTCCATGAAAAATCATGACAATATTTAAGAAAAAGACTACAATAATTCTCTCAATCAACTAGCTCCATGATACAAGTCAACGATAACATGATAAAGGAGTTTGTTTTGTAACAATCCTCCAAAAATGGCACCACGAAGTAAGGTTCCTCCTCCAAGTGGTTGATCATGAATCTACCTTCACGAACAATGAATGAATCCTCCTTAGAAGCATGTGTGGCCTCCTCCACAAAGGATTCCTTCTTCAAGCCTTGAATGAATGCACAAACACCATGCAAAACTCCAATAAAGTGGCACTTGTGGCATCATGAGTAGAACTTTCCATCAATATTCAATGCAGAAGATGTCTGGCTGCACCTGATCACTTCTCAACTATCTATCAAATGAACTGGGTATGATGGAGGCATCTAGCAGAGGTATTGAGGGTGAAATCTAGTAGAGGTGTAACTCCTTCAAGGCATTGGCAGTAGTGCAATGTTACTATTTAGCATTAAAGGTTTAGTTGTTGACACATTTAAGCCTTGTGGATTGGTACCCAATTTCCATAGTGTATGCTATAATTGCAATCCATGTATATCAAAGCACAGGTGAGGACAAGCCCAAGCAAGAAGAGAATGCAATACAACTGAGAAGTGAGATATTCTACCTTGAAGGCATGACCCATTAGGTATGTAGCTGAAATGAGAGATAGCACATGAAATCTTTTTTCTCTTAGATCCTTACATTTAATATGAATTTTTTTATTAAACGTTGAGGTTTCATAGTGACATGATTTTGCATAGGAGTCTAGCAGTTATTTATATGTCAGAATAAGAGGCAGTTTGAAATTTTTAACAGGAATTGAGTTCATTGAAGTCTGGCCTAATCAAACAAGAGGCCTAGTATTGACTTGATTCTTATACTCTGAAAAACAAGGAGTATTGTTGTAGTACCACTATAAGAATGATATGCTAAACTTGCCCGCAGTCCTGAAGCATTCATTCAGACCTCCTTGAGGACAAAAGGTTTTGTTTGATCTTGGATTGTTCATTTTGTATGCATGTCACTTCAAGTGGGTATGCTTTGAAATGTTTCGACCTTTGGAGAAGTAATAGTCCTATTGTGGTGTGGGATTCGTTGGATACATGAAGGTGTATTAAAGACTCTAAGGGCTCAGTCTACAGGCATTTCTTGATAACTATTTGACAGCCGGCTATATGAGTCATAACTATACGTTGATGAGACTTCATGCCTATCGGAGTTTCAAGAATGACTTCAGCTCATTTTGATCCAAGTTTCAAAGATTGCAAGCCATTCTTATTCTGAGTTTTAATGGAAGATTACAGATCTAGGTACAAAGGTTATTCTTTCTGAGTTTGAGGATTTATTTAATCACTCTCTTCTGCCCTAGAACAAAACGACCTGTCTTGCGGATTGTTCACTTGGAACAACCTCAATACAGATCGAGATTTATCTGGACTGAATTCTCTTAAATTTGATTTGAAGTTCTGAACCAAATTACAGTTTTTTGTTGTTTAAGGTTCTCATAAGCAGTTGGAAAGTTGTGGCCTCTCCTCTACTCTTTGAACAAGACTTTGAACATAAGTATGATAAATATTTGTTATCAGAACTAGGGCCTAAAGAACAAAAGTGTCATTGGCGTAACTCACTTAAGTTTCATGCATGAATATTTTATTGTTTGAAAGGCTAGTTTTCTAAGCATACATCTGATGTAGAATGAGTTAAAACTTGTAAGAAGACTTTAGTCCAAGGGTTTACAACAGAAGTATTGATCAAGACTCAGTTCCCAATAAGACCATCTCAAATATTAGCTCTCCAAGGACTTGAATTGTGAGCAGTAACCTATTGTGACATCTCCAAAATTTTGATCTTCATAATGACAAGGCAGACAACATACATCTTCAGGACATCAAAGGTACATCAACTTAGTTTGATTTCTGTCTTTTCTCATTTGAAGGAATTGTCATCAGTTGAAGTAAGTGTGTTGTCACCTACAAAAGTAAAACCTTCATTATCATCAATTTCTTCATTGGATGGTAGAATGAATTTATTGCAACAGTTGAGATAGTGTAAGGTTGGGTATAGGTCAGATTAGTGGCATCCAATTCACAGATGCTTTCAAGAATAGAAGTTTCACATTTCTTCACATTACAGGACATTTGTCCTATAAAAGGTAGAAAAGCTAAGATATTGACCAACATGATCTAGTCAAGGACATCTCCTTCATAATTTGTAGGGTGTCTGAAGCAGATCATTTGATTCTGAAAATCCAACATGCAAAGTAGTGATAACAGCACCTTCAGGCATCATTGGTATTGTTACAATAAGAGAATGAAGATTGTGTAAGTCTATAATGGAAACACCCTTATTTGAGATTGACTATGAATCAAGCATTCTTGATCCTTAAAGAAAATGAGAGGCAGAAACACCTTATGATTTGAAACAATATTTGTTGTGGCTAGTTAGCAGAGGAGTTCAGAATGATGGTACTATGTAAACTGGAAGTGACTTTTGCATAATGACAACTTTCTTCATAAACAAATTTGTATAACAATAGATGAATTTTAAACATGATTATGACCTCCAGGAATAATATGTGGTCCTGGTAAGTCTAACTACATGTCATTATAGTAATAGTATGTGATAAGTAATTGGACAAATCATAAAAGTTCTCGGGGACAGTTCACTCTATGATGATTACGTCTACTAAAATCACGAGTGCTTGGTTACAGAGTTTATACTCTGAATAGAGAACAAGATTGTGTCATACATTTTGGCATTGTGTTTTACAAAGTAATTGAGATAGTTTTTTACAACACACGAGATTTTGAAATTCCAAATCCACTCTTTCTTGATTGCATTTTACTAAACTTGACAGGATTACAGTGAAATTTCATTAGCCTATTGGCCATCTCATTGAAATGCCACATATGACTTCAAATATGGTGTTCGTTCAGTTCAGGTATGCTTAAGCATGCCTATTTGCTGAGTAGTATGCCTCTCTTTAAATGCTTCTTGCTTTTGAAGATACAAATTAGTGATTTATGTGTTATAACTACATTTCTATAAAATGCAGGGAGGTGGCAGATCTTCAGCACGGGAAACAATTGGAAGAGTAGCAGCTGGGGTTGTGGAAAAGAAGATATTTGAGCTAAAAGCTGGGACTGTGGTACGGTCATACTACTTTCAGTATTGAAATTTGCAGAAATTTGTTGAGGCTTCTCTTATACTTTTTTCCTCTCTAGATGAACTAGACATTTTTAATTTCTAGGAACATTATTTCTCTACTACCTTAAATATACATTGTTGATATTTAAATTCCATAAAATAATATAGTGTGGAACACCTCATTTAATTGCAGAAATTTCCAATTATTGAAAGCAATGCTGTGAATGCTATGTCAAACTGTTTTCTCTGTTGGTATCTATGTGAAAATGGCTACAGATAATCATTAAAGGACTCATGATAGGCACGTGGTAAACAATATCATGTATGCATATTGCTATTTCTAGGATGTAGGAATTTCCATTTTATAGTTATTCATAGGATCCAAGCAGAATAATTGTTTCAAGAATTGAAATTATGCTAAAGGATCTGAACTCATGAATTTTACCATGCCCATTTTTAGGCATGTGGCTTGGGCAATACTAAATATTAAGTTGGCTTTCGTTGACACTTAAATTACAAAATTTAAAAATTAAGACATGTAAGTGCTCTAAAGTCATCAGCTTCTAGCCATCCTCTAGTTAACCAACAAAATGAGCAATGGAATATTAGAGGAAGTCATGAAAACTAATGAAAATGCATGTTATCAAAATGTCCAATCTGATAGCATGTGTTAAAATTTCTTTGAAACCACCATCCTGGCAATTTACCACCTATTAGATTACAAATCTACTGAATAAAGATACAACTGGGATGTTAAGTTATCTTAAAACCAACTATCTAAGCAAACAGATCAGATCTAGCTACTTGCTGGAATTATTAACTCAAAAAACTTTGGGATGTAAAGGGGTAGTCATCAACTAGTAAAAGAGAAAACCAAACCTAGAGTGATTATGCAAAACTTTTGGATGTATAGGAGTAGTCAATCAGCTAGTAAAATACCATAGTCTTTGACAACCTCCTTCGACAAACTGTGTGAGGCATCTTCACATACCAGACTACACTAGCTCATAAATTTTCCCTATTAAGTAGCACTATCTACTCAATTCATATACCACACACTTCACAATCTGTGCTGGAATTCTGCAAAGCTTTTGTTTTTGAAAAAACAATAACCACACTGAATATGAATCTCCCTTTCCTTCAAAAGGCTCCCATCTACAATGTGAATGAAAGGCATTCTACCAAGTAACAAGGATAACAACTTTAGAGTACATAACTTCTTGACAAGTACTAAGGCTATGATTGGAACCATTGATTGATCAGTTGCATTAAATAAGTGGACATCTAATGCATGCCAGCGCCTACCAAATAATACATCAAATTTTTTTAAACCGTATTGTCTAGGAAGCTTTATCTTTTCACCTGTTGAATGTTTTGGAAAATGATCTTCAATGTTTGTATCTCCTTCTTCCATTTTCGAATGGCTAGTGCTATTCCCAACCCTTGAACTTTTGTGGGCCACCACTTCTTTTAGTAGCCATAGTGTCATTTGTTGTAAGCTGAATCAACGTAAGCATTCTCATAGCTATTCTTTGCAACCTTTTTCTAGTTTCAAATTCTGTGCAAGGAATACGATAAAATATTACCATTCAAACCTCCTAAAAACTCTATACTAAATATAGCAATAGGATGTTGAGATCCCCTTTCTACTCCAAGGAAAATCACGAAAATATTTTAGAAAAAATACTACAATAATGCTCTCGATCAATCGGTTCCATGATACGAGTCGCGATAACATGATAATGGAGTTGGTTTTTGCAACAATCCTCCAAAAATGGCACCACAAGTACGGTTCCTCCTCCAAGTGGTTGACCATGTATCTACAGCACGAAGTAATGAATAGATCGTCCTTAGAAGCATGTGTGGCCTCCTCAAAGAGTGGATTCCTTCTTCAAACATTGAATGAATGCACAAAGACCATGCAAAACTCTAATAAAGTGGCACTTTTGGCATCATGAATAGAAATTTCCATCAATATTCAATGCGGAAGGCTCCATTTGGAAAATTCCATGGTAGAAGTACAATCTACAAAGGAGAAGACAGAAGTAATTATCAATGGGTGGACATCCTCATCATAATAGCTTGGAAATGTGTAAGGGTGACTTCCTCTCATGTAAGGTGTCCTCCCTTTTAACTAAAAAACTCCTCAAAGGTGTAATGACCCTTAAAATATTTGTTGAAATTGTGAGTGCCTTATAATCATATGTTTTTCCAACATATCAGTTGTTTTCCTTGATGAATAGATCTGAAAAAGGTGTTTGAATTATCGCTAGAGATGCAAGTGAGACTTGAAAACACCTTTGAAATAGATACGAGAGAAAGTCGTATATTCTTCACATGGTAGAAAAATTTGATCACGAAACACTGTTGCATGTCTGTTGCTATTATATTTCATGTTACTTATTTTTTCTAAGTCTAAGTATAGTTTGTTGTAATTATCATTCACTGAAGTGGCTTGGCCTCTTGAGTGTGTAAAAAAACATCAAACCGTTCTCAAATATTTTCTACAAGTTGTATACTTTTTTTGATTTGTAACCGAGTGTTGTGTTTAGCTAGAAACAACCCCTTGTACACTATTTTAATTTCCACATCGATAAAGTCAAAGTAGTATGGGCTTCTTCATGTTGTTTTGGATTTCTTAGCCTACATGAACTTGTCTTGATTTTATATTTTTACTTTGAATTTTTTCATGAAATTTGCTTTAGCTCTTTTGTCAAAACTCATTAGGCTCTAGAATGCCATCAATATTCTCTTGCCATGCTTGAGGAGTTAGTTTTTTCTATATAAAATTTCCAAAAATTTGTCTAAAACTCTCTTTTCACGATTGCATAGAAACTTATTTATCTAGTCCATTTAGGCCAATGACTTACATATCTAGTGGACCATTCTATGTTACGGGTGAGTCACACTCCTAAATTTTGAGAGAGTTTCATTTTACACAGGAAACCAAACGCTTCCTTAGCATCCAGGGTTGGTCATGAATTCTATTCAATAAAATGGGCTTTATGTAATTATCTCATGGCATACCTATTATCTATTGCATCATTTACGCAACCGGTCCCGAGCTTAAAGTTTCTACTACTTTGTACGCCAACATGCTTTGAAATGTCACTTTACTAAATTTTATATTTGTAGCTCTCCAACACCAGCAACTACCTTTGACCTTCCTACTTTCTCCAAGTTGCAGGACATTGTGGGTATTCTAATTGATGTTACGAAGGAGAGGTACACTGGCAACCATTTGCCTATTTGGATGTTGAAATTCTTTGAATATATTCCTTGTCGAAACAAGGCTTCAAGTAGAAAGCCTTATTAGCTCATAATTCATATACGCATCTCTTGTATTTTTACTTGCTTAAGGAGACGGTACATTACAAAGGCCTTGTTTAGGCTTTATACATTTAGCATCATCATCCTTTGGATGCGAGAAATAATTCCTATCAAGAATCATTAATTAAGATGGACCACTATTATGGTTTGACCACAGGGTGCTTTCCTTCGTACTTTATATGCCATATACCCTAGATGCATTGTTGAATGTACAACTGAAGAGTTGCTCAATGCTAAGTGTGTTTTCTCGGACATTTCAAAATGCAAGCAAAAGAGAAAGATTTGTGAACACAAAAACACTTTTGTCAATTTTAAAAACTTCCATGGTCGTTTTATATTGACATCGAATCTAATATCATCAAGAAGACAAAGTGTAGAATTATGAGTATGTTTCCTAAGGTAGGGATCAAAGCAATGGTGAAAACATTTTGAGGGTTTTGGACTTAGCATTGCAAGATCATATTGATGATGTCAAAGGGAAGTGAAGATGTTGCATCTGTACCAATTCTTGCCGATAATTCACATGATATTATAACAACCATGTGTAGAATATTGGAGGTATTTATTGAAAGAAAAATCTGATAAAGTTCGTGAAATTTTAGCTCATGATATTGGATACATTGCATGTTTATACGCTACTCCTTTGTAACCGATTATGCAACCAACTTTCTATATCAAATCACAAATGTTGGTTTGAAAGTGAATTTGGGGAAATAGAGATGTTCTTATATCAAGATTATTTTGTTCTTAGTGCTTGATAAAAAAATTTAGCTAACTCGGGGAAAATTTACCTTGATGTAACTTTATATCAAATATAAAGGAAATACATTCTTAATATCTGTTGTTAGGTTGCTTTCGGTATTTTAGGTCTCTCTTTTCTAGACTTCTTTTTAGTGAATCATTAGAGCAGGTTAAATACGCTGTGTGGGAATAATTTCTCATCTTCTATGCCATGAAATCAAGGCGGCCTTAGGAGCAGAACCTTTGTGGATAAGGAAATCCACGGATATACTTCAATTTATCAAGAGGTTGTGAGGAGATAATTTTTGAGAATGTTGTTGCTTCATTGAGAATAATGTAATGGATATTTTGTTTGAATATAATGACATGAAACCAAACAAAAGAAGAGAAAGTATGCTTTGAATATTGAAACATGATTTGGAAGCCAGCGAGAGTTACGATGTATTTGAGACTTTGTGGGAAATGGTAGTAGAAATTATGAAAATGGTTGATGTCCATGGATATATATATATATATATATATATATATATATATATATATATATATATATTTTCTCAACTTCTTTATTGATTGATCAACTTAACAATTCAAATAGTTGTGTTGTGAAACCAGCTCCAAAAAGAGAAGAAAAGAGATATCAATGCCTTAGAAATAAGCCATGGAAACATAGCCATTACATGAATGAAAAATTCTTGGATGAGACCAAATTACAAAACCTCCTTTCTATATAGGAGTCCATGGGGCCATAATGTAATCCTAGTAGGGCCATAATGTAATCCTAGCCGACCTAACAATAATAATTTAAGGGCACAATAATAACAATATGGGGTTAAAAAGAGGTACAATAATAACAATAAGGGGGTTACACTAACAACAATAAGGGAATATACGAGTAATGTAGGGACCTAACATGCCCCTCTCCTTGAAAAAATGTTTTCCCCTCAATGCTTGGAAGTAGCTACAGGTGCCATATAAAATTAGTCCTCCCATGTACAATCTTCGGTAGGTAAGTTCTTCCACTTGATGAGATACTACGAAATTGTTCGATTAAGTAGGTGTCGAGTTCTTCTTTACGCAGCAGGCCCTTGGGTTCCAATATTATTTTTCCTTCCTCTTCGAGTTCTAGAAATATTGTTTATTTGGAAGATTTTCACCTATAACCTTCTTTAAGCATGAAACATGGAAAATTGGATGCAATCGTGAAGAAACGGGGAAAGCTCAATTTGTATGCCATAGTACCAATCTTTTGCAACACCTTGTAAGGGCCATATTACTTTGGTGATAATTTATTATCCTTCTTAGCTTGCTTGAGGGACATTTGTTTGTATGGTTGTAGCCGTAAGAATACCCAATCTCCTACATCAAAACTTCTCTCGCTACGATGTTGATCTGCCTGTTGTTTCATTCAATTTTGTGCCAGATTTAGGTTATCATTTAAGAGTTGGAGAACTTCTTGTTGATGCTTGATGTGATACTCCACTGCTTGAACTCTAGAATTTTTCCTTAAAGAAGATGTGATGGATGGTGGATGATATCCATAAAGTGCCATAAATGGGGTCATTTTTGCTGCAATATGGAAGGAAGTGTTATACCACCATTCAACGAGAGGTAACCACTTGACCCATTGTGCTTTCTTATGAGATACAAAAAAATGAAGATATCCTTCCAAACATTTATTAACTATCTCTGTTTGACCATCGGATTGAGGATGATAAGATGAGCTATTAGCTAGTTGAGTACCCAAACAAGAAAATAGTTCCGTCCAAAAATTTCCAGTAAAAATGGGATCTCTATCACTTACAATAATCTTTGGGTTTCCATGTAGCTTTTGAATTGTTTCCATAAATGCAGTAGCAACTATACTCGCTTTAAATGGATGAGATAATGCACAAAAGTGTGCATACTTGGTAAGTCTATCAACTACCACCATGATGACACTCTTTCCTTCGGACTTAGATAAACCTGTGATAAAATCCATTGAAATCTCCTCCCAATGTTGACTTGGAATGGATAAAGGTTGTAGAAGACCCGGGGTCTTAATTGTCTCAACTTTATTTTGCTGGCAAACCAAACATTCTGCCACGGAATTTTGAATATCATATTTAAGGCCATCCCAAAAAAATTCTTTCTTCACCCTGTGGTAAGTTTTTAAAAATCCCGAGTGTCCTCCTAAAGGAGAAGTGTGAAATTCCAAAAGAATCTTCTGTTTTAGTTGGGAATTATTGCAAATATATAAGCGATATTTGTACCATAAGGAATCATTTTTCCAACTAAATGTATCACATGTACTAGGATCTTGCTCCAAATTTTGAATGAGAGTCCACACTTCTTCGTCCTTCTTCCATTCATTCGTTGCTTCGGCTATCCAATCTGGCTGGATAATTGAAATGGCACAGAGCAATGCTTCTGCCTCTTCATCCTTTCTTGAGAGTGCATCTGCAATAAAATTTAGCTTCCCTTTTTTGTAGATGATTTCAAAGTCATAACCCAACATCTTTGTGACCCATTTTTGCTGCTCTTCTGAGTATAGTCTTTATTTCAAAAAGTGTTTAAGACTATAATGATCAGTTTTTATCTTGAAGTGTCTTCCCATTAGGTAAGGTCTCCATTTATTTAGTGCATGTAGTATTGCCAACATTTTCTTCTCATAAATAGCCTTTTGTAAATACTTTCCTTTGATTGAACGACTTTCAAAAGCAATGGGTCATCCTTCTTGCATTAAAACAACACCAGTTCCATTTCCTGAGGCATCACATTCCACAATAAAGGTTTTTGTGAAGTCTGGCGTAGCTAAGACTGGTGCTCGACACATTGCCTCTTTAAGATGTTCAAAGGCCTTAGTTGCTTTAGGTTTCCACGAAAATACATCTTTCTTAAATAATGTTGTTAGAGGTGCTGGTATTCTCCCATAATTCTTAACAAACTTTCAATAATACCTTGTTAACCTGAGAAATCCGCGCAACTGTTTTATGGTTGTGGGGACTTTCCATTCCTTAATGGATTTAATTTTGTTAGGGTCTACCTTAATACCCTCATGAGATACAATATGACCCAGATATTCCACCTCTTGTACTCCAAAGAAACATTTGGATGTTTTTGCATATAATTGTTTCTCATCCAATAGTTTGAGCACCCTATCAACATGTTGAACATGATCCTACCAAGACCTGATGTAAATTAGTATATCATCAAAAAATACTAGCACAAATTTTTTAAGGAAGGGTTTGAAAATGGAATTCATCAACCCTTGAAATGTAGAAGGTGCATTTGTAAAGCCAAAAGGCATGACCAAAAATTCATAATGACCCTCATGAGTTTGAAATTCTATTTTTTGAATATCTTCAGTCTTCATTCTAAGTTGATGATATCCTGAACGAAGGTCCAACTTGGTAAAATAAATTGCTCCATGTAATTCATCCAATAATTCATCAATCACATGAATGGGAAATTTATCTTTAATAATGAGCTTATTGAGCTCCCTATAATCCGGACACATGTGCCATGATCCATCTTTCTTGTGCACCAATACTACTGGAGCAGAGAAAGAACTTTGACTAGGTTGAATTATACCAGCCTCTAACATTTCTGCAATCATACGTTCAATTTCGCTCTTTTGGACATAAGAATATCTGTAAGGCCTGATGTTTCGAGGAACACTTCCTGGAATAAAATTAATAGCATGATCATGATCATGAATACGTGGGAGTCCTTTGGGAGTATCAAACACCTTGGAATGATTTTCCAAGACTTTTTGGAGATTTGGAGAACTAGATGATTTTGATGTTGGAACTTCCAGTGAGCATAATTGTGCAATTATGCCCCGTTGTTCTTTCTTCAGAATATTTTTCATGACATTAGAGCTTATTATTTTTCCTAGCTTCCTTGTGATACCCTATAATTCGATTTCCTTTCCTTCCGAAAAAAATTTCAAGAAAATTTCTTGAAAATTAAAAGCTACCGTCCCCAAAGATTGTAACCATTGTACTCCTAGTACAACATCAGCACCTCCCATTGGGATGGAAAACATTGGACTATTCAATACATATTCCCCCATGGATAGCTTGATATTATGGCATTTTCCAGAGCAATTTATAGTTCCTCCATTTTCAACCGTCACTTGACATTCTGGTGCTGGGTATAGGAAACAATTCAATTCCTTGGCTACCTTACAATGAATAAAATTATGGGTACTACCCGAATCAATCAACACTATTACCTTTTTTTTCTTGATATGTCCTTCTATATTGAGAGTTTGATGAGTGGTAATTCCCGCCAATGCATTACATGATATGGTCAGACTCATTTCTTCTTCTTCTATGGTTTCATCCTGGTGTATATCCTCTACTTTTGAAGTTTCTTCTTCATTTTCTTCCTACTCTTTACAATCTATGTAAAATAATTTCTTCTCAGTGCACTTATGACATTTAGTGTATTTTCTATCACAACTGTAGCAAAGCCCTTTTTCTCTTTTTTCTTCCAATTTTTGTGGTGTCAACCTTGTAGGTTGTGGAAGTCTAGGAGTAGAAACACTTCCATCTTTATATATGTGAGTGGTAGGCTTCCTTGTCGCCATAATTTTACATTCAATTTTTCTTGCCAACCTGAAAGCCTTCTCCAATGAATCAGTTTCCCAAACGCGAACTTCACGTTGGATGTCATCCTTTAAAGTCCCTATGAAGACATCAAGCCTGTGTTCCTCTGGAAAATCAGTTACCCTTATATTCAATTTTTGGAAGTCCTCAATGTGCTCCGGCACTGAACCCTTTTGTTTGAGATTTATCAATTGGGTAAAGAAGGTGTTTCTCTTTGTATCCTCATAATTTGCTATCATTTCCTCTGTAAAAATTGACCAAGTGACAATTTTTTTACGAGAGCAAATCCATCGATACCATACAAATGTATTTTTTTCTAAATGTAAAGTTGCAATACGTACCTTTTGTGTGTTTCTCACATTATTGAGATCAAAATATTGCTCCATCTGTAGTATCCATGTTACAGGATCCTTGCCATCAAACTTCCTCATATCCATCTTTGGAATATGGTGGTTCTTCCATCCAACATTAGGGTTTATGAAATCATGATTAACATTTATTTTGTTCTCATCATGAGTTTCCTCTACCATCTTTTCGCCATTAGGAAACATTTCTTGTATCAAATTTGTCAAACCTTCCATGTCTAATTTTAGATTCTTCATGTTTTCCATGTTGTCTTTCATGTCATCCATATTAGCTTCCACGCCAGCTTCCATGCCATCCATCTTAGCTTTCACTCCTTTCTTCAAACCATCCATCTTCGATTCCATGCCTTTCTTCAAAACTTCCATTTCATTTTTTGTTTCTCTTTGCGAGGGTGAAATTTGGTGCACTTGCTCTTGTAATTTTGATAGATCATGTTTCAATTCTTCATCTTCATGAGTCATATTAGAGTACTCTGAGGGCTTAATGGGTGTTGAATTCTTTTTTGGAGGAATTTTAGAACCCAATACTGAAATATATGCTCAATAGGCACTTGGAATCACTTCAAACTAATTTTTTTACACAAGACTTATGCAATTCGGAAAACAAATACACACCTTTTTATTGCTTTTGAGGATATTGATATTGAAACTGAATTATCTCTGTGATTTTGAATCTTAAATATATGAAATTTTGCCTTGCGCTAGCCCTCTAAATCATTTTTCGAATACCACAGGTCTGACTTGACTTGGATTCTTGAAGGCAAAGTTATGCCCAATCTCCTACGATGACCTAATTATGGACTAGTTCAGTAGAGCGAACTTGTACAAATTTCCACGTGTCACTGTTTCCTCCTTCAGCTCTTAAATTGATAGACATGAAAGTGCAATCCGTGTATTTGCAGCCACCTTTTAAAAAATTCCAATCCGATGCTCAGAGAGAGATTTATGAATATTTTCCCACGATCACCTCTATGAGATGACATTTAGGAGCCTGAAAAATCTCTAACTTCCACAGACCGTATCTCCAAAAATATTACGAACCAAGATTTGAAATTTTTCAATGTTGTTCCTCAGGATTTCAGCCTCGTGCTTTAAACCTTTTAGCTTCTGAACCTTCGTAGAAACAAATTTATAGCGAAAATTTTGCGTTGACCTGTTTAGGTTAAATTCAGGAGCCTGCAAAAAGACCTGCCTTCCACAGATCATATCTCCAAAAATATTGCGAACCAATCTCTGGAATTTTGCGACGATGTTACTCCAGATTTCGGCTTCGCACTCTAAAAATTTCAGCTTTTGAACCTTCTTAGAAATGTTTTTATACCAAAACTTCCATGATGACCTATTTGGAGCAGCAAAACCCTAGAATCCAAAGGCTCTGATACCAAATGTTGTGAAACCAACTCCAAAAATAGAAGAAAAGAGAGATCAACGCCTTATAAATAAGCCACTTCAAGGGGGAAACCTCCAATACATTATATGAATGAAAAATTCTTGGATGATACAAATGAAAAAACCTCCTTTCTATATATAGGAGTCCATGGGGCCACAATGTAATCCTAGTGGGGCCACAATGTAATCCTAGCAGACCTAAAAATAATAATTGAAGGGCACAATAATAACAATATGGGGGTTACAGGGGTACAAAAATAACAATAAGGGGGTTACACTAACAAGAATAAGGGACTATACTAGTAATATAGGGACCTAACAGTAGCTGAAGACAATCGAGGCACAATTCTTGAAGATATCATTCCATCACATTTACAGATAATTTAAGGCAGAGGCTAATGGATTTTCCAAAGAGGGTTTGCGAATGATGCAAAACTATGGTTTAACATGGGAAAGAAGTTATGGTGTAAGCCTCTAGGAGAGTTCATTCCAAGAATTGGAGCCGTATTTATATATATATATATATATATATATATATATATATATATATATATATATATATATATATATATATATATATATATATATCAATTAAGTATTGTCTTGTGCTTTCGTTCTTCAGTGCCTCAAGTCCACCTTATTTAGTATCATTTCAAACATTTGTACAAACTTTGTTAGTTGACAAGTACTCCAATAAGAAATTGAGCACCACAACATTAACACTTGTAGATTCAACATGTATGATTATAAAATTTTGCATGAGTCATTCCTATTATCACTGTTTACTTCTTTTTATGCATGTGAAATAACCGTTTAGGTTGACCCTAAGTACCACCAATAGAACTACTGAATTTACACCATATGCAAATACTAAATACTATTGATGGAAAAATATTTGCCTCTTTTATTATTTGAAGCATCCATTGTATCTTTATATTTTTCATAAACATCAAAATTTTAATAATAGGAGTGAAAAAACATCCTGCACAAAGAAATATTTAGATCATAGTAGCAAGACAAGAACCTTCAAATTATTAATGACACCATTGTGCAAAGATGCAGATAATGGGCATTTAACACATGCCTAAATCTTACTCGAATATAAAATTTTGAATGATTGGTTTCATGTAAATGTACTCCACAACATGCCATACTATGATATGTGTATGCACATATTTTCTGAAGCTCCACACAGGAGAAGTTTTGAGAAGTAAGGAAAATATTTATGATGTTACTTGTTTACAAATTTGAGAAATCATTAAGGGTTACAATAAAAATCTGGAAATTATGTTTCCTCGAGGAATGTGAGACATGCTTGGATTTGTATAATGCTTCAATGCTTGTTTAGGATCTAGGTAAGTGTGAATGAATAAAGGCTTTTTGTCATTGTTCTATATTGGATCACCATTCTCTCTAAGTTGTCAAAGGCAAGTTAAAACACGATTAGAATAAGGGACAACATATTCCATTGCCAAACTTTAACCTTACAGGGAAGTACACTACACTTGTTTGATAGTTCCACACATTTTAAGGGTATGCCAATAGAAATGTCAATGTTGTTGGATACACTGGCATTGGTTAGTTTAAGAAAATTTCTCTTTGTTAAATATGTTGTTTTCAAGAACTAATATTTCCAACCAAGAGGATAAAGTCTTGACATGCCTAGGACATAGTGGTGTTATTTATTGCATGTATTTGTGATTTATTAGTAAATTCCACCACTAATAAATTCATTACGTAGCTGTCCATTTAGTAGTATATTACAACAGTGAATTGTTAAAGGAAAATGATTCCAGTTTGTTTGAACGTCATAAACTGGAAGTAAATTTAGGTTTGAATTATAAAAATAGAATATATTATGAAAAATATGTTTTCTAATCAAATATAGGCCCGTTGCATGATCATTAAAAAAACGTGTCATGACAATAAACAATGATTTTGGACATGATTAATTACAGAACTCTCCAACTCAAAAACAAGCTAACATATTCAGTTTTGTCTGCATCAGAGAAAAATGAAAAAGTAACATTAAGTTTTCTTTGAATATTTATAGAATCATCTTAGAGATTCTAAATGGAAATTGTGTGCTAATCTTTTTCAATTAATTACACGGAAAACAAGGGGCATATATAATTTATTTCCTTATGGGAATTGGATTCCTTTTCCCTTGGAATAGTATGTTGATAATTTAAGATTACTATATTGAGGCTATATTCCTGGTTAGTATCTCAATTTACAAAGTATTTTCTTATTCTTTTTTAGTTTCTTGTTGTAATCTTGTGTCAGCAATAATTTGCTCCACCCATTAGATTTCTATTGACCAATTTTATTGTTGAAGTGTCATTTTTTCTTAGAGATAACTAGAGGAAATGATACAACTACAAAAGTGGAGCATGAAACGGTTTTAGTAGAAATTTCTAGCTCTGTTGTGTTTATTTGTGACATTTTATTTTCTTTGTTTATACAGGTCATTTGGCCACATAGTGGCCACTATTTCCCAACTGAAGAAAACTTGTTCGAGATTCTTACTTTTATGGAGAAAAATGGCATTAACAATATTGCTGATGTTGAGGTATATATAGTATAAATCCTTTATAGTCTACTTTAGTTTATATTCTAGTATTCATCGACTTTCATGTCTTATACTGTGCATTTTAACTATTTTTTGTTTTTTGTTTTTTGTTTTTTTTTGCAGAAAATTGACTCGGTATTGATGGTAAGAAGAAAGGATTGAAGAAAGAGGATAAAAATAACACTACAGTGACAAAGAGAGAGAAGAGTACTGGTCTAGTGGTGCCTGTAAAGCCAATATCCTGCATAAGACACACACATAAAGACTAATGGTCAATTTTTCAGAGATGTTGAGTTCACTTGCAATGTCTTCGCAAGATAATGATAATGTTTTGAAGTGATGAAACAATATTTCATCTGTAAATTGTACTCCAACCAATATTAAGTTGGAAAATTATATTGTAATACTTGACATTTTATATAATATAATTTATGTGGTTGGAATTATTTATAGTTGCACTTGATATTACTTGGTATTGTAATTAGCATATGTAACTTTGCATTTTCATATTAGATAAATTGTATGACATTTTTTTTAAAATTTAGCTACAAAATCATACTAATTAATTTATGTTGATTAATAATGAACACATAAAATCAATCTAAAACTATTAAATTAATATTTATGTTTATTAATGATGAACAAAAATAAAACGAATATACGACTAAATTCGTTGCTTATAACAATTGTTAATGAAAGTAAATAAAATGATTATAAACTACAAAAGTAGTCATTTATATAATGAATATGAAACTCCCAAAAAAAGATAAATGACTATTGCAAATTATAAATTTGTGATTAAAAATGACGACTAAATTTTGCATATATATGACTATTAGTAGCTAATTTACAGTATCTTATAACATGACCAAAATTTAGTCATATTTCTTTGGTCATTAGTTGGTTTCAAACGATGACTAATATTTTCATATATATGACTATTAGTAGCTAATTTACAGTATCATATAACACAACCAAAAAATTGGTCATATTTCTTTGGTCATTAATTGGTTTTCTCGGGTGCTCATTTAGTAATACTTTTTGTTGTATATTTGGTCATTAATTGTGGCAATTAATGACTAAATCAATGGCCAAATATAATACTAGACAAAAAATTTGAGACAACCAATTAATGACTAAGCTAAAAATGACTAAAAGTTGGTCGCGTTATAAGATACTGTAAATTAGTTACTACTGGTCATAGACCGAAAAATAGTCATTTATATGCAAATTTTAGTCATTTTTTTAGTAATTAATTAGACATTTTGTTCTACTACATCGACGGTTAATCTATGTGGATGATTATCTAAATTTTTTTGTGAATAAAGCATGTTATATATAAAACAAAATTGATAGACATACAAATATTTAATGGAAAACGACGAAGGCTATAACATCTGATCAAAATGACAAACTATTTTTTAAATGATTGTCACTGGTCACTAAGCATAGTGTAACTCACCAACAATTACAGCTGCACAATATATTGTGATACATGGGTAGCCAACCACTGATCGACGAATAAGTTATAATATATGTCAAAAATAGAAATGATGGGAAAACTATTTGATGGTCATTGGTTACAAAAAAAATATGGCGAATTGTTTTATATAGTCCAGGGTTAATAATTAAAAAAAGAAGGATGATTATGTGTTGTTTTTATATTAAAAATAAGCATGTTGTTGGGGGTCTGCTGGGGTTGAACCCGTGACTTGTGGCCCACCAATGGCTAAACCATTTCCCACTAATCATTGTGCCAGGAAATCAATTTGTAATAACCATCAAAACCGATACATTTAAACCACAACACTTCATTTTACAGACATGAGTTGAAGGGTTGAGGAACTAGAACCATAACGAAACATTGCAAAGGTCAGGAACCAGGAGTGCCAATGAGAAAAATTATGCACAAAAAACTAAGAGGGTGCATGGTTTTAGGAGGAATATTCTTAGAATATTCCTACAAAGATTCAGTTGTGGAATCTGAAGATTCTCTAGGTGGTCCATAGTTGACAGAGGTGGAACATAGCCGAGTTAATACTTATTTTAACTGGAATTTTGCCATGATTTCACTAGTGCAATTTTTTTTTGAATTTGAGTAGCCCATTTTCAGACCATCTTAAAAATTAGAAGTATAATGATGTATTTTTCCATGTACTCATTTTCATTTTTGTTGAGATGAATGAAGCAACCTCCCCACTATTGAAGCAAGGCCCGAAGATGTAGTCCACACTAGATGAACTCTGTTATCAAACTATTTATTGTGCATTTTTTTTATGGTCTCCTTTATGTTTCTTCTTATTTAAGTATTTTCATTCATGGTTTTTACATGCTATTTCATGAAATTATGAAAACATATATGAAGAAAAGATCTTGGATCATGTTAGTATCAGAGGCATACCATATCAGTCTAATAGCTTCCACATTTTGAGATCTGAGGATATGGATGAAGGACTTAAGTGAGAAATATATCAAGGCACCAATGATTTGTTGAAAAATAATATTTAGGTGGTTTTATTTAGGAAGGGAACCTTTGTATAAGTATTGGATCATGATGAGAGAGTCCCCTAGAATGGAAATCTTAGAGATTTCGATATCTTTGGAAAAATAGATTCCGAGTAAAATGCCATATATTTCAACTTGGTTATTGGCTCTTCTTCCAAGCACCCAGAAGTACTTACTGAATATATTTCCATCGGGGTTGTAGATAACCCCTCTCCCTTTTTCCACCCCATAAAATTAATATATAAGTTAAACGCATATACATTTAAAAGGACATGTAATAATATTCTTAACCATGGATATTCTTAACCCCGAATTTATCACGGAGATTCTTAATTTGTAAATAAATATTTTTATAATACTATGAGACAATACTATGGCTTATCAGTACCACGTCTCCAAAATAATATAACTCATTTCATATGACACTTGTTCATATGATATTTTTTTGAATTAATAAATTTATTTAAAATGATGAAAAGGGAATAACTACTTTCGAGATAAATTTCAACTCTTTATATGTGAAAAATATTAACAATATTCTAAAATATTCCGTGGAGGTTAAATATCAATCATCCACCTAATAATTATTTATAATTAAATTAAAACTCTGGAAGACCTATGGGCCAAAATAGACATACCTATTGTTAGGTCCCTATATTACTAGAATAGTCCCTTATTTTCGTTAGTGTAACCCCCTTGTTTTTATTGTTGTACCCCTGTAACCCCCATATTTTTATTATTGTGCCCTTGAATTATTATTGTTAGGTCGGCTAGGATTACATTGTGGCCCCATGGACTCCTATATATAGAAAGGAGGTTTTCTCATTTGTATCATCCAAGAATTGTTCATTTATCTAATGTATTGGAGGTTTCCCCCTCGAAGTGGCTGATTTCTAAGGTGTTGATATCTATTTTATTCTATTTTTGGAGTTGGTTTCATAACATTTGGTATCAAAGCTTTGGATTCTAGGGTTTCGTTGCTCCAAACAGGTAATCGTGGCATGTTCGCTATAAATTTTTTTATACGAAGTTTGAGAATCTGAAAATTT
Organism: Pinus albicaulis; assembly: GCA_034641835.2. Taxonomy (NCBI): domain Eukaryota; kingdom Viridiplantae; phylum Streptophyta; class Pinopsida; order Pinales; family Pinaceae; genus Pinus; species Pinus albicaulis. The sequence continues at coordinate 653,633,286 of CM076571.1, forward strand.
TAGAGTGCGAAGCTGAAATCCTGCAGAACATCGCCACAAAATTTCAGATCTTGGTTCACCATATTTACGGAGATATGGTATATAGAAGTTAGGGATTTTTGCAGGCTCCTAAATTTAACCTAAACAAGTCATCGCAGAATTTTTGCTATAACATTTTTCTGCGAAGGTTCAGAAGCTGGAATTTGGAGACAGCAAAGCCGAAATCCTGTGGAACATTGTCACAAAATTTCAGAGCTTGGTTCACAACAGTTTTAGAGATATAGTCTGTGGATGTTAGGTCTTTTTCAGGCTCCCGAATTTCATCTCAAAAAGGTGATCGTGGGAAAATCTTCATAACTCTCTCTCTGAGCATCGGATTGGAATTATGTAAAAAGTGACTGCAAGTAAACGGACTGTAGTTTTTTTTCTATCAATTTCAGAGCCAAAGGAAGAAACAGTGACACATGGAAAGTCGTACAATTTCGCTCTACTGAACGAGTCCATAATTAGCTCATCATAGGAGATTGGACACAAATTTTCCTTCAAGAATCCAAATCAGGTTAGACTTGTGGCATTCAAAAGAGGATTCAGAGAGCTAACTCATGGAAAAATTTCAGATATTGAAGATCCGAAATCACAGAGATAATTCAGTTTCAATATCGAACTCCTCATAAGCATGAAAAAGGTGTGTAATTTTTTTCCGAATTGCATAAGTCTTGTGTAAAAAATTAGTTTGAAGTGATTCCAAGGGCCTATTGAGCATATATTTCAGTATTGGGTTCTGAAATGCCTCCTAAAAAGAATTCAACACCCATTAAGCCCTCAAAATAATCTACTATGACTCATGAATATGAATAATTGCAACATGTTCTATCAAAATTACAAGAACAAGTGCACCAAATCTTGCTCTCGCAAAGAGCAGCAAAAAATGAAATGGAAGTTTTGAATAAAGGCGTGGAAGCGAAGATGGATGGTTTGAAGAAAGGCGTGGAAGCTAAGATGGATGGCATGGAAGCTAAGATGGAGGACATGAAAGACAACATGGAAAACATGAAGAATGATCTAAAAGCAGACTTGGAAGGTTTGACAAAGTTGATACAAGAAATGATTCCTAATGGCAAAAAGATAGTAGAGGAAACTCACGATGAGAAAAAAATAAATGTTAATCGTGATTTCATAAAATCTAATTTTGAATTGAAGAACCACCATATTCCAAAGATGGATATGAGGAAGTTTGATGGCAAGGATCTCGTAACATGGATACTACAAATGGAGCAATATTTTGATCTCAATAATGTGCAAAACACACAAAAGGTACGCATTGCAAATTTACATTTAGAACAAAATGCATTTTTGTGGTATCGATGGCTTTGCTCCCATAAAAAAATTATCACTTGGCCAATTTTTACGGAGGAAATGATAGCACATTATGAGAATACAAAGAGCAACACCTTCTTTAGCCAATTGATAAATCTCAAACAAAAGGGTTTAATGGCAGAGCACATTCAGGACTTCCAAAAATTGAATATAAGGGTAACTGATATTCTAGAGGAACACAAAATTGATGTCTTCATAGGGACTTTAAAGGATAAAATCCAACATGGAGTTCGCATTTGGGAACCTGATTCATTGGAGAAGGCATTTAGGTTGGAAAGAAAAATTGAATGTAAAATTATGGCGAGAAGGAAGCCTACCACTCACATCTATAAAGATGGAAGTGTTGCTACTCCTAGACTTCCACAACCTACAAGGTTGACACCACAACAATTGGAATAAAAAAGAGAAAAAGGGCTTTGCTACAGTTGTGATATCAAATACACTAAAGGTCATAAGTGCGTTGAGAAGAAATTATTTTACATAGATTGCTAAGAGGAGGAAGAAAATGAAGAAGAAATTCAAAAGTAGATGATTTACACCAGGAAGAAACCCTATAAGAAGAAGAAATCAGTTTGACATATCATTTAATGCATTGGCAGGAATTACCACTCCTCAAACTCTTAAGATAGAAGGACATATCAAGAAGAAAAAGGTAATAGTGTTGATTGATCCGGGTAGTACCCATAATTTTATTCATTGTAGGGTAGCCAAGGAATTGAATTGTTTCCTATATCCATCACCAAAATGTCAAGTGATGGTTACAAATGGAGGAACTATAAATTACTCTAGAAAATGCCATAATATCAAGCTAGCCATGGGGGAATATGTATTGAATAGTCCAATGCTTTCCATCCCAATGGGAAGCACTGATGTTGTACTAAGAGTACAATGGTTACAATCTTTGGGGATGGTAGCTTTTAATTTTCAAGAAATTTTCTTGAAATTTTTTTTGGAAGGAAAGGAAATCAAATTACGGGGTATCACAAGGAAGCCAGGAAAGACAATAAGTGCTAATGTCATGAAAAATCTTTTGAAGAAATAACAACGGGGCGTAATTGCACAATTATGCTCACTAGAAGTTCCAACATCAAAATCATCTATTTCTCCAGATCTCCAAAAAGTCTTGGACAATCATTCCAAGGTGTTTGATACTCCCAAAGGACTCTCACCTATTTGTGATCATGATCGTGCTATTCATTTGATTACAGGAAGTGGTCCTCCAAACATCAGGCCTTACAGATATCCTTATGTCCAAAAGAGCGAAATTGAACGTATGATTATAGAAATGTTAGAGGCTGGTATAATTCAACCTAGTCAAAGTTCTTTCTCTGCTCCAGTAGTATTGGTGCACAAAAAAGATGGATCATGGGGCATGTGTCCAAATTATAGGGAGCTCAATAAGCTCACTATTAAATATGAATTTCCCATTCCTATGATTAATGAATTATTGGATGAATTACATGGAGTAATTTATTTTACCAAGTTGGATCTTTATTCAGGATATCATCAAATTAGAATGAAGACTGAAGATATTCCAAAAATAGCATTTCAAACTCATGAGGGTCATTATTAATTTTTGGTCATGCATTTTGGCCTTACCAATGCACCTTCTACATTTCAAGGGTTGATGAATTCCATTTTCAAACCCTTCCTTAGAAAATTTGTGCTATTATTTTTTGATGATATACTAATCTACATCAGGTCTTGGAAGGATCATGTTCAACAGGTTGACATGGTGCTAAAACTATTGTAGGAGAAAAAATTATATGAAAAGACATCCAAATGTTTCTTTCGAGTATAAGAGGTGGAATATTTGGGTCATATTGTATCTCACGAGGGTGTTAAGGTAGACCCTAACAAAATTAAAGCCATTAAGGAATGGAAAGTCCCCACAACCATAAAGCAGTTGCGCGGATTTCTCGGGTTAATAGGGTATTATCGCAAGTTTGTGAAGAATTATGGGAGAATAGCAGCACCTCTAACAACATTATTGAAGAAAGATGCATTTTCATGGACTCCTAAAGCAACTAAGGCCTTTGAACATCTTAAAGAGGCAATGTGCCTAGCACTAGTCTTAGCTATGCCAGACTTCACAAAAACCTTTATTGTGGAATGTGATGCCTGAGGAAATGGAATTGGTGTTGTTTTAATGCAAGAAGGAAGACCCATTGCTTTTGCCAAAATTCATTCAATCAAAGGAAAGTATTTACAAAAGGCTATTTATTGGAAGGAAATGTTGGCAATACTACATGCACTAAAGAAATGGAGACCTTACCTAATGGGAAGACACTTCAAGGTAACAACTGATCATGATAGTCTTAAACACTTTTTGGAACAAAGACTATCTTCAGAAGAGCAGCAAAAATGGGTCACAAAGATGTTGGGTTATGACTTTGAAATAATATACAAAAAAGGGAAGCTAAATATTGTTGCAGATGCACTCTCAAGAAAGAATGAAGAGGTGGAAGCATTGCTTTGTGCCATTTCTATTATCCAACCATATTGGATAACCGAAGCAAGAGATGAATGGAAGAAGGACAAAGATGTATGGACACTCATTCAAAAGTTGCAACAAGATCCTAGTACATCTTATACATTTAGTTGGAAAAATGATTCCTTATGGTACAAAGATCGCTTATATATTTATAAGAATTCCCAACTAAAACAAAAGATTCTTCTGGAATTGCACACTTCTCCTTTAGGAGGACACTCAGGATTTTTAAAAACTTACCACAGGGTGAAGAAAGAATTTTTTTGGGATGGCCTTAAATCTGATATTCAAAAGTTTGAGGTGGAATGTTTGGTTTGCCAGCAGAATAAAGTGGAAACAATTAAGACCCCGGGACTTCTACAACCTTTATCCATTCCAAGTCAACGTTGGGAGGAGATTTCAATGGATTTTATCACAGGTTTACCTAAGTCCGAAGGAAAGATTGTCATCATGGTGGTAGTTGATAGACTTACCAAGTATGCACACTTTTGTGCATTATCTCATCCATTTAAAGCAAGTACAGTTGCTACTACATTTATGGACACAATTCAAAAGCTACATGGAAACACAAGGGTTATTGTGAGCGACAGAGATCCCATTTTTACTGGAAATTTTTGGACGGAGTTATTTTCTTGTTTGGGTACTCAATTAGCTCATAGCTCATCTTATCATCCTCAATCTGATGGTCAAACTGAGATAGTAAATAAATGCTTGGAAGGATATCTTCATTGTTTTGTATCTGATAAACAAACACAATGGGTCAAGTGGTTACCTCTCGCTGAATGGTGGTATAATACTTCCTTCCATACTGCAGCAAAAATGACCCCATTTATGGCACTTTATGGATATCATCCACCGTCCATCACATCATCTTTAAGAGAAAATTCGAAGGTTCAAGCAGTGGAAGATCACATTGAGCATCAAAAAGAAGTTCTCCAACTCTTAAAGGATAACTTGAATTTGGCACAAAATCAAATGAAACAGCAGGCAGATCAACATCGTAATGAGAGAAGTTTTGATGTAGGAGACTAGGTATTTTTACGGCTACAACCATACAAACAAATGTCCCTCGAGCAAGCTAAGAAGGATAATAAATTATCGCCAAAGTACTATGGTACTTACAAGGTGTTGCAAAATATTGGTACTATGGCATACAAATTGGAGCTTCCTGCTTCTTCACGAGTGCATCCAGTTTTCCATGTTTCATGCTTAAAGAAGGTTATAGGTGAAAATCTTCCAGTTCAAACAATATTGCCAGAATTTGATGAGGAAGGAAAAATCATATTGGAACCGGAAGCGGTCACGGAAACAAGAACTCGACAACTACGGAATCGATCAATTTCAGAGTATCTCATCAAGTGGAAGAACTTACCCACTGAAGATTCTACATGGGAGGATGAGAATTTTATACAAAATCACCCAGAGCTACTCAAGCATTGAGAACAACACTTTTTTGAAGGAGAGGGGCATGTTAGGTCCCTATATTACTAGTATAGTCCCTTATTGTTGTTAGTGTAACCCCCTTATTGTTATTATTGTACCCTTGTAACCCCCATATTGTTATTATTGTGCCCTTAAATTATTATTGTTAGGTTGGCTAGGATTATATTGTGGCCCCACTAGGATTACATTGTGGCCCCATGGACTCCTATATATAGAAAGGAGGTTTTTTCATTTGTATCATCCAAGAATTGTTCATTTATGTAATGTATTAGAGGTTTCCCCCTCGAAGTGGCTGATTTCTAAGGCGTTGATCTCCCTTTTTCGTCTATTTTTGGAGCTGGTTTCATAACACCTATTGACATAATTAATCAATTAATTAATTAGAGTAGTTTAATTATTCAATGGGTTTGTGTTTTTTTAATAATTTTGAATGAAATTTGGTAAGGATTTGTTAAAATTACAAGTTTAAGTTTTGGAGTCCACAATTAAAATTAAGTGTTTTACAAGTTTTTTCAAGGTGATGGATCTATTTATGATTAAAAATTATAATTTAAATAACAAAAATTTACGATCTCAACAACAATTATATTATTGATTAAAAAAAATAAAATAAAAAAGTTGAACCATATATATGTTTGTGTGTGTGTGTGTGTGTGTGTGTGTATTATTTATATGACATTTTTTTAAACATGTAAGTTTTACACTAAAATAATAATATATGTTTATTTCATTAATATTTGAATAATATAAGTTTTAGTCCTTGCCTCCACCAAGACTATAGCAATCGCCTTGCAGTCAAATTCTCTTGATTGTGGATTAATCTTCTGAGTTTTTATAACTTTATTATAAGTTTAACCAAAGTTTCTAGAAAATTATACTAATTTTTTTATTTGTGCTTTTACTTAAATTATTAAAACAATTTTATCATTTTTGAAAATTTAATTTCTGATTGGCCTAAAGCATTTTGAATATGGGACATAAAACCCTTGGTGGAGGGCATTTTTATTTTCCTATTTGTTAGCTCCTTACAAATAATTTTAAAATAAAAAAGGGTTAATTTTGTAAATTATCATGTCATCAGTGAGTGCTCTGACACTGGAATTGACATTGTTATTCCTGACACTACTGGTGCTAGTGCATTAACACTAACACTAAAACTGTTATGCGTAGCACTGCTAGTTATTTTCCCATGTCTCTTGGGGGCGGAAGGGGGGGTGGGGGGGTGGGTGTTCGCAGTTGTGGTTGTTTTTCTAAATCAACTGTAAAAGTAGTTGGGTAGAACAATAGGCGTCTAGAGCTAGGGATGTTCATAAAATAAAGGATGTATGGAAGAAGGGTTATGTATGGGAGTTCGTAAGATTAAAGTGGCATATCCATCTTCCTAGAGAAATTTGTTCATCATTTGGAAGATTTGTGTACCATTTTCAATTCGCTTGAAGCTCAACTATGAGAACATGTACTTGAGTGACGGTGGACCACATATTCTTTGAAAGACATATTAATCTATGTGGGCATTCTAAGAATTAGAATAAGAATAAGGTTTCGAAAAAAATTCAAGTGTGATAATAAACACTAAACTAATTAAGCTATAAACCCTCATTGGAAATTAATAACTCATTATAGATCACCTCATTAATTAACACAATTAATAATAACAATGTCAAAATGTGTGAGCTAAAAAAATATTGAAGCTTAAGTGTGTCAATGGTTTGAGAGAGATCAATGTTAATGATTTATGGCACAAAGATATTTTTATTTTTTGAATTTATTGAAATTTGTGAGGAGAATAAGGTTAAAGTTAATGTCACATGAAAAAGTATCTTCGAAACAACCAAAGTAAATTGGGGTCAAACTCAACCATGTTTTCTAATACCCCAAGATTCCCACACAATTATTAGGCTTGGTCCTATACTCTACACATAGATGCTACAACTCCTCTATCAATTTCAAATTTGGAGTGACAAACAATGAAATGTGAAGGTTATAATATCTCCACATTTCCTTCTCCGCAAAATAAATTTAAATAATAATAATAATAATAATAATATACATTGTCGAGAAAGAAAGGACATGTGGAAGTGATGATATCATTAGATAAATTTTGAGCTCTAAAATGGGCCTCCTAAAAATATTATAAAATAATAGTGGAAATAATAAAATAAGATTAGATTACATCATTATATTTTAGAGGGAAAAAAGGAAAAACTGTTTTTCAACTCATATTTCCAACTTATCTCCCTATTGCAGTTTCACTCGAATTTCGAGTGAGAGCACTCATTGGATGCAAAATTTAATTCCTCATCCAAGGATTACTCAAGTTTCAATACTTTCGGTGGACGTTGCTACACGAAAAATGACAAATACAAAAAAAGGTGTGATTGCAATCACACTTTTTCTTGTATTTCTCAGTTTTCATGTATCAAGGTCCATCGAAAGTAGGCAACATGAGTACTCCTTGGATAAAGAATTACGCATTTCATTCAATGAGTGCTATCACAAATCACATTTTTCATGTATTTCTCAGTTTTCATATAGTAGGGTCCATCGAAAGTATGCATCATGGGCACTCCTTGGATGAGGAATTCAATTTTGCATCCAATGAGTGCTCTCGCTCAAAATTTCAGTGAAACCGTATAGTGAGAACCTGAAAATAAGAGTTAATATATATATATATATATATATATATATATATATATATATATATATATATATATATATATATATATATATATATATATATATATAGTTTTTTTACTTCAAAAATTGTGAATCATCCCCATGGTTGACATCATCATCTTGAATCATATTGGTTCTTATAAAGTTAATTTTGGTTGTACATTTTTTGCTTTAAGGCCTATTTTAGACCTCACAATTTCTCTAATACTCCACATTTCATTCTCAGTAAAATAAATTTAAATAATAATAATTCATATTTATAATCATTATATTGCTAATTAATCTTCCCCTTGATTAAGTATATATAAACTTAAATGTTAACATTATGAAAAGCATGTGAAAGAAAAGTGGCTAATTAGTAAATATATATGTGTGTTAAATGTGTGATGTGTAGCTTGACTAGGTAGAGTAGTGAAAGTATTCACTACGTACCCATTGGTCAACAATGGGCCTAGTATACTTGTAATCAAGTTATGTGCATCAAAAAGATGAGCAATTGGCCCATTGATTATGCTAACCCCATAATTCGAATCGATAAGCTAATAACCACTGTAGTCATGAGTGGGTTAATAACTAAATCCCTCCTATATTGGATATTGCAATTAGAAATGATAGCCATGATTCAAAAGTTGCAAGATAGTTCTTTAGTAACATGTATACGAATATACAATTATCACATTACCTAACTTTAATCATATCTAGTTAATTCTAGTCTCAATGTGATCTGCATTGATCCATTGGAAATACGGTGCACAAACACATGTGGTCGCATAGTAACAAGGGAGTCAATCACCTCAAGCCACTCGATAAATAGTATGACCCTTGCACATAATTTTCCCTTTAGCTAAATTCTTATTTCCTCAAAGCAACATAAAATAAATATTATCATAACTGTTGATTATGACCAAGTTAAATAACTTAGAATAATATAGCAGGGAAAGAGGGATGTATAGTCTTTAGCTCCTTTTTCTTTTTATTCAATTAATTTTTTAATTCATATTTTGGTTAATCGTTCTTCAATATTATTTTATTTCTAGTTTAATTAATTCCTCCTGTATATATAAACACAACAAATTTCTTTTTTAAAATATTTATATTTTATAGATATTGGTCTTAATTTTTATCCTATATTAATTATTGAACTCTAATATTTTTTTGATATTTTCAATTTTAATAAAAATAATTTATCTTGGTCCAAAATTCTCAATTTAACTTTAACACTTCACATTTACTTGTGATCCTTTTATTTTCAAATAAAATTTTGATCATTAACTTACTAATTGTCTTGTAATTGCTATTTTGGATTCATATATATTTAAGGCTAGGCTAATTAGCATTAGTTTGACCATCATTTAGATTTATTGTCCCTAATGATGGGTGGAGTGTCCACCCAAAACGTTGAACAAGTGAAAATCCATATACATTTTTATTTTGAAATTATCTGATGATGGATGGAGTGGCCAACATGTCTCGAGAGACTTGAACCCACGCTACTTGGGACAAAAATCGTGAACCAAACCACTTGATATTAGTTCCTTTGACATTCTTTGGAATTTTTTTAACAATGTAAATAGTTTGAAAGTCTACATCCTCTCATGTATAATCACGTGTTCGGTCATTGTCTAACACACTTATAAAAGAGTATCAAGAACATCACCTCAATCCAATAAAATTGATATGCATCTAAAACATTTTTATTATATATATTTATAAAAATCATTTAAATTCTCAATGTAAGCATTTTATATTTTTGATATAAACCTTTATTTGCCAATATATACTTATTGAAATATTACTTATATTATATTATAATCAGTTAATAAAAATTAACACAATTTTTATATTAATATTAATGTTAATGTATTTATGAAACATGAAGCATCTTATTCGCATAGGATAATAGTTTTTATGAACACTCTTTGAGATTCACTTCATTTAAAAAAAAGACATTAAACATATGTTTTCTTTCATATATACCATGTGTATTTCATTTTAATTAGGATAAGTATGTGTGAGACCCTAGCGTTTATGATATTACCCTACTTTATTTTTCATTACATTTATTCAATTTATCAAATTTTATTTTAGTTATGAGATTAGTATTAAATGTAATGTTGCAGGCACTCGTTTTAATTACGATTTTCTGGACAGTGGTGTTGAATTATTGGGGTCTGTGTTTCAAATTAAAACAAATCAATAAACGATTGTATTAAGAAGAAAGAAGAAAGAAATTATTTTAACATTTACGAGGCTAAAGAAACCCTACAAGACAGATTGCTTCTCCATCTAGCTCTTGTATTCATCTCTTTTCCTGTGAAGTCTCACAATAAATGCTCCCTTGCTTCTCTATGAACCCCTCGCTGAATAGATTATCCCAAGAGCTAGCTGCCAGAATATCTGCATAACTTACCCTGTTTTCTTTGAGGGCCCCACATTCTAAAATTAAATGCTTTTATTTTTCCACTTTTCCAAAAAGAGAGAAAAATACATACTATTTCCTCCCACACTTCTTTTTTCCTTTTCCAGTGCCTTGTTTCACAATGGAGTTGATGAGAATTAATCCTTAGCTGAGGAATAAGAATTTTGGCTCTCGAAGAAATATTGACCCCTATGTACGTTTTTTGTTGATGATTATGAGTGTGATTAAACTCTTAAATATAGTTCATTTTCTTTCTCCATAGCTCCTTCTCCTAAGTACGTTTGTGTAACTTATGCATAGAAATTTTTTTATCTCTTTACTTTTTGTGGGACACATGCTCAATAAAATACCCCATTTACTAAACCATTTGTTACCTTGCCACATCCAAGTCTTCTTTATTTTGCACAATATGTCATTTAACACAACCTCAGGCCATCTACCCTCTTCCATTTGCTCAATTTTTTAAATACCTTATTACTCACACCAGAGAAACTACTTCAATAGGATTAGCCCCTGTTTCACTTAACGAGATAACATAAGGAACTGCACTTTTAATTTTGAATTTGTTTGTGATAAAAAACTTCTAAATTTTCTCAAATTTTTTTCCACTGCATGTCAGATGTATTGTTGGCCCACAATTCACAAACATAGAGAATCATCAAAATCACTAAAAGACCAAAAATATTTAGAGTGGTTTTCTAGTCCCATAACTCTGCCTCTCTACACCTATTTTGAAAATAATAAAATGTTTTCCAACCACCAAAAGTTATTTTATTTCTATAACCATCCCAACTTAGATTTATGTTGAAGTTAATTCAGAGGTAGTAAGTGACTCTAAAAGCATAGCCCTCAACTACAAGCGACTTCGTTTCTTTTTTCGAGGTATTTAGCACTGGAATTAATAGAATTTGATCATTGAATGTTCATCGGTGGAACCCGTCATGACATAAAGAAGTTCAGAGGACAAAACAATGCAAAGTATGGAATAACATGGGTCCTGGCGGAAATGTTGAGGGGCCCAACCACGGGCGTGAACATGGATGTGTTTCATTGTGTGGACACATGGAGGAGAGTTACAAGCACATGTAAGTGGGTGTGAGTCACAGTATGGAGAGGGCTACAGGGCCACGAAGGTAGGACTAAGTTTCATTAATGAAAAAATGGAACCTTGATGGAGAGGGGGTGGAACCTTGAGAGCAGATCCCCCCACTCTCTTGTTGGCATCATGGGGTACCTCGCTATTTGTATGTGTCATTTGATTGTGGAAATGGATGTTTTCCATTGGATAGGAGGGGCTGGAACTTGGTGGTGGAACCAATATAGAAGACCCCACCTCCCCTCCTTAATGTCACAGGGGGAGACCTGCTATTGATATTTGCCATTGATCTCCCCGTTGTGATCACCACCCTAGATTTTCCAAAGAAGGCCTATAGAGATTTCATGGGGTCAAAAACTTATGTTATATTTAATAAATATATTTCAATATGTTTTGTGCTACGTGGATACATGTGCAATGAAAGGAGGCCCAAAAGGGTGTATCACCTGGTTTCCATGGGGCACAAAGGAGTAGTTCGGGATCAAAAAAGACTAGGCCGAACTGAGGTATTTTGAGGTGGGATTGAAGGTAGCCAGGCCAAGAATATTTATTTTTTATTATTAATTTCTTTTGTATTTTAGACATTGGTGAGGCTACATCATGGTCATGTCCAATTATAACACCCGAATAGGGTGAGGAATTGAACCGGTGACTTAACATCTAGAAGTGCCTTAACAAGGCACCTAATCACCGTCTATAAATATGGTTTGTTTATTATGATGCATGCATAGCGAACAATTCAATAGGGTTATGTGTGTGTGTGTGTGTGCATGTGGAAGTATGTGGAATGTGAGTTATGAATGAAGTCCAAGTCTGTACAACATTTGTGTGAGGCCTGAACGAAGCCCAAGACCAAACAACATTTTTGCGGGGCCTGAATAAGGTTAGACCTAGACAAGAAGAAATCTAGAGGTGGTCCAAGGTGGTCCGGGTTTGGTAAGGATCAACACATGGAATATATATATATATATATATATATATATATATATATATATATATATATATATATATATATATATAATAAAATTTTACATATATTCCATTTATTTTAGCTTTTCCTCAGTCTTTTCGATTACTAGTAATGGAAATACTAATACAATGCATATGTGATCTATATTGATGTCTCAATAGTGCTATCAATCTCCTATTAGAATAAAATTTAGTGACATAATTTTGATCGTTAACATAAATTTTCACTCTGAAACTGACCTAGAGTTTCCATAGACCAGTGCCTAGGACATCTTATCATAGCAAGGAGCACATAATATAACTTGGGTGTCAATCCAAAGGCTCTCCTGCTATCTCTTGTAGAACAAGGAAATGGATTTAAATGGGACCAGAACTTACAGAAACTGCCACAGGGAAAGTAATGTTGCAGAGACAAGATGCAAAGCTCTAACACAAAAGCATCAGACAGTTAAGAGACAATTTACTGTAGAGAGGGCCGATTCAAGTAATATGCCATAGAAATCAAATATCAAAAGGTGTACGCAGTGAAAGAAATATGAGAAGATATTAATTAACTTTGGTCTGATACCCAGATACACAACAGAACCATATATGGGCTTATCATTCTAAGAATCCATACATGACAATGGCGTTTTAAAAGCACCCTCCCAAAGCAACTAATATAGCAAAAAGATGGATGAAATGAATATGAAATAGTATATCATGCCTGAGCCATATTTAAAGCGCTTGACTGATCCAAGTATGGGTATCAACTAGGATAAATCCTTACCTAAAATCAGTGAGCCACTCGCATTCCAGTACATGATACAAGAAGATGGATAAAATGAAATGTTGTATTAAACACATAAAAGGAAGTTACATACTGTGGGATACCAAAGACCAGAATCCTCTAATACAGATAGAATTCCTCCTCACTGAGACCCTACGGGCTCTGAGCCTTCATACAAAAGCTTATACAATATACAAAAATGCCTTTCACTGCACAATTCTCTGATAAAAATCTGGAACCTCTATAATGTGTTTCTTCTCCGTTTTTATAGAAGAAACCGAAAACTCTGGAAAATGAGGTAGGTGATGCTCATTTAATTGGCTTAATTTAAACAAAATGGCGGAAAACCTTAGCTCCCACACTGCTGAATGACCATGCTGAGCTGTGTGTACTCTGTTGCTGGCAGAAATAAATGCACTAGGTAGAAAATCTCTTCAGGAACACGGTATAGAGAGAAATTCACATGAACATTCTGTCCTTTCCTGAAGAAAATTCTGCTGAAATAAACCTTGAGGGTATTGTTTTCTGTGAAAAGATCTTTCTAGTGATTTGCAGGGTCTTCGATCTGGTACTTTGCCTCCAAAAGGTTATGTAAAAGCCCCAAAGTCCTTAAATGCATTTCTTTAATCCTCTGCTCTTCACTGATATTCTCTATCTGCGCCATTAATTCTTCATCTGCTCAACCTGTGCATTTGAATGACCCTGGAGGGTTTAATAGATTTAAATCCTTGCTTCCTTTAATGGTGGTCATATCATAGCAGCTCCCAGATCTTTTTTCATAAATTTTGCTCCTGAAACATGGTCCTGTCATGCGTTCTCGGCTTTTGTAATGGAGGCGGTGAATCATGATAATTCTCTGCCGCGGCAAACATGCAAAACCACAAACTTGTTAAAGAAAACCAGACACAGGGATGGTGAACGTGGCGGAGTTGATGGAAATGGTGGTGCGGACTTGGCGGAATGATGAAACGACGCGGGGTGGCGAAGAGATGTAGAGAAACGATGGAGGACGGGCTGGTGATAGCTTTCCACGTAAAACATTGAAATATGATTTATGAATGAAATATGTGAATGGCGGAGGAAAAACACGATAGACGCGTGGGATGATGACGTGGTGGGAGACTCGGTCAACAGCTGGGCAAGCAAACGATCTGGGCCACCCGATCTTAAAGCGAGATCAATGGTTTAAAATGCGTTGGGAGGTAATTGAGAGTGGGCCAGGGGGTATGTTTCCTTGGTGTTAAATTCCACGTGGCTTCGGAGAATGATCGCCGTAGGATGAAAGCCCTCAAATCGGACGGTTTACATTGATTTCATTGCGCGTCTACGACCGAATGATAACGCGCGAAATGGAGCGGTTTTGGGACCGTACAGAGGGACACGCGGCGATCAGCGTATGGAATCACTGGCCGAAGGGGGAATACTGCCTGCCCAGCAATGGTGGTGCGAAATAAACAGGTCGGTTTTGAGCAATGAACGCGGGCGCGGGGACCACCATGGCAAGCTGTTTGCGGACCGTTGATTTACTTTTGATCGGACGGCTAGGGGTGTGCCTGATAGCCTCTCATGCTAAGCGCCTGTCAGTCTGGCACTTGGTCTAGCACCCGAGTCGTGTGGGGAATAAAATAAAGGGCGCTGAGACTGAAGGGGCTAGGCCCGATATATTTTTAAGTGCAGATTTTAGCCTTTGTCCAATGTATTTCGTGGGCGGGAATGGTAACGATAGGTAGGATATGAAGGTCTTAGGCCACAACAAGGGGTTTTTGAACAGATTCAAACGGGACAGCAGGCCAAAAATTTGAATGGAGGGGCTAATATAGTCAACGATGCACTAGCTATTATTTTCATCTAAATTATTTACATTTTTTGTTAAATATAATAAATAGAAAATTGACTTGGCTTGGTTAAATGCATTTTTTTTAATGTGATATCCTATATAAAAATTAATTAGAATTGGTATATCATGACTAGCAAGTAATAATAATGTTATAATTTGTGTTGAAATTTGGATTTTCAGTCATTAATTCGATATATATTTAAATTAAAAACACCGAAGTTCTTATATGGTTTTATGATGAGTTGAGTGTTGAGATTATCTATTTCTTTTATTGGTATCATAGCTAAAGAAACCAAGTATTCTAGAAACAAATGAGATGCCATATTAAAAATAAACAAAACCATTATTCATTGGGATATTGGAGGTGTAGTTGTATAAATATACCATGAAAGAAAATATGTGAATTCATTATGGTCCATAAACAAATAATATGGTTTCACAATCACAACTTAATAACTATTAAAGGAAGTTACAATTTTACAAAAAAGACATACTTGAGTACATGTGATTGTTTATGTGTTGAAACAAGATTCCATTACCATGTTGTTGGCCTATGAAACTAAGATAACTCTTTTTGAAATAAGGGAGGGTACAATATCGAATGGGATGATCCAATTTCCTTGTAGAAAAAAAATGGTTTGTTGTGTAAGGTTATACATTTCTATCAATACTAAAAAAATTGGGTTACAGAGGATCACTAAGAAAACTTTCTATAGAATAATATAATGAAGCCTCACATAATATTAACTGGAAACAGTAATAATAATAAGATGGATTGTTAACATGTAAAATTTAAGGTGATTGAACAAGTTTCATAAAATTATGACACATTCTTCATTCCATGGTTAATGATCAAACATCAATTATCTGCATTCTCTACAAGAGTTAAGTGCAACATTGTTCTATTTGGGTGAGCTACACAGAACCTCAGACATCAATGTTTTGTATTTGATGCTAGTGTTGCAAGCCATTATGGTGCATAATATTGGTGTAACCATCATTTCTTCATTTAGAAACTTAACTATTGTAACCATGATATGCGTAAACAATACCATGTCAGATCCATATTTATGCATGAATTAAATGAATTATAGACTTAAACAAAAACAAAGAGCTACAATGAAAACTAAACTTCCATTAATTAATAAAAAATACTCAAACTATTTACATCCAGAATGGAAATAAACCAACTCAAATGATGATATCTTGGCTTTGAGAAGAGATGTGATAGATACATGCCCTCTGAAATCTATTACAATGAGGCTCAGACGCCTTTTTATTATTTATAAACAATGGAAAATCATAAACATTCATAAATATAACCCTAGGAGATGAAGCGCCAAATGTTTGTGGGCCCTGTTAGGGTTAGATGGTACATCAAATTCCCGGGGTCATAAATTTGACATAAATTATTTTTATGATGTGTACAATACCTCATTACAAAGATCTATATGAGGAAAACAAATTTCGATTGTAGATCCACCTGTGATTGCGGGTTCGCCTTTTTTCCAAAAAAATGTCATAGGGCCTCAAAATAGCTCCAGAATTTTAGGACTCAAAATTTTTCCAAAAATAGTAAATTTTGTTCTACAATAAGGAAACTGAAAAAAATAGTTTTGGTGGTCCAAGAGGAATAGGAGGGTGGCCACCAATATCTACTCGAATCAATGAAGCAATGTACTCCTCTCATTGAATGCCTCCATGAGATGGGGAAACTCTTGCTAAAATTGATCCCAGGTGAGATAATTACCTTGGTGTAGGAGTTGACCAGCTTTGACAACCCGATACAATTGGATTGTGTTTTTGTGAGTGTTCTTAATATGTGTGTCCATAATCTAATCATTTGTGGCCCATTCCATGTAGTATGGGTTGAGCTCAGTTTATGCTAGTTGTTCTAAAATGTATGATGTGTCCATTAGAGAAAATTTTAGGTCTAAAATGAGTCTCCTAAGAAATATTATAAGCTATTAGTGGAATTCCTAAAATAATATTAGATTACATTATCAAATTTTAGAGGGAAAAAGAAAAACTACTTTTTCAACTTCTATTTTCAACTTATCCCCTTAGAGTTTCATTCAAATTTAAACAGGAGCACTCATTATGGAGGTTAAATTTAATTCCTCATCTAATAGTACCCATGTCATTCCACCATTTAGATGGACCTTACTACATGAAAGATGAGAAATAAATGAAAAATGTGATTGCAATCACATTTTTTTATGTATTTCTCATTTTTCGTGTAGCAGGGTCCATCAAAAGTATGCAACATGGTTACTCCTTGGATGAGGAAATAAAATTTTCATCCAACGAGTACTCCCACTCGAAATTTGGGTAAAAACTTAGGGATATAAGTTGAAAATACAAGTTGAAAAAATAGTTTTATTATTTTATTATTTTTTAATCTTTTTAATGTTTTATTCCAAAAATGGTGAATCATCCCCCATGGTTGACATCATCATCATGAATCCTATTGGTTCATATAAATTTTATTTTGGTTGTACATTTTTCTTAGGAGGCCCATTTTAGACCTCAAAATTTTTCTAATGCAACAAACGCTAGCAAGTATAACAAAGCGGTCGACATTGAACATAGGGTGCATACCAAGGAATGGGTGAATGCTAAGCTCGAAAGAATTGTCTCCCACAACCTTGGTGATGGTGTATTGAGCATTTTGGACAAGTCGAAAGCTTAGATTGGGTCCAAAAATGTATTCTTTACGCAAATGCAATCGAACATTTTTATCCACCTCAAACTTGTGTGGCACCCGGTGCTGATCATGAAGTTTCTTGTACTTGCATTGGATTTATCCAAGGTGTCGTGAACCTACTGGAGGATTTCTTGGATGCATTCAATAAACTCATATTATTTATCATCCTTGTATTGTACATGTGTGGATTCTATATGTGTATTCTCATTTGGCGTGACAACATCAATCAGACACAATGTTTAAATCCTAGACCCACTTGAAAGGGAGTGCAACCAATCGAGCTATGGAGAGATTTGTTATAACTCTACTGCACATAGGGAACAATCTCATCCTAGGTTTGTGGATGCTTGGAGTTGTACATGCGCAGTATGTGGATTATAATATTGTTGATGACCTTTTTCTAGCCATATTTCTGGGGATAGAATATAATAGACTTGGTGAGCTTGGTGTCAAATAATGACCAGAGGCTTGAATAGAATGTGTTGAGTAACCCGTTATCCCAATATAATATAATGGTCTACGGGATCTCAAAATGTACCCACACTCGTTCAAATAATATTTTGGCAGTGTCCTCTATTGTGATACTCTTCTTGCAGGCTGCCAATATAGTCAGCTTAGAAAATCTGGCCACGACCAAATATACATAGTCATTACCATGCTTGCTAGAAGCGAGGCAAGAAAGATAGTCCATGGAGATGGGTTCCCAGGGTTGAATGGGAGTAGGAAAAGGAGTGTACAAGCCTTGCTTCTTAATGGTTGGCTTGGTGATAACACATGTAGTGAAGGTTCTGATATATTTTCCAATACCCCATCAGAGTTTTGGCTAATAAAAATACCTTTTTAGTACGAACATATTTTTCTCCATGCCAAAGTGTCCTATGACCCGACCGTAGTGCACCTCTCAAATTATATTGGCACATTCTCTTAAACGAGCAAAAAATTGACCTAGATAGCATAATAATGCATCCTAGAGGTGGAAGTCTAGAAATTTTTAGCCATCCACTAGCATCTGGTATGTGGTCGAAAACTATATATCATTTTTATACAGTTGTGACCATCTGGGAGTCTCGTGGCCTCAAGAGTTGAGAACGGAAGTCAGTGCTACAACTAGGGATTGACTGAGATAACCTACAACATGATTGGTGTTTCCCTTCTTGTATTTAACATTCAAATGGAATTGTTGCAGATATGTATACCACTTCTAATTGCAATCATTTTGCAACTTCTCTTTTGTCTGTATAAATTAAAGAGGTTGGTCATATTTATGGATGACTGTCTCCTTCCCCATAATGTAATGTTTCCATTGTTGGTAAGCCTTCACGACGAAATATATTTCTTTATCATAGGCGGGGTATTTATGAATTGTATAATAAAATGTCTCATTGTGATAGGACATCAGATGCCGTTACTAGATGATAAATCCACCAATAGCATAGTCAGAGGCACATATCAGAATTTCGAATGGTTGTTGAAGGTCTGACAATGTGAGTATTGGTGCAGAGAAAAGGTAGTGTTTCATCTCAATGAATTCCTTCTGTTAGGACTCATTCTAGGAAAATTTTTATTATTCTCCACGCTTGGTAACCTTACTCAAAAGCTAAGTGATATGAGAGAATCCCAATATGAACCTCTAATAAAAATTGGCAAGGCCAACAAAAATTTGAAGCTCTAATAGAGTGGTCGGAGTTGGCCAATCCCAAATGACTTGGATCTTAGCTGGATCCACATGTATGCCTTTCTTATCAATGATGTAACCCAGATATTGGACTTGGCTCATTCCAAAGGTAAATTTCTCAAATTTGGCACATATTTTTTGCTACCACAAGGTTTGAAGGACCTACCGATTGTTTTGCAAGTGCTATTCCCAAATCGTGTTGAAGATTAAGATGTAATCTATATATACAAAAATTAATAGGATGGTGAAGGGTTGCAATATGTCATCCATTAACCTCATAAATGTTGTAGGGGAATCTATCAACCTGAAGGGCATGGCCATCCACTCAAAATTTCCCTCCTTGGATTTAAAGGCAGTGTTCCTTATATTTGTGGATTCTATTGGAACTTGGTGATAACCAACCTCAAATCTATCCTAATGAAGTACTTGCCCCCCTTAAGCTATTCAAGAAGGTCATCAATCTATGGGATCAGATAACTATTCCTAACCGTTAATTGTTTTAGTGCCTGATCATCAATGCAGAGCCTAGAGGTCCCATCCTTCTTATGTAAAAGTACAATTAGGCTCCCACAAGGTGAGGAACTTGGTCGGATGTGCCATTTTTGCAACAACTCCTTGATTTGCTGCTTGATTTCTTCATTTTCCATAATGGAGTACCAGTATATCATCCCATTGAGTAGAGGTGCTCTAGGAGTAAGATAAATCAAATACTATACCTGACAGTGCAAAGATACCATGTGGGTGAGGGGAATATGCCCCTATATTCTTCCATGACCTTATCTACCTGCTTATACTACATGGAGGAAAACTTCCCAGAGGCCATGGATGTAGCCATTATCTTCTCCTTAATTTGAGAGAAAATATGAAAGAATATAATTTTTTTGGGTTGGGAGATGATCTCACTTCATTTCTTAGCAGAGATAAAATAGATGGTGGTAGGAGGGTCCACCTATGGTCTCATATATAAATTATTTACCAAAGTAATAATAATGGTGTGAGGTCTATATGCATACAAACCATGAAGCTCCCACAAGTATGGTTGGCCTAATAACACATCATAAACTTCAAGAGGATAAACATCACACAATACCTCATCTGTGAAGGGCTTAATTTTTGTAGAGAAGTTGACAATGCTAGTTGACACAGAGATCTCATCCTTGGTGGAGCCACTCGATGATGTATGGTTGTCTCTATGGTGTGGTTGATAGGCCTGACCACTTAATGACCTCTATTGAGATGAGTTTTTTTTTGCTCTCATTGTCGATAATGAACTACAAGGGATACCCCTTCACTGACATCTATGAGTGGAATAAATGCTCTCCTTCCTCTAGATATTTTGGCTCAATATTTTGGACCTTTGTGGTTGCAACAATGGTGTTAGGCTTTGCATCAATAATCTGCTTCCCTTTTTCATTCCACTTGTCAGGTTCCGAATCAGAGTCGAAACATGCATCTTACACTAAATCCTTTAGCTTCGACACCAATTACTCATTAAATAAATTTTGAGGTTAAAAATAGGCCTCAAAATAGAAATGTACAACAAAAATAAAATTTATAAGAACCCGTAGGATTCAATATGATGATGTCAACCATGGGGGATGATTCACTATTTTTGGAGTAAAATGGTAGAAGGATAAAAATAAAAAAATAAATAACTACATTTTCAACTTGTATTTTCAATTTATTCCCTACCATTTTACTAAAATTTTGCATGGGAGCATTTGTTGGATGTGGAATTTAATTTTACATCCTAGAATTACTAATGTTGCCTACTTTTGATGGACCCTACTACACGAAAAATGTGAAATACATGAAAAGGTGTGATTGAAATCACGTTTTTCATGTATTTCACATTTTTCATGTAGTGGGGTTCATCGAGAGTATGCAACATGTCTACTTGTTGAATGCTAAGTTAAATTATGCATCCAATGAGTGCTCCTGCTCGAAATTTGAGTAAAATAATAGGGAGATAAGATGAAAATATGAGTTGAAAAAGTAGTTTTGTTAATCTTTTCCCTCCAAAACTTGATAACGTAATTTAATCTTATTTTAATATTTTCACTATTATTTATAATATTCCTTATGAGACCCATTTTATACCTCAAAATTTCTCTAATGGCTTGGAATGACACTAACTTGTGTTGTGAGTGGGTCTCTTATGGAAGTCACATCACTTTCTGGTGTCATTCTTCGTCTTTGTGGTGCTATTCTTTTCTTGCGACTTCGATGGGTTTTCCTGGGTCACCCTGTCTTGGCTTTGTCCTTTGTTCTATGGTTTGGGGGTTCCCTTTCCTTGCTTTGAATTTGAAAATCCAAAGTATCACTTCTTCTATTTAAATTTTTTCTCGATCTTGAAAACATATCGATATGTGGCACTAAGAAATGATTTGTCAAGGAAATCCATATCCCGCTAGATGTATTTGTATAGACAACCGTGATACTTGAGTACCATATGCCGCTCACAATCCTTGGTACCCAACTTTATATGGAAGGTATGAAAAATATTTGTGAACTTCAACACATCTTGGTCCCTTCCTTGTCGTAGTGTGGTCCACTAAATATACTTATCTTCATGGCTCTCGATAGGGTAATATTGTTCCTAGACGAAGTCTCATAAATAATTCCAAGTGGGTGTTGCTGAAAACAGTTAGATTTCCTTCTCTTCCCTCTGCTG
The DNA here is from genome assembly GCA_034641835.2 of Pinus albicaulis. NCBI lineage: Eukaryota > Viridiplantae > Streptophyta > Pinopsida > Pinales > Pinaceae > Pinus > Pinus albicaulis. Next base: position 653,655,398 of record CM076571.1, read on the forward strand.
ATATAATGACAAGAAAATCACAGGTTGGCGCTAATATCCCCAATATTTCTCACATAGATTTTAATTTACATCCAATTAAACAATATTTCATGAAACATTAAACATAGGCAATCAATCTAAGAATATGAATTATTATGATAAATTCAAAGAGAGATTTTTATCACACCTTCCACTCTATCTCACTTCATTTTATAAATCCAATTAAATACATTTCAACTTAACAGATGGTGTAGCTGGAAGGGAACAAGGGGATTTAAAAACAAAACATGTAGTCCTGAATTTTTTTTGTGCAGTCCGTACGAAATGATTTTGTAGCGCCTGTTCTCAAATTCACTGTTTCGACGCTATAGAATGATTTTGTAGCGCCAATTAAAATTTTGTATAGTGTTTTCTGGGGAGATGAAACAACTCTAATATTTTCCCCTATCAACACTCAATTTCGCTAACTTGCTCCTTGAAATAGGGAACAATTTCACTTTTCATTCTTCACCGGGTTTGCAATGCTAAATTTTCCAATCGAACAAACAATAAAATAGTTTTTTTTTTTAGAATTCTAAACAGGGAAATCTATCTCTATAAAAACTCTAAAATCATTGTAAAGACCACACAAACACTATTCCATAATGAATTTGACATGTTCCTTTATCATTTATTTTTTAAGCCGCTACAACAAGAATCAAAACACAAATGGAAAACACACAACAAAAGAAGCCACGAGGGTTTGTTTGTTTTTTTTTTTAATATAAATTGCTTCAACAAGCTACAAAATTTTAGAGTGATTAGTATTCAAATGAAAAAATACACAGGAATAAAAATTCATAATAAAAAACCAATTTGGTTTAAACACATGGATTCAATTTAATCTCAAGTCATGTAACACACACAATTTACAATACAAATTATTGTTCATTTACTCCATACACAGAAATACCTTTGAGTTCACAGAGATTGAAGGTGCATGTGGGTCTTCAAACTTTAGAACTATAACACATAGAGAAAAAATGGGTTCCTCTCTTCTCCTCCTCTCCTCTCCTTCTTGCTTCTTCTCCTCACCTCTGGAGATTCTCCTCCACTTAGTTACTTCCCAAACACTTTTTTTTATTGTTTCCCAAAATAAACCAACCATGAAAACCATGAGTCACAAAAATGTGGATTGTTTCCCATTATCCACAAAATAAGGGAAACTTAAAATTATATTTACATTAGAAAAGAACTTCAACTTATTTCAAAAAATTCAAAAGGCACTCCTAAATTAAATATTTACAATTTCGTAACAAAACATTTAAATTTTTTTCCCAACATTACCATGTGACAGCCCATAAGATTGGTAAGTTCTTTTCTAGAATTCATAAAATCTTGTGATCGACCTATGCACTTGCATCAGAATCCCAAGGTGAAAAACATTCATGGTCTCCTAACCATGTGTTGATGAAGTGAATCTTTCTCAATCCCAAACTTTATGTCATAGTTGGTCCTTCTCCTTGTCATTTCACTACTATATTGATTTATTCTTCATACTTCCAATTTTCCATGTTTTATGTTGTAGTATCCTCTTTCTTTGATTATAAAAACTTTCTCTACCATCTAAAATATGTTTTCCTTTATTCTACTCTTCCCTGCACACCTCTTCCGTTGAGGCTTATTCAACATCAAATTCCTGATTTTCTCTATTTCCACCTCCCACCTATCCTCTGGATGGTACATATTTTTCATATTTATATTGATTTCATGATGGTTTCTGCTATTTCACACTATTTTATACATGACTTCCTCTTCTATACCACTATTGTGTGGTACTTTAATCTTATCCTTCTCTTCAGCTGAGTCCACAAACTTCCTATGGTTTTCATCACTTATGTCCTTTTGTAGAAAACTTTCCATAAATCCCATTTCTTCCTCAAGATATTTGAATATTAAGTTTGAATGTTCAGCCTGTGGCTCTTTCAATAACTTAGACTTTGATTTTTGTAGCAAATTTTCCATCAAAACGATTTCATCATCAAATTTATTAAGCATTGCATCTGAATGGTTCTCTTCATTTCTCCTTTCACTATCTACACAAGTCAACTCCACTTTGTTTTATGTTAAAATAGATTATTAAAAATATATCCTAGAAATTACATTTTGTACATTCTCATAAGGACACATAGCCTTTGGAACATAAATAATATTATGTTCATTCTCCTTCATCTCTATCACTATTTTCATTGGTTTTATTTCTTCATTAATTATGCAACCTGCAAACACACATAATTTGTCAGTTTCAAAATCACAAGGCCTTGTAGCCTCATTTGATGCTTCTTGCACCATTTCTTCATGTTGACCTTCATTCTCCAAATAATATGTGAGACTCCTAGTGAGTCCCTCATCAACATATTCTGCTTCATTGTCATCCTCTTGAAAAACTAATCCTTGTTCTGGCTGAGACATAATCTCTTCAACAATTGTATTTTGTTGTTGATCCATTTCTATCCCCAAATGAGAATTTAACATCTATTTAAACTCCTTGAGTTTCTTCATCAACTGAGCATTTGGTCTCTATCTCATCTTCACCTGCAACAAATTCCAATTTACTCTCTTTCAGAGATTCCATTTGTAACCTTGGTCTTCCTCATCTCTTTGTAGCAATCTTCTCACCATATCTAGCTATAATTTGATTTTAGATACTTCTCTATCATGTTTGTTCTGACTTGATCTACTATTTCTTCTTGATGAACCTTTACAATGACTCTCAGTAGTCACATACCTCCTTCTTCTATGAAATTCTCCCTGCTCATCGTGAGCTGCAAAAAAGCCACTGGAACAAGCTCACTACATCAACATGTTTGTAAATACCATACTAATATCTTCCATGCCTAGTCTTCTCATAGTATTTCTGCTCACTCCTTCCTCTGGAATATTCATTTGAGCATTATCTTCTCTTCTCGGTTTTGCATTCAACTACTCATGGTTCTCCTTTGAGAAAATTTCTTATCCTCCATTTATGCTACAACTTTATTTTCCATCATTATCAAGAAATTTTTGTTCTTGGGTACAATCATCAGCCCATTTTCCAAATATTTTTGAACATATGTTACTGTTGCAGTCTTCTCTGTTGTCTCTTCCTTCAAGGTTGTAGTCTTCTAATGTCCTTCAACTCAGAACTTTCTGTTTTCATATATATCTTTAAAACAAATATAATATACTTCTCCTAAAGTATATTTCCTTTCATAAACTTGCATTATCTCCTTCACACATCAAAACTTCAAACATGCAATTTTTAGTTTCAAAATTCACCACAAATTGAAAACAAAACAAAATTTACCTCAATCAAATTTCTAATTCTGATTCTGCTCCACGATTATACTCTAAACTCTATTAATATTGATGTGTTTCCTTTCTTTCATATTTCCATTCTACAATCCTTAATTCAATTGTAATTGGACTAGTAAATTAAAACAATTTACCTCATGGGCTTCCCAATCTGTATTGATACAATTCTGAACTTCACCTCTACTATGTTATGATATCTTTCAGAAAATACACTGCAATATTTTCACAAAACAAAATTCAAACGAAATTCATATTCCTGTTCACATCCTTTGCTTTAATATTAGAATCATGCCATACATTTTTTTGGCGCAGAATTATATTATTTAAAATATTTTTGTTCCTCCTCCGAGAATTGTCAAGATAAAGAGATTTGTGTGGCTCTGATACCAGTTGATGGTAGCCAACTCATAGGATGACACAAGTATCCCCAATATTCCTCACATAGCTCTGTATTTACATCCAATTCAAAAATATCTCATGAAACATTAAACATAGGTAGTCAATATAAGAATGTGAAGTTATTATAATAAATTCCATGAGATATTTTTCCCTAACCTTACATTCTTTATCTCACCTCATTTCATAAATCCAATTACACACATTTCAACTTAACAAATGGTGTAAAGGGAAGTCCACAAGAGGGATTTAAAAACTGAACACACAATCCTAACATTTTTTTGTGCAGTCTCTACAAAATGATTTTGTAGCACTTATTCTCCAATTTACTATTCTATCGATACAAAATGATTTCGTAGCTCCCGTTAAATTTTTTCATTGCGGTTCCATGGAAGATAAAATGACTTGACCCTTTTACTAGATCAACTCCCAATGTCCCTAGCTTAATCCTTGATATATGGAATAATTTCACTTGCCTTTCTTAACCAGGTTTGCAATTCTAAATTTTCCAATTGAACAAACAATCAAAAAGGGTTTTTGTTTCCAGAATTCCAAACGAGGTACTCTATCTCTATAACAACACTCAAATTGTTGTAAAAACCATGAAACCACTATTCTAGAATGAAAATGACATGTTCGTTTGTGGGATTTTTTTTTAATCGAATACAACAAGAATCAAAGCATGTCATACCATGCCCAACCAACCAACTCATAGCACCTTTAAATGATTGAAGTCACAGAGTAGTTATTAAACATCAAATACAAAAATAATTGAAATAGAACCTAATATGTTTTTTTAGTTGCAAAGTCTTTTACATTGTGAAATAAAAGCTCAGGGTCCCATTACATGGAAAATATCAACCCCAAAGGCCATATCTATGCTATGAGAGAGCCCAAAAATTCAATAATTGTTACTCCAATGCTCTATAAATCTAACAATGAGCCATGGATCATATTTTATAAATGTCTATTACAAAATGGGCTTTAAAAACCAGAACAATGATAGGCAAAATAAGTGTAAATGTCAACAATTTATGAAGAAACTAGATCTAGTGCAACCATGAGCTATCTTGGAATATTTTCATATATTTGATGGAGGAAGAACTCAGAATAGTTCCTCTTATCTCAACCTCAAAAAAAAAATGATCTCCTCAAAAATCACTTGAACTATTCTTGGTGAAGGCTTCGAAAGGTGTAAAAGATGTCCAATGATGATTGGACCACATGGTATTCTTGGTCAAACAAACATACATATCTCATTATTTTGGTACCTAAGCACAATAAAACCATTATTAATAATAATTTGATGTAAATATTATTGAAAACAAAAGGAATATGTTAATTAATAAACAATTACCTTATCATGCTCCACGTTTAAGATAATATCCCAACAATGTACAAAATTATGACAATAACCATAAACATTGGGTAAAAAAAAGGTGATTATGGATCAAATAGGGGTGTAAAACTCAAAAAAATGGAGACCCAACATCTCCCCATGCTAATAATCCTACATGTCCTCATGCAAGCAAGACCTTCAAACAAAGACCAAAATTGATTAAGACTGTAGTGTTGTGGTTTCTCAATTAGAGTCTCATTGCATTGGCCACAATATTCTTGTATTTTACCATTCATGGACTAAAAAATATAGGGATAATTGAATGAAAGAATGTGGGTAAGTATTGTAAGATATAACCTTCCTTTTCATGAATGAGATCAGAAAAACCAAAATATTGATACCTCTAGTGAACACTTACGAATCCTTTGTACATTTCTTATGACCAGAGATTCACTTAATCATGAATATTATCTTATTCAAAATTAATCATCAAACCCGCATTCTTGAAGCCATATAGATATAAGGTTGAAAATATATTCAATTTAAAATGAAAACAAAGTGGGTTGTAATCTATAGGTGATCCTGAATTTACTATAGAGTTCCTTTCTTGGTCCAGTTGTTTCAAGGCTGAGAAAATGAATATATGTTGGTTTTACATCTACATTATTTCCATCACTATCAAGACTTATCTTCATTACTTTCCAGAAGAATAACTAATGCCAAGGATTCCCTATGAATACTAAAAATGTTGTTACTGCAAGAATAATGCCATCATTGAATGAAACAGGCTGGCATCAAAATTTATAAAAAACATATTAGGAGCAATCTTAGTCATTCTTTTTTAGGGTTTGGTATTTGCGAACAAATACTTAAATTATTTAATTCTAATAATTATCCTTATTAATTAAATTTTATTTTCTATTAATACAAATTAATTAATATATATATATATATATATATATATATATATATATTCTAACTAAGAGTAAGATCTATTAATAAAACATATCGTACAAGGAGGCTCTGGCCTTAACAGTTTAGGCCAGCATCAGTGGCATATATCCAACAAAACAACAAAAATGGAGCTTCCCACGAGGGGAAACCAGCCCATATAGAGTCTGTAGTGCTGCCTCTATAGAGGAAACCAGCGGCATATAGACATAAGTAAATGTACCAAGCATAAAAGTAAGCAGCTAGCAAAACTAATAAACTAGAGTTCTTGACCCGGAAAAGACCTGAGATTCTAAGCATCATGAAAGGCTGGGGGTGGTTCTTCAATAATAAGACATCTATACTCATCATATTCTGCAAATTGGGGGCCACAGTGAGGCATCACAACATCATCACCAGTTCCTCCATCCTGCATATGATTCTCCTTTTAGTAGCCTGAGCTTCCACCGCTGTTCGAACTAGAATTGTGCCCTATAGGGACCTGTTGGATTTTCACTTGAACAGAGCGACCAGGATCACTGCGCAGACGCGGAGGCGGAATGGGCTGACTGGAACCGGGACCATCGCCTGTTACCTTGTGGAAAGAAACAGAGATGGTAGCAACTACGAGAGGGCGGTTGGAGGAGCATTGGAAGTGAAAATGGGCAATGGCGGAGGACTGCAAAGAGGTAGAGGCGAATAGACGGGGCGGGGGAAGCGTCGAAGGCTTAGAAGCAGGATGCCAAGGGGAGGAGCTGAAAGGTGACCACAGGCCACTCTGGGGCACATGGGTATACGCACGGGGAGTGCTCGGAGGAAGATGGGGCCCCAGACGAGGAGGAGCGGAGAGCGGCAGGAAGCGCGGCCCACTGCTACCACCTGCGCCGTGCGATGCGGGCCCATGGCATATTGTACAGAGGGTGAAGTGTGCAACGAGAAGAGGAAGGGCGAAACTGGCAGGAAATTTGCGGAGAAGCGAGAGAAAGAAGTGTAGTAGAAGGTAGAAACTCAGCCGACAAAAGATGAGAGGAACGATGCATGCTGGGGGAGAAAACTTGATTGCACTTCCGAGAATACTATCACTCAGGTTTTCCTAGAAGTTGTGTAAGAGGAAAGTATACCCGAGGTAACCACAAACCAACCTTTTAGATGCATAATCTAGCCAATCTGCATCTAGAGAGGGCTCTCTCTTTATAATTTATCTTTGTTCTTAGAAGGTTTTAGGCTAGTTATAGATTCAAAGTTTGTTTTGGGAAAATGGTGGAATCCACAAACTAAGGGAAAGGTTGAGAGCTTTCAGTCCATTGGGCTATGGAGTCAAAGGATGGCTTTACTGGATTTCTATTCTAAGCACAAGATGGTATTACAGGGCAAGATAGCTAGACAGAGAACAATCCTTAAAATTTAAAGTGGATGGGATGATCTTGAAGGGATGAAAGGCAGCTAAGAATCTTTCACCATGTTCAAAAGAAAGAAATGAGATGAATACAAACAAAGAGCAATGAAGAATTCTTTATTATAGTAATCAACAATGTTTAAATTAGCAAAGCAAGAGCATTTAAGAATTCATGCTTATAACTAATTTAGAAGAAAACATTAAGAACAACCACATTTGAAATCAGAGTACAATTAAGAAAATTCTGATTCAATCCTTTATGTAAATTATTTAGAAATGGATATGATGATATTATAAACTAATATAAAATTTCAGACAAAGGGTAGAAAAACTTATTGAACTGTAGTCCAACACATGAATCCTGCAACAAGTCCAGTGCTTTAAATCGTCATCCAGTAAGCCACAAGTAAATTTCTCCAAAAGCTTTTATTCCGAAAATCTCAATGTTATAGCAGAGTAATAGAATCCACCCCAAATGCTTCCAAGAGTGGAGTATTTATACAAATTCTAAACTAAAATATTTTGAAACAAATATCAAAATTGGTTCACAAATCTCTCCAACTATTTTACATAAATAGAACTTAATTAAAGGAAACTCAAACTAATGCATCTATTTGGCACTATTTTGTATGGATAGGTGATGACAAAGAGGAGAATTCGAATTTTATCCAACTCTTAGTTGATGATGAGGCATCCAAGTCACTAACTGCTTCCTTTCTTTGTGCATTCTGCTCCAACAATTCTGCAAAATTGGGGTCCAATGATATCTTTTTATTTCTCAATCCGTAATAGATATGTAAAAAGTGAAAGAGGTTATTGTATATAAATATTCTTTTGAGATAAAAATCTTTCACTTTCCTAAAATTCCTCTCCAGCTGTTCACAATAGGCTCTGCAAAAAGATGTGTAAAACAAAGTTTTACAGAGTCTGAAAAATAGCCTCTAAAGATGTGCATGTATCTCTCAGCATGAAATCACTGTGGAAAAACTGAGATAGGTTTTTGTAGATGGGTCTCTTAGGAACAAAAACCTCCTTCAGTTTTGTAAAATGTATTTCTAATTGGCCACAATATTCTCTGCAAAATGATGACTTAACATGATTTTTCTGCAAAAAGTGCTTTCCAACATTGTTTAATATTTCCAAAACCATAATGGCTGTTAGAAAAGTGAGAGAGGTTTTTGTAGATGGCCCTCTTAAGAACATAAACCTCCTTCAGTTTTGTAAAATTCATCTTGGATTGATCACAATAGTTTCTGCAAAACTATGACTAAAATATGCAATTTCTGCAAAAATGTTCCTTCTTTGTTATGTTTTTTCATCTTTTTACTTTCTTGCTCTTTTGACTGTTTTACTTTCACTTTAGACAAACCTCACTATTGGTGAAAGTATTCTCATCTCTTTTTACCATTTTACTGCCTTCTGTATTTACTTTTACTGTTTACCTTTGACTGCTCTGTAACTTAATTTTAACTTTCACTGACTTTTACCTGATACACTTTAACCACTGATACTCTTTAGCTGTTATGCTTTCTAACCTCTGTTTGAATAGATTTGATAAAAATATTGGAGTAAACAAATCTTATGACTAGTATTAAGACTGTTTATCCAAGTATGTGATTTTCTGATCACCTCTTCAGAGGACAACCGAGTAGATTTTTCAAGCAATTCCCCAATGGACAAGGGAGTGAGGTTTTAACCAGGTTCAAAATGGAGCATTGTATTGATAGCTTGGGGAGTAATGGGGAAAAGAACACTCTGGTCAGGAGACATTACTGCTCTTTGAGTTGGATCATAGTTAGAATGGCAGTAGTGGATAATTTCTGGGAAAATAAGAACTGAGGGGATGAGATATCTCGGGAAATTGGATTCCCACAACCCAATGACATCCTTTCCCTTCGAATAATCGTCTCTGCAACGATAATAACTCAGAAGGGGGCTTTCGTCAAAATGCAAGTCTTTAATCTGAAAATCTTTATCCACTAAGGGCAAATATTCTAACTCTCTGTGGGGGGCATTCAGTGGAGTTACATTCAAAGCTGCCGGGGCTTCCATTTTGGTTCTTGTGGATTCAAAACGGAAGTTTCTGATTTTCCTTCACGGGCCGGGCGCGATTTCAATTTTAATGAGGGAAATTGGCACAATTGCAGGTTCGGGGGAACAATTCACAGTTTTAAACCTCAGAGAATGATCTCAGTGATAAGATTTAATCACTAATCCAGTGGAAAACAAGGAAAACAGACTTTCTTTTGAAGTTCGAAGCGCTATAGGATAAATACCTGTTCTTGGAGGAAAGCTGGTTTTTAACAGGTATCAGGCGGTAGCAGGAGGATGCTTGAACACAGGTCTGGCGAAATTCTGGAGCGAAATCGAATGGAACAGTGGATTTTAGTGAAAATTCGAATTTCTTAGCGGAAAGCACAGTCGCGTTCAAATGGTGAAAATGACATAAAAACACGAAATTTTGTTTTATTTCCAAAGTCAAAAGAGGGGTTTTTAGTTTTTCGAGGAGTGACGTCACTTTGGTACGGGCTGACGTGGGGCAGGGGGGCCGGGCGGTAAGCGGTTAGTCCCCGCACCGCTTATTGGAAAAGGTGGTATTGATCGCGGGGGGAGCGATTCCATTGGATCGTTGCCACATGGATGGACGACTGGTCAAATACCACCAATCCCCCGCGCGTTAAAACTCTGACAAAGGATGGGTAGCGGGATTGACGTGGAGCGTCGATCTGCGGAGAGACGATCCAATGGTGGAAAAGGACATGTAGTAAGCGAAGGTTTAAGGTGCGGGCCCGTCAGGTTTTTGAAACAATTAATGTTTAATTTAATCACCCCGGGAGGCTTTTAATTGGTGAATGGAAGGTTATTAATTAGTTCAGATAACTAATTAATCCCATATTTATAATGAAAAAAGGGTTGCGGCGGGATTTCATTGGATGGTTGAAAAGTCGGGTGGAATTCCAAGTGGATGGGCCACGGTGGCATAGGATCTTTCCAAGGTTTTGGTTTTAAAAACAAACTTTGGGTTTTTATCCTTTTTTGCATTTAAACATATAGAATTATATGTTTAAAGTTTTTTCTTATATATATTTTTTATTATATGATCAATTAACCGATGTAGTTAACTTATCATAGGGGCGGGACTATAATATAACGATATATTTTAACCAAAGGGCTTGTAGAAGCGGGTTTTAATGAATATTTGGGAGGTAAATAGTCTGGTTAAAACATTATAATAAATGGGTTTTCGGATATTTATATAAAAGGAGCTATATACTTAGGATAGGGCATTTCACTAGGGATTTAGTAAAATAGAGTTAAACATTAATATGAGAAAGGGACAATGGAACTCAAAACACTTTGCTCATCTAAGAAAGTGATATTTTCTGAAGTAAAATTGAAATATCTCATCTTCAACACTTAAACTTAGAATAGTAAGTTATTTTGAGGGATTTTTATGGAATTTTGCATAATTTTCCTAAGCAAAATGAGATTTTACTTAGGAAAAGGTTAAAGATGAATGATTATAATGATGAATTATCTCAAGCACTTAGGTCTTTTTTATCATTAGGCCAAGGGTCCGGTCCCTCCAAAAGTCAAGGAAATGCCTTGAGCCCTTTTGATCTCCAAGTACCTTAGTACTTTGGGGGAAATTAGTAAAACTTTAAGGGGAAAGTGATGAGGGAAGTTAATGATTTTGACTTTGCTTGCTGTGATTTTCCAATGTATTTCCTGCTTCAGTATTTGTGATGAAGTAAAGGATCAAAAACATGTAGCAGCATCATTCATCAGATAACACTTTGCAGCACCATCTACCTACCCTATCTACTTAACACTACCATTTTCTCTTCTTTATTAGGGTGCATTTAGACTTGCAAACCCTTATCAATCTTTTCTTTTTACAAGGCAAATCTATCTAATTCTATCCTTATTACATCCAAGGGCTCAGATTAAACTGTTGAGCACCTTTTATTAACTCTACCTATCTACTTATCTGCCAAGATTAAACTATTTGGTCAGATATTTATTCTCTATTCTATAACATGAAATTGAAAAATGAATGAGTCAAGTTTAAACAGTTTGACTCTTCATAAATTGTGGCAAAAGTTTAACAAGCTGCACACAATTGCTTATTACAGAAAATGAAATAGTAGTGGCATTTAGACTTGCACACTTTCCTGGTCTATTTTTGTTTGGGGTTCATTTCTTTCACTTTTTCGACCATTTTATTCTTTTCACCCTTTGATTTTTCTTTTAGGGTATACCCTCTTTACATTTTTTAAATTTTTTGATTTTTTGAGAATATGGAAACCTTTGCAACAAGAAAAGGTATGAACATATTGCATAGCCCATCAAGTCAATCATGAAATATGACACCTATTGGTATAGGAGTCTAACAAATACAACCCCACCTGGCCGATGTGCGCAGAGATTGTCTTTCAAATTTCAAAGGGAGCATCCACTTGGCAGGGGGGAGAACTCTGTGGCATCATAGAAGCAACAAGAGGGACATGGCACCAGAGAGGACGAAATGTAGAACCGTAGTGGCCAAGGAGGTAACTGTGTGGTGCTTGGTGATTTTGCAAAGGGAGTCCACCTCGACATTGCAATGAGTAAATGCCGTGCATACAAGGCGCACGGCGTAGATACATAAAGGCCGAGGGGCTATAGGTGAGCCTTGTAGGCCATGTGGCCATGCCACACACTATCCCACAAGCCATGCTCCGTATATTCATGTTTCATGTTTTTAGCATCGATTCTAAAATTAATAATTATTATTAATATCTAAAGTTTAAATAAAAATAAAAATAAAAAATTGTATTTAATAATGATCATATTTGATATTAGATTAATTAGGATTGAATTTTAATGATTAATAAAATTAATTTATAATAATTATAAATAATAACTAATTTTATTAACATTTATTTACTTGTTAGAATTAATGAATGTTAATACTAATTAAAGTAATCTATTATTTATTTTTATTAAATATTAATTTTATTAACTAATTAATAATTATCAATTTTGTAAATAATTCTTTCTAGTATTATTAGGGTTTCTCATATTCTAAGGTTTTATAGTTTAAAATTATTCCCTAAAATTAAGATTAAGAATTAACCCTTATATTATTAATTTAATTATATAATTTAAGTAATTTATATTAAAAATTTTAAAAATTCAGTTATTTATAACTAAGCAATTAATATATATTAAAAAAATTTGAGAATTAGAAAAAAAAAAAAAGAAGAAGAAGAAGAAGTTACTTTAGGTTTTATCGCTTACATTAAGAAATTAATAAAAAATTAATAATTATTAAAGAAATAATAATAATGTAATTTATTATTAAAATTTTAATGAATAGATGATATTATATCGCTACACCATTTTTTGGTCATATAACCTATTATCATTAGATGGACCCAAGTACACCATGTAAGACCAATTTTACCCTAAGTAAAATTGCTTTCACTATGTGAAATAACTTAGTAAAACACCTTTATTAAGTTGTTTATGGTCTAAACAGGAAACCCCAAAAGGAAATAACAAACAAATCTTTATTTGTTTATATTTCCTCAAGGAATAATTAGTTAAACATCAATTCAATTATTATTCCTGGTCATATTTAACCTAAAACAAGGAAATCAATTAAATAAATCCTTATTTATTTGATTATTTCCTAGGAATAAGTTATTTAATCCTTATTTAAATAATATTCCTAGTTAAATTTGACTAAATCATTCATAAATAATTAAATAATTATTTATTTATTTAATTATATTTCCACCATTTCCTTAAAATAATAAATTATGTATTTATTTATTTAATATTTATAAATAAAGGATTTGACCCAAGTCAAAAACCCTTTTCCCTCCAATAAATATAATAAAATATTCCTAAAAGGTGGTTCTAGAATTTGGTTAATAATATTTTATTCATACACCAAGTTCTAGAACACCCTAATATTTTGTTATAAATAGAAGGGTCTTCCCATTCATTTGTCACCTTTTCATTTTGCATATTAGATCACTCTAGATATATACTCTTGGTCTGACTTTGAGCCATTATCATTGTCACATTCTCCATCATTTTCTTTGTGAGCTCCCTTTGAGTTCTATGTTTGTCTGGGTTTTCTACACCAACAAGAGAGAGAAATGCTAGATCTGAAGTGCTGAGGACTTTCAAGAACCCATCCCATTGAGGAGAATTTGAAACACCTTTCTTTTTTTCCTCTCAGGTGCCCTTAATATAAAAATTCTTTCAAAAATATTTTTCTTGTCTTGTCTATTGGATGCATGGAGAAAAACTTTATTTTCACTGCTTAATGTCTTTTTATGCATAGATTTGGATTTGTGCAGCATTTGTCTTGATCAACTAACTACATATTTGAAGATATTGGCAACCATATTTGATGTTAGGGCTATTTTTTATGCGTAGCTAAAGTGGTCTTTTTTCGTACACTTCGACAAAAGATTCATACTAACAATTGGAGACTCCATTGGGGATTTCAATTACGATTGCTGTCGTTTTTTATATTCCTGCATATCCAGCTACTTCAGACCCTAGGGTTTCTTTTCAGCTTTTCGTTTTTTCTATTTTTATTTCATTTTTCACCTATAAAACCCTAAAACATTAAAATTTCTAACTTCCGCGTGTTTCTGGACCTATTGCATAGGTGACAGACATTAGCCACAGCTAAGACGATAATTTTTTATGAAATCTGCTGCCGAACGTGCCGGAAGTGTAGGTTTAAATTTTTGGCCCAAAACCTATGACCTTGAGCTTTAGGTAGTGGAAAATAGCCCAAAAACTGTGACCTAAGCGAAAAACAGGTCAAAAACTGCGACCTGGACTTTTTTTTGGAATTTTTCTAAAATTTTTTTGGGTTTTGTCTGAAGCTTTTGTCAGGGTTCTCTAGCCTCTGTCTCAGCCCATTTAGACCTGTTTCTGAACTGTTTTACTCAACTAAGTGGAAATCTAGTCCCTTAGGGCTTTAGTACCCTCCACTTTTTGTGGAAGAGTTTTAGCTGTTTCAAACGTCTGAATTTTCAGAGTTTTAGCCTTTTTATTTTCAGATCTGATACCTCACTTTCAGATCCCTTTTCGATCAGCTCTTCTCCCTTTCAAATCACCTCATATCATTTTTTTTGGGTTTTCCTCTAGGGTCTCCTTCTTGTCCCTTCTCCCTTTAGCTGATTTCCTCCCTTTTTGCAGCAACCTTGCCTCTGCCTCTTTGTTGTTTTCTGCACCTCTTTCCAGCAGATTTCTCCTTTAGATCCCTGTCCCTCCCAACCTTAGATCTATTGGCCTCTTTTTAGTGTGTTTTGACTATATTTTTTCCCTCTTTTAGACTAGTTTTGAGAGACCCGCCTTCTTGGGTTAGATCGATGCATTGTTAGCTGTTAATTTTTTGCTATTTCAACATTATTTACTGTTCTTTGCAGATTTATTTTTATTTACGCAACACACTTTTTCTTTTACTCTCAAAACGTCTGGGTTTAAAAATTAAAATTAACACACACCACACACTAACCCTAAGTGAAGAAGAGCTTGGTTAACACTGCCAGGAAAAGACTTTAAAATCAATTGACACTGCACCTCTCAGGCCCGTGTTTTGACATTGTAATCACTTGATTCCGCACCTCTTTGCCCTTGTTAGTCTTTCTTCTTCCCTTTGTGCCATCATCATTGCACGCCCAAGGCTTATATCCCGAAGACTTCTTGGCCTTCACCCTCAGTTTCTGGTTGATCGACTTGCTCCTTCCCGCCATCGTCGAGTTAGTCCTCCCCCGAGTCCACACTTCGACTCCTCTTTTGATCCTTTGGGTTCTCCCCCTACTTCGAGTTCTCCCTCTGTCACCTTCACTATGTTTAGTCCAGGGCCTAACGCTAGCAGTAATGGAGGTATTTCTCATCTGTACGCTCAACCTCCTATGGGCTATGGTCTCCCTCCGGGAGGGGCCAGCACCTCCAAAACTTTTACCCCTCTAGGTAGCATGTATCCAGGATATGGCATGCCTCATCCTTTTGGCCAACCTCCTGCTTACCTCAATGTTTCCCAACCTAACCATTATCCTTATCCACATCCTGGTGCCCCAGCTCCTCCAACATTTTCACCTCCGCCTCCCTTGCCTTCTCAACCCCAGCAAAAGCAACTACCACCCCCTTCGGGGCAAGTATTTGCACAGCAGGCCACGACTAATCCTCCTTCTTCTCAAAGGAAGAGGAAAGGAAATCAAAATCGATCTGCCCCTGGTACTCGTGGACCTAATCCTCAAAGTATTGCCTCTAACACTGCTAACCAGCAACAGAGCACTCAGCCCAAGCCAGACAGGCCTATTCGTACAAATAAGCCTTGTTCGTGTTACGGTGTTTCCAATCATTACACTCACGATTGTCCCCTTTTACCACCGATGCAGCAGATGTGGGAGTCTCAAGCCACATTACGCGGACAACATACCTCCCCTACCCCCAATGTGGCCATTACTCAACCGAATTTGTTTATCGATCCTTTCCCTCAACAAGGATTCATGGCTACCCAACCACCTCATGGACCGGTAGCCCCCCAACCTTCCCCGTCTGGTTCCTCCAATTACCAGCTCCTCATGATGAACTCTGATACACGTTTACCTATCGAACTTAACCTTCAAACTCAGTCTCGTCAGTACCCCAAGCCTCCCGCTCCGTCTGTCCCCGAGTCACCTTCTTCAAGTTCTACATAGCCTCTTTAAACATCTAATGGTCCCTTGCATATCCCTCAGCCCAAAGTTGAGGTTCATACCAAGATTCCTAAGGGCCCATTACGCCTAAATTCTACTTCTAGTCGAGTTGCTCATTCGCATATCATAGTAGATGATTTGGCATAGTATCCTGCTGCCATTTCAACATTGGAATTGCTCCAGTCATGTCCTTCTCAAAAGAAGGCTCTACTATCTGCCATGGGCACTGTAGATCCTGCTGATGACCAGTTGATTTTTTTCGACGCCCGTCAATCAGAACATCCTCCCCTTCCTACTTCCGTAGCTTTCCAAATCCCAGTCAAAATTCGGAACGCTCACATTTCTCGATGTATTATTGATGAGGGGGCATCCACCTGTGTGATGTCTTCTTCGGTTTGGAAACAACTCAAATCTCTTGAGCTGGCTCCTTCCACAATCACCCTTCGTGCATGGGATGGCCATGCCTCCCAGCCCATTGGCCTATTCCGTAATTGTCCTATCACTCTTGCGGGAAAGACTGTTTGCATTGAAGTTGAAGTCATCGACGCCCCTCTTGATTATAACATTATTTTAGGGCAGAGCTACACCTATACCATGTCTTTTGTCCCATCTGCGGTCCACCGCAAGATGTTTTTCCCTCATAATGGAAAGATAGTCACCATTAACTAGTTGACATATCATGAGCCAAAATCTCAGACCTCCCCTGAGTCGACCATCTCTTCTGTAGCCAATAAGAAAATCGTCGATTCTTTGACCAGTGTTTCTCTCGGTGTCTACAAAGACTCCTCCTTGCTTGGAACCTTCCCTAGTCTTCCTCCTCCTCCTATCTCTGATCCCAGCTTAGCGTATTTTTGCATGATGCAATCATCTTGGGCTGACCTTAAGTAGCCCGCTTTGGCTAGTCAGCAACCTCAACCTCAACCTTGCCCGTCGAAACTTGCTCCTAGCCCTTCGCCTCAGCTAGATGGACCTCTTCCTTCTGACCCTTCTCCTACAGCTGGTACCTATGAGCCCCTCTATCCTCCTGGGTCGGTTCCACCAGGTCTCAACCATCTTGGAGCCATCCCTCTTGGCCATTACCCCGCTGGTCAGATACCTTTCCTGGCTCCCCCTCCCGGATTTTATTAGGTCCCCATCATGGCCACCCTCTCCCTCCCCAATTTTACCTTGGGTATACCCGTTTAGTACCTTGATCCTCTAGCCACTACCCCACCTGGTCACCCCAAACCTTACCTTTCTTTGACACCGGTTCAACCAGTTACCCTCGCTTCTTTCGTTGCTACAGTGCCACCAGCACCTCAACATGACCCTTCTCCTATTGTGACAGCTCTGGGAAAGAAAGGCAAAACTCGCAAGGGGGCATCTAAAGACAAGACCACCCAAACTGACCCTGCCCTTCCCTCACCCACAAAGCCTTGCGCCTTGTGTGATGTCGTCGGTCATGCCACCCATACTTTTCCCGAGTTGCACCGTATTAAACCCATGGTTAAAGTTGCATTCCCTGAGTCTACAGTCCCTGAAACCTCTGTTTCTTCCTTGACCGCCCCTAAGAACCCAAAGAATATTCACACCAACAAACCATGTGCTCTGTGTGGTGTCCATGGCCATTATTCCCACCATTGTCTCCACCTGACGCATTACTGCACCTCTTTAGAAGTAGTCCGAGAGTACGAGATTGACCAAAATCAATCCACCTCTCCCATACTTGCATAGTATGCTTTAGGTCAGCTTGAGGAATTAACCGCTCCCATTGACATTCCCCCTCCCGATGTCGAGATGACGGAGCCTGATGCCACCATCCTCTACCTATCATCATCCATGAGACCCTCGGTGGAAGTCCCCTTGGAGACTTCCCCTGATGTTTCACTATACCCCCTTTCAGCGATCACCCTGGGCTCAACATCGGTAGATCCTTTATCTGCCTACTCCTCTGTCACCCCTTGTGCCATTGCGCATGTGACCCTCTCTTCTCATGATGATGATTCAGGTAGCTTCACTGCGTTAGGTGGTATTTCTTCCACTAGTCACCCCATATTCTATCACGATGACTAAATTATAGAAAGAATCAACTCCCCTGAGTTTATCTATTCCCCCTTACATTGACCCCATGCATTCGAACCACATACACCGTGTGGCCATTCCATTGAAGCCCAATGTTTGGGTAAGGGGGCACCCATATTTGAGAGACTAAGAGAAGCAATTCTCCATAACTCTCCTAGTGTATCTAGTCGTGTCGCCTCTAGTACCATTATTCTTCCACATTTAGAAGAACCTCTAGAGTCCCATATCACTTCAGATCACTCTAAAGATGATACCTCTTATCGTTCCTTCATCTTGCATCAACAACCCAGTCTCTTAGACATTGTTGTTGACCAACCTATGGGTTTTCTAGGAGAGCATCAGTTCATTATCGCCAAATCCTCTTTTTGGGATAGTGACACCAAATATGCGAACCTGGAAACTTAAAGTCCATTTGACTCATCTATGCAGTACTAAAAGAGATTGGTAATCCTCCATTTCCTTTCTCACACTACATAACCATAATGAAAACAAATGGCGCACCACATCATTCAAATTTGTTTATACTCCCCTTTTCCTAAGTACATTTTGGCATGACCACAACATGCTTGGGGGGCACCTATGCCCCTCAACTATACAAATCCCAGATCTCAGCCAAAAATAGCATTGAAATGCCCTTTCTCTGACAGGTCGCACTTTTCAGGTCATTTCCTGGGATAGGTCGCAGTTTTTTGCCCAGTACCTGCTACCCAGGTTGTAGAACAGACCCCAAAAAGTGCGATCTGGCCTGTTCATGAGCTCTGGGTACCTGTTAGTTTTTAGTACCTTGATACTTCACTAGGACTCATTTTCTCCATGAAGGGTCTATTCACCTCTCCTCCAAATCGGATATCGTCACTTACAACACTTGTATTTGGGGCACCACTTTTCCTTCATACTTGTCCTTTTTTGTGTTGATTTTCGTCATGAGCTACCCTCCTGTACTCATGTTTTTATGGTCCCCCATTGCACCTTTACTGTGTGGCAGCACCATCAAGTTGCCCTGGTTTAGAGCATCCGAGTTGATTCATCATCATATTCTTGGAGTCTATTCCGATTCCCTTTATATCCCGCTATAGTCCTCCATTCTTCATTGCTTGGTCCCTCTCTCGTGTCACACATGATGGCCTTTAGTCCCACTGTCCCCTATCAATCTTGATATTGTGTCAGTCACTACCAAGTCATCCATGCCCTTTATGCTCTAACAAGGGAAGTCATTCATCTGCTACTCAGTATCCCCCATTTCATCATCATCAGTAGTGTCAGTCTGTCAGTCGCTCTACTATTTTCTCTCGTGCCTTAGTTGAGGATCCCTTATTGCCTCACCTATGGTGGACCTCCTTCTGTCGACATCATCCCATTCACTCCAAAAGACAGGTCTAGAGGGCGGTGTACCTTGGTTCCAGCTTCTACACTTGTTCGGTGCCTCGGATTAGGCAAAGGGATTTCTCATTACCCTTTGACTTGATTGTTTCTCAACTCTAGCTCCTTTCAGCATGATCGAGATCTATATACTTGATGGTCCAGTGATGCAGCAGCAACTATTGGTGATTCTTGGGTGTGTAAACCCTCATGAGGGGGTGGCCCTGCAGGTAGCCCCCCACATGCCCAGATGAAATATTCATTGCAGCCTTCGATGTAGCTCCATATATTTGATGATGTTGGCCTTTGTCGCTTGCAACACCTCTTTGATTCGCATGTATCAGTTAGATTTTGCGAGCCCTTCCCCATTTATAGGGGGCATTTGGGTTGTATTTGTATCTCATGTACTCAGATATTATTGTATAAGTCCTAGTTGTTATCCCAGGCACATCATGTATGTGGGAATCCTCATTATATATTTTATCTGGCTCATGTTTATGTCAGCATGTAATTTACATTTCGGTCCCTTGTTTACTAGATGCACTATTCTTTTGTACTTTTTCTCGGTGAGCATAGGTATGCCTCCCCCGCCACCTCTAGCACAAGTACCCTCTCATAAAACGAGACTTGTTGCACCTGTAAGTCTCATCTTCTTAGGGTCTAGTTCTTTAGCACTTTAGACTACCTTACATTTCTCTCTCTGACTTCCCTTTTTATGTCTGGTGATTGAGTTCTTACAATGTACTTCGGTCATACAATTTTCTCCTAACACTCGCACGCTGGGGGGCAATCTGTTACACCATTTTTTGGTCATCTAACCTATTATCATTAGATGGAACCTAGTACACCATGTAAGACCAATTTTACCCTAAGTAAAATTTGTTTTTCAATGTAAAATAACTACAAACAAATTTAATAGTTGTTTATGGTCTAAATAGAAAACCCCAAAAGGAAATATAAACAACGATATTATTAATTAATTATTATTCCTGTTATATTTAACTCCAAAACAAGGAAATTAATTAGATAAATCTTTATTTATCTTATTATTTTCTAGGAATAATTATTTAAATCTTATTTAAATAATATTCCTTGTTAAATATGACTAAAATCATTTATAAATAATTAAATAAATCATTATTTATTTGATTATTACTCAACCACATCCTTAAAATGATAAATAAATCATTTATTTATTTATTATTTACAAATAAAGGATTTGACCCAAGTCAAATTCCTTTTCCCTCCAACAAATATAATAAAATATTCCATAAAAGTTGGATCTTGATTTGGTTAATAATATTTTAATTATGCACCAATATCTAGACTAACTCAATATTTTGTTATAAATAAAGGGTTTTCCCATTCATTTACCTCCTTTTGTTGCCTAAAGATCACTCTGGATCTATACTTTCATTCCCACTTAGCCATGGTTATCATTGTCACATTCTCCATCATTTGCTTTGTGAGCTCCCTTTGAGTTCTATGTTTGTCTGGGTTTTCTACACCAACAAGAGAGAGAAATGATAGATCTGAAGCACCGAGGACTTTCAAGAACCCATCCCATTGAGGAGAAATGGAAACACCTTTCTTGTTTTCCTCTCAGGTACCCTTAATATAAAAATTCTTTCAAAAATATTGTTCTTGTCTTGTCTATTGTATGCATGGAGCAAAACTTTATTTTCACTGCTTAATGTATTTTTATGCATAGATCTGGATTTGTGCAGCATTTGTCTTGATCAACTAACTTTAGATTTGAAGATATTGGCAGCCATATTTGATGTTAGGGATATTTTTTATGTGTAGCTAAAGTGGTATTTTTTCGTACACTTTGAAAAAAGATTCATACTAACATATATTGTATTAAAATTATTATAATTTATTAAAATTTATTAAAAGTTATTAAAAGTTATTAGAATAAATTATTTATCTAAAAAATAATAATTAAATAAATTAACATAATATTAATTATTCATTCAGCTCTTCTTCTTCTTCTTTTTTCACTATATATAAACTTTCTCCTTTGCATCCTTCTTTCACACTTCATTCGTCATCTTGTCCTCAAGATGGATCCCCGTTGGGATTCGAAATGTCGACCATTGTTTTATCACACTGTGGATAATCCGCAGACCTCTTCATTAAATGATAACCATAGAAGATTGAAAACCATAACCTCTTTATAATTAAAAGTGACAATCATGTTTTCAAATCCATAGCATTGAGTATGGATAGAAATAGGGAAAAAGAAGGACGAAAAAATGATACATTCCTAGGATAATCGTCTTACCATTACCCAAGCATATAAATGAAGCTTCCTCTTGTTCGAGCAAGGTGAATCATCTACACTAAGGGTTCCACTTCCATCAAAACCTCCTTATTTCTAAAAAATAGAACTCTAAAACACAATACTAGAAGGATATTATAGCCATTCTCTAAAAGGCATAAAGTCCATTCCCTAGCTTCAATTTTAATGATAATTTCTTCAGAATGTGACCCAACCTTTTGGAGTTTTAAGCGTTTTTATGTGTGTTCTCCATCTCTCTTACCTGGCATAGCCCCGTTGCCAACATGCATGTTCAATAACCCAGTTTGTTTTCCTTGGTACCATAAAAGTAGGCATGTCCAGTACCCTGGCGAGCTTTCTTGTACTTCCTGGTACATCCTTTTTATTAATATATATCACTCAAAATATTTAAAATAATGTATATTTCTCATTAGAAACTTCTTGAGTGTAAGGAAGCCGGGTGGTATGAGTGTATTTTTCGAGGCATATAACTAATTATTTATATTTATCCCATGGGTGATATCATCCACAATAATCTGAAATCTTGGTTATTTGATATATAATAAAGCATATCAGATAATGATTGAAAATTCACTCTATTTGATCATGCTAGGTTATTATTAAATCCCATTGAGGTTCTATAGGATCGGTCCACCATACAATGCTTTTCAATTATAACTTCTTAGATAAAATTGAAAATATTTCTCGGATAACAACTTGTTAAGTTGACTATAATAGGAGTAGGGTTTTGGGATTATGATAGGAAAGCATCAAGCATAAAAATGACAAATCCCCCAAATTGACTCAATGGATGATATTGGCCAAACAACATGAAAAGGGACCAGCCAATCAATTATAGTCACTTCACACAATAATGAGGCATTAAAAGTGAATCACGCCTGACAAGGTTGACCACAAGTGTAACTTCCTTGGTAAAAATCCATGTAAAAAATATATAAGACCACGGTTGATGGGATACATATTAAAAGTTGAATGGTGGGAAAAAATTCCTAGAGGGTTTTCATTTCAGTTATTATGGCTAAAGGAAATTGGAAAAGGAAAAGGCCAAGGTTTTGGAAAGGCATGAGGCATTAATTGGCATTTTATTTATGAAAATAATGGAAATTAGGAGAAAAGGAAGGTGAAATGTCACAGGTTGCATGTGAGGAAGAAAATGAAGGAAAAAAATGGAAAATGAAGAAAATAGAGGACTCATTAATAAAAAGAATTTTGAGGATTAGTGGGTAAGATTTTTCTCAATATTTTGGTCAGTTCATTTTTGGAGCTCTCCCATTACTCTCTCTCTCTCTCTCTCTCTCTCTCTCATACTCTTGGATGCTTAGAATTTTTCTTGGAGCACTCTCAGAGAGTTTGGATACTTGGTGATTTGGAGCACGAAGGAAAAAGAAGAGAAAGAAATTGCAAGCAGACATCAGGATAAATAGCTACATCGGGATTTGATTATAGGCACCAAGTTGCATGTATGTTTTCCTCACTAGTTTTGGAATTCATGGTGTATGCATGTGGATTTTGTAATGTCCCTACTTAGCCTTAGCTAAGAGGAGACATTGAATTTTGATTTATTTTATGTTTTATGAATAAATGGATAAAGGAGGACATGTAAAACTCCTAATAAATCAATGCCCATGTGAACAAAGACAAATTTGGGCTATATAGATAATCACTTGTAGGTGTGAAAGAGGATTGAGCCAAATATTGGGTCCACCTTGACCAAATCAACTGTGATGTCTAGGTTCAATGCATCACCAAGAGGGACTACGCAGTTCTAGAAGGGAGCTTCTAATGTGAAAAGGACCAACTCATCCAAGTGGTTTAGGGTTTGCAAAGGCTATCTCATGTTATAAAAAGGAGGAGAAGACACATGAAAAGGTTGTTGATGAATTATATTTCTGAAGTATTTGTCTGCTTAGACAAATACCATTCTCTATTTTTTAGTGGAGTATTATGATTGGAATTCCTGTTTAAGGATTCCATATCTTCCCTTGAGGATCATTGGAGGAGTCCTTTGCTGAAGTTGGCCACTATCTGGTTTGAGACCAAGCTCTATCTTTCATGAGTAGAGCTGTCCCATTGAGGGTTTTGCAGCTACTATCCTTGTAGCGAGTGGCATTGTAGATCTTCTTAGATCTAGTTGTTTTTGAGAGGATTTATCTATTGGAGAGTGTTCTTCAGCCTCCAAGGAGTTATCTGATCCATATTTTATATCAGATCTGTAATTTTCATTCCATGTATTCAGCCTCCTTCACCCTTTGCGTAGTTTCTGCTCTATACTGCATTATTTTGTAAGAGGGCTTTGTTATTTCAGTTTCCTATCGGTTTGGAGGAGATATCTTGGTGTTAGGCTTGACTTACCTTGGTGATCTGTGGATTGGGTTGCTGATCCACGTCTCTATAGATCTGAGCTATTTCAGTAATAAAAGTTATCTTCAGAAATTTGTGGGTTTTATGCAGCAGAATATATTGTAATTTAGATCTACAACTTAATATGCAGTATGTTGATGTAGTTCCAATTGGATCTTGTTCTTAAATTCTTGTAGCTTCTAGATTTGTATTAGATCTAATGATTCATCCATATATATGTCCTAGATCTGAAATGTAATGTAAAACAACTGAACCATCTGGAAAATAATGTTGTCTATGTATTTATGTAGTTTATTTCTAGTTGCATCTCTTATTTCTAAAGGGATCTTGCCCTAGTTCTTTTTGTAATCAATTATAAGGGAAATGGACTCATTTGTAAATCTGATTTACTGATATAATATTGAAGTATCAGATCTTTGGCTGACCTCATCTGAGCTTCAGTCAGATCTATGCAATTCTAGTAGCTGGGGATTTCATTTTGCAGCAGTTTCTCGCTTTGGCTGATTTCTAGCTAGTCTTGTTTCCGGGAGATATGTTTAACATGCTTAAAATTATTTGTTTCTGCTAAAATTGTAAATACATGTCACATATAGCTTGAATGAGGGGATCCTATCCCTTATCTATGTTTTCATTGCTCAAATTTTCTTATACAACGTTTTCATTGAAGGCCTTGTTGAGATTCCTAAATTGGGATTATTCCAAGTTTTATAGGAAGAGTCTACAGTTGGCTAGGTAGCCTCTGGTTCTCACCTTATTTTCAGTGGTGAAATAACCAATAAATGCCTCTGTATTCCATATCTAACATATAATCTTGAGAATCTCCAAAAATGGACATTACAGTGGTATCGAAGCTCCACTCTTGGCACAGCCTGTGCTAGCTTTGGAGCCTTAGTCATGCTGCATTCCGAAGATGAAGATACTCTTTCTAAGAGGGAGAGGAGATACCAGAATAGAATTCATAGAAAGTATGACTATACTACTATTGACCTTGACAAGGGTCAAGACAAGGGGAAAGGCCCTGAGTTGAATGATAAAGATAAGGAGGAAGAAGAGTTTGCAAAAAATATCTTGGAAACCATGCAAGATCTATCCAAAGAAATAAAGGAGATGAGGATAGAAAGAATGAGGGAGTCCCTTGGAAGACTCCATCAAGGAGAGAGTTCATAAATGTCTCAGTTTGGGACTAGTCCACCGGTGAGATTTCCACAAGCTCCACAGATCTCACAACGCTCTACAATGCCTACCTTCTTGTTTGTAGAGAATGAAGGGCTTCAAGAGTCAACCTATTTGGAAGGTTATTTTGCAGAATATGATTCAAAAAGCCAAAGGTTCATGGATAACTTGAGCTTTCAAGATTTCTTCCATCTAAAGGACCGGAGGAGAACATTGCAGTAGTATATATATAGTGGTTTCCTTCATGGGAGGCACCACACCATGGGCAGGTTCTTCTTTCCTAAGTTTGATGGATCACCATCTTGTTCATCTAAAGCATGGGTGGAAAAGTTGGACATCTACTTCCAGTTGAATAAAGTGCCTGAAGCAGAAGCCATTAAGATTGTTGCGCTGCATTTTGATGGAGAAGCCCACAACTGGTGGTTTCATGGACTTTCTACATTGGGGCACAGCAATGTGTCCACTTATGCCGAGTTCACTAGGAGACTAGTGGAAAGATTTGATCGGAAGGATCCGGAGGCCCCTTTCATAAGCTTGGCCAAGCTTAAGCAGACAGGAGATGCTGAAGCCTATATTTCTGAATTTTTGAGGATGTCTGTTATGGTTCCTAATCTTTCAGTTGCACGGAGAGTTTATATGTTCATAGATGGCTTGGAGGAACCTTTGCATGGGTTGGTCAAGTCTACCAAACCCACCACACTGCATGATGCCATTGAAAGAACAAGAGATCTCCAAGATGCCTTGCCAAGAGCAAAGGCAACCCTTCCTAGCAAAGCCACTCACTCTTCTAAAGGGAAGGAAGGGAAAGCTGCTCCACCCAAGGAGAGCTCACAGAAAAAGCTTCTTGACAATGATTTCCGGAGGGAGTTGAGAAAGAAGAAATTATGTTTCACTTGTCAAGAATCATGGGTGTTGGGACATAGATGCGCTGCTGGAAGAGCACATTATATTGGAGTCTTCTCTGATTGTGAGGAGGAGGAAGGCAATGATGGACCTAGGAGAGGTCACAGCGCTGGTGATGATGAGGAGGAGGATCCATCATCATCCAAGGAAGAAGAAGGAGCATTTGCTCCAACCAGTGGGACTCTGCTTCTTTGAGGGGAGTGCCCAAATATTTGACTCTTAGAGTGCAAGGTTCAGTTATGGACCAAAGAGTATCTATTCTTATTGACAGTGGGGCAACCCACAATTTTATTGATGCTCACTTTGTGCATAGGAGAGGGATCCCTACTGATTCTTTTGATGGGTTCTCTGTTTTGGTTCCGGGGGACAGAACTATGCAGTGCATGCAGTATGTTCCCTCACTTTCTGTGACTATGGGGACCTACACTTTGAGGGACCACTTCTTTGTGGTGGACATACCAGACACCAACCTCATCTTGGGTGTCCAGTGGTTGATTACTTTGGGAAAAGTCACCACTGATTGGAGGGCCTTGCAGATGGAGTGGGTGGACTTGAAGAGTGGGAAGCAACAAGTTATTCAAGGCATGCACACCTACCCTTCACTTGATGTCTCTACCCACACAACAAAGATGGATTTGCGCAGTGAGGGCAAGGATCTCATGGTTCCTTCTCTCATGTTCATGAGATTGCTGCAAGGGACATTCCTACATCATGGCAAGCCTCTTGGGATACCATTAGATTCTGTGGAGAAAGCTTCACCAAGTGCTGAAACAATGGAAGAAAGAGTCACTGCGCTGTGGGAGGAAGCAAAGGGGAGGATCAGCCTTCCCACACAAAATTTTGGCATGCATAATGCCAAAGGAACAAGCAGCAACAAGGCAAGCACCACCATAGATACATCTACAGTGTTGTCCTTGTTGAGCAGTGTAGATCCATATTGGAGGTCTCAACTCCTTGTAGAGTAGTCCAAAGATCTGCACACCGAGATGATCCTAGATGGTATAAAGCAAGGAGGAGGCAATATGGTCCACGAAGGGGTCATCTATCATCTTGGAAAAGTATTCTTGTCTCAAGCCTCAAAGCTTAAGCAAGAAATACTACAAAGGGCACACAAGGAGTTCCTTTCCAGCTACA
Organism: Pinus albicaulis; assembly: GCA_034641835.2. Lineage (NCBI taxonomy): Eukaryota > Viridiplantae > Streptophyta > Pinopsida > Pinales > Pinaceae > Pinus > Pinus albicaulis. The sequence continues at coordinate 653,682,784 of CM076571.1, forward strand.
TGCAATCAACAAAAATCTACTCCCTAATCTTGAAGAGTTTTGATTGGGAGGGTATGGAGGAAGAGCTACATCAGCATTATGATTGGGAGGAACTACATCAGCACTTACAAGAGTGCAATAGCTATGTGGAGATGAGGCAGCCAAAGGATCCTATGCAAGATATATTTCAGCCATCTCCTTCTTCTCTCAAAAGAGGGGAAAAAGCCATGCCTAACTCTATGAGTATGGGAGGTTTGTATGGTAAGAAATCTGATCTTGTAGAGCAAGTTTATTTTTCTGATTTGGCACACTCTCTTATCATATGTATGCAGGCCATGGCTCCTACAAGGAGCAATATTACATGCAGATCTCATGGCAAAGATGGGGCCAATGAAAACTCCGAAGCTGGCCACTCCCTTGAGGTGCAAAGGGAGATTGTTTTTCATGATGGGTGCTTCCCAAAGGCACCTAATGAGAGTTTCACTTTCAGCCATGTCAAAGTGGCCTATGCAGCAAATATGTGGTGGGAGTACCACCTATCACATTCAGATCTACTCAGAACAAGGAGTGTACTGCACTGGTACCTTATGTTGGATTGTGACCCACCTCCTCATGTGCAAATTTCAGTTTGCCTTTATGTGATTTTGCTACCATACATAGATGACATATTGGTTTTGTTTATGGGTATGTATGGGCAAAGAGTCAGTAGTGTACATGTACCACATGGGATGGAACTATATCCAATACTTCATGATACATGTTTCAGATGTGACATTGGTTCACCCATGCATATTTCTGTTGAGTTTTACACTCCTGAAGGGGCAGACTATGAACCTATCATGCTAGCATTGGAGGAGCAGTTTTTGATGTATTGCCTTGGTGAACACTTGCTTCATGATGAGAGGTTTATTCTTGATGGTGTCATCAATGGAGAAGGAGAAGAGACACAGCTCTTACCCTACCAGTTGCTTGAGGACAAGCAACATTTTGAGGGGGAGGACTGTAATGTCCCTACTTAGCCTTAGCTAAGAGGAGACATTGAATTTTGATTTATTTTATGTTTTATGAATAAATGAATAAAGGAGGACATGTAAAAATCCTAATAAATCAATTCCCATGTGAACAAAGACAAATCTGGGCTATGTAAATAATCACTTTAAGGTGTGAAAGAGGATTGAGCCAAAGATTGGGTCCACCTTGACCAAATCAACTGCGTTGTCTAGGTTCAATGCATCACCAAGATGGACTGTGCAGTTCTAGAAGGGAGGTTCTAATGTGAAAAGGACAAACTCATCCAATTGGTTTATGGTTTGCAAAGGCTATCTCATGTTATAAAAAGGAGGAGAAGACACATGAAAAGGTTGTTGATGAATTATATTTCTGAAGTATTTGTCTGCTTAGACAAATACCATTCTCTGTTGTTTAGTGGAGGATTGTGATTGGAATTACTATTTAGGGATTCCATATCTTCCATTGAGGATAATTAGAGGAGTCCTTTTCTGAAGTTGGCCACTATCTGGTTTGAGACCAAGCTCTATCTTTCATTAGCAGTGCTGGCCCATTGAGGGTTTTGTAGCTGTTATCCTTGTAGCAAGTGGCATTGTAGATCTGCTTAGATCTAGTTGTTTTTTAGAGGCTTTCTCTATTGGAGAGTGTTATTTAGCCTCCAAGGATTTAGATGATCCATATTTTATATCAGATCTGTACTTTTCATTCCATGTATTCAGTCTCCTTCACCCTCTGCACAGTTTCTTCTCTATACTGTGTTATTTTGTAAGAGGGCTTTGTTATTTCAGTTTGCTATCAGTTTGGAGGAGATCTCTTGGTGTTAGGCTTGCCTTCCCTTGGTGATCCATGGATTGGGTTGCTGATCCATGTATCTATAGATATTATCTATTTCAGTAATAAAATTTATCTTCAGAAATTTCTGGGTTTTCTACAGCACAATATATTGTAATTCATATCTACAGCTTAATATGCAGTATTTTGATGTAATTCCAATTGGACCTTGTTCTTAAAGTATTGTATCTTCCTAATATATATTAGATCTGATTATTCATCCATATATATGTCCTAGATCTTAAATTTAATGTACAACAACTGAATCATATGGAAAATAACGTTGTCTATGTATTTTTGCAGTTTATTTCTAGTTGCAGCTCTTATTTCTGAAGGGATCTTTCCCTAGTTATTTTTGTAATCAGTTATAAAGGAAATGGACTCATTTGTAAATCTGATTTAATGATATAATACTGAAGTATCAGATCTTTGGCTGACGTCCTCTGAGCTTCAGTCAGATCTGTGCAATTCTAGTAGCTAGGGTTTTCATTTTGCAGCAGTATCTCTCTTTGGTTGATTTCTAGCTAGTCTTGTTTCTGGGAGATCTGTTTAACATGCTTAAACTTATTTGTTTCTGCTGAAATTCTAAATAAATGTCACATAAAGCCTGAATAAGGGGATCCTAGCCTTGATCTGCGTTTTCATTGCTCATATTTTCTTATACAGCGTTTTCATTGAAGGCCTTGTTGAGATTCCTTAATTGGGATTATTCCAAGTTCTATATGCAGAGTCTACAGTTGGCCAGATAGCCTCTGGTTCTCACCCTCTTTTCAGAGGTGACATAACCATTAAACTCCTCTGTAGTCCATCTCTGACATAGAATATTGAGAATCCCCAAAAAGTGACATTACAGAATTGCTAGCCTTTCCATTTCATTGATAGCCATGGTGTTGTGGGTTTATTTCCATTGATTGTTTTTTGGTTGGTTCTCATGATTCCGTTAGTTGTGGGTTGAGTTATTAAATGATGGAACCCTTGGTTGGTCAATTCTCTGGAAGCCCGTTATAGAACTATGGGTTGAGTTACTAGTCCTAGAAGCCTTGGTTGGATAAATGCTCTAGAAGCCCTAGGTAGGTTGAGTTACTAGTCTTGGAAGCCTTGTTTGGACAAATGCTCTGGAAGCCCTGTAACATTTGGGGTTGAGTTACTAGTCTTAGAAGCCCTAGTTGGAACAAATACTCTAGAGCCCTGGAAAAGCTTGGATAGAGACCAATCTGTGATGGTTATGGCCTGTGATGGTTATGATGTCTAAGCGTGAGGTGGAATCATTGGTTGAGGGTTGAGGTTGTTTTGCCTTTGGAAGGCCTGGATTGATTTTTATTGATGTGTTTGATGAGATCCCATTCATTCTTGGAATATGGAATGAGGGTGATTGGCTGAAGTGAGACTTGCCTCAACCAATCTATGGTCAGGTGGAACGTGGAAGCCCCATCTTTGGTTGCTTTTTACATTTATTAATGAAGAGATCATTCCTCTAATATTCGGTATGCAAATGTACTATTTTATGTATGGATTCTATTGTTGTTGTATCTATTGTATTTCTTTTGTTATTATGCCAGTTATAAGAATGTATTAGATCAATGATGATGTACAACTCTATCCATTTTTTTACCTGTAAATGAATACACAATGTATCTATGGTCAAATAGACTATATTATAGCTTATATTTTAGGGTATCAATGCTTCTTAGTGATAATCAGATAAGTGAGAGACCCCCATGTTTAAATATGTTTTTTAGACCTGTAGATGTAATGCTTGTGTCATGTTTGACGAAATGACTATCATGGCTAGGAGGGGTCCAGATGATTTCTTGATGATGTCATTGCTTTCATACCTTTTTTTTAATGTTATTCATAATCCCATGCATTTTCATGAAGTTATGGTTAGTGACCTGAGATCTGGAATTTAAAAAGGTGGCACAAATCCTGAATTGCAAGCACCAAAAGAACCAAACCGGGCCCTCGCCACTACCTTGCCTTGGCATGCCCATAACTATACAATTTTATCCACTACCTTGCCTTGGCATGCCCTTGGTTAAGGCTAAAATTGGTCAAAAATGCAGTATCCCTCAAGGTTCAAGGGCCTTGATGGTTGGGTTACCTCCTGAGGATGTTTTTGATGTTGTGTATGGTGTGTTTGTCTTTTTTTCATTGGTTCCACTTCCTTAAGGTCATATAGGAGGTTGAATCTCATATTAGTAGCCCCTCGTGACATGTTTACCCCAATTGGCTAGCTACTTGGGTAGATGTTGGAAGAGGGTGTTATAGGGTGCTATCAAAGCATGGTTCAACCCTTAGACTAGATGGGCATTGCGTTGGTCATGTTTTTGTTGATTTGCTATGTGTTTCTCATACCTATGGTTCATGCATTTGTATATCCAAGTTATGTTGGGCATGGTGGCAACAATGTCTCCATGGAAGTGTTGATGGTGTTGTTTTCAACATGTTTTCATGAGTGTATGACTTGTTATGTGTTGTTCACACTTATGTATTATTCGTGCATGCTTGCTTACATGTTGCAACATATAGTGCATGCATTTCTTTTTATTCTAGGTCACATATTGGTCATGGTTGTGTGTTGTCTGTGTATGCTTGCTTATGCGATGTTGTATATGGGACATGTATTGGTCGACATTCATGATTGGTTATACATTTCAAGTGGGTGCATATGGTCAAGTTTGCACTGGCTTGGTGAAGCTTATTTTTCATACGGTAATTGTGTGCAATTAGGTCATCATGATGATATAGGTATGTTATGATGCTAATGTGTTGGCTAAGATAGATCAAGAGATGAAAACCATCAAAATGAAGTTGCATCATTGGACCTCAAGGCTGGAGCATATCGTCATACAAGTTTGGATGTTTGGCATGTAGGTATGTAGGTTAAGGATTGTTATATGCATTATGGGTATGAGTATTCCTTTCATTCTATTGATGTTATGGTTACATACATTATATATTCTAGTTTATTAGTGTGGTTATATGTACATGTGTCAGATAGTCATGAATGATAGCAATCGGTGATGGTATGCATTTCTATTGTTGTTTTATGTTAGATAACTTGTAAGTTGTTGATGAGCATGTTATGGGTTAAATTTTTGTTTTTGTATGATAGTTAGCTTGATGATTAGGTTACATGTTTTTGATGAGCATGATATATAACTTGTTGTTGTTACATGCTAGTGACTTGATGGTTAGGGTTATGACATTTGGGCATGATTCGACCTAATTATGATAATGTGTTGTATTATGTCTAGACTTACTGTGCATATGTGATTGTATGCATGGATGACAATTGCTTATGAGTTTACGGTGTGAACATGTTAGTTAGTTACATCTATGGATATCTTGATCTTATTTATGTTGATTTGAGGTGTTGTGAAGTTATATTGTATTAATTTAGATTGATTTTGCAGACGAGATAACCTCACCTGAGATACATTGAGGTATGAGTTTCTTTGTGTCATCTACTTTGTACTTGAATGTTTGATTATGTCACCTATTTGGTGTTTGAGTGTTGGTGTCTATTATGTCATCTATTTAGTGTTGAATCTTTGATTAATCACATGATATGAGGTTGTTTCTATAAGATTGCATGAAGGAATGGCATTGATTTAAGATGGTTGTGCTAACACATATGTTCTAAGATATCCAGTATATACTCGAGTGTAAGTAGGTGACAGTTGTAGCATTATGTATTATGACCGATGAATGTGAGTTTATTGTTGATTATGACATAGTTGTTAGTCTTGGTAAAAGTTGATTTCGAATTGGTATATATGTTGTATTGACTTTTGGTACATATTGACGACATGTGTGTTCAGTTATAGGTCAACGTGCTTGACACAAGGTAAAATAACTAGTATATTGTTATATTTATTTATGTGTTGACAATTATGTGTTTGTGGCAGTATGATGCAGGGGATTGCATGTCAAGGGACTGCCATGAAATCTTGAACAAGGCTCAGATTTAGATTTTCTTTGTTAGTGTTGGGAAGCCATGGGGGATTGTGTCATGGTTTTTGTTGCTAGTCTTGTTCTTTCGGTCTTTTATGATTTTTTTGCACTTGATTTTCAGCTTTGTTTATATTTGGTCCAAGGCCTTGCCACTTTTTTGTAGTGTCATATTTATTTTTGTTTTCCACAGTTTTATTCTTTTGTTTTTTTATTGCCTTCTATGTTTTGAGAGTATCGAGAATTGGTTGGGAAAGAGGAAAGTTAATGGAGCTCAAAAAGAGTTGAATGAAACCCAATAAGTAATGTAAGACAGGGATGGAGCTCAGTGCATGAGTAAGCGAAACAGAAGGTAAGTATATGATAGTCAGTTGGAATGGTTGGGTCCATTGTGGCAAATGGATGGTGGTAGTAAAGACGTGAGAAAGGTAACATGAAAGGTAAATTGAATGGATCTGAGGTGTTAGATACCTTGGCTATGTTGGGAGCTGTTGTTCTCAATGTTGTGCACGTTATGCATGAATAAAGGAAGTTCTCTTAACCTAGACCTTATGATATCTGGTAATTTTGATGTGATCATGATTATGTTTGTTTTTATATAAGTATACATGTATGTGTATGTATGTATGTATGTGTCTGATACGGTAGTCATGGATCATGGTTGTTTGATGCTAAATGTTTATATGACTATATGTGTGTATGTATGTCATTGTCTAACCAGATGATGATTGTTTTATTCTAGTGATTATATGTATGTATGTATGTATCTATTTCATTGTCTGACAGGGTTTTTAATAATCATTCTTATGGAGGAATGATTGCTTATGCAGATGAATGGCATGAAGAGGCTCTTGGCTATGGGGAATCAAGTGGCAAAGAAACCTTGACATATCTATGAGTTCAGTATCATGTGGGTATGAATTGATATTATGTGATTATATTATGTATATTTTATGTTATGAACAGGTAATTCTAAGGTGTACATCAGCGAAGTGAAAGTAGTGTGATCTGTGACATGCTAGGAAAATCATGGATAGTGGAAAGACACTAGAAGCAAGGTTGCGTTGTGGATTTAGTGTGTGGTCTGCGAATGTGCAGTACTACTATTGTGTATATGTTGGACATGTTGTATATTCAGTGATTGTACCTATGGTGATGTGTACACGTAACATATGTATTATTGTGTACATATTACGTTATAGTATGTTGTGTATATAGTGTTAAATGTATATATTTCATATGTAGTGCTAGGTATAGATGGTGCTATGTACGTGTTGGATATGCATGTTGTATACATACTGTACTGTGCACATGTTGGATATGTGGTGTTGTGTGCATGCTTGATATGCAGTGGTGTGTACGTGTGGTGTTATGTACATATGGTGTTAGGTGCATGATTGTACATATGGTGTTGTGTGAATGTGGTGTTGTGTACATGTTGTACATGTGGTGTTGTGTACATGTCTTGCACATGGTGTTGTGTACATGTGTTGTCGTGTACATATTGTGCATGTGGTGTTGCATACATTTTGTATTGTGTACACATTGTACATGTGGTGCAATGTACATTTGGCGTTGTGTACACATTGTGTAGGGGGTGCCATGTACACGTGATATTGTACACATATTGTATAGGTAGTGATGTGTACATGTGGTAGTGTGTACATGTTGTGCATATGGTATTGGTATACATGTGGTATTGTGTGCATGTCGTGTAGGTTGTGTTGCGGGCATGAAGTACTATGTATGTGCATGGTGTAGTCATGGTATCCTGACATGTGTATTCATTGTGTTGTATCTGTATTGTGTTATATTGTAGACCAAGTGTATGTGTATGCATTGCATGCTCGTGTAGCCATATGTATTGTGTTGTATAGTACACCGGGTGTAGGTGTATGTATCATATGTCGGTGTGGGTGTATGCATTATATGTCGTATGTGTGTGTATGCGTTGTGATGTACACTGCATGTATGAGTACGAGATTGAAGAGAAGGAACTGGGTTCTTATCGAGTGTGGCACTCGATCTGGTGTATATACAGAAATAAAAAAGGTATAAGTAAAGACCGATGAAGGATAAGTATTAGTATTTTAATGCAGTTTTATTATGAATCTAATCTACGATTCTGACTTATGATGGTGACAAGTGATTTATGATTATGTTTTATGATGATTCTATGTGATACATGATTTTGAACTATGATGGTTGTGTTTTGAGCTAACCATATGTGATATGTTTATAAATGATGATTTGATCAAAAAACTAGTTTTAATTCTGTGACAAGAAGTGAAAAGGATTGTAGGTGCACCTTATTGACGAGCTACCAATGAGGTATGAATCGAGTCTATTTCGATTTGTTTTGAATCCAATGGAAATTATGTGCTTGGTACAGGAAGCATGAAAATTATTGGTTGGGTGATTGTAACTAACTACAAGCATTAGCAGCAACAATAAAAGGAATTGAAACAGGTAGCAGTATGCTGCTAAAACATTTCAGGAGTAGGACCATTGTGGGACACTGGTACCCAATAGTGTCCATTGATTTCCATGACCATTATATGACCATTATGATGGTGTTTAGGTAGGGCTATGACTTTTCTTTTGTATCTTCCGATGCGAGGAAGCCTTGCCAAGGGATGGACTACCCGGGATGGGGGTGCCGGTGAAACTTGGAAGGTGAGTGATTGCACAGAAGGGGATGGATGGATTGCCTGAGGATTGTGTAGTAGATAAGGGAAGGCCAAGGATGGATTTTTTTTGGTCATTATAATTTCTAGATGGAATCAAATTCACATTAGGAGTGTGGGCTGGAACAATGAGTCGATAATTTTTCACTGATAGAAAAACAACACGAGATTGTAGTGTTGGACCTTGGATGCAACTTTGGCTTTGGAAATGGATTCTGGAATTTCTGGGAAGGAGATGAATCTTGGCATTACTTTGAGGGTGGAGGTGTGAGCCTCTGGATTCCCTTTTTGTTGATACAGGCATCATATCCTTTTATTTGCTGGTTGAACAAATGTACATATGTGGATATTATTGTAAATATTATATCGAGCTTAATTTATAAATATCTGTATATTATTATTTGTTAGTTGAAGAAAATGCATATGAGTATATATGTGTTTCCATTGTGAATAATTTAACAAGTTATGCTATAAAGCTCCAGTAGATTGTATGCTTGTTATGTTTCAGTAGTGGGCATTGTAAATAGTACAATGAGGTGTGTTATAAAGCTCCATAGGCCATATGTTTTGTTTTTATAATTTTTCTAGTTTTTAGGTTTTTTCGAACACCAAGGATGGTGTTCCCCCCCGTTAGGGTCCCGTTGTCGGCCGATTGGCGAGCCAAATGACGATGCAACATCAAACTGCCTTGGAGCCCAAGGACCTAGCTTCTGACTCGTAGAGGGCTCTCTCTATATGTGTAAAAGATATTGGTGTGTTTGCTTTCATGGTGTTCTCGATATTAGGCTAGTTATGAAGTGAGTTTTTTGGTTTTTTAGTTTTTTAAGTTTGTGAGGATAAACCGATCAAAGACATAAAAACAGTAACAAGATGTCGTATCAATTGGGCTATGGGGTCGGGCCTGTGTCAAGGAAGCTATGAGATGATGATGCAAGGCCGCCGTAGGGCCGATTTGATTCACTAAGAGAAGGGATCTTTGGGCAAAATGGTGTAAATGGACATCAAGTTTAGATAAAGATTTAGGGATTTCAAGTAGAACGAAGTTGATAGCATATAAACATGTTATATAAAGCCATTAATCATGCTAAATGTAACTATAAGCTAATTAATACATAGAAATCAAACATTCCAGCCCATACATAGAAGTATAAGACCTCTAACTTTGGGAAATGGCTAATGTGACTTTGGGAAAAACACATAAGAAGGACTAACAACTCATAAAACTATGCCGAACGCCTAACACAGTTTCTAAGTTATTGGGCACTTTGACAAACAAGTTTTCATAGTTTTAGGCAAAGGGCTAGATCGAGACTAGGCCTCCTTTAACAAGATGATCAACTAATCACCAAAGAGAAAAGTTTTATGGACATAACTATGGACACTTTATAGGTAGGCAGTGGCACACCATACATCCTACCCAACATGCATAGAACTTGTAAATAAACTTAGCAAACAAGATTCTTAAGTTATCGAAGAGCAAATAAGAATTCTTTACATAACTAAGGAAGAAGAAAACATCAAGCTATGAAGATTCAAAGAATTTTGAGTGCCTCCATGGGCATATCTCAAAATCAATCTCTACCCATCTATAGCAACAAGAAGCATGTATTATGAATGAAAAACTAGAAGACAAAAACATAGCAAGAAACACTATACCATTCTACCATGTCATGGAATCCATCACCAATCCTTCATCATTCATCAAAAAGCATCCAAGAGGCGTATCCAAAATCATAACACAAGTATGTTCTTCAAAGCTCATATGACCAATATATTGATTCTTCTCAAGTTCACCTCTCGATTTACAATGAAACCCATGGAATAAATAGGCTTGAGGGAGGAAAACCTCATGGAGCAACTAGCTATCCCATTGGCCAAGTCAAAATATCTAAACTTGTCCTCGAGGCTTTGCAAAGCCCAAGGCAATAAAATATCCCATAAAATATCTAAAAAACTGCTAAAACTAATTATATTTACTTTACATCATTTCCCAAGGATAAAAATAGCTTAACGCACATTTGGGAAAGCAACATTTTTGAGGTTCAAAAATTACAAAAATACTTCATATTTATGCCTCGAAAAAGGTCCCCTGACTTGTTGGATGCAATTGGCAGCCTTCCTGATGTCGAAATGGGCTCATGAGGGCTTGTTGAAATCTCTCTCGTGTCTACTTTCCCCGCGCAACCGAAACCATCTCAACCGAGGCCCGGAAGTCATCCAAAACTCCGTACCCGTGTGCAAAAACCCCGCAAATAGCAGATCGCTGATATGGCGGGCGGCATTGTGCAAAAAGAGTGGCATTTTCCGCCACAATTTGAGGGGGTGAATGATCTCCAAATGCTCTGGAAAATCGCTGGAGACCCGTTTCCATGGAATTATGGCATCCATCGGTATCATCCTCCTCCTTGAAAACCCCTCAAACTGAAATGGCGAAATTATGAGTTTTTGACCAAAAACCCAAAAAATGCCAAAAAATAAAAAGTTGCCGAAAAAGGCCCAAAATTGGCATGCATGACCTCAAGGGTCCATAGCAACATGTCAAGCCAAGCCGAGGCCAAAATATCAAGGGCTGATATGCTTTTCCTTCTTTTCCATGCTAGGCGCTTTCCCTTTACCTTCTTCAATTTCTCTTGTGTTGCCTTTAGTTTGCGCCGCATTAGCTAGTCGCTCTTCATCAATGTCTTTGCTCAATTTGTGGCTCAAGAGGTGTCTCAACTTCCCCGCCTAACTCCGCTCGTTCTTCATCTTGCACTGCTACTATTCCTTATCCGTTGTCCGTCGCTGTTCCCTTATCCGTTGTCCGCCGCACCCTCAATTTGTAAATCGCCGTTGTTCATCAATTTGTAACTCGCCGGCCGTTCCTCGAACATCCAATCCGCGTCGTCCCTTTCTTGTTTGTCGTTGTTCCTCATCATGGACTTGCTGTCCTTCAACATCAATCAAGCGTCGTTCCTCAACATCCAACTCGCCGTCCTCTTCTCGTTTCGTCGTTGTTCCTCATCATGGACTTGCTGCCCTTCATCACTTATCCGCGTCGTCCCTCAACATCCATCCGTCGGCCGTCCCTCAAAATCCAACCGCCGCCGTCCCTCATCCCTTTCTTTCTTGCCGTCGTTCACCGCCCTCTCCTTCTCCCCCGTTGACTGGGTCGCCCGCAGTCATTCCGAGGTTTCTAGGTGTAGGCCTACTAGACAAAGGTACCGGGCGATGGACAAAGCCGAGTAGGAGTACATGAATGTAGGAGGGATGAGAGAAGTCTCTGGATGGCCGATGAATAAGTCCCATGGCACTTCTTTCTTTCTCTAGTCGTTATAGGAAGATAATCTTGATCAAAGAATGATGAAAAAGAGAAGGGATTTGCCGAGGTGGGGCTTTCTTTTGGACAAGGATGCCATTTTTCTATGCTCTTGGACAAAAAGTAAGGAAGGTTTAGTTGCTCGCTTCTCGGGTAAAATGCATCAATAAGCTTGACATGGTAGGCATAAATTCGATTAAACCTCCCTTCACAAGTGAAATATTTCATTATGGCTTTCACTGCTGACATAGTCACATGAGATATGAAAAAAGGAAAAATAGCAAGGATAGTTTCCCCATGTTCGTGCTTGATGAAAGGTTTGTAATCCTCTAAGTCAAGATGAGCTTGTTTAAACCACTTTTCGCCATGATACGGATCTTGGTAGCCTTGGACACATACCTTGGAGAAATTTTGAAATCAAGACCCGCCACTTGGAAGTGTTTTTCTTTGAATCTCGCAGCGCACAAGTGTGTTAATGGCGAAAAACTCTTGACTTCTTCTATCTTCTAGCAAAATCAAGACAAACTCACTTCATGGAAATCGAAAAGCACATATGGATGAGCATTAATCTCTTCTCGTAGAGATAGGCTCACATATCTCTTATGTGGACCGCTCCTCGTGGTCTTGCCTTGGAGGCATTCCGACCCGAAAATGCTTTGAAAGAGGCAACCCGCCTTCACCGTATGTAAAATGTCCTTCCTGGATTGAAACTCGTCAATATGTCATTGAAAGAGAAACAATGTGAGGTGGAGGGTTTGCAACAAGTGTCTTTGAATTCACAACCTCTCGCTCTCCTTAAAACCAAATTTTCACCTTTGAATGTACCTTAGCCAGGAAAATTCTCAATAGGGTACTATATAGCAAAGAGGAGTGCGTATTGATGTGTGCCCCGTGGCACAAGTTAAAAAGTCACCTTTTCGTGAATTTAAAAGATCAACCACCACATCTATACTCGTCTCCAATGTTAAAATTCAACCATTAAAACCTCGCTTCTTCTAAATGGCTCGCACCTTAAAAATATCTCGCTCAACACTTTTCAAAGAGGAAATGATACATTGAAAAAGAGGGTGTACCGCTAGAAAGAGTTTGGCTGTGAGAAAGTGCTAAAATCACCTCGTCCTTGAAGCCTTAGATGTCAACCAATACACCTTACTCCTGCTCAAGGAGACTTTCACTACAAACAACTCTACCGTATAAGTGTGCCAAATTTCCACTGGATTTTGCATATGTGAAATCAACCCTTAGTGTTTAGACAACAATACACAGATCGGGAGCAAAATGACAGCTTTTAGAGGACTATAAAGCTTTTAGCAAATAATTGTGTAAGACTTATTTTCAAAACAATCAAAGGCTCCTTATACATGTGACCCTAGCTTTTGGAGGAGAAAACCTCGTTCCACCTCGACGTACCTAAACCCCGTCTCTACATAACAAACTCTCCTTTTGATCAAAACACAAGCTTATAGGAAAAGCCTTTGTCTCTTCGATGTTTTGAAGACTAAACAAGTCGCCCCTTAGTCTTAACACCAACCTTTTTCCGTAGGTGTTCCAAATGACACAACAAAGATTTCTATCACAATTTAACACTTCGTATCACCGTGTAGGAAACATCGTTTTTTCAGCTATAGTGACAAGGTTTTTGAAATTTTGGAATGTGGAGTGGTGAAAATTTGTACGCTTTAATAATGAACAAGAGTTCCTTCGAATCAAAACATCAAACCCTTCGTTTATCTCTAAATTTTTTTATCACATTTAAACCTTGCTTCTATAAACTTGACAAAGGGTTTCCTTAAACCTTGATAGCACTTTGTATTTTTGAAACCGGGTGAAAAACATATAGAATACCTTTAAATTGAGGAACAACCATCAGAAGGGTCGTATAGCACCGGTGAAAACTCGATTACGCGCGCACTTTTAAGGGTAGCACGTCGCGCAGATACCACCCGGTGGCCCGTCGGTCGTGGGTTGCCGGCGGCGTACGCGCGCGCCATCGTACAGCGCGTCGCGCCAACACCGACCGCCCGTTCAAAACCTCCGCCTGTGCGCGTCGCGCGTTTCGAGGCACGTCGCGCAAAGGTAAACGTGCAAACTCGCTATTTCGATCCGGAACCTTCTTTGCTTGATGCCGGGGTTAATGAAAAGGCTCGCCGGGATTTGAAAACGAGAGTGCACTCTTCCTCAATTTTGTAACAAAACTCCCAACGGTTTTAAACTTTTTTAAAATGTAAAGTTGACATTCACCTCCGCTTTTGTAACAACACTCTTTTGTAATGCCGCCTTGGTGTATCTTTTAAATTTCGAAATCATGTTAACTTTATCTCGAGGGGTACTCTTTGAAATGATTTCGGCCACAGAATATTTATGCCTCTTTAAAATATCAATACAAGCTAACTCTTTTTTCAAAGAGAGCAAACACAGCTTTTTCTTAAAAGGCCGTGTAACCGTCTATTAAGCATATAGGTCTCGGGGGTGGTTCTTGTTGATTTTGTCCTTTTGGTGACAATTCAACACCGAAATTTGAACTTTGGAAAATACCTCGTTGATGACATTCATTATGTAGTGATCTTCTTAAAACTCGTCAAGAAAATACCGAAGACTATTTTGCTATTTTTGACAGAGAAAGGTTTCTCTTTTCACCTTACTTGACAAGCTTATGTCTTCATTTGCTTTCTCAACTTCTTTCTTACCATGTATTCAAATTCGCCGACCCTATTTGGACTTGATCATGACCTCCTCGATTTGATAAGGGCGCCCTCTCTCTCAAATACCGCTCTCGTAGGTGTATTATACAATAATTTCGTTCTTTTGAATAATAAAAGGTTGTGTTTCTTTTAAACTATCCAAACAATGATCATATGCTAAACGACTTTTTGAACATAATGAACAATAACTCAAAGGTGATATCTTCCCGGTGATGGAATCCCAAAAGCCCCGTCTACCTGTTCTCTTTTCCATGTATTTCAAAGTTTTCAAAACTCGCATCACAACTTATCCATTCATACTATCTTTCTCTCGTTTTCTTGAAAAGAACTCCCTTTAGACTTCTTGGGGTATGACAAGAGATGTTGTTTGGCCTCTTCATCTAAGGAAACTGGCCCCTTTTGTATCAATGGCATACATATTCATATTGTTTCCTCGTCCATCATGATGTATATTTTGAAAGACATTTTCCTATGAGCATGAAAAACAATGCTTTTTGAAACAAAAACACCATCTTTTACCCGTGTAATGACTTCCATTTTCCTTCTTTGTATCCTTCCCCCACCGCACCTTTTGGACCAATCGCCTTCAACAATACTAAATGCCTTGGCCATCTCGCTCATAAATGGAGGAGGTTCTTCATCGAGCAAAGCATTCAAAGATTATTTGCTAAGGCTGTATGACAAGGTTTTGCTTGGATTATGAAGGTAAGCAACCAACTTGAAACACATCAATACCGGCAACTCGCTTGCAAACACCAAGGTGCTGCTTTAGAAAACCCTAGCCAAAGTGTCACTCGTCTTCCGCATCGCTTCCGAGGGTGACCGAAAATTTCATCATTTGTTTTGGTCATCTCATGACAAATTATTTGAAGGATAGTCTCGTGATCGGAGGCCGCGTCCTCTCAGAAACAAAGAGCTTTCTTCTCGCCCGTGTAATGGCATGTTTTGTCACATTCTTCAATTTGATTCGTGACAAGGTGTCGCTTAAGATTGGAATGTTTACATCGATGACATGACTTTCTAAAGTTCAACCATTCACATGATTTGAAAGCTTCAAATGACCTCCTTTATTATACCAAACACTTTTTTTCCTTTTCGAGCTAGCATATTTCAAACTCCATCCCTCGTTATGATCATTACTCACATTCATAAAACCCGGAGATATTGTTTCACTTGTTCGCAAAGGCAACCCCCGGACTTCGCAACTTTTAAAGTCAATATTGGCCGCCGCCTTCGTTGTAAATGAAGGAGGCGCCCTAACCCTCTCGTCAGAATGAAGGAGGCTCCGGGCCATGACACCACGCCTTGTCGAGACATTGGTGTCCCTTTCTTACCGTGATTTTCATGTCGCAAAGAGTCGTAAGGTCCGGATGAGTAGCTCGTTTTGCGTACATATTCAAAGCCCAAGTTACATTTGTAGCGTTGTTCTTCAACCGTAGATTCAAGCATTTCCTCCCGAGATGAAGTTATATTTCCCCGCCTTTGTAGAAACCATGTAACACCGTGAAACACCTAATAGTCGCCTGAGATTGGGGTTTTTCAGGCGTTGGGCTTAGATCTTAGGGGATGTGAGTGGTACGACTTAGAGCCGCTTGTCAATTTAATTTGCAAAGTAGGAGGTCGCCTGCAGTAGGTCTCGTTACAGATGGAGGCTTTGCTTTTGAAGATTGCCAAGGGTGAAATGTCTAGCCGCTCACTTCCCAACATGGGGAGACTTTTGAAATGTATGTGGATTTGCCTTTTTAAAGCCGATAAGTGCATCAATAAGGCCGAAGCTAGATAGGATAGTGATAATGAGGTGTTGATTTTGACATGGGTGGACTGAAAAGTAGAAGGGCAAAAAGTTTTAGGAGGGTTTTCTTAGATGACATATTGACATAAGGAAAATGCTTTCTAGAAAACTCAGCTTACAGATATAGTCATCACTAACATGTAAAAAACATTGATGCATAAAAGTGGCTCCATTTGGGGAGGGCACCGTCAGGAGGTGTCCGTAATTCGCATCTTTGGCTTATGAAGACCAAAGGCTCATCTTACTGGCGCAAAATTTACCCTTTCGATGTTATTTCTCCTTCGAAAAGTGACAAGATGGTTAACATCAATGATACTTGTACCTACCCCACTATCTTTCCTAACATTTTTTTTTCTTCTCTTTGGCGTATTTGAACTAGCAAAATTTTTGACAATGTATATTTTTCTTTTTTCAAAATGAACCTATCTATTTCTACTCTTATATCTGCCGTGAGGTTCAGATTAAGTCAGATGAACTCCTTCATTTCTCTACCTAAAACTAGATCGACCGTCAAGATTAAGCAACATAAGATTTCATTCTCTAATTTACAACATGAAATTCAAAAAATACCCAAATCAGATTAGCAACATTTGTCGCGTGCATTTGCGGCATAAAAGACAAGCCGCACACAAATGTTATTTTGCAACAAAAGGAAAACTAGACAAGCGGGGCTAAGATGTACAATGTGTTTTTCATCCCTCGCTTCTCCCTTTGGTTCTCGTTTTAGGCATGTGGAACCGTAATCTCTCCAATCTGGGTTTCGTGATAAGTCAATCTTACACAATGTTGACTATCTTGGCACCTACTAACTTATCAAAGACATAAATTTAAACATGCTCACCATGATTAGGCGATAGATGAACAAGACATTGAAGTACTAGTAGCGTACTAGGCTTGCTCGCTTTCCGAAGGGACTATTTTTTGAAACATGGGCCTTCATTCTATCTTCTTGCCCTTTTCCCTTTTTACTCGTTTTTGACTTTCCTATCTTTTACTCGTTTTTGATTTTTCTATCTTTTCAATATTTCAAACAATGGTTATGTACAATGAATGCAAGAGTCCCAAACTCAAAAATCTTGGAAATGACGGAATTTAAGCATCTTATCCCCGTAAGGATCTCCTCTCACCCTTGGCCCACTCAACTCCCCGAAAAGAAAAATTGGGGAAATTTTCTTCTCTAACATGACATAGGGATTCATGCAAGAATTCTAAACAACCCAAAGATTCTCTCCTTTGTACCGAATATCTCGATTTCACTCCTTTCATCGTATGCTTTCTCTCAAGTAATGCATGTATTCTTGGTCATTATTAAAATAGATAATGACATCATCAAGGTATGCACACAGATGCAGAAATTTAAACTCGGGAACATGGCTTTCATGAACAGATTTCTTCGACATTGGGTGGTTTTGCAATTTCGAACTTGAAATCGATCTACTTCCCGCAAACTTGAAAAAATCTTTACTGCCTACTTTGCAAAGGGAATTTTGGCGACCATGACTCGAAACATCATCTTGCAAACATACACGATTAAAAGCACCTTTAATTGGTAAATCATGGTCTTGAGTAGAAAAAAATAATCTCTCGTTATATGGATATGCGCTTTATTCCTAAAATCAAAGCGCACTCTATGACCGTTGTTTTATCCCCGATTATTTCATTTTGTTTCGCATTGTTGTGTTTTCTCTGTAAAACTCGTTTCCTTGAGGGGAAGGCAGAAGGATACGTTAATTTCTCTTGCTTTTTCCGTAGAAATTGGTATTTCGCATGAGATTTCTGATTTTGGCTTTTCTAAGTTCTTCATGAAAAGACAACATGAGCTAATTTCAAAGAGTTCGTATACATGCTAGGATTGCAACTATCATTCTTGCTCATGAGAAATTTATCTCGGTCTTTTTTCAAGATTTCGAGCCGAGGTTATAGTTAAAGCTTCATTTGCGTAGGAGGGTCACATGATGGTAAATCTTTGGAGGTATGGCGTAAACATTGAACTCCCTTGCTCCCCGGTTCCAAATAGGTTTACAATGTGTAGGTCTTCTAAAGCCTTTACCCCTAAGAAGTTTCCATAAGTCATCGCCGGTGTTGGACTAAAACCAGAGCAATTTGCTTGATAGTACATCGTAGCTTGTGCTTCTTGTTCTAATCCTACTTCGTAAAGGGAAAACTTACTTTCATCAAGACACAACTCGTTCATGATCATGGTAGTTTTTGAGGTCTGGCCCATCATAGGGCACCAGGGGACACCGATGTGGTGGACCTAAGTTCACATCGCTTCTCCTCGACTCTTCCTCCGTGTTTTCATCAATATGCATAATGAAAGAGTTCGTGTCGGAACGCAAGGAACACATTGGAATGTTGTCTCGTCTATCTCTTTGATCACAATCATGTATTTCATGTGTGATTCTCGTAGAGTATTCCGGTCTCCGGCCAAACACAGAATGGTGGCATATGACATGTCCAAGCTTGGATATTCCTTGAGGCTCGTCTCAAGATCCGGATAGAAGCATCCCGTACTGGGAGGGATGTCTGCCACTACTATATCCATGATTAGATGTTTCGCAGTATTTGGGCCAGGATTAAATAAAGGTTCTCGATCAACCCACCATTGGACTCTACTTGAATCAAATGAATACAAGTCTTTGTATGGTCTTGTGATTTCTAAGCCTAATCTTTCCATTACCTTCGGTACAAGATTATGCGAGGCAATCGAGTCTAGCATGGCATCGTGGAGGATTTGGTCATGGATGCTTAGGCTACTGTAAAATGGAAGAGTATTTCCTTCTCTTTGAATTTTCTCTCTATCTTTGGACCAAACAAAACTTCAGGAGTGTCATCACTCAGATTAACAAAGAACAGATCATTCTCTAGATTTAAGACTTAGTACTTGGGATTTATAAGAGTTTTGGGCAATGAGTTCACAGAAGAGGCATGGTGATCTTGATTCGGCGATTTCGCCTTCAAAACTAAAAGGCAATTGAAGTTTAGATATGTTTGTTTCGATTTTTTCAGCCGCCCACCTTGTCCGTGCTCCGAGTTTGTTGACCTTGTTTAGGGATTTTGTTTCTTGTCATAGTTGTTTCGGTGACTTTTGTAGAAGTACCGTATATCCAGAGGGGACTAGTCGAAAATTTTGGCTTGGCTTTGGCCGGGCCTTCTCAATCTTGATCTTGTCACCGCTTAACGTTTTCTTGAGGATGGTATTAGGGACTTTAGCGCATCTCGAGTTTCCTTCTTTGCATTATCTTGGTTTCTTTTGCTTCTAAGGTCATATTGCCCTCGTGAGCTTCTATAATGGCATTCGAAAATCCATGGCAAAAATAACAAGATCTTCATAGTTGGTTCATCTGATTAGGAGAAAAGAACGCTTGTTCTTCTTCTCGTGAGGTATACCTCACTTTCATTATCGTATCCCATGAGGTTTAAATGATGTTCCTCAAGAGGTTCTCGTATCCCTATCATCCTCTTCACATAGTTTTCATTGAATGGTGGCCCAATCGTTGGTCATTTTCTCTTGGTCCGTTTTGGGGTCGTTCCTCCTAAAGTTTTGGTTTCGTCGTTTGGAGGGTTTGGCCGGTTGTCCCTAATAGAGCCTTTTCATTTATCTTTTCCCACATTTTAGCCATGGATTTGACTAAGTCATCTATTCCTAGATCTAGGAAGGTGATGGAAGTGAGACCTTCATCTCTATAGGTGACCTTTCTTTTTCTGATCTAGTCCTAGCTCTTTTTTCCGCCTAAGTTACATCTTCTTTTATGGCTATTTGTCACATTTCCTCTAAGGTAGGGGGATCCTTGTCTCTGATGATATGTCATGTCCGGATCAAAACCCTCAGTGAATTTGGCCAAGGCTAAACCGAGTGGGGTTTGAAATGAGGTGGGAGGGAGTTGTATACACCGAAGTGAACTCAGTATTAACAAGTTTGGACACTTTCCCCATTTTCCGTTTTAGGTTGTTATATTTCGACAGGATTTGAATGGGGTTTCTTCCTTGAGCTTCCCCCACCTATTTCGAAGACTTGATGTAGTTCTTGGATATCATGATACCGTTTGGAGTTAAGCTTTTGAACCATGCTTTGGGTTCACCACCAAGACTTTGGGCAAATATTCTCATTCCGACATTCTCGTTCTTGTACCTCTAGGTATTCATAAGCATTAGTCATCCTACTTATATGTCACGAGGTGTGGTGGTGTCTTCTCCGTAAAGTGTGGGATCTTGTCTTGATATTTGTTTGGGAGAGGAGCTAGTTATGGTGGCAACACTCAAAGGTGCGTACTCAAGCTGCCATGACCGGAGCTAATGGATGATGTACAAGATGAGGACTAGTAGGTCGAAATGAAGTGGCTTGAACAATGGTGGATCGACCAGTGTGGCGATGAACTTGAATTAGTGATCTGGTTTTTTGAGCAGATCCGGGATGATAGGAGCCAAACCGATAGAGAAGCCGGAAATCGTGAGGAGTGGTGAAGCTTCTAATAGTACCTCGTGGTGGGTCTAGGGGTTCAAGATCGTCAAAGTTTATCTTACTATATGATTTGCTTCCGGGAAGAGTTTGTGATGACTCTAATTCAAAAGGTGAATCTAGTAGGATAGTGCGATGTTTAGGTACAGATCTTGTCGACGCATGGATCTACCGCAGCTAGATGATCACGGCTTTCAAGGCGTAATCTTTTCCTGGGTCATCTACTATGATAGGGGGATTTAAGTCCGGATGAGATCTCGTGTTGATTCTTCGTGAAGCCGCATTTCTTAGATCCAAAGTTTAGAGAGAATGGTAATGGTGGAATGTTCGGGATGAGTGGTTTCTCTAAAGTTCTACTAAGGCGAAGGATGGTCAAAAATAAAAGGATGAACTAGTGGAGTCGCTGCGTGAACCGGGTTGTTTTTGTGAAGATAGCTATGGTCCACCACCAAGAACTAATCCGAGAATGTTTTTGGATTTTCCGAGTTTTATGTGTTGCACTTATGCTTCAAAGTATCCTAGACTTGTTTCAACACTTTGCTAGGGTGATGAGAACAAAAAGAGTTACTTAAAATGAATCTATGGACTTATTGCTTGTTTTTGGTATCTAAAGGACCAAAGAGTCTATAAGAGTTTGCTAAACTGTCATGTACCCAGTGTCCCACCATCTCCTGCTATGTTAGTGAGCGATGGGATAGGTCTTATCGGATAGTAACCTAGTGTTTGGTCAAATAGTAAGGCCTACTAGAGGTTAGTGGAGTCGCCAGGTGGGTTTTTAGTTATTTTGAGGTATATGTGTATGGTCCACCACCAGTACTGACAAAAACCAATCTAAGGGAGTTTTTGTGGTTTTTCTGAGTTTTATGTAATCCTAAGGTTTGGAAGAGTGTCCTACATCTGGGTCATCATTTTGCTAGGATGGTGAGACAACCAGATTCTGCTCTTCTAAGTTTGACTGAGATCTAAGAGTTCCTAAGGGATACCTAGGATGTTTTGACTCAAAGTCCCGCCGTGATCGCCATTATGTTAGGGTCCCGTGATTTGGCCGATTGGCGAGCCAAATGACGATGTAACATCAAACCAAGCTTTGGAGCCCAAGGACCTAGCCTTCCTGGACTCAGAGAGGGCTCTCTCTATATGTGTAAAAGATATCAGTGTGTTTGCTTATGGTGTTTTGATATTAGGCTAGTTATGAAGTGAGTTTTTTGGTTTTTTAGTTATTTAAGTTTGTGAGGGATAAATTGATCAAAGACATAAAACAGGTAACAAGAAGTCAGATCAATTGGGCTATGGGGTCAAACAGGTCAAGGAAGCTATGAGATGATGATGCAAGGCTGCTGTAGGGCCGATTTGATTCACGGTAGATGGGATCTTTGGGCAAAATGGAGTAAATGGACATCAAGCTTGTGAAAGACGAGGGATTTCAAGTATAACTAGTTGATAGCAGACATAAACATGTTATAGCAAGCCATTAATCATGCTAAATGTAACTATAAGCTAATTAATACATAGAAATCAAACATTCCAGCCATACATAGAAGTATAAGACCCTCTAACTTTGGGAAATGGCTATCAGACTTTGGGAAAAACACATAAGAAGGACTAACAACTCATAAAACTATGTTGGAATGCCTAAACACAGTCTCTAAGTTATTGGGCACTTTGACAAACAAGCTTTCATAGTTTTAGGCAAAGGGCTAGATCGAGACTAGGCCTCCTTGGTTCAACAAGATGATCAACTAATCAGTCAAAGAGAAAGTTTTATGGACAGAACTATGGACAGCTTATAGGTAGGCAGGGCACACCATACATCCTACTCAACATACATAGAACTTGTAAATAAAACTTAGCAAACAGTATCCTTAAATTACTAAAGAGCAGTTAAGAATTCTTTAGCATAACTAAGGAAGAAGAAAACATCAAGCTATGAAGATTCGGGAATTTTGAGGTGCCTCCATGGGCATATCTCAAAACTAATCTCTACTGATCTATAGCAGCAAGAAGCATGTATTATGGATGAAAACTAGAAGACAACAACAAAGCAAGAAAAACTATACCATTCTACCATGTCATGGAATCCATCAACAATCCTTCATCATTCCTCAAAAGCATCCAAGAGGCAGTCCAAAAATCATAACACAAATGTATTCTTCAAAGCTCATATGACCAATGTATTAATTCTTCTCTCAATTTCAGCCTCTGATTTACAATGAAACCCATGGAATAAATAGGCTTGAGGGAGGAAAACCTCATGGAGCAACTAGCTATCCTATTGGCGAAGTCAAAATATCTAAACTTGTCCTTGAGGCTTTGCAAAGCCCAAGGCACAAAATATCCCATAAAATATCTAAAAAACTGCTAAAAACGGAAATTATATTGACTTTACATCATTTCCCAAGGATAAAAATAGCTTAACGCACATTTGGGAAAAGCAGATTTTTGAGGTTCAAAAATTACAAAAATACTTCATATTTATGCCTGAAAAAGGTCCCCTGACTTGCTAGATGCAATTAGCAGCCTTCCCGATGTCGAAATGGGGCTCATGAGGGCTTGCTGGAAAGCTCTCTATGTCTACTTTCAGGCGCAACTGAAACCATCTCAATCTGAGGCCTGGAAGTCATCCAAAACTGTACCTGTGTGAAAAAACCCAGAAAATAGAAGACTGCTGATATGGCGGGCAGAATGTGCAAAAAGAGGGCATTTTCCGCCAATTTGAGGGGGCGAATGATCTCCAAATGCTCTGAAAATCGCTGGAGACCTGCTCATGGAATTATGGCATCCATCGGTATCATCCTCCTCCCTTGACAACCCCTCAAACTGAAATGGCGAAATTATGAGTTTTTGACCAAAAACCCAAAAAATGCCAAAAAACAAAAAGTTGCCGAAAAAGGCCCAAAATTGGCATGCATGACCCTCAAGGGTCCATAGCAACATGCTCCGAAGCTGAGGCCAAAATATCAAGGGTTGATATGCTTTTCCCTTGTTTCCGTGCTAGGCGCTTCCCCTTTACCTTCTTCAATTTCTCTTGTGCTGCCTTTAGTTTGCGCCAGTATTAGCTTGCTGCTCTTCATCAATGTCTTGTTCAATTTGTGGCTCAAGAGGTGTCTCAACTTCCTTCCTAACCTGCTTTTCTTCATCTTGCACCTGCTGCTGTTCCTTATCTGCTGTCTGCTGCTGTTCCTTATCTGCTGTCTGCTGCTGTTCCTCAATTTGTAACTGCTGCTGTTCATCAATTTGTAACTGCTGTTGTTCCTCAACATCCAACTGCTGCTGTCCCTTTCCTATTTGCTGTTGTTCCTCATCATGGACTTGCTTTCCTTCAACATCAATCTGCTGTTTTTCCTCAACATCCAACTGCTGCTGTCCCTTTCCTGTTTGCTGCTTTTCCTCATCATGGACTTGCTGTCCTTCATCACTTATCTGTTGCTGTCCCTCAACATCCATCTGCTGCTGTCCCTCAAAATCCAACTGTTGTTGTCCCTCATCCCTTTCTTCTTGCTGCTGTTCACTTCCCTCTCCTTCTCCCTGTTGACTTGGCTGCCCAGTAGTCATTCTGAGGTTTCTAGGTGTAGGCCTACTAGACAAAGGTACTGGGCGATGGACAGGCTGAGTAGGAGACACATGAACAGGAGGGACAGTAGAGAAGTCTGGATGG
The DNA here is from genome assembly GCA_034641835.2 of Pinus albicaulis. Lineage (NCBI taxonomy): Eukaryota > Viridiplantae > Streptophyta > Pinopsida > Pinales > Pinaceae > Pinus > Pinus albicaulis. The sequence continues at coordinate 653,707,146 of CM076571.1, forward strand.
CTGATGAATAAGTCACATGGCACTTCTTTCTTCTCTAGCTGGTATAGGAAGATAATCTTGATCAAAGAATGATGAAAAAGAGAAGGGATTTGCTGAGGTGGGGCTTTCTTTTGGACAGTGGATGCCATTTTCTCTATGCTCTTGGACAAAAAGTAAGGAAGGTTTAGTTGCGTGCTTCTGGTAAAATGCATCAATAAGCGGACATGGTAGGCATAAATTCGATTAAACCTCCCTTCACAAGTGAAATATTTCATTATGGCTTTCATCAGTGGAGCATAGCTGTCAAGGAGATATGAAAAAGGGAAAATAGCAGTGATAGTTTCCCTATGTTCAGGCTTGATGAAAGGTTTGTAATCCTCTAAGTCAAGATGAGCTTGTTTAAACCACTTTTTGCCATGATACGGGATCTTGGTAGCCTTGGACACATACCTTGGAGAAATTTTGAAATCAAGACCCGCCACTTGGAAGTGTTTTTCTTTGAATCTCAGAGCGCACAAGTGTGTTAATGGTGAAAAACTCTTGACTTCTTCTATCTTCTAGCAGAAATCAAGACAGCCTACTTCATGGAAATTGAAAAGCACAGATGGATGAGCATTAATCTCTTCTGTAGAGATAGGCTCATATCTCTTATGTGGACCGCTCCTGTGGTCTTGCCTTGGAGGCATTCTGACCTGAAAATGCTTTGAAAGAGGCAAACTACCTTCACTATATGTAAAATGTCCTTCTGGATTGAAACTGTGTCAATATGCTGCTTAGACAGAGAAACAATGTGAGGTGGAGGGTTTGCAACAAGTGTCTTTGAATTCACAACCTCTGCTCTCCTTAAAACCAGCCTTTCACCTTTGAATGTACCTTAGCCAGGCAAAATTCTCAATAGGGTACTATATAGCAAAGAGGAGGCAGATTGCTGTGTAAGTTTCCTGTGCACAGTGTTAAAAAGTCACCTTTTCTTGTGAATTTAAAAGATCAACCACCACATCTATACCTCTGTCTCCAATGTTAAAATTCAACCATTAAAACCCTGCTCTTCAGAAAATGGCTCTGCACCTTAAAAATATCTCAGTCAACACTTTTCAGTAGGAAATGATACAGTGAAAAAGAGGGGCAGTCTGCTAGAAAGAGTTTGCTGTGAGAAAGTGCTAAAATCACCCTGTCCTTGAAGCCTTAGATGTCAACCAATACACCTTACTCCTTGCTCAAGGAGACTTTTAGTCATAAACAACTCTGCCCTGTATAAGTGTGCCAACTTTCCACTGATCTTGCATATGTGAAATCAACCCTTAGTGTTTAGACAGTCAATACACAGTACTGGAGAAAAATGACAGAGTTTTTAGAGGACTATAAAGCTTTTAGGCAGAAACTATGTAAGACTTCTTTTCAAAACAATCAAAGGCTCCTTATACATGTGACCCTAGCTTTTGGAGGAGAAAACCTTCGTTCCACCTGACAGACCTAAGCCCTGTCTCTATATAACAAACTCTCCTTTTGATCAAAACACAGTTCTTTATAGGAAAAGCCTTTGTCCTTCGATGTTTTGAAGACTAAACAAGCTGCCCTTAGTCTTAACACCAACCTTTTTCCGTAGGTGTTCTAAATGACACAGTCAGCACTTTATCACAATTTAACACTTCAGATCACCGTGTAGGAAACACTGTTTTTCAGCTATAGTGACAAGGTTTTGAAATTTTTGAATGTGGAGTGGTGAAAATTCGTAGCAGTTTTAATAATGAACAAGAGTTCCTTGAATCAAAACATCAAACCCCTTCGGTGTTTATCTCTAACTTTTTTATCACATTTAAACCTTGCTTCTATAAACTTGACAGTGGCTCTTTAAACCTTGATAGCACTTTGTATTTTTGAAACCGGGTGAAAAACATATAGAATACCTTTAAAATTGAGGAACAACCATTGTGAAGGGCTGGAGTAGCACCGGGAAACCCTTGATTATGCGCGGCACTCTTTAAGGGCAGCACGTCGCGCAGAGATACCACCCAGGTGGCCTGTCGGGTCAGGCTGTCGGGCGGCGTACAGGCGCGTCGCGCCACTGTACAGGCGCGTCGCGCCAACACTGACTGCCCGTTCAAAACCTCCGCCAGGCGCGTCGCGCGGTTTGACGGGCACGTCGCGCAGTGTAAAACGTGCAAACTCTGCTATTTCGATCCGAACCTTCTTTGGTTGATGCTGGGGTTAATGAAAAGGCTCTGCTGGATTTGAAAAACGAGAGTGCACTCTTCCCCTTGTTCTTGTAACAAAACTCCCAACGGTTTTAAACTTTTTGAAATGTAAAGTTGACATTCAGCTCCGCTTTTGTAACACTTTGTAATGCTGCCTCGGTGTATCTTTTAAATTTCGAAATCATGTTAACTTTATCTGAGGGGTACTCCTTTTGAAATGATTTCGGCCACAGAATATTTATGCCTCTTTAAAATATCAATACAGTTTTCAACTCTTTTTCAAAGAGAGCAAACACAGTTTTTCTTAAAAGGCCAGAACTTTGTCTATTAAGCATATAGGTCTGGGGGGTGGTTCTTGTTGATTTTGTCCTTTTGGTGAAAATTCAACACTGAAATTTGAACTTTGGAAAATACCTCGTTGATGACATTCATTATGTAAAGTGACCTCTCTTTAAAACTGTCAAGAAAATACTGAAGACTATTTTGCTATTGTTTGAAAGAGAAAGGTTTCTCTTTCACCTTGCTTTGACAGTTTATGTCTTCATTTGCTTTCTCAACTTCTTTCTCACTGCAGGTATTCAAATTCGCTGACCCTATTTGGACTTGATCATGACCTCCTGATTTGATAAGGGCGCCTCTCTCTCAAATACTTCCCTGCCTGTAGGTGTATTATACAATACCTCTGTTCTTTTGAATAATAAAAGGTTGTGTTTCTTTTAAACTATCCAAACAATGATCATATGCTAAATGACGTTTTGAACATAATGAACAATAACTCAAAAGGTGATATCTTCTTGGTGATGGAACTCAAAAAGCCCTGTCTGCTGGTTCTCTTTCCATGTATTTCAAAGTTTTCAAAACTCAGATCACAACTTATCCATTCATACTATCTTTCTCTGTTTTCTTGAAAATAACTCCTTTAGACTTCTTGGGGTATGACAGTGAGATGTTGTTTGGCCTCTTCATCTAAGGAAACTACCCCTTTTTGTATCAATGGCATACATATTCATATTGTTTCCTGTCCATCATGATGTATATTTTGAAAGACATTTTCCTATGAGTATGAAAAACAATGCTTTTTGAAACAAAAACACCATCTTTTACCTGTGTAATGACTTCCATTTTCCTTCTTTGTATCTTTCCACTGCACCTTTTGACCAATCAGTCTTCAACAATACTAAATTCCTTGGCCATCTGCTCATAAATGGAGGAGGCCCTTCACTGAGCAAAGTATCTGAAGATTATTTGCTAAGGCTGTATGACAAGGTGTTGCTTGGATTATGAAGGTAAGCAACCAACTTGAAACACATCAATACTGGCAACTCTGCTTGCAAACACTACAGTGCTTCAGAAAAACCCTAGCCAAAGTGTCACTGTCTTCCTATACTACTCTGAGGGTGACTGAAATGTCATCATTTTTTTTGGTCATCTCATGACAAATTATTTGAAGGATAGTCTCTGTGACTATGGAGGTCAGTGTCCTTTGTAAAACAAAGAGCTTTCTTTTTGCCTGTGTAAGGGCATGTTTTGTCAGCACCTCTTCAATTTGATCTTGTGGACAAGCAGGCTGCTTAATATTGGAATGTTTACTGATGACATGACTTTCTAAAGTTCAACAATTCACATGATTTGAAAGCTTCAAATGACCTCCTTTATTATACCAGACTCTTTTTTCCTTTGAGCTAGCATATTTCAAACTCCATCCCTGTTATGATCATTACTCACATTCATAAAACCTGGAGATATTGTTTCACTTGTTCAGTAAAGGCAACCCTGGACTTCTGCAACTTTTAAAGTCAATACTGGCCAGCGCCTTCTGCTTGTAAATGAAGGAGGCGCCCTAACCCTCTGCTTGTAAATGAAGGAGGTTCTGGGCCATGACAATTTACCAGTTTGCTGAGACAGTGGTGTCCCTTTCTTACTGTGATTTTCATGCTACAAAGAGCTGTAAGGTCTGGATGAGTAGCTTTCTGTTTTGCAGAATATCTCAAGCTCAAGTTACATTTAGAAGCAGCTGTTCTTCTAACTGTAGATTCAAGCATTTCCTCCTGAGATGAAGTTATATTTCCTGCCTTTGTAGAAACTATAGAACACTGTGAAACACCTAATAGTCAGCTTGAGATTGGGGTTTATGCAGTGCTGAGATCTAGGGGATGTGAGTGGCGCGACTTAGACTTGTCAATTTAATTTGCAAAGTAGGAGGTCAGTCATGGTAGGTCTGTTACAGATGGAGGATTTTTGGCTTTTTGAAGATTGCCAAGGGTGAAATGTCTTAAAGCGCCACTTCCTAACATAGGGGAGACTTTTGAAACAGATGTGGATTTGCATTTTAAAGCTGATGGGCAGATCAATAAGGCTCAAGCTAGATAGGATAGTGATAATGAGGTGTTGATTTTGACATGGGTGGACTGAAAAGTAGAAGGGAAAAAAAGTTTTAGGAGGGTTTTCTGGGTGACATATTGACATAAGGAAAACAATTTCTAGAAAACTCAGCTATAGATATAGTCATCACTAACATGTAAAAAATACTGATGGCTAACACCCCCAAGGGGGAGGGTTCTGTAATAGCCATGGTAAAAATCCATGTAAAAACTATAAAACACCATGGTTGATGGGACACATACTTCAAGATGAATGGTGGGAAAAACATCTTAGTGGGTGTTCATTTTGGTTATTATGGCTAAAGGAAATTGGAAAAGGAAAAGGAAAAGGTTTTGGAAAGGCATGAGACATTAATTGGAATTTTATTTATGAAATAATGAAAAATAGGAGAAAAGGAAGGTGAAAGGTAAGAGGTTGCATGTGAGGAGGAAAATGATGGAAACTAATGGAAAATGAAGAAATAGAGGCCACATTAATAAAAAGGCTTCTGAGGATCGGTGGGTAAGATTCTCAAGCTTTTGGTTAGTGCATTTTTGTAGCTCTATCATTATTATTTCTCTCTCACACACACACTCTTGGATATTTAGAGTTTTATTGGAGCACTCTCGGAGAGTGTGGATACTTGGTGATTTGGAGCAAGAAGGAAAAATAAGAGTAGGGAAGTGCAAGCGGACATCAGGATCAAAAACTTCAACATGATTTTATTGCAAGTACTGAGTTGCATGTATGTTTTCCTCATTAGATTTGGCATGCATGGTGTATGAATGTGGATTTACTAGTATTTCCATTTCCTATATATCCATGGTGTTGTGGGTTTATTTCCATGGATTTTTTTTCTGGTTGGTTCTCATGATTCCATTAGTTGTGGGTTGAGTTATTAGTTCCTCTAAGCCTTGGTTATAAAAATTCTCTCGAAGCCCGACAAAAAATTGTGAGTTGAGTTAATAGTCCTGGAAGCCTTGGTTGGATAAATGATCTCGAAGCCCTAGATGGGTCAAGTTACTAGTCCTGGAAGCCCTAGTTGCAAAGACGCTCTAGAAGCCCTGTAACATTTGGGGTTGGGTTACTAGTCTTGGAAGCCTTAGTTGGAACAAACACTATAGAGCCATGGAAAAACTTAGATAGAGACCAATATTTCATGGTTGCAATGTCCGACCGTGAGGTGGAATCACTGGTTGAGGGTTGAGGTGGTTTGGTCTCTGGAAGCCCTAAATTGATTGTGATTGATGTGTTTGAAGAGATCCCACATTCATGCTTGGAATATGGTACGAGGGTGATTGGATAAAGTGAGACTTGGCTCAACCAATTTATGGTTGAGTGGAATATGGAAGTCCCATCTCCGGTTGGTTTTTACATTTAGAAATGAAGAGCTCATTCCTCTAGTATTATGTACACAATGTACTAGTTTATGTATGGATTTTATTGTTGTTGTATCCATTGTATTTATGTTGTTATTGTGCTGGTTATAAGCATGTATTCGATTAGTGATGATGTATGGATCTATCCATGTTTTTACTTGTAAATGAATATACAATGTATATATGGTAAAATCAAATGTATTGTAGCTTATTATGTAGGGGATAAATGCTTCTTAGTGATTCTCAGATAAGTAAGAGATCCACATGTTTAAATATGATGTTTAAACCTCTAGATGCAATGTTTGTGACATGTTTGATGAAATTTCTGTCATGGATAGGAGGGGTCTGGATGATTTCTCGATGATGTGATTGCCTCAATACCTTTTTCTTAATGTTATTATTCATCCCTACAGTTTTATGAAGTTTCGGGCAGTTACCTGGGCTGTGGGGCTAAAAAGGTGGCACAACTCCCAGAGTTGTAGGCACAGAACTGACCAAATCAGGCCCTGGCTGCTACCTTTCCTTGGCATGCCCTCTAATATAGGCTTTTAGCCACTACCGTTTCTTTGCATGCCCATGGCTAAGGCTCAAATTTTTCAAAATGTTAGTCTCCCTCAGGGTTCAGGGGCCTGGAAGGTTGGGTTACCTTTTGGGGATGTTTTTGAAGTTTTGTAAGGTGTGTTTGTCTTGTTTCCATCAGTTCTAGCTCCTTAAGGTCATCTAGGAGGTTGAATCTCATACTAGTAGCCTCTCATCACATGTTTAGCCTGATTGGTCGGTTACTTGCATAGATGTGGGAAGAGGATGTTACAATAAGAGTGCTTAATGTTGATAATGGTAGTTTCAATGGTTGTGCCTTACGGTGTTGCAATTTCAAGAGTGTTTTTGTAAACGTTTAATTTCAAGATGGATTTTTTATTTATTTCTTCTATATTATCCTACTCTAATTTAAAGAGAGGAATATCTCCTTCAAGTGTAGGATTATTTCTAGTCTAGCCATGTGCATAACAAAATGCTAAATATACCCATACTCATATTTAAAAACTAAGCTTAAACACATACTTGAGTATGACAAACCATTTCCTTTAATTGATGTGGTACCAAGAATTATGGAATGATGGAGGAACGATGTGTCCCGATGTTTTTTTGGAACCAAGATTAAATATAGTCCACATGTTCATGGTTCTCCAATTCATTAAATATTGGTGGCATGTTCTACTTTGTTATATCATGAAATTCTTCCAAATATTTATGATAGTTTTCTTGGGGGCATAAGGGATCTAGTGAGAAGCAAGAGAGAAACTCTTTTTTCTCTGGCTTCAATTTTTTTCCTTCACTGATGATTTATTCTACATCAGATTGTCAAGGATGATTAAGGGAAATTCCAGTGTTTTATTATCAATATTGTTCATGAGCTTCAATAGGTTTAGAACAAGTTCCAATCATACATTGTTCCTCTAATGGTCTTTGGATTAGATATTCTTCCGAGGGTAACTACTTTGTGGTAATAGGGTAAGTTTTTGAATTCAGTCATCTCCTCGATCTAAAAGATATGTCATTACATTTAATAGGGGAGTGAGTGGGAAGGAAAAATGTTTTGAATTGTTGTGCAACCTTCTTGTTTGGATTAGGGTTAGGTTCAACAAGTAGTTGGGACCATAAAGGAGGATAACTCGGTAGTACATTGGATAAGTATTGTAGCTATTGTGGCTCAGGAAATTGATTTTTCATAAGGAAATTCCCTAGAGAGGAGGCTCCAAACCATCCTTGAGGCCATGGGGATATCAGACTCAAGGGAGAGGGCCACCGTGGCCATAAGGTAGGGTTTTTAATTGGAGGGGGAATAGAAGATTTCCATAGAACTATAGGATTATGAATTTGCTCAGGAACCGGCTAAGGATGATAAAAATTAGTCCAAGTATTAAATTATGATGGGTTTTGAGTTATACTTGGTGGTTGATTTGTCTCCTTACTTGATTCCTTGAATACTTCTAGTAATCCTGGAAGAAATGGAAAAATATGTGTTGAGTGATCCTCCTCGCAAATACCACATACTTTCAAGATTCTTACTAGGCACTCTCTAAGGGAGGGCTTCTTCCGGTAGTCATAGCAAAGTATCAAGAGTGATTCTTCAATTTCAGCATGCTTCTATTTTTCTCGCAAATCATCCAATTGCGAAATAAAAGAGCTAATAATATCGGTTTTAATATTTTCAAACAAAATACTAATTTATTCCTTCGTGAGTTTGCATGTTTCCATTTTAGTAGAGAATGTTTACATTTTAGTGTTGTTTTTCTCCCATAAGGATTTCCTAGGGAAAAAGGAGTCTAGAGCATCATTACTTTTTAGGGTTGCTTGTCTCCCATAAGGATTTCCTAGGAAAATAATTGTGTTGATTGTCTAGAGATATGTATGTGTGTGTTTCATTATGTTCTCTATTTCTTATGTTGTGTTTCATTATGTTTTATATTTCTTACATTTCTTCCCTCCTATTTTTCTTTCCAATCAAGGTTTATAAAGTAACATGAGAAGCAACATGAGACTTGGAACAATCATTTTCATTATCTATATGGAAGGCAAAAAGGATTATATCCCCTTAAGCTTAAGCTTATGTAGTTTGTATGAAAAGAGAGAGCCTAATATAGCAGGCATAAAAATACTTTGCTACAAAATGATAAAACATGTGAATGCAAAATTTAAAACATAAATCAAGATATCAAACACAATGATATTATGATTGAGAGAATATTTCTGCAGCCAAAATGAACATCCAAACCAAAAACTGTAATAAAAATATTACAACATATCATTGCAAAATTTAAAAACATAAATAACGTAACACACAAGGATATCTCAAAACACCTGAATGCATATGTAGAACAAAACCTGTAATAGAATATTTTGCTACATACAACACTGCACATTTTTAAAAGATAAACTAACTTCTAGCAGACAATAATATTAAATTAGATTTGAATTAAAAATAGATATAAGTATAGGAAAAGAGTTGAATTGTTATTCTCCGTAGGATTTCCAAAAAAATAGGTATCTGAGTTGTAATGGTTGACGAAAAATTACAAGAATGACTTGTGAAGTGTACTCTGGCAATTTCTTAGGCTAAAAAAATTAAATCGTTTTGCATTAGATAACGATTATTTGTTTTCTAAGCTTAAAGACTGTGTTAATTGTTAGAGGGGTAGCAGAGGTTTAAGACCCTAGCCGGAGTAACCAACCTGGGTCCTATGTCTTCTGGTACCATGTCATGAATTATATAGTTATCAGATTAAAAATCTGATTTCGAAGAATAAATTACTTGACAAAAGTTATCTATATATTTTCAGCAGTATCTAAAGCACAATGTTAAGCATCTGTAAAACAGAAATGAAGGAAAAACGACAACACATTACATCCAACTGTGCAATAAATCAAGATAACTGTATTCAAAATATTTAGAGGAAAGAATCAACCATGAGGACAACCATAGGAACATGTAATATTGAATCATGAAAAAAAATAGAAGAAAAACTATTCATGAGAATGCATTTCCTCGTAATAAATCGAACCTGATAAATTTAATAGTGCAAGAACAAGATTAATGCATTCTTTTAAAAAGAGAAACCTTGACACATTCCTCAAAAAACCTCTGTCAAAATAACCGATGAAAAGGGACAAGGGTTTGAACAAAATAAATTTAAAAGAAAAAAATATTAAATGGAAATTTGAAGACAAGCTTAATCAAAGGAAAGCGTAATTGTTCCACAAGATATGTATATATATATATAAATCGATTACCAAAACCAGAAAATAGGAGCTGAGTTACACAATGTACCGAAAGAAAAATAACACATACGGAATATGTTCAACAGTCCTGATAAAATTACAGCCAGTCCCACATTAAAAATGCTGGAACGTTTACAACCTGATTTCAAAACTGGGATACACCTCAGTGGAGGGTTTAATCTCATACACAAATTTTAATAAAACTAGAACTCCAGAGATCTAAGAAAAGTACTCATGGGTAGAACCCCCATAATCTGACCAGTAAGCTGGAAACCTATAAAGAAAGAGGGATAAACACCCTCAACACAAAGGTAATTTTTTTTAATCGGTCACTACGAAATAATTTTAAAGCATCCATTTCTAATTCATTGTTGATTTGCTATAGGATAATTTTGTATCATCATTCACTCCATAACAATTTTGTAGCGCTCACTAAAATTATATATTGTGGTTTTGAGAAAAAACATACCTGATGAAAGCACAGCAACAACACCGATGAGAGGAGCAACAACGCTGAAGGGAGGAGCGAGAATGCGCGAACAACAGCGACACTGACAGAAATTTGCGAGAATAATGAAACCGGTAAACGAACAAACTTCGCGAGCAATTTATTTATAGGAATTAGTTCGGCCGAACTATTTTAAAAGTAAAAGTTCGGCCGAACTTTTGTTGGAAGTTCGACCGAACTTTTTTTGCCGGTTTTCCAATCTCCAGCAAAAATTCTGTTTGCCCGCGCCGTCAGTGTGCCGTCAATCTAAATGGAATCACGAGTTCGGCCGAACTATTGCCGAAAAAAAATTTCGGCCCCCGATTCTCACAAAAGTGTAACCCAGCTTCATGTTTCCGCCCATTAATGACCCAACATAATTATGTTTATTTTTAATAAGAAATTCACTACAACCATAAAGATCATGATAAATTATGTTAATCAAGAAACAGAGTTTAGATCACTCGTTCACCATGAAAAATATTTGTTGTAAGGTAGAAATAAAATTGATGCAGCGCTTACCCACCGTAGGAGTAGTTGGAAACCACCGGGGAATGTCAGAAAAGTTTTGGAAACAACATCGTCTAGATCGAACGTTAAGGAACGAGGAATTCTGGAGAGGCAGCACTAATCTCGGACGGCAGCTAGAAGAAAGAGCAACAACGAAGACAGAAGGTTGGCTTCGATAGCTAGTCATCTGGTATGTTCCGCGTCCCCTAACCTTGATAGTAACCATGAATGTAGATGTAAATTGGATGACTCTCTTGAGAAATCCCTCTGTTAGAGGCTATTGTTCCGTTCCAAGCCCCTGTCCAAACCTAGAAGTTGGATACAAAATTCTTCAATGTGTGTTTGTGGTCCTTCCCTATAGTTATTTTCCCATTTTCGATTATGCGGATAGTTTTCAGTCTGCTTTTTTTCAATTACAAGGTTAAGGGTTCCAATATTTTACAACATGCATTATTTTGCTATTGGTCAAAGAATGTAATGGTCATTCTGATTTTCCCGACCCCTGTGTTCATACCTTGCTTTCGAACCCCCTGTAATATCTCTTCTCCTTCTAGTTCTTTGTTTGTGTTGGGGACGATATCTCATTTTGCAATGATAGGAAGGGTATTGGGTAGGTATTCTGTCCAAAAGGTTTCAGTCTCTCAATCATATGAGATAGAAAGTATGTATAGATATGACCTTCCTGGAAACAATGCAGGAGGTGGCAATAGATCATGCTCTCAGGTTCATTTTACTATTTTCCATTTAGGTTGCATGCAGCTCTGTAGGGTTTACAAGGTGAAATATTTTTTTTGTTTTTTCTAGGGGGTAGCAAACCCATCTATCTGGGGTTCTTGTCCACGCACTCTATTCTACATTTTAGTTGGTTTATGCTATGATTGAGTCAGTTTATGATGAAATTGAGTATGTCTTGGTTAATGGACTTACGTCGTATTGGAATACCTTGTCTGCCATCTTCCAAAGGAACAACAATGCTGTGGGCCCTACCTGCAGTAACATCAAAACTGTTATTGACTTTCTTTTACCTTACACAAGCTCTAAAAAAGTAAAAACAGGTCCCTCCAACTCTTTTTCTGATAATCTGTGGCAAAATCGAATCCTGCTTATACGAGGACATACAACAATGGCAAAAAGGACAGACTACAAAGAAGCAGGGTAGGGAAAAAGGAAAACAAAAGCATGTCAAACCCACTGCAAGCTCTAGCAAGCTAGGAAAGAAATCCAAGAAAGAGGTTATAGATAACCTTTTCGAAGCCTACACCACAGGTAATCCCCCTCAAGTCTAAAATCTCATTCAGGGATAGGAGAGAGAATGTGGGCACAAAGAGGAAGAGATAGAAATACAGGAAGATGAAATGGACTTTATTATTGATCTAGGGAATACTAGAGGATGGTTATCCCTTTGCCACCAATCTATTTAGACTTACTATACTTTTAAATGTGTTCTGGAAAATGTTTTCATGATCCTTCAAGAAGTGGGAGGAGACCCACATGTGGTTTCACACGTGGTTTCAGTTCTTCGGGATATTAAAAAGGAAATTCAAGACATGCGGGTATCTCAACATCATTCAACATCACAACTTGGAAGAATTGAGAGGCAACTTCAAACGATGCACCAAGTAGATATGTTGGGGTCCAATGTCAAAGAACCTGCACCGGTTGAGTCCTTTGATGACTGAATTACTGTTTCTCACTTTTGATGTTTCATGTTTTTAGTGGATAACATTTATATTTACAGTTTTTTTTCCAGACTTTGGTAGATATAATAGAATGGAGTTAATATTTTATAGGAGGAAAAAACAATTTCAATACTGGATGGATTTTAACTCATTAAGATGGCCAACAGACCTGCTTTCCTTCGAGCAAGTTGAGGCAATCACGTTTTGATATGTAAACCTCCTTATTTTTTGATAAATAGAAAAATGGAAAGGCACTACTAAACTTACAGAAAAAAAACATTCATGCAACGCTTACAACTATGATTTATCTCACTCTGCAATGGTTATGGGACCATATCCTTGTAAATATATAGATAAAGTGATTATAAAATGAAATATTTGATTAATAAAAACATTGAACATAGCCTCTATAACTTATAACATGTCACAATCATCCAGATATGAGAGCAATACCATGGATTTAGCACATCAAACACAAAAAGCATATATAGAACATATACAAGAAAATAAACATAGAGGGGGGAGGAAATGGGCTTGGTTGGCAGGCTCAACCAACCAACTTGTGCCTCCTATAAGAGATTTAAGTCAAAGAGTTGTTATTAAACATCAAATGAAAAAATAATTAAAATAGAACCTAGCATGAGATGTTTGGTTGCGCAATCTTTTAAATCATGCAATAAAAGCTTAGCGTCCCATTATAGAGAAAATATTCAACCCAAAGGTAAAATCTGTGTTATGAGAGATCCCAACACTTCAATAATTTTTACTCCAACGCTCTCTATATCTAAAAATGACCAATGGATCTTATTTTTTATAATTTTTATTACAAAAATTGTTAAATGGGATTTAACAACCAGAACAATGATTCACAAAATATGAGTAAATCTCAACAGTTTGTGAAGAAACTGGATCTCATGCAACCACGAGCTATCTCAGGAGATTTGCAGATCTTTGATGGAGGAAGAACTCAAAATATTTCCTCTTATCTCGACCTCCTTAATTTTTATCTACCTTAAATGTTCTTGGCCTATTCTTGGTAAAAGCTTTTACATGTGTAAAATATGTCCAACGTTGGCGGTCCCACATGGTATTCTTGGTCAAACAGTCATACATATCTCGTTCTTTTGGTACCTAAACACAATCAAACCATTAATAATAATAATTTAATGTAAATATTATTTAAAACCAATGGAATACATTAATTAATAAATAATTACCTTAGCATGCTCCAAGTTTAAAATAATAGCTCAACAATGTGTAAAATGACAATAATAACCATAAAAAATGGGTAAAAACATAAGTGATTATGGAGAAAAAAACATGTAAAACAAAACAAAATGAAGACCAAACACCCCCCATGTGGATCATCTTGCATGTCCTCATGGAAGTAAGATCTCCAAACAAAGACCAAATTGATCAAGACTATAGAGTTATGGTTTCTCTATTAGAGTCCCATTATTTTGGCTAGAATATTCTTTTCTTTTACCATTCATGGAATAAAAACTATAGGGATAATTTAAAAAAAAACATGTAGGTAAGTGTTATATGATATGAAATTCCTTTTCACTAGTGAGATCAGAAAGACCAAAAGATTAATATCTCCAGTTATATCTTACAAATCATTTATACATTTCCTCTAACCAAAGTGTTACACCATTTTTTGGTCATCTAACCTATTACTATTAGATGGACCTAAGTACACCACGTAAGACCAATTTTACCCTACGTAAAATTGATTTCACTATGAAAAATAACTTAGTAAACCACCTTTATTAAGTTGTTTATGGTCTAAATAGAAAACCCCATGAGGAAATATTAAATAAATCTACATTTGTTTGATTTTCCTAAAGGAATAATTAGTTAAACAACAGTTTAATTAATATTCCTAGTCATATTTAACCCAAAACAGGAAAATTAATTAGATAAATCACTATTTATCTTATTATTTTCTAGGAATAATTATTTAAATAATATTCCTTGTTAAATTTGACTAAATCATTCATAAATAATTAAATAAATCATTATTTATTTGATTATTACTCAACCACATCCTTAAAATAATAAATAAATCATTTATTTTTTTATTATTTACAAATAAAGGGGTTTGACCCAAGTCAAATTCTTTTTTCCTCCAACAAATATAATAAAATATTACATAAAAGTTGGATCTTGATTTGGTTAATAATGTTTTAATTATGCACCAATATCTAGACTAACTCAATATTTTGTTATAAATAGAAAGGTTTTTCCATTCATTCACTACCTTTTGTTGCCTAAAGATCACTCTAGATCTATACTTTTGGTCTGACTTTGATCCACCATCATTGTCATATTTTTCTATATTTTTTCTTGTGAGCTCCCTATGAGTTCCATTTTTGTCTAGGTTTTCTACTCCATCAAGAGAGAGGGATTTTATATCTGAACTGATGAGGACTTACAAGAACCCATCCCATTGAGGAGAACTAGTAACATCCTTCTATGTTTTCCTCCTAGGTCCCATTAATACAAAATTCATTCAACATATCCTTGTCTTGTCTATTGGATGCATGGAGCAACTCTTGCTTTTATTTAGTGCTTAATGTATTTTAATGCATAGATCTAGATTTTTGTAGCATTTATCTTGGTCACCTAATTGTAGATCTAAAGATATTGGCAACCATATTTGTTTTTAGGGTTGTTTTTTATGCACAACTAAAGTGGTGTTTTTTCGTACACTTGCAATTAAGATTCATACTAACAACTAGTGACTCCACATAGGTTTACGATTACGACCGCTGTCATTTTTCAGATCCCTGCATATCCAACTACTTCAAACCCTACGATTTCTCTTCAGCTTCTTGTTTTGCTTTTCTTGATGTTTCTTTTAACCTATAAAAACCTAAAACATTAAAAAATTCTAACTTCTGTGTGTGTTTCGGACCTATTGTGCAGGTGATCGACATCAACTGTAGCTGAGAGGACACATTCTTATGAAACCTTCTCCTGAGAGTTCCAGAAGTGAAGGTCGCACTTTTTAGGCCTAAACCTATGACCTAAACCTCCAGGGTGCAAAAAACAGGCGAGAACCTGTGACCTGTGTAGAAATCAGGTCAGAAACTACGACCTGGACTTTTTGCGGGAGTTTTTCTGAAAGTTTTCTAGGTTTGTCTGGGCCTCTGTTCAAGGTTGTCTGACCTCCTTCTCCACCCATTTTGGACCTATACTTGTTCTGTTTTACTCAACTAAGTGGGAACCTATCCCCCTAGGGCTTCAGTACCCTCCACCTTTGGTGGAAGAGTTTTAGTTGTTACAGGTTGTCTAAAATTTCAGTGTGTTCAGCCATTTTTTAGATCTGATACCTTACCTTCCGATCCACTTCATATTGGTTATTTTTCCATCCAAAACACCTAATTTATTTTTGTTTGGGTTTTCATCCAGGGTCCCCTCCACTCCCTCCAGGATATAGCCTTTCACCACCTCATTTACAACGATCTATCCTCTAATTTTTTATTGTTTTTCTACACCAATTTCTAGCAGATCTAACCTTTAGATCCCTTTCCCTCCCGACCTTATACCTATTGGCTATTTCAGTGTGTTTTGACTATATTTTTTCCCACCTATAGACTAGTTATTGAGAGGACCGCCTCCTTGGGTTTATATTACTACATAATTAGTTGTTTATTTTCTATTATTTCAGTTTCATATACTGTTATATGTAGGTTTATTTAAAATTATACAACACACTTTTTCTTTTTCTCTACAAATGTCTGGGTTTAAAAATTAAAATTTACACACTTCTACACACACACCCTAAGTGAAGAAGAACTTGGTTAACACTGCAAGAAAATACTTTAAAACATTGAAATAAATTGATCCTGCACTTCTCTGCCCTTGTTTCGACATTGTAATCAGTTAATATTGCATGTCTTTTCCCTTGTTGGTCTCTCTTCCCTTTGTGTCGTGTTTGTGTCGTCATCATTGCGCCACCAAGGCGTTTATCTTAGAGACTTCTTAGCCTTCATCCTCAGTTTCCGGTAGGAAGAATTACTCATTTGCGTAGGATTCGAGTTAGTCCTCCACCAAGTCCGCACTTCGACTCTTCTTCTAGTTCATTGGGTTCTCCTTCTGGTTCTGCCCCCGGTTCTCCCCATGTCACCTTCACTATGTCTTGTTCGGGACCTAACGCTGGTGGTAACCCCGGCCCTAATTCTAGGAATATTACTAGTGGGACCACAACAGGAACTACCCAGGCTACTCCCTTTCTCCCCTATATGGCAGGCCTCTATCTTCACAATTTTGACCAGTTGATAAATGACACTATACACCATAATGTTGGTTAGCCTGCTATGCCAACCAAGCTCCCTTCCAACATCCCCAAGTTTGAAATTCTTGCTGGCGAAGATCCTACAAATCATGTTCGATCTTTCCACATGTAGTGTTCATCTAACTCCATTACTGATGACTCTCTCCATCTTCAGTTGTTCCAACATACGATTACTGGTGAAGCTTCTAAGTGGTATGTTGATCGGGCCCCATCCTATCATACCACCTTTGCGACTCTTGCTCGGGCTTTTCTGTCTTACTTCCAGCTTCCCCTTCGTTATGAAATTGGTACCAAACTTTTGAATTCTTTCCATCAATCATTTGCGACCCGCCTATCCGATCATGTCCAGGAATGGCTTTGAAGAAAGAGCCTATGTCGAGCCCCTACCTTTGAAGATCATGTCTACCTAGACTGGTTCCTTAGATCTCTCTTGCCTGCTATCGGCAAAGATGTCGCATCGCATTTCCCTCAAACTGAAGAAGACACTCTCCAAATTGCGTTAAAATATGACCTGATCTATGCTCAGTCAGGTAATGTTTATACCGTTCTACTTGATCTTCCTAGACTCGGTGGTGCCAATGCACCAGGGGCATCTCATGCCGCCGATGGTATCGTTGGATCTCTCTCTCATCCATATGCTCAACCTCCTACGGGCTATGGTTTCCCTCAAGGAGGGGCCAGCACATCCAATACCTTTCACCCTCCTGGAAGCATGTATCCAGGATACAACATGCCTCCTCCTTTTTCCCAACCTCCTATTTACCAAATTTTTACCCAACCTCATTATTATCTGTATCCGCAGCCTGGTGCTCCAGTTCCTCCAGCATTAGCACCTTCGCCTCGCTTTCCTTTTCAACCCCACAAAAACAGCCACCGCCCCCTCAAGGGCAGGTGTATGCATAGCAGGGCGCAAATAATCCTTCTTCCTCCAAAAAGAAGAGGAAAGGCACTCCAAATCTATCTACTCCTAGTAATGTTGGACCTAATCCACAAAATAATGCTCCTAACACTGCTAACCAGCAATAGGGCACTCAGCCCAAGCAGGACAGGCATGTTTGCACGAATAAGCCTTGTTCTTGTTGTGGTGTTTATGGTCATTACATGCACGATTGTCCTCTTTTACCACAGATGAAGCAGATGTGGGAGTATCAAGAAGCTTTGCGAGGACAACAAGCCTCCCCTTCCGTCCCTCCCAATATCGCGCCTATTCAACTGACTGTGTTTACTAATCCTTTCCCTCAACAAGGATTTGTGGCTACCCAACCACCTAAAGGTCAGGCGGCCACTCAACCTCCTCCACCTGGTGCCTCCGATTACCAGATCCTCATGATTAACTCTGAAAAACCTGTTATCGTTGATCTCAACCTTCAGACTCAATCCCCGATCCACCTTCTTCAGGTTCTACAAAGCCTCTTTCGACACCTAATGGTCCTTTGCAGATCCCTCAGCCTAAGGAAGATTTTCATACCAAGATCCCTAAGGGGCCACTACGCCGAAACGCTGCTTTTGGAAAAGCTAGCCATTCGTATAGTATAGTAGATGATTTGGTGCAATCTCCTGCTGCCATCTCAACGCTGGAACTCCTCCAGTAATTCCCTTCACAACGAAAAGCTCTACTATCTTCCATGGGCACTGTAGATCCTTCAAATGATCACTTGATCATCTTTGACCCTCATCGGTCAGAACATCCTCCTCTTCCTGCTTCCTCCGCCTTCCAAATCCCAGTCAAAATTCGGAATGCCAATGTTTTACGGTGTATCATTGATGAGGGGGCATGCACCTGTGTGATGTCTGCTTCGGTTTGGAAGCAACTCAGATCACCTAAGTTACCTCCTTCCACGATCACTCTTCAAGTGTGGGATGGCCACACCTCCCAGCCCATTGGCCTGTTCCGCAATTGTCCTATTACTCTTGCGAGCAAGACTGTTTGCATTGACATGGAAGTTATTGATTCCCCATTAGATTACAACATTCTATTGGGTCGTAGCAACACCTATGTGATGTTTGTTGTCCCATCTACAGTTCGCCGCAAGATGTCCTTCCCTCATAACGGAAATATAGTCACCATTGACTGGTTGAAATATTAAGAACTGAAGTCTCAGACCTCCCCTGAGTCCATCATCTCTTTGGTGGCCAATAAACAAACCGTCGATCCTTTGACTAGTGTCTCTCCCAGAGTTTACAAAGACTCCTCTTTGCTTGGTACATTCCCTAGTCTTCCTCCTCCTATCTTTGATCCCATCTCATCGAATTTTTGCATGATGCAATCGTCTCGGGCCTCCCTCAAGAGGCCTGCTTAGGCTAGTCAGTAGTCTCACCCTCTATAGCCTACTCCTAGCCCTTAAATTCAGCCTTCTAGACCCCCTCCTTCTAGCCCTTCATGTGCAGCTAGTATCCATGAGCCACTTAATCATCCTGGAATGGTTCCTCCAAGCCTTAACCATCTTGGAGCCATCTCACCTGGCCATTACCTCTCCGGTCAGATACTATTCCTAGCTCCCCCTCCTGGAGTGTATTTGGTACCTATCATGGATACCCTTTCTCATCCTAACCTGACCCTGGGGATTCTTGTCTAGTACCTTGATCCCCCAGCTACTACCCTTCCTGGTCAACCCAAACCTTATATTTCTTTGACCTCGGTTCAACTGCTCAGCATGACTTCTCCTGCTGCTATAGTGCCTCAGTCACCTCAACAGGAACCCCCTCTTGTTGCGACCACTTTGGGTACAAAGGGAAAATCTCGCAATAGGGAATCAAAGGACAAGGCTACCCCGACGGACCCTGCTCCTCCTCTGCCTCCAAAGCCTTGTGCTTTGTGTGATGTCATCAGTCATGCCACCCATACCTATCGTGAGTTTCCCCGTATCAAGCCCATGGTTAAAGTTGTGCTCCCTAAGTCTATAGTCCCTGAAGCCTCTATTTCTTCCTTGACTGCAGCCAAAAACCCTAAGACTATTCACACCAACCAACCTTGTGCTTTGTGTGATCTCCATGGCCATTATTCCCACCATTTTCCCTGCCTTACGCATTACCACGCCTCTTAGAGGTAATTCCAGAGTACGAGGTTGAACAGAACCAATCTGCCTCTCCTGTACTTGCGTAG
This sequence comes from Pinus albicaulis, assembly GCA_034641835.2. NCBI lineage: Eukaryota > Viridiplantae > Streptophyta > Pinopsida > Pinales > Pinaceae > Pinus > Pinus albicaulis. The sequence continues at coordinate 653,726,922 of CM076571.1, forward strand.
TATGCTACAGTCCAGTTGGAGTATTTACCTGCTCCCATTGACATCCCCCCTCCTGATTTCGAGATGACAGAGCTTGCAACCACCATCCTCTACCTATCATCATCCATGAGACCCTTGGTGGAAGCTCCCTCTGAACCTTCCCCTGTTGTTTCGCTCGACCTCCCTTCAACGATCACCATGGGCTCAACATCAATACATCCCTTATCTGTCTGTTCTTCCGTCATCCCCCGTGACAATGCCCATGTGAAACTTTGTTCTCATGATTATGAGTCAGGTAGCTTCACCACATCATGTGGTATCCCTTCCTCCAGTCACTCCATCTTCTATTATGATGATGACATCTTAGAAGCCTTGTCCACCCCTGACTTCATCTTTCCTGCCCATAAGCGGGATGGCACCATTCGTGTCGATGGTGACTTTCACGACCTAAGCACAAGCTACACCTTTGGTAGCTCCCACACTCCACCTAACCATCGTCGTGTGGGTAGTAGAAATCCTACCTAGATCACTCCCTCTCACAGTGTTTGTCCGGTCTCTACTTTGCGCTCAAGCTGTGAACATTATTCATCATCCTCCCATTCGTTGTCTCGTGGCACCTTTCAGATGGAACTCCCATCCACACCTTATATCGGTTATGCTGATGGTGCAAATCGCTACTCCTGAAATCTAGCCTCGACAAGTTGGGCCATCTTTACCCCCTTGCATTCGCTTTTTCTCTTGAATGGTGTATGCATTGGTATTGCTACCAATAACTAGGCCGAATATGATGCAGTGTGAGGTTTATTAGCCAAAGCCCTTTCTCACCACATCCTCCACCTACATGTTCATTTAGATTCCCTGCTTCTTATCATGTAATTGAATGGTGTCTATCGTGTGCATAATCCTATCCTTTTTAGAAGATATTTACAAGTGAAGCTTTTGATGTGTGAATTTGAAATCATTACATTCAGTCATGTACCTAGAGAAAAAAATCACTATGTAGATAGCATTGCAAATAATATTCTAGATTGTCATTTAGCACACGCATTTAACACAAGACAATAACATAAAACCATCAAAATGATGCATATCCACAATATGTGTCATATAGAATGTTTTAGAGTCCATCAACTTTGATACATATGACATGCCCATAGCATGTTACAAAAACTCAAAAACTGGGGGCAAAACCTGCCCTTACATAGTAATCACTATCTAGAGGATCCCGAGCCAATGGCTCTACTCCCGCAACTCGTAGATCATGCATCCCTTGTCCGGCCATTGCCATGCGCCGCATGACCCCTCGCCACTCCGAGGGTAGACCAATACATGGCTCTATGTACTGGACCTCTAAGTATTGCCAGCTGCTCTCTGAAACACCGGTCAGAAGCCTCTCATATCTATGACGGATTTCCTCCAGGAGGGCTGCTGCATCCTCATTTTGTGGCACCCTCGATCCACTAGGTCTTGCAGCTCCTGATACTACAGGCCGTCCCATATACCCGAACGATTTTACCGGTGCTGTATCTTCATACCTAAAGTGAAGGAGTCAGTACCATATACATTATTCTAAAACTTTACAATGCACATAAAATATCAGCAATTTGTCACTTACCATCGAGCCCCCATACTCAACCAAGCGGCAGTGGCAAGTCTGTGTCCCCACGATAACTCATCCCACTATAGGGATAGTCGTATATGTAAAATTGCATCTGATCCCAATGAGAAAAGAACTCAGGTCGGAACACCCATCCGACCACCCCACCTCCTCCTATGCACGGTAGTCGCCCCCACCCACACATCCTGGGCTCTCTCAGGCCCCCATCTTGGAGCTGTATGCGAGCTCGAAGTGTCGAGATCTTCTCGAAGAAGAGCAAGCACAAAACTGTACCATATGCACAGTCATGGTTCAATTGCCACTTACATAGTGACAACTGTCATTTCAATGATGACAACATCATCTGGGCCCACCCATAGTAGGTCCCACTCAACACAATCTCCATAAGCATCATCTACCCTCCAATGACGTGGTGGAGTGCCTGATTTCCCAGGATCCACAACACCACTGTGGCCACAACATAGGTCTCTAACCTCTCTAGATTCCCAATGGGAATCTGAGTCCCCTTGACTTGGAGACTTGGTCGACAATGGCACTCACAAACTCCATGGTGTTCCGCCCTCGCGGTAACACTGGATGAGTATTCCCAACCATCCCAAGTGGTGGAACACTAGTCAGGAAATATATATCATGGACCGTCAGCTCGATCCGGTGCCCCTGCACTATAAATACCTCATGGTCTAGATCCCAATATATGACAATCCGGGCCAATAAGGGTTCTCTAGCTCTCATCAGAGGTTTCTCCACAAACTTCAGAACCCCAAACCTAGCCAATGCACTGCAGAAACCCTGATCCTCTTGGATCTCCAACTGTAATGTGCCCAGGTCTCTATCTCGCCATTTGATTCGTAATTCTGCCATATCTGCACAAAACCATCATATTTGTCAGTACATAGATAGGAAATACTATATACAAACACAAAATATCACCAGTACTCATGTTTTTATGGTCCCCATTGCACCTTTACTATGTGGCAGCATCATCGAGTCGCCCTTGTTTAGAGCATCTGAGTTGAGTCATCATCGCATCCATGGAGTCTATCCTGAGTTCCTTTGTATCCCACTATAGTCCTCCATCCTTCATTTCTTGGTTCCTCTCTTGTGTCGCACATTATGACCTTCAGTCCCACTATCCCCTATCCCTCATGATATTGTGTCAGTCGCTGCCAGGTCATCCATGCCCTTTATGATATAACAAGGGAAGTCGTCTGTCCGCTACTCAGTACCCCCCATTTATCCATCACCCCTAGTATCAGTCTGTCAGTCGCTCTACTTTTTTCTCTCGTGCCTTAGTTGAGGATCCCTTATTACCTCACCTATTGCGGATCTCCTTCTAATGACATCAAATCATTTATTCCATAATACAGGTCTCGAGGGTGGTGTGCCTTGGTTCCAGACTCCACTCTTGTTCAGTGCCTCGGATTAGGCAAAGGGACTCCTTATAGCCCTTTGACTTGATTGTTTCTCAGTTCCAACTCCTTACAGCATGATCGAGATCTGCATAATTGATGGTTCAGTGATGCAGCAGATTATACTATTGGGTGTGGAGCCTAATTAGCTTGTTTACTTTGTATCACAGCATTGGACCCTTGTACCTTAAATGGGGCAGCAACGCCGCTCGTAATTAATCACTGCCATGGGGGGTCCAGGGGGGCGGAAACGACTTTATGGAGCCCCCCCCTCACGGGGGGTTTCGGGGGCAGTGCCCCCAAAGCTAAAAACAGATGTAAAATTGCCTTGTAAAAATATAGTAATTTCTAGTCAATCTGGGCCGTTCATTAGGCAGATGATCTGATGATAGAAGTTATGTTTAGTTTAGGGTTTTTTTCCCTAGAAGGAAACCACTCTCTTTGTATGAGGGTATTGTATTGCGGCTGTGGATTAGATGTGTATTATTTGAGCGGGAAATAGATAGGGAGACTGTGAGAGAGAAAAAAAGATATTACAGTGGATCTATTGTAGGTTTTGTCTCTTAATTTTGCTGGATAATAGAAAGGAAGGACTGGCTGTTCGGGGTGGACATAGCCCAAACTGGGTGAACCACGTATATATGTGTCTCTCTGGTTTTATGTGTTTTGTGTGCTTGTATTTTCCACATATTTTATGTGTTGCATTGCTCCGTAATATATAATTTTCTAAAAAATGGTATCAGAGCTGAAGGTATATTTGGCTAATAAACTTGCAGGAAAGAAGGGTTCCTGGTTCTAGTGGGAGCAATGGCATAAGATGGTAAGTTTAGGGTCGAGAAATTTAATGGCCAAAAATTCTTGCTATGGAAGATGCAGATGGAAGATTATCTGTATTAGAAAGATCTGTACCTACCATTGAGTGGAAAAACAAAGAAGCTGACGACGATGACAGGCGCGGAATGCAACATTCTCGATAGAAAGGCACTCGGAATAGTACGGTTGTGCCTTGCGGCGTTAGTCACCTTCAATATTTTGAAGGAAACAACAACAGAGGGTTTGATGCAGACTTTGGCAAAACTATATGAAAAACCCTCGGCCTCAAACAAGGTATTTATTATGAAACGATTATTTAATATGAAGATGTCAGAAGGTGGATCTGTTGCAGACCATTTAAATGATTTTAATACAGTTACCAGTCAGTTAATTTTTGTAGGGGTAAACTTTGATGATGAAGTTAGAGCTCTATTATTGTTGTGCTCATTGCCAGAGAGTTGGAATGGTTTATTAATGGCCATTATTAACTTTGTCTCTGGATGTATTACTTTAAAGTTTAATGATGTTTTCGGTGCTATCCTTAGCGAGGAAATGCGACGAAAAAGCTCCGGTGAGACATCGGGTAATGCTTTGAGTGCAGAGTCTAGGGGAAGGAGAATGGAAAGAGGAAAGAGCTCAGGATATCACAGTAAATCAAGAAAAGGCAGATCCAAGTCCAGATCGGGGATAGTGTGCTAGAAATGCAAGAAGAAAGGACACCTAAAGAAAGAATGTATATCTCGGAAGGGAAACGAAGGAGACATGCAACAAGAAAACAATCATGAAGAAAATGTGACAGGTGATGTATTACAAGATTCTTTGATTCTTTCTATCGAAAATGTTACTGATTCCTGGGTAGTAGATTCAGGGGACTCATTCCATGCCACACCTAATAATAAATATTTTCATGACTATGTTCAAGGATATTTTGGACAAGTTCGTTTGGGTGATGATAAACCCTGTAAAATTGTTGGAATGGGTAAGGTTCTTGTAAAATAGCAGAATGGAAACCAATGGATATTAAAGGAGGTAAGGCATGTTCCAGATCTAAAGAAAAATTTGATTTCAACAGGGCAGTTAGGCGGTGAAGGTTGTGTGACAACTTTCACAGATAAAGCTTGGAAGGTCACCAAAGGAGCCCTGGTAATAGCAAAAGGAGAAAAGGTTGGTACATTGTATTTATGCAATGGTATTTCTAACTCTGTTAATGCTTTAACTTCCAAAGGAGCAGATGCAGCATTATGGCATCATAGGCTCGGACACATGAGTGAGAAGGGAATGAAGATTCTTCACTCAAGAAATTTGTTGCCAGGTTTGAAGAATGTTGATTTGGATTTCTGTGAGAATTGCATTCATGGAAAACAGAAGAGAGTCAGATTTCTCAGAGTTGGAAAAGAAAAGAAGAGCGAAAAATTGGAGCTTGTGCATACAGATGTATGGGGACCTGCTCAGGTATCACCTCTTGGTGGCTCTCTCTATTATGTTACGTTTATTGATGATGCAACTAGAAAAACTTGGATTTATTGTATTCAAAATAAATATGATGTATTTGATACTTTCAAGAAATGGAAAGCTTTGGTTGAGATTGAGACAGGAAAGAAGTTGAAGTGTCTCAGATCAAACAATGGAGGTGAATATTGCAGCAAAGAGTTTGATAGGTACTGTTCAGAGCATGGAATTCGTAGAGAGAAGACAGTTCCAAGAACACCACAAGAAAATGGTGTGTCGGAAAGGATGAACAGAACAATCATGGAGCGTGCAAGGTGCATGAGATTGCATGCAGGATTGCCTTTACAATTTTGGGCAGATGCTGTAGATACTGCTGTTTATCTAATAAATAGAGGGCCTTCAAGTTCCTTGGATGGTGGTATTCCGGAGGAAGCATGGACAGGTAAAAAGGTAAACTACTCTTTTTTAAAGCCTTTTGGCTGTGAGACCTTTGTCCATATTAATAAAGAAAATAGAACAAAGCTTGAGGCAAAATCAAAGAAATGTACCTTTATTGGATATGGTGTTAATGATTTTGGTTATCGCTTATATGATTATGAAAATCACAAAATCATTAGGAGCAAAGATATAATATTCAATGAAAATGTCTTGTATAAGAATCAGTTGCAGGAAAAGAAACAGGAAAAAGAATGCAAGGAATACACGGTTCTTGATGAGATAACTGAAAAAGTAAAGGTGCCTGAAAATAATAATAATCAACAACCACAGTAGTAGCAACCACCACAACAGCAACATGCACCTCAAACACCTGAAAGTGGTGTTAGAAGATCTACCAGGATAAGTAGACCCCCTGAACGATACTCTCCTTCATTATATTATTTATTGTTGACTGATTCTGGTGAACTCGAATGTTATGAAGAAGCAATGCAGGTTGAAAGCAGGAAGAAGTGGGAGCTAGCCATGGAAGAAGAGATGGACTCCTTAATGCATAACCAGACTTGGGACTTAGTCAGGTTACCTGCAGGTAAAACTGCATTGCAGAATAAATGGGTTTACAGGCTGAAGGAAGAAGATGGAGGAAAACAGAGGTACAAAGCTAGACTTGTGGTGAAGGGGTTTGCACAGAAGAAAGTTATTGATTTTGATGAAATATTTTCTCCTGTTGTTAAGATGACTTCAATCAGAACTATTTTAAGTCTTGTAGCAACGGAAGATTTACATCTTGAATAGTTAGATGTAAAGACAACATTTCTCCATGGAGATATGGAGGAAGAGATATACATGCAACAAACAGAAGGAAATGAGGTCAAAGGAAAATAAAATTTGGTGTGCAGGTTAAAGAAGAGCTTGTATGGCTTAAAACAAGCTCCAAGGAAGTGGTATCTAAAATTTGACAAGTTTACATCTGAAGAAGGTTATACTAGATGTCACTCTGATCATTTTGTTTATCTGAAAAATAAAAATGATGGCAGCTGTATTATATTGTTATTGTATGTAGATGACATGCTTGTTGCAGGGTCTAACATGCAGGAAACATTGTTCTCAAACAAAAATTGGCAAATTCATTTGCAATGAAGGATTTGGGAGCTGCAAAACAGATCCTTGGTATGAGAATAACCAAAGATAGGAAAAATCGAAAATTAACACTGTCTCAGAATGAGTGCATACAAAAGGTGTTGAAAAGATTTAATATGCACAATGCAAAACTAGTTAGTACACCTTTTTCTAGCCATTTCAAACTTAGTAAGGAGATGTTCCCAAAGACCCAAGAAGACATGGATTATATGTCTAAATTTCCATATGCATCAGTAGTTGGAAGCTTAATGTATCCAATGGTCTGCACAAGGCCTGATATTGCACATGCAGTGGGAGTTGTAAGCAGGTACATGAATAATCCTGGAAAAAAACAATGGATGGTAGTAAAATGGATTCTCAGATATTTGAGAGGTACCACAAATCAAGAATTATGCTTTGGTGGTTCAAACATTGCTCTACAGGGATATGTTGATGCAGATATGGAAGGTGACAGAGATAACAGGAGGAGCACTACAGGATATGTATTTACTGTAGGTGGGTTTCAAAAATCCAAAGTATTGTTGCACTTTCAACAACAGAAGCAGAGTATGTTGCTGCTACAGAGGCTAGTAAAGAAATGTTTTGGTTACAAATATTTATGGATGAATTGGGCAGGAAGCATGATATGGGCACGTTATACATTGATAGCCAAAGTGCCATTCATCTTGAAAATAACTCATCATTTCATTCCAGGAAAAAACACATACATCTCAAGTACCATTTCATATGATCAGTATTGGAAGATGGAGAGTTGAAGCTAGGAAAGATACACACTAGCCAGAATCCTGAAAATATATGCTAACAAAAGTTGTAACCAGGGAGAAACTGAGAATGTGCTCAGTTTCAATTGGTCTTCAAGGATGACGATGAAGATGAGAAACAGCCAAGTCCAAAGAGGAGTCATTGTCCAGCAAATGAAGTAGCGGTGGAGTTGCTACAATCAGTCTCCAAGTGGGAGATTGTTGGGTGTGGAGCCTGCTTATCTTGTTTACTTTGTATCACAACATTGGACCCCTGTATCTTAAATGGGGTGGCAACACCGCCCATAATTAATCGCTGCTGTGGGGGGTCCAGGGGGGCAGCAGCGACTTTATGGAGCCCCCCCCTGGCGAGGGGTTTCGGGGGCAGCGCCCTCGAAGCTAAAAACAAATGTAAAATTGCCTTATAAAAGTATAGTAATTTCTAGTCAATCTAGGCCATTCATTAGGCGGATGATCTGACGGTAGAAGTTATGTTTAGTTTACGGTTTTTTGGCCTAGAAGGAAACCACTCTCTTTATATGAGGGTATTGTATTGCGGCTATGGATTACATGTGTATTCTCTAAGCTAAAAATAGATAGGGAGACTGTGAGGGAGAACAGAGGATATTACAGCGGATCTGCTGTAGGTTTTGTCTCTTCATTTTTCTGGATAATAGAAAGGAAGGACTAGTTGTTCGGGGTGGATGTAGCCCAAACTGGGTGAACCATGTATATCTGTGTCTCTCTGGTTTTATGTGTTTTGTGTGCTTGTATTTTCCGTATATTTTATGTGTTTCATTGCTCCGTAATATATAATTTTCTTAACATATACCAGTGATTCCCGGGTGTGTGTGAGATGTTTCAGACCTCCCACATTCCCCGATGACCTCTTCATTCCAGCCTTCGATGCAGCTCCATATATTTGATGATGTCGACCTCCGCTGCTTGCAGCGCCTTTTATATTGCATGTATCAGTTATATTTTCATAGCCCTTTCCTGTTTACAGGGGCATTTTGGTTGTATTTGTATCTCATGTACCCATATATTATTGTATAAGTCCTGGCTATTATCCCAGGCACAGTATGTATGTGGGATTCATTATCATTTTTTTACTTGGCTCATGTTTATGCCAGCATGTACTATATTGTTCAGTACCTTGTTTACTGGACGCATTATTCTTTGTAATTTGTCTCGGTGGGTATAGGTATGCCTCCTCCGCTACCTATAGCACAGGTACTCACTCATGTAAGATACTTTTCGCACCTGTAAGTCTCACCTCCTCAGGGTATACTCCTTTAGCAATTTGGTCTACCTTATATTTCTCTCTCTCTGACTTCCCCTTCGGTGTCTAGTGATTGAGTTCTTATAATGTACTTCGGTCATACGATTAGCTGCTAATCCTAATGCTCACATGCTAGGGGGCAATTTGTTACACCATTTTTTGGTCATATAACCTGTTACTATTAGATGGACCTAAGTACACCATGTAAGACCAATTTTACCCTAAGTAAAATTGCTTTCACTATGAAAAATAACTTCGTATACCACCTTCATTAAGGTGTTTATGGTCTAAACAGGAAACCCCATGAGGAAATATTAAATAAATCTACATTTTCTTGATTTTCATAAAGGAATAATTAACTAAACAATAGTTTAATTAATATTCCTGGTCATATTTAACCCAAAATAGGAAAATTAACTAGATAAATCACTATTTATCTTATTATGTTTAGGAATAATTATTTAAATAATATTCCTTGTTGAATTTTAATAAATCATTCATAAATAATTAAATAAATCATTGTTTATTTGATTATTACTCAACCACATCCTTAAAATAATAAATAAATCGTTTATTTATTTATTATTTACAAATAAAGGGGTTTGACCCAAGTCAAATTCTTTTTCCCTCCAACAAATATAATTAAATATTCCATAAAATTTGGATCTTGATTTGGTTAATAATATTTTAATTATGCACCAATATCTAGACTAACTCAATATTTTGTTGTAAATAGAAGAGGTTTTCCATTCATTCACTACCTTTTGTTGCCTAAATATCATTCTGGATCTATACTTTTGGTCTGCCTTTGATCCACCATCATTGTCATATTTTTCTATCTTTTTGCTTGTGAACTCCCTTTGAGTTCCTTTTTTTTTTGGGTTTTCTACACCATCAAGAGAAAGGGATTTTAGATCTGAAGTGCTGAGTACTTACAAGAACCCATCCCATTGAGAACTAGTAACATCCTTCTATGTTTTCCTCCCAGATGCCATTAATACAAAATTCATTCAACATATTCGTGTCTTGTCTATTGGATGCATGGAGAAAATATTGATTTTATTTACTTATTAATTTATTTTAATGCATGGATCTATATTTTTGCAACATTTATCTTGGTCAACTAATTGCAGATCTAAAGATATTGGTAACCATCTTTTCTATTAGGGCTGTTTGTTATGGATAGCTAAAGTGGTCTTTTTTTGTACACTTGCAATTAAGATTCATACTAACACAAATATTCTACCAATCATGAGTATTATCTTCCTCAAAATGAATTATGAAAACTGCATTCTTGAAGCCATATAGAAACAAGGTTGAAAATATATTCAATTAAAAGTGACAATGGAGTGGTTTGTATGCTATAGGTGATCCTACACCTGCTATAGAGTTCCCGCAACTTAGTTTCACACATAAGAAAACAATAGAATTTTCTTGTTTTGTGTAGTTGTTTCAAGGTTGAGAAAATGAATATATAGGCTAGTTTTTCTTCTACTTTGGGTCCATCACTATCAAGAATTATCTTCATTATTTTCCAAAAGAATAACTAATGCTAGGGTTTCCTAGGAATGCTAACAATAATGTTACTGCAATAATAGTGTTATCATTAAATGAAATAGCTCACCATCAAAATTTCTACAAAGCATCTTAGGAGTAACGTTAATCAATAGTTCCTTACCTCAATTACCTCATTATAAATAAAAGAGACATAATCATGTTTTCAAATCCACGACGTTAAATATGGATGGAAATAGGGAAAAATAAGAATGAAAAACTGATACATTCCCACAATGACCATCTTACCATTATCCATGGCTTGATGATTTATCTCTTGGAGGCATAATAGATATGGCAAGAAGAAAGAGAGAATCTCTTCGATCTAGGGCTCCAATATCTAACCTTCGGTGATGATTTCTTCAGCTTTATATTGGAAAGGATGATTAAGGGAAATTATAGGGTTTTTGTTCATGATATTGTACATGAGCTTCAACAATGGTTCCATAACAAGTTCCAATCATAAATTTTTCCTCTAATGGTATTTTAATTGGATCTTCTTCCCGAGATAAATTCTTTGTGGTAATAGGGTAATTTTTTGAATTCACTCCTCTCCCCAATCTAAAAGATATGTCATTAAATTCAATAGGGGAGTGACTGGGGAGGACAAATGTTTTGACTTGTTGTGAAAACGTCTTGTTTGGATTAAGGTTAGGTTTCACAAGTAGTTGGGACCATATTGGAGGATAAATTAGTAGTAAATTGGATAGGTATTGCAGTTCCTGTGGTTCAGGTAATTGATTTTGCATGGGAAAATTCCCTAAATAGGAGGCTCCAAACCATCCTTGAGTCATGGGGATATTTGATTGGAGGGAGAGGGAGGTTTTGGCCATAGGATAGGGTATTTAATTGGAGGGGCGCTATAATTTTTCCACGGAACTATAGGATTATGAATTTTTTGAGGAACTTGTTGAGGTGGATAAACATTAGTCCCAGTATTAAATGATGATGGGTTTTGAGTTATACCTAGTGGTAAATTTCTTAGCTTCGTACTTGATTCCTTGAATACTTATAGTAGTCCTGGAAACAATGGGTGATGATTTGTTGAGTGATCCTCCTCGAAAATACCTAAAAATCTCAACCCGTTAAGGGGACAATATCTGAGGGAGGTATTCTTCCTACAATTAGAGCAAAGTATTGGGAGTGATTCTACAATTTTAGTATGCTTTTGTTTTTCCTGAAAATCATTCAATTGTGAAATAAAAGAGCTAATAACATGATCATTTTTACTATTTTCAAATAGAATAATGATTTTTTCCTTTTGAGTTTCATTTAGATGATTTTAGTATCTCAACATCAACATTTGATATTATCCTCTAGATCCTCATTGAAAGATTCCCTGAAATACCATTTTCCTCTTCTCAACAAGCTTCTGGTATATTTTTTTGACGCATGGATGAACATATGAGGTAGTTCTTACAACATCCTAGTAATGAAAGCCTTTTTTAAAAAGATAAAAAAAATGGGTAGGAAGTAAATACATTCAAAGAATTTATTCAAAGGAAACAAAAACTTGCAGGAAAAAATACATAAAGAATCAAACCAGATTGTTGCAAGTTACCAAGGTCTATACCCTAAGCACCTCCCCGATAACAGTGCCAAAATTTTGGTTTTAGTATATGTTAAACTAATTGTTATAGGTCAATTTGGGCACCATTCCCAATGACCTAGTTAACTGGACATCATCTCCAGGACCAATGATCAAGGGTCTATCATTCCCTATAATTTCAGTTGCTACATGCCCTAAGACAAGAAACAACACAAATCAAGCAAGACTTTCATCAAGAAAAGGTTTCCATGGTTTGAAGCTTATTATATAGCATATGAGAGCACACCAACACAGGCTCTAAGGGGCCTAAGTGCATTGTATATGTAGGTAGCCCCATGCAAGGCTACTCTGCAAAGCACTTCCCGACATTCACAGGTGCGTTGGTCACATTGGGAGTGAAATTCTCATTGTTCCGGAATCTCCACTTGGCCAGTGCCTTCTAAAAGAGTTCACATGTGTCAAGCTTCGGATCCAAGTGTCCATTTGAAATCTACATGACTGGAAACATGTCCTGCATATTTTTGGAAAGTTATTGATTGAAAAAAAACCTACAGTTCATCTATAAATTGAACACAGATCTAAGTGTTTGGGAAGGAAGAATTTGATTAGAGAAATGCTGGAGGATTTTCAATTGAGAGCTAGATTTGTGAAGCTGCTGCTGGAGAGATTTATACTATGATGAGGCTTGGGAACTTTGCTGGAAGGTCACTTCAAATCAGTGACTAGGTTGTAACCTCTCCTTCTATCATCAATAAACAATACTTCTTATTTTTCCCTACATGCATCTGTATTGGCTTTGATTTTCTATACTGTAAGATCTTGGTTGATGAAAGTAGTTTATGCTTTACTGATTTCTATAACTAGCTTGAATATATATCTATATTAATGCATCTTCTGTTGTTTCAGTGTTCTTTCTTGCAGGAAGCATTCAGATCACAAACTGCTTGAATTTGAAGCTGCAACAGAAGCGACAGAAGGAGACATTTGGAAGCGACTGAACAAGAAAGCCTCCAATATTCTATGTATATCTGTTATGAGTTAGGAGAAATAGTCGTATAGTCTTTCACCTATTGTTCTAGACTAGCACCTATCTAGGGAAGCGTAATTTATACATAGATTACAATTCTTTCCCAACAAATTGGCAACTCCACTAGGGATCGAACCCAGAATCTCTGGTTTCACAAACCAGTGCCTTATCCATTGGGCATTCAACATGTTCTTTTGTAGGGTGCATTCAGAACATTCTTACTAATTTCACACAATCAACTGTTGAAGTTTGTGGGAAAAATAGGTTCAGAGCTCCAAAATGAAAATGGTAACTATGGAATGGTAAAAATAAATAGTGAAACTAATTTTTATAGTCATTTAATTGTTTGCAAGTAAAATTTATTGCTATGACTATAGTTTTATTATGTTTTTATCATGAAACATGTATTTTTAATCCATTTGATGTTGTTCTGAAGAGGAAACACAACTGATGAACAGATTAGTTGTCTAGATTTATTCAAAGTATGACTTGACCACAAAGCATACCTTTTCTCCTTATTTTTCGAGCTTTGTTAAAAAAAAAGAAGGATTTGAAGCGCACTTTTATCTCTTTTTCAAGCTTCAATAATAGCGAAAAAGGAGCCCCTAGAGTCTTCTTTCAGCTCTTTTCAGACTCCGATAATGTGAAAATATTACCGAGCACTTGTCTTTTCAAGCTCGTTAAAGTAAACGAATTCATATCTACTTAGTATAAGTTTAACCCTTTTCTGGACTGAGATGGATTATTTACGAAAAAGGAATACCTTGGTTAAACATGACCAAAGAGGTTCTCTCAGATATTATTTTACACCTTTTCAGATCTGAGTGAAAAATTTACACAAAAGTACTTTTGGAGTTCTCTTTCATCCTTTTGTTCAAACTCTCTAAATATGAAAAAGGACCAGGCTATCATTGTCGTTAAGCTCGTTAAAACATAAAATAGCGACATGCTTGTTGATCATGGCAAGAATGGAGTTTCATTTATCGCTAGACTTGTTAAATTATTAAATAGTGATACTTTATTCGCCTTAAGGGATGAATTATAGATCAAGAAAATGTTATCCACTTCAAGATTGTTAAAAGATAAAGAGGTATTGGTCAACAAATGACCAGGGAAAATTTGGGAAAAGTAAGTAAATTTTCTTTTTGGTAGCAAGTCTCTTTTGAACATGACACTTCTCTCACTCCATGTCCGTGACTGTTTGGGTTGGGTAATCATCTTGACAGTTCATTCACACCTATGGTTCATCATACCTTCACTTCAGTTTTGGGTCAATGCTGCCAACTCATCACAGTGTCACCGATATGTTTAAGAGAAGTCATACAGTGATTAAAAACTCATCCATATGCAATACTCGTAAACCTTCATTTTCATGACCGTCATCCCTAAGAATTTCTATATAAACTCATACCCTTGTCTCCGAAATCAGTAACTCATGTTTTTCAATAAGGTGACTTCCTGTTGACGACAAATCAATATCCAGGAAGTTCGCTTAGAAACATCAGATTCCAGTACCATGAGGCTTGTTACAGCATTGACAAGATCCTCGCTTCGAGGCCTTTGACCGAAATATTTTGTTTGGCATTCAACATAAAATCATCTATTCATGCCTTACGAAATGTACTGCATTACCTTGAGGGCCATTGAAATTAATGGTGGTTCTCTCGCGTTTGTTAACAACTCACATCATTGGTTGGTAATGAAACGATGTCTTTCCATGTTCGACGACAAATCATATATTCACATGGCTAGACTTGTACCTGAATGATCGAGTGAACGAGATAAGAAGACCCTAGATCTAGTTTCATCCATCTGGGCTGCGATTTCAGGATTTTTGTATACATCATCTATAAGGTGACCTTACATACATATTGTCATCCAAACATGGGCCTATATCTGTAGGCGCGTCTGCATCTGGGCAACAATCCAATGTAGATGAATTTTTGAATTATGTACATGTTATTATATTGTTTTATGCGCTGAACATGGGAATGCCTACCCTCAACAATTATGATCAATAGAGGATAAATCCTGATGAGATTTATTGTAATATTGATGCAGGTGACCACTCCACTTCGTTTCGAGACTCATCATAGTGTAAAGCATCTTAATCAAATGTTCTTATTATTTGGATCTCATGCTTTAGGGGGAAATTGTTATAGGTAAATTTGGGCACCATTCCCAATGACCTGGTTAACTGGACATCATCTCCAGGACCAATTATCAAGGGTCTATCATTCCCCATAATTTCAGTTGCTATATTCCCTAAGACAAGAAACAAGACAAATCAAGCAAGACTTTCATCAAGCAAAGGTTTCCATGGTTTGAAGCTTATTATATAGAATATGAGAGCTCACCAACGCAGGCTCTAAGTGGCATAAGTGCATTGCATATGCAGGTATCCCCATGCAAGGTTGCTCTGCAAAGCACTTCTCAACATTCATAGGTGCGTTGGTCACATTGGGAGCGAAATTCTCATTGTTCTGGAATCTCCACTTGGCCAGTGCCTTCTAGAAGATTTCACATGCGTCAAGCTTCGGATCCAAGTGTCCATTTGACATATACATGACTGGAAACATGTTAGGGGGCATTCGACATGTGCTCTTACAGGGGGCATTCAAAACATTCTTACTAATTTCACGCAATCAACAGTTGAAGTTCATGGGAAAAATAATTTCAGAGCTCCAAAATGCAAATGGTAACTATGGAGTGATAAAAATGAATAGTGAAACTACTTTTAATAGTCATTTAATTATTTGCAAGATAAATTTATTGCTATGAATATAGTTTTTATTATGTTTTTATCATGAAACATGTATTTTTAATCCATTTGATGTTGTTCTGAACAAGAAAATACAACTGATGAATAGATTAGTTGTGCAAATTTATTCAAAGAATAACTTGACCACAAAGCATACTTTTTCTCCTTATTTTACGAGCTTTGTTAAAAACGAAAAAGGATTTGAAGCGCACTTTTATCTCTTTTTCGAGCTTCGATAACAATGAAAAAGGAACCCTTGGAGTCTTCGTTCAGCTCTTTTCAGACTACGATAATGTGAAAATATTTCCGAGCACTTGTCTTTTCGAGCTCGTTAAAGTAAATGAATTGATATCTACTCAGTATAAGTTTAACCCTTTTTCGGACTGAGATGGATTATTTATGAAAAAGGAATGCCTTGGTTAAACATGAAAAAAGAGGTCCTCTCAAATATTATTTACACTTTTTTGGATCTGAGTGACAAATTTACGAAAAAGTACTTTTGGAGTTCTCTTTCGTCCTTTTTTTAAAACTCTCTAAATATAAAAAAGGACTGGGCTATCACTCTCGTTAAGCTCATTAAAACATAAAATAGCGACGGGCTTGTCGATCATGGCAAGAATCGAGTTTCATTCATCGCTAGACTCGTTAAATTATTAAATAGCGATACTTTATTCATCTGAAGGGTTGAATTATAGATCAAGAAAATGTTATCCTCCTCAATCCTGTTAAAAAATAAAGAGGTACTGGTTGACAAATGACCATGGAAAATTTGGGAAAAGTAAGTAAAGTTTCTTTTTGGTCGCAAGTCACTCTTGAACATGACACTTCTTTCACTCCATGTTCGTGAATGTTTGGGTTGGGTAATCATCTTGACGGTTCATTCACACCTATGGCTCATCATACCTTCACTTCAGTTTTGGGTCAATGCTGCCAACTCATTACAGTGTCGCTGATATGTTCAAGAGAAGTCATCCAGTGATTAAAAACTCATTCATCTACAATACTCGTAAACCTTCATTTTCATGACCATCATCCCTGAAAATTGCTATATCAAGTCATACCCTTGTCTTCGAAATCAGTAACTCCTATTTTACAATAAGGTGACTTCCTGTCAATGACAAATCAATATCCAAGAAGTTCACTTAGAAACATTAGATTCCAGTACCATGAGGCTTGTTACAACATCAACAAGATCCTCTCTTGCGGACCTTTGATAGAAAGATTTTGTTTGGTGTTCGACATCAAATCATCTATTCACGCCTTACGAAATGTATTACAGTACCTTGAGGACCATTGAAATTAATGGTGGTTCTCTCGTGCTTGTTAACATCACACATCATTGGCTGGTAATCAAACGATGCCTTTCCATGTTCAATGACAAATCATATAGTCGCATGGCTTGTAACCGAATGATCGAGTGAACGAGATAAGAAGAACCCGGATCTAGTTTCATCCATCCGGGTTGCGATTTCAGGATTATTGTACACATAATTTGTATAGTGACCTTACATACAGATTGTCATCCATACATGGGCCTATATCTGTAGGTGTGTCTGCATCTGGGCAACATTCCAATGTAGACGACTTTCTGAATTATGTACATGTTATTAGATTGTTTTATGTGCTGAAAATGGGAATGCCTACCCTCAGCAATTATGATCAATAGAGGATATATCATGATGAAATGTATTGTAATATTGATGCAAGTGACCACTCCACTTCATTTCCAGACTCATCACAGTGTAAAGCATCTCAATCAAATGTTCTTATTATTTGGATCGCATGCTTTAGGGGGCAATTGTTATAGGTAAATTTGGGCACCATTCACAATGGCCTAGTTAACTGGACATCATCTCCAGGACCAATGATCAAGGGTCTATCATTCCCTATCATTTCAGTTGCTACATGCCCTAAGACAAGAAACAAGACTAATATAGCAAGACTTTCAACAAGCAAATGTTTCCATGGTTTGAAGCTTATTATATAGCATATGAGAGCTCACCAACGCAAGCTCTAAGGGGCCTAAGTGCATTTCATATGCAGGTAGCCCCATGCAAGGCTGCTCTACAAAGCATATCTCAACATTCATAGGTGCGTTGGTCACATTGGGAGCGAAATTCTCATTGTTCCGGAATCTCCACTTGGCCAATGCCTTCTAGAAGAGTTCACATGTGTCAAGCTTCGGTTCCAAGTGTCCATTTGACATCTACATGAATGGAAACATGTCTTGCCTATTTTTGGAAAGTCATTATTTGAAAAACAACCTATAGTTCATCTATAAATTAAACACAGATCTAAGTGTTTGAAAAGGAAGAATTTGAGTAGAGAAATGCTGGAGAATTTTCAATTAAGAGCTTGGTTTGTGAAGCTACTGCTAGAGAGATTTATACTGTGATGAGGCTTGGGAACTTTGCTGGAAGGTCACTTCAAATCAGTCACTAGGTTGTAACCTCTCCTTCTATCATCAATAAAGAGTACTCCTTATTTTTCCCTACATGCATTTGTATTGGCTTTGATTTTCTATACTGTAAGATCTTGGTTGATGAATGTAGTTTATTCTTTACTGATTTAGCTAACTAGCTTGAATAGATATCTATACTATTGCATCTTCTGTTGTTTCAATGTTCTTTCTTGCAGGAAGCATTCAGCTCATAAACCATTTGAATTTGAAGCTACAACAAAAGTGACAGAAGGATCCATTTAGAAGCGACTAAACATGTAAGCCTCTAATCCTCTCCATATATCTATTCTGTGTTAGGAGAAATAGTCGTATAGTCTTTCACCTACTTTTCTAGACTAGCACCTGTCTAGGGAAGCGTAATTTATCAGTAGACTACAATTCTGGCCCAACAAATTGGCGACTCCACTGGGGAGAATTTCTCTTAGTTCTAGGTGTTTTAGCCTCTGATTTTCTTTGTTTGTCCACCCAGTAGCTGATACACATAAAGATTAAACTTTTTTAGAGCTTGATTTTCAAATATAATGAGTTAAACAATAGCATTTTTCTTTGTTTACTACACCCAATGCACCCTTAGACTGGACACAGTGCTTTGCAGAGCACTATCTCCCTTCCTAGCCTGCGTTGCAGAGAACTGTCTCCCCTTGGAGACTACGTTGACTCCTGAAAGTGGCCAAATTCCCTTGAATTTGACTTTGCAACTTGTTTTAGTTTTGTTTGCTGCTGTGTTCTGAAAATTTTGATGCTCAATTGACCAGTGACTCTATAGACTTCTTCCTCCTTTGGCTGAAAATTTGTTCAATGTTTGTTTAGAAAAGTTTTTCTTTATCATTGACAAGTTGATTTCAAAGTATTTTTTATGGTCGCATTAAGAATCATTTGCTTTCGAAATAGGAAATTGTCGTAAAATCTTCATTTCCTTGATAGGAAAAATTGTTGTTGAAATCCTTGTTTTTGCTTCAAAATACAAATTTTTGTTTGTATTCTTCGTTTCTCGAAAGTAAAAAGCATTTGAATTATTGATCTAGTGCACCTAGTTTCTTTTATGCATTCATAACATTAAGGAAACTAAAAAGAACAACTTGCATTTACATGTAGGATTGTGTGTGATTTGAAAAAGGAACATTAGGAAATATGCATTTAGTTTTTGATTCATTGATTTTTTTTTTTGTTCATTGATTTGTTTTCTCACGAACTATTTTCTCTCTTCCATTAGTAGCTAGGTTCTTCATTGAAAAAGTTGAAAGTGAAAGTTTGTTTATCATTCTTAGCTTGCATTTTAGGAATTTCATATACATCATCGCGGTGAATCTGAAAGGAAAATTGTTAAGCAAGATCAACATAAAATAAATCTCAATTTACTTAACAATGCTTTGGAACCATAACGATAACATTTAGAAGCTCTAGGCTAGAGACGTGTTCCAGCGTCATAAAAAAAAATAGTTTTCATTAAATTTTATGCGATACATTTCGAGTGTGATACCTCACTCCATGTACGTAAGTATATCGTAGCTCGTCCACGTACTTTCTGGTATATTAGGCGGTGTTACAGTACGATAAGTATAAAGGGGTGCTCTCACTATGCGCTTTCGCATCAGACAATGCTAATACGAACTTGGGCCTCCACGTACCTTCGGGTATATTTGGGAGGAAAACTTTTAGGTGCTATCCATTCATAGTGAACCGAGTCGACCGCCTTGACATTATGATATGTTGAACACAACATTCAGGGACATTTCTTGCTAGTACTTCTTCGTTCACTAGGAGGTATTCTGCATTTTACAGTTTCTTGGTAAACCCTTTTGCCTAGCATTACCATCTTTTTGTTTATTTGTTTTTTGGTTAAAATAAATTAGTAATTGTGGAAGAATGAAATCCTTTCCCCCGTCGTTCACGTACACATCGCTCTACCAAAACAACTACAATCAATACCTCTGGTGAAGCATCATCTTCCCATATACCAGAGTTAGCATAAGTTGTTTCTACAAATCCTGTTTTGTCTAATGTTGTCGAGACAGAGTCCTCACAGCTACTCGTGGTCACGATCCATCCAATCTATGAGACCATACCTCCTGAACCCAACGTTGTTCAACTGGAAGTTGATCGGGATCAAACTGTTCTTTAGGGGAAATTGTTATTGGTCAAACTGGACATCATCCCCAGGACCAATGAAATAGGGTCTATCATCCCCTTATATTTCTGTTGCAATACTCCCTAAGTGGAGAAAATCTTGATCCTGAAGTTGAACAACCGAAAGTTGTTTCTGTATTGGTCACTCCACAATCTATTGTAGCCATTCAGTCTCCCATATCACGCAGTTAACCACCTGAAATATAATTTGGGCTTGACGGAAAAGTTCTTCCACTTGGTTTGATTTCGTTTGAAGAAATATCACAGGATGAGACACCTTTAACTCAAACTCATTTTCGGTAGGAGCTTTACCTGTACAAGTCTTTTCCTCAATTAATTTCCTTTGATTTTGTTCATCCTGTTTCACTTTCAGTTCCCATAGATTCTATAGGGTATACAATGGGTCATTTGACCATGGCTGAGATAACATCCCAAACTGAACCATCTATTTCAGCTGCGACAACATCTGTTGTTGCTTCATCTTTGATGTTTTGTCCATTGAATTCATCCATGTCATCATCTGGAATCCTATCTAGTTCCTCCCTTATGAGTATTGAACAACTTGATCCTTTATTTACATCTTCAGTACAATATTTAAGCTGGTCCCATCAGTTATTCTCCTTGGTGGCTGGTGATTTCACAAAAATTACCCTCCAAAATTCCAAAATTCAATGAAAACCCTGGAGAAGACCCGTCAACACATGTTATAACTTATCATTTATGGTGCTCATCAAACTCCTTAAATGATGACTCCATTAGAATATGTCTTTTCCAGAGCACACTCACTACTCCAACTGCACAATGAGGATGGTTTATTTTTCTTGTGTCAACCTCGTTAAAAAAATGAAACAAGTACCTTTGAGTATAGTTCTTTTTTCTTGTGTCAACCTTGTTAAAAAATGAAACAAGGGCCTTTGAGGATAGTTCTTTTACTGTGTCAACCTCGTTAAAAATGAAACAGGTCATGAGCATAGTTCTTTTCCTGTGTCAAGCTTGTTAAAAAATGAAACAAATCCTCCCCTATAATAAACCTTCATTCCATCCAGCTATTAGTAACCAGTCATCTACTTAGATGAATCAAATGAAGCGTGGGGGGAACCTACTCTTGCAGGGGTCATTCGACATGTGCTCTTGTAGGGGGCATTAAAAGCATTCTTACTAATTGCACGCAATCAACAGTTAAAGTTCGTGGGAAAAATAAGTTCAGAGCTAGAAAATGCAAATGGTAACTATGGAGTGGTAAAAATGAACAGTGAAACTAATTTTAATAGTCATTTAATTATTTTCAAGTTAAATTTATTGCTATGACTATAGTTTTTATTATGTTTTTATCACGAAACAGGTATTTTTAATCCTTTTGATGTTGTTTTGAACAGGAAATACAACTGATGAACAGATTAGTCGTGCATATTTATTCAAAGAATGACTTGACCACAAAGCATCCTTTTTCTCCTGATTTTTCGAGCTTTGTTAAAAACTAAAAAGGATTTGAAGCGCACTTTTATCTCTTTTTGGAGCTTTGATAATAGCGAAAAAGGAACCCCTAGAGTCTTCTTTCAACTCTTTTCAGACTCCGATAATGTGAAAATATTGCCAAGCACTTGTATTTTTTAGCTCATTAAACTAAATGAATTGATATCTACTCAGTATAAGTTTAACCCTTTTTCGGACTGAGATGGATTATTTACGAAAAAGGAATACCTTGGTTAAACATGACCAAAGAGGTTCTCTTAGATATTATTTTACACTTTTTCGGATCTAAGTGACAAATTTACGAAAAATTACTTTTGCAGTTCTCTTTCGTCCATTTTTTCAAACTCTCTACATATGAAAAAGGACCCATCTATCACTGTCGTTAAGCTTGTTAAAACATAAAATAGTGATGGGCTTGTCGATCATGGCAAGAATCGAGTTTCATTCATCTCTAGACTCGTTAAATTATTAAATAGCGATACTTTATTCTCCCGAAGGGTTGAATTATAGATCAAGAAAATGTTATCCTGCTCAAGCTTGTTAAAAAATAAAGAGGTACTGGTCGACAAATGACCGGCGAAAATTTGGGAAAAGTAAGGAAAGTTTCTTTTTGGTAGCAAGTCGCTCTTGAACATGACACTTCTTTCACTCCATGTTCGTGAATGTTTGGGTTGGGTAATCATCTTGATGGTTCATTTGCACCTATGGTTCATCATACCTTCACTTCGATTTTGGGTCAATGCCGCCAACTCATTACAGTGTCGCCGATATGTTCATGAGAAGTCATACAGTGTTTAAAAACTCATCCATATGCAATACTCGTAAACCTTCATTTTCATGACCGTCATCCCTGAAAATTTCTATATCAAGTGATACCCTTGTGTCCGAAATCAGTAACTCCTGTTTTGCGATAAGGTGACTTCCTGTCGACGAGAAATCAATATCCAGGAAGTTCACTTAGAAACATGAGATTCCAGTACCATGAGGCTTGTTACAACACCGACAAGATCCTCGCTTCTGGACCTTTGACCAAAAGATTTTGTTTGGCGTTTGACATCAAATCATCTATTCATTGCTTGCGAAATGTACTGCAGTACCTTGAGGTCCATTGACATTAATGGTGGTTCTCTTGCGTTTGTCAACAACACACATAATTGGCTAGTAATCAAACAATGTCTTTCCATGTTCAATGACAAATCATATATTCGCATGGCTAGACTTGTACCCGAATGATCGAGTGAACGAGATAAGTAGACCTCGGATCTAGTTTCATCCATCCGAGCTGCGATTTCAACATTGTTGTACACATCATCTGTACAGTGACCTTACATACAGATTGTCATCCAAACATGGGCCTATATCTGTAGGCGTGTCTGCATCTGAGCAACATTCCAATGTAGATGACTTTCTGAATTATGTCCATGTTATTAGATTGTTTTATGTGCTGAACATGGGAATGCCTACCCTCAGCAATTATGATCAATAGAGGATATATCATGATGAAATGTATTGTAAGATTGATGCAGGTGACCACTCCACTTCGTTTGCAGACTCATCACAGTGTAAATCATCTTAATCAAATGTTCTTATTATTTGGATCTCATGCTTTAAGGGGAAATTGTTATAGGTCAATTTGGGCACCATTGCCAATGACCTGGTTAACTGGAAATCATCTCTAGGACCAATTATCAAGGGTCTATCATTCCATATCATTTTAGTTGCTACATTCCCTAAGACAAGAAACAAGAAAAATCAAGCAAGACTTTCATTAAGCAAAGGTTTCCATGGTTTGAAGCTTATTATATAGCATATGAGAGCTCACAAACACAGGCTCTAAGGGGCCTAAGTGCATTGCATATGCAGGTAGCCCATGCAAGGCTACTCTGAAAAGCACTTCCCAAAATTCACAGCTGCGTTGGTCACATTGGGAGTGAAATTGTCATTGTTCCAGAATCTCCACTTGGCCATTACCTTCTAGAAGAGGTCACATGTGTCAAGCTTCAGATCCAAGTGTCCATTTGACATCTACATGACTGGAAATATGTTTTGCCTATTTTTGGAAAGTTATTAATTGCAAAACAACCTATAGTTCATCTATAAATTGAACACAGATCTAAGTGTTTGAAAAGGAAGAATTTGAGTAGAGAAATGATGGAGAATTTTCAATTGAGAGCTTGGTTTGTGAAACTACTACTGGAGAGATTTATACTGTGATGAGGCTTGGGAGCTTTGCTGGAAGGTCACTTCAGATCAGTCACTAGGTTGTAACCTCTCCTTCTATCATCAATAAAGAGTACTTATTATTTTTCCCTACATGCATCTGTATTGGCTTTGATTTTCTATACTGTAATATCTTGGTTGATAAATGTAGTTTATGATTTACTGATTTAGCTAACTAGCTTTAATAGATATCTATATTATTGCATCTTCTGTTGTTTTAGTGTTCTTTCTTGCAGGAAGCATTCAGCTCATAAATTTCTTGAATTTGAAGTTGCAACAGGGGTGACAGAAGGAGCCATTTGGAAGCAACTGAAAAAGTAAGCCTCCAATCCTCTTTGTATATCTATTCTAAGTTAGGAGAAATATTCATATAGTATTTCACCTATTTTTGTAGAACAACACTGGTCTAGGGAAGCGTAATTTATCTGTAGATTACAATTCTGGACCAACAAATTGGCGACTCTGCTTGGGAGAATTTCTCTTAGTTGTAGGTTTTTTAGCCTCTGATTTGCTTTGTTTATCCACCCAGTAGCTGTTACACATAAAGATTAAAATTTTTCAGAGCTTAATTTTCAAAGCCAGTGAGTTAAACAATAGCATTTTTCTTTTTTTACTGTGTCCAACGCACCCTTAGACTGGACACAGTGCTTTGGAGAGCACTGCCTCCCTTCTTAGCTTGCATTGCAGAGCTCTGTCTCCCCTTGGAGACTACGTTGAATCCTGAAAGTGAGAAAATTCCCTTGAATTTGACTTTGCCACTTGCTTCAGTTTTGTTTGCTGCTGTGTTCTGAAAATTTTGATGGTCAATTGACCAGTGACTCTATATACATCTTCCTCCTTTGGCTGAAAATTTGCTCAATGTTTGTTTAGAAAAGTTTTTCCTTATCATTAACAAGTTGATTTCAAAGTATTTTTTATGGTCGCATTTAGAATCATTTTCTTTCGAAATAGGAAATTGTTGTAAAATATTCATTTCCTTGATAGGAGAAATTTTTGTTGAAATCCTCATTTTTCCTTCAAAAGAGAAATTGTTGTGTGTATTCTTTGTTTCTCGAAAGTAAAAAGCATTTGAATTATTGATCTAGTGCACCTATTTTCTTTTCTGCATTCATAACATTAAGGAAATTGAAAATAAAAACTTGCATTTGCATGTAGGATTGTGTGTGTTTTGGAAAAGGAACATTAGGATTGTGTTTTTTTCCATTGATTTGTTTGCTCACGAACTATTTTCTCTCTTCCCTTAGTAGCTAGGTTCTTCATTGAAAAAGCTAAAAGTGAAATTTTGTTTATCAGTCTTAGCTTGCATTTTAGGAATTTCATATACATCATCGTGGTGAACCTGAAAGGAAAATTGTTAAGCAAGATCAACATAAAATAAATCTCAATTTACTTAACAATGCTTAGGAACAATAACGATAACATTTATAAGGTCTAGGCTAGAGACGTGTTCTGGCGTCGTAAAACATAGCAATTGTCGTTAAATTTTCTGTGATACATTCCGAGTGTGATACCTCACTCCACGTAGGTAAGTTTATCGTAGCTTGTCCACGTACTTTTGGGTATATCAGGCGGTGTTACAGTATGATAAGTATAAAGGGGTTCTCTCACTCTGTGGTTTCACATAAAATAGCACTAATACAGACTTGGGCCTCCATGTACCTTCAGGTATATTTGGGAGGACAACGTTTAGGTGCTATCCATCCATAGTGAATCGAATCGGCCGCCTTGAAATTGTGATACACCAAACACAGCATTCGGGGAGATTGCTTACCCTTACTTCTTGGTTCACCAGGAGGTATTATACAGTTCACAGTTTCCTGGTAAACCCTTTTGCCTAGCATTACAATATTTTTTTTTATTTTTATTTTGGTTAAAATAAATCAGTAATCGTGGAAGAACAAAATCCTTTCCCCCGTCGTTCGCATAGACATCGCTCTACCGAAACCAGTACTATTAGTAGCTCTGGTGAAGCATCATCTTCCCATATACCAGAGTTAGCACAATTTGTTTCTACAAATCCTGGTTTGTCTATTGTTGTTGGGAAAGACTCCTCACAGCTACTCGTGGTCACGATCCATCCAATCTATGAGACCATACCTCCCGAACCCAACATTGTTCATCTGGAAGTTGATCCGGATCCCATTGTGCTTTAGTGGGCAACTGTTATTGGTAAAACTGGACATCATCCCTAGGACAAATGAAATAGGGTCTATCATCCCCTTATATTTCTGTTGGTATATTCACTAAGTGGAGAAAATCTTGATCTCGAAGTTGAACAACCCAAAGTTGTTTCTGTATTGGTCACTCCACAATCTATTGTAGCCATTGAGTCTCCCATATTGCGCAGTCAACCACCTTAAATATACTTTGGGCCTGATGGCGAAGTTCTTCCACCTGGTTTGATTTCGATTGAAGAAATATCGCAAGATGGGACACCTTTAACTCCAACTCATTTTCGGTAGGAGCTTTACCTATACGAGTCTTTTCCTCAATCACTTTCCTCTACTTTTGTTGATCCTGTTTCACTTTCAGTTCCCGTAGATTCTGTAGGGTATAAACT
The DNA here is from genome assembly GCA_034641835.2 of Pinus albicaulis. Lineage (NCBI taxonomy): Eukaryota > Viridiplantae > Streptophyta > Pinopsida > Pinales > Pinaceae > Pinus > Pinus albicaulis. Next base: position 653,753,519 of record CM076571.1, read on the forward strand.
GGGTCATTTGGCCATGGTTGAGATAACATCCCAGACTGAACCATCTATTTCAGCTGCGACAAAATCTGTTGTTGCTTCATCTTCAATTTTTTGTCCATTGACTTCACCCATGTCATCATCTGGAATCCTATCTGGTTCCTCCCTTATGAGTACTGAATAACTTGATCCTTTATTTACATATTCAGTACAATATCAAGCTGGTCCCATCAATTATTCTCCTTGGTGGTCGGTGATTTCACAGAAATTACCCTATGAAATTCCAAAATTCAATGAAAACCCTGGAGAAGACCCGTCAACGCATGTTATAACTTATCATTTATGTTGCTTATCAAACTCCTTAAATGATGACTCTGTTAGACTATGTATTTTCCAGAGCACGCTCACTAATCCAACTGCACAATGAGGATGGTTCTTTTTTCTTGTGTCAACCTCGTTAAAAAAATGAAACAAGTACCTTTGAGTATAGTTATTTTTTCTTGTGTCAACCTCGTTAAAAAATGAAACAAGTGCCTTTGAGGATAGTTCTTTTACTGTGTCAACCTCGTTAAAAAATGAAACAGGTCATGAGCATAGTTCTTTTCCTGTGTTAAGCTTGTTAAAAAATGAAACAAATCCTCCCCTATAATAAACCTTCATTCCATCTAGCTATTACTAAACAGTAATATACTTATATGAATTAAATGAAGCTTGGGGGGCACCTATTCTTGCAGGGAGAATTCGACATGTGCTCTTGCAGGGGGCATTCAAAACATTCTTACTAATTGCACGTAATCAACAGTTGAAGTTCATGGGAAAAATAAGTTCAGAGCTCCAAAATGCAAATGGTAACTATGGGGTGGTAAAAATGAATTGTGAAACTACTTTTAATAGTCATTTAATTATTTGCAAGTTAAATTTGTTTCTATTACTATAGTTTTTATTATGTTTTTATCATGAAACAAGTATTTTAAATCCATTTGATGTTGTTCTGAATAGGAAATACAATTGATGAACATATTAGTCATGCAGATTTATTCAAAGAATGACTTGACCACAAAGAATACTTTTTCTCCTTATTTTTCGATCTTTGTTAAAAACGAAAAAGGATTTGAAGCGCACCTTTATCTCTTTTTTGAGCTTTGATAACAGTGAAAAAGAAATCCCTGGAGTCTTTTTTCAGCTCTTTTCAGAATCCAATAATGTGAAAATATTGTCGAGCACTTGTCTTTTTGAGCTCGTTAAAGTAAATGAATTGATATCTACTCAGTATAAGTTTAACCCTTTTCTGGACTGAGATGGATTATGTACGAAAAAGGAATACCTTGGTTAAACATGACCAAAGAGGTTCTCTCAGATATTATTTTACACTTTTTCGGATCTGAGTGACAAATTTACAAAAAAGTACTTTTGGAGTTCTCTTTCATCCCTTTTTTCAAACTCTCTAAATATGAAAAAGGATCGGGCTATCACTGTCGTTAAGCTCGTTAAAACATAAAATAGCGATGGGCTTGTCGATCATGGCAAGAATTGAGTTTCAATCATTGCTAGACTCGTTAAATTATTAAATAGCGATACTCTATTCACCCAAAGGGTTGAATTATAGATCAAGAAAATGTTATCCTCCTCAAGCTTGTTAAAAAATAAAGAGGTACTAGTCGACAAATGACCAGGGAATATTTGGGAAAAGTAAGTAAAGTTTCTTTTTGGTAGCAAGTCGCTCTTGAACATGAAGCTTCTTTCACTCCATTTCCATGGTTGTTTGGGTTGGGTAATCATCTTGACGGTTCATTCACACCTATGGTTCATCATACCTTCACTTCGGTTTTGGGTCAATGCTGCCAAATCATCAGAGTGTCGCTGATATGTTCAAAATAAGTCATCCAGTGATTAAAAACTCATCCATATGCAATACTCATAAACCTTCATTTTCATGACCGTCATCCCTGAAAATTTCTATATCAAGTGATACCCTTGTCTCCGAAATCAGTAACTCCTGTTTTGAAATAAGGTGACCTCCTGTCGACAACAAATCAATATTTAGGAAGTTCACTTAGGAACATCAGATTCCAGTACCATGAGGCTTGTTACAGCATCGACAAGATCCTCGATTCTGGACCTTTGACCGAAATATTTTGTTTGGTGTTCGACATCAAACCATATATTCATGCCTTACAAAATGTACTACAATACCTTGAGGGCCATTGACATTAATGGTGGTTCTCTTGTGTTTGCTAACAACACACATCATTGGTTGGTAATCAAATGATGTATTTCCATGTTCGACGACAAATCATATATTCGCATGGCTAGACTTGTACCCGAATGATCGAGTGAATGAGATAAGAAGACCTCAAATCTAGTTTCATCCATCCGGGCTCCGATTTCAGGATTTTTGTACACATCATCTGTATGGTGGCCTTGCATACATATTGTCATCCATACATGGGCCTATATCTATAGGTGTGTCTGCATCTCGACAACATTCCAATGTAGACGACTTTCTGAATTATGTACATGTTATTAGATTGTTTTATGTGTTGAACATGGGAATGCCTAACCTCAGCAATTATGATCAATAGAGGATATATCATGATGAAATGTATTGTAAAATTGATGTAGGTGACCACTCCTCTTCATTTCCAGACTCAGCACAGTGTAAATAATCTCAATCAAATGTTCTTATTATTTGGATCTCATGCTTTAGGGGGAAATTGTTAGAGGTCAATTTGGGCACCATTCCCAATGACCTGGTTAACTAGACATCATCTCCAGGACCAATGATCAAGGGTCTATCATTCCCTATCATTTCAATTTCTACATGCCCTAAGATAAGAAACAAGACAAATCAAGCAAGACTTTCATCAAGCAAAGGTTTCCATGGTTTGAAGCTTATTATATAGCATATGAGAGCTCACCAACGTAGACTCTAAGTGGCCTAAGTGCGTTGCATATGCATGTAGCCCCATGCAAGGATACTCTGCAAAGCACTTCCCAACATTCACAGGTGCATTGGTCACATTGGGAGCGAAATTCTCATTGTTCTGGAATCTCCACTTGGCCAGTGCCTTCTATAAGAGTTCACATGTGTCAAGCTTCGGATCCAAGTGTCCATTTGACATCTACATGACTAGAAACATGTCTTGCCTATTTTTGGAAAGTTATTGATTGCAAAAAAACCTACAGTTCATCTATAAATTGAACACAGATCTAAGTGTTTGAAAAGGAAGAATTTGAGTAGAGAAATGCTGGAGAATTTTCAATTGAGAGCTTGGTTTGTGAAGCTACTGCTGGAGAGATTTATACTGTGATGAGGCTTGGGAACTTTGCTAGAAGTTCACTTAAAATCAGTCACTAGGTTTTAACCTCTCCTTCTATCCTCAATAAAGAGTACTTCTTATTTTTCCCTACATGCATCTGTATTGGCTTTGATTTTCTATATTGTAAGATCTTGGTTGATGAATGTAGTTTATGCTATACTGATTTAGCTAACTAGCTTGAATAGATATCTATATTATTGGATCTTTTGTTGTTTTAGTGTTATTTCTTGCAGGATGCATTCAGCTCATAAACCGCTTGAATTTGAAGCTACAACATAAGTGACAGAAGGAGCCATTTGGAAGCGACTGAACAAGTAAGCCTCCAATCCTCTCTGTATATCTTTTCTGAGTTAGGAGAAATAGTCATATAGTCTTTCACCTATTTTTCTAGACTAGCACCTATCTAGGGAAGCGTAACTTATCCGTAGATTACAATTTTGGCCCAATGGATAAGGCATTGGTCTGCGAAACCAGAGATTCTAGGTTCGATCCCCAGTGGAGTCGCCAATTTGTTGGGCTAGAATTGTAATGAAACAGGCGATGAGGATGGTTATTTTTCTTTGTGAACCTCGTTAAAAAATGAAATAGAATTATGAGGAAGGTTCTTTTTCCCTATGTCAACCTCGTTAAAAAATGAAACAGGCGATGAGGATGGTTCTTTTCCTTTGTCAACCTCGTTAAAAAATGAAATAGGTTATGAGGACAGTTATTTTTTCTTGTGTCAACCTCATTTTAAAAATGAAACAAGTACCTATGAGGATAGTTATTTTTTCTTGTGTCAACCTCGTTAAAAAATGAAACAAGTGCCTTTGAGGAAAGTTCTTTTATTGTGTCAACCTCGTTAAAAAATAAAACAAGTCATGAGCATATTTCTTTTCTTATGTCAATCTCTTTAAAAAATGAAACAAATCCTCCCCTATAATGAACCTTCATTCCATCCAGCTATCAGTAACTAATATTCTACTTAGGTGAATGAAATGAAGTTTGGGGGGCATCTTCTCTTGCACGAGGCATTCGACATGTGCTCTTATAGGGGGAATTCAAAACATACTTACCAATTGCACGAAATCAACAACTAAAGTTCATGGGCAAAATCAGGTTCAGAGATCCAAAATGCCAATGGTAACTATGGAATGGTAAAAATGAATAGTGAAACTACTTTTTATAGTCATTTAATTGTTTGCAACTTAAATTTATTGCTATGACTATAGTTTTATTATGTTTTTATCATAAAGTAGGTATTTTTAATCCATTTGATGTTGTTCTGAATAGGAAATACAACTGATGAACAGATTAGTCGTGCAGATTTATTCAAAGAATGATTTGACCACAAAGCATACCTTTTCTCCTTATTTTTCGAGATTTGTTAAAAATGAAAAAGGATTTGAAGCGCACTTTTATCTCTTTTTCAAGCTTTGATAACATCGAAAAAGGAACCCCTGGAGTCTTCTTTCAGCTCTTTTCAGACTCCGATAATGTGAAAAGATTGCCGAGCACTTTTCTTTTCGAGCACGTTAAAGTAAATGAATTGATATCTACTCAATATAAGTTTAGCCCTTTTTCGGACTGAGATGGATTATTTACGAAAAAGGAATACCTTGGTTAAACATGACAAAAGAGGTTCTCTTAGATATTATTTTACACTTTTTCGGATTTGAGTGATAAATTTACGAAAAATTACTTTTGGAGTTCTCTTTCGTCCTTTTTTTCAAACTCTCTAAATATGAAAAAGGATTGAGCTATCACTGTCGTTAAGCTCGATAAAACATAAAATAGCGACGAGCTTGTCGATCATGGCAAGGATCGAGTTTTATTCATCGCTAGACTCGTTAAATTATTAAATAGTGATACTTTATTCACCCGAAGGGTTGAATTATAGTCAAGCTTCTTAAAAAATAAAGAGGTACTGGTCGACAAATGACCAGGGAAAATTTGGGAAAAGTAAGTAAAGTTTCCTTTTGGTAGAAAGTCGCTCTTGAACATGACACTTCTTTCACTCCATGTTCGTGACTGTTTGGGTTGGGTAATCATCTTGACGGTTCATTCACACTTATGGTTCATCATACCTTCACTTTGGTTTTTGGTTAATGCTGCCAAGTCATCACAGTGTTGCCGATATGTTCAAGTGAATTCATCCAGTGATTAAAAACTTATTCATCTGCAATACTTGTAAATCTTCATTTTCATGACCGTCATCCCTGAAAATTGCTATATCAAGTCATATTCTTATCTCCGAAATCAATAAATCCTTTTTTGCAATAAGGTGACTTCCTGTTGATGAAAAATCAATATCTAGGAAGTTCACTTAGAAACATCAAATTCCAGTACGATGAGGCTTGTTACAACATCGACAAGATCCTCGCTTCTGGACCTTTGACCGAAAGATTTTGTTTGGCATTTGGCATTAAATCATCTATTCACACCTTATCAAATTTACTTAACAACTTACATCATTTCTTGGTAATAAAATGATATCTTTCCATGTTTGACGACAAATCATATATTCGCATGGCTAGACTTGTACCTGAATAATCGAGTGAACGAGATAAGAAGACCCCAGATCTAGTTTCATCCATCTGGGCTGTGATTTCAGGATTGTTGTACACATCATCTGTACGGTGACCTTACATACAGATTCTCATCCATACATGGGCCTATATCTGTAGGCATGTCTACATCTGGGAAACATTCCAATGTAGACGACTTTCTGAATTATGTACATGTTATTAGATTATTTTATGTGATGAACATGGGAATGCCTACCCTCAGCAATTATGATCAATAGAGGATATATTAAGATGAAATGTATTGTAATATTGATGCAGGTGACCACTCCGATTCATTTCCAGACTCATCACAGTGTAAATAATCTCAATCAAATGTTCTTATTATTTGGATCTGATGCTTTAGGGGGGAATTGTTAGAGGTCAATTTGGGCACCATTCCCAATGACCTGGTTAACTAGACATCATCTCCAGGACCAATGATCAAGGGTTTATCATTCCCTATCATTTCAATTGCTACATGCCCTATGACAAGAAACAAGACAAATCAAGCAAGACTTTCATCAAGCAAAGGTTTCCATGGTTTGAAGCTTATTATATAGCATATGAGAGCTCACCAACACGGGCTCTAAGGGGCCTAAGTGGGTTGCATATGTAGGTAGCCCCATGAAAGGCTGCTCTGCAAAGCACTTCCTGACATTCACAGGTGCATTGGTCACATTGGGAACGAAATTCTCATTGTTCCGGAATCTCCACTTGGCCAGTGCCTTCTAGAAGATTTCACATGTGTCAAGCTTCGAATCCAAGTGTCCATTTGACATCTAAATGACTGGAAACATTTCTTGCCTATTTTTGGAAATTTATTGATTGCAAAACAACTTACAATTCATCTATAAATTGAACATAGATCTAAGTGTTTGGGAAGGAAGAATTTGAGTAGAGAAATGATGAAGGATTTTCAATTGAGAGCTAGATTTGTGAAGCTGCTGCTGGAGAGATTTATACTATGATGACGCTTGGGAACTTTGCTAGAAGATCACTTCAAATCAGTGACTAGGTTGTAACCTCTCCTTCTATCATCAATAAAGAGTACTTCTTATTTTTCCCTACATGCATCTGTATTGGATTTGATTTTATATACTATAAGATCTTGGTTGATGAATGTAGTTTATGCTTTACTGATTTAGCTAACTAGCTTGAATAGATATCTATATTATTGCATCTTCTATTGTTTCAGTGTTCTTTCTTGCATGAAGCATTCAACTCACAAACCACTTGAATTTCAAGTTGCAACAAAAGTGACAGAAGGATCCATTTGGAAGCGACTGAACAAGTAAGCCTCCAATAATCTCTGTATATATGTTCTGAGTTCGTAGAAATAGTCATATAGTCTTTCACCTATTATTCTAGACTAGCACCTATCTAGGGAAGTGTAATTTATCCGTAGATTACAATTCTGGCCCGACACTAATGACCCAACATCATTGTGTCAATCCAAGGTCCGTAGACTTCGAGACCTGACACAATATGTGCCAAATAAAGACTCCAGAGACCTGCAAAGAATCAAACACTATTCTATTCCAAATTCTTCCTATTCTTATCATCCAATTCCTACAAATATTGATTAGAATTTGTCTTATTCTTGCAATCAAATGGAAATTATTAAATAAACCCTACATAAAAATAAAATAGAAACCTAACATTGAATTCTAACTAAAATGAGAAATCCAAATGTAAATACTTGTTGCAACAAAAAGCAAGACAATTTAAATTCTATTCAATCCACTCGAAATCAATTCTTTCACATTCAACCAAGTCTATTGTGATTATGCATTTGGTCCTATTGCTAACACATATTTGTGTGAAATCGGAAGGATAAGTGTTTGAAATTTTCTCAAAACACACTTCAGTCTAATGTGAATATGCTACATGTACACGTAAACAATGTCATCAGTCAGAATTACACTTGATTTATTCTCTGCAAACTTCCATACAATCTTCACAAATAAATTCTGGAAACAATGTGTTTCCACTATTCACTGAAAAGAGCACAAGAAATATATGTTATAGGAATGAAAATGTCAAAAAACCACCACACACACACACACACACACACACACATATATTCTATTTAAGTAAACTCTTGGCACAAATTTTAATTCAATAGATATTAAAAAGCAAAAATTCCAAAAAGAACCATGTTATGAATACCCTGTAGAGACTAATATGAAGTGAGAGTTCTTTAATAAAATCTAGAGGATGTGTACTTTATGTTCAAAATGTTCCAACATAGAGATCTATGCGAATTTATAATACCACATAAATATTGAAATCTAATATTCCACTCATACCTGTCTCATGTTTTAATATATAGAGTGCTTTATCTTGTATACTGTATTTCTAAAATTTCTGAAATAAATATAGTTCAATATCAACACAAGTGCATCTTGCAATTACAATGATTCCAATGAACCCTAGTTCATAATAGACCTACTACAACTCAGGTTTCCATTCTATACCTTGATGGTTCTAGTGAATTTCATATTGCAAATCAATAAAAGGGGTTTAGATCATGATAAATATGCTTGCAAGTCGTATTACCATTCAATGAAAGGATTTAGGTCACAATTATCTTTGCATTAACAATTTATGTAATGTATCGAGATTGAAACCATAAACTCACGAAACAGAGTTTACATCACTTTTTCACCATGCAAAAGAATTTTTGTAAGGTAGAGTTAAAACTCATGCAACACTTACAAATATGGTTAATATTTCTTTGCAATGGTTATACGACGAGATCCATGTACATATATAGATACAATGATGATACAATGAAGGATTCGATTAAGAAAAGAAATGTACACAACCTCTATAACTCACAACACGCCACAATCCTCCATATATGAGAAAAATACTATGGATTTAGCACATAAAACGTTAAAACATCAAACATAGGAAGCATATCCATAACACATACGAGAAAATAAACATAGAGTAGGAGGAAATGGGATTGGTTGGTGGGCGCAACCAACCAAATTGTGCCTCTTGTAAGTGATTTAAGTCACAAAGTAGTTATTAAACATCAAATGCACAAATAATTAAAATAGAGCCTGACATGATAATTTTAGTCGCACAGTCTTTTACATCATGAAAAAAATTCTTAGGGTCTCATTACAAAGAAAATATTGACCCTAGAGGTCAAATCTATGGTATGAGAGAGCCCGACACTTCAAAGTTATTCTTACTCCTATTGATAAATCTAGGGCATAGCAATTAAGTGATTTCTCTTCTATTAGTATCTTCTTGTGAGTGTTTTTACTTCTTTTGATTAGGATCTTATTTTACTTAGGTTATTAGTGTTATTATTCATCAAATATTTACCAATACATAAACCATAAAGAGACATGATGCAAAAAATATAGGCTATTATCTAGGGCCAAAACCTCTCCCACTTGAGAGGAAAAACTGGACAAATTCATCTTCTTATAGAGATTCCAATTGACGAATACCAAGACCAAGACCCTTGATCTATTTTCCACTCAAAGACCAAGACACAAGCTCCCTTGATGATATCCTTGAATATTGTAAACCTTCTACTTCTTCTTCCATCTTGGACACCCTTCAATGTTGACCTACTTTTGCTTCAAACCTATATCTTATTTTGGCCCTAATTCCAACATTTGAGAAGTGTGATAATCAACTTCTACACCTTGTTACCTCTTTGCTTACTAGGGGAGACTCTATCACATATTTTTTCTTGATGACTCAAGCTTATATAAGTGACTTTTCCAACCTTGGATCCTCCAGAAATACTCTCTTTTACCTTTGTAATAGGTGTTTCTTCCTTACTTTGCATGTGTCACAAAAAAAATCCCAAAACAATCCTAAAATAATTCAATCTTCTTCTCCCTTTACTTGTTGGTTTGGGCTGAATTACTTGACCCTTTTCACACTTATTCAAAACAAATATGATAATAGAATTGATTTCTCTTAAATGTGGACATGTTTCTCTATTTATAGTTCTTGTAGCCTCACAATAAGTCAACTTGTCATCTAGCTAGGCCGACGTGTGATTTGGAGAATTATTATTATTCCTTTTGAAGCCAACATGAAGGGAGATAGTGGTGCTTGTCTTAGAGGGATATTTATGCTTATCTAATGACTCATACAAAATGTGATATTCCCAAGAAGGGGTTTTGGAAATATGATGCAGAGTGTTGTCCTTGATGGCAACTCACTAAATGAAGATGAAGACATGTGACAGTTGACATGTGTTGTCCTTGATGGCAATACACCTGATGAAGTTATTCTTGACTTGATGGACTTGGTAAACGATGTATATCTGATATGATATGATGTTTGTTGACAATATGATGCTGAGTGTTGTCCTTGAAAGGTAACTCACTTGATGAAGATGATGGCAACTTATTTGATGAAGTTGTGCTTGCTAGAATATGTTCTTGATGAAGAAAATATGATGTATCCACAGTATGTACAGAAGGCAATGAAGAAAGGAATTCAGAATGTGCTCAAAATATGATGAAAAGAGTATGTCTCTTTGTATACGCGGATCTGTCTAAGGGAAGTCGCGTATGCACGCAGAAAGGAACGTTCCAAGTCGCGTATGGGCAAAAGCGCTCAAAAAGTGCAAAACCAGGGGTAACCACCATGGTATTGACCCATTGTATTGGGTAATGATCCGCCCAATTGACCCCGTCTAATGTAGTTTTGGGCTCATGGTTTTGGTTTGGCTCATGGTATTGAAAAAGGGGCTCATGGTATTGAAAAAGTAAAAAGTTTGATAAAGTCCTAAATACTGATTCACCCCCCCCCCTCTCAGTATTTTTCCCAACAATTGGTATCAGAGCAGGTCCTTCTGCAGAAGCTTGATCGCTTGAAGGAGATCCATCGCAATGGGAAGTCAAGAAGGAGTAATGTCTATAAAGCCACCTCTATTCAATGGAAGCAATATGATATTCTGGAAGGTACGAACAAAAGCATATCTGCAAAGTCTTGGTGCAGATGTATGGGCAATCGTGCAAGAAGGTTATCAATACCCGGCAAATATTCCTACTGATGCAGCTGAAAGAAAGAAGTATGAAATCAATGCCAAAGCAGTGAATGTCTTATTGGGAAGCATGTCTCAATCAGAATTTGCTAAAGTGATGCAGCTACATTCAGCAAAAGAAATATGGGACAAAATCATTCTAAGCTATGAAGGAGACACAAAGGTAAAAAGTGCAAAACTCAAAACTCTTAGAATTGAATATGAAAATTTGAAGATGCATAGTGATGAGAGTGTTTCCAGTTTCTTTCTTCGTCTGGATGATATTGTAAATCGAATGAGAAATTTGGGTGAAACCATAACTGATACTACTCTGGTGGAAAAGGTCTTAAGATCATTGACTTCAAAATTTGACTCTAAAGTTTCAACTATTGAAGAAAGGCAAGATTTGCAAACTCTTACTATTGTTCAATTACATGGTACTCTGACTGCTTTTGAAATGAGACAAGGAGGCCCTTCTCAAGTAAGAGAAGCTGCTTTTAAGGCATCTACAAAAGGAAAGGAAAAAGAAGTTGTCAAAGAATCCAGCTATATATCCGATGAAGAAGAAGCGAATTTCGTGAGAAAGCTCCAACTAGGCACTGGAAGATTCAAAGGTAAGCTTCCCTTCAAATGTTTTGAGTGTGGAAAAGTTGGTCACTATGCTGCTAAATGTCCTTATAGAGAAAAACATGGTAAAGGGAAACAATTTGAAAATAGAAAGAGTTATTATGCAAAAGAAGATGATGATGAAGTGTCCAGTGAAGATGAAGAAGATTCTGACCAAGATCTGAAAGTGCTCATGGCTAAGAAGCAAAAGAAGAAGGTTACTCAAGGAAAGGAGATACCTCATAAATCATGTATAGCAAAAATTGAAGAAGATGAAACAGATTCCGACGAAGATCTACAAGCACTCATGGCAAAGAAGAAAAAGGAGAAGGCCACGTGTAATACTCTTCTTTGTGCAAACAATAGTAAAGATAGTGAAAGTAAAATTGTGGATCTAGAAGAAGCTCTCAAGATTAAAGTTGAAGAAATGCAAAGTTCGTATAATAATCAAGAAACTATCTACAAAGAGATGATCTCACAAATTAAAGATCAAATAGAAATGCTGAATGGACAGGTGGAAAAGTATCAAAGGTTTCATACTTATGCATCCAATCGAATTAAAGATCTAGAAGCAGATCTTGAAAAATCAAGCAAGAAGAATGAAGGGCTTGAAGCTGCAATCATTTGTCTTCAAGAAGATTTAGAAGCATCAAGTAAGAAAAATAAGGAACCTCTACAATCATTTGAAAAGGAAGGCCTTGAAGCAGAAATCATCTCTCTCAAAGAAGATCTGGAAAAATCAAATAAGAAGAATGAAGAGCCGCAACAAACATGTGAAGGAAATGAAGATTGGTTGAAAGAAGAGATTCTAAATCTGAAGGATCAAGTTGAAGATGGAAGAAGAAAAGAAGAAAGCATGACAAAGCAATGTCAAGCCTTGGAGGTTGAGGTAAACATTCTCAAAGGTAAATTAGAAGAAAATGTTAAACTTTTGAGGTTTCAAGATAGCTCTAATATTTTGGACAATATTTTGAGTAATCAAAGGTCTCCTGCTATCAAACATGGTCTTGGTTTCCATGAAACTGTTAAAGGAGAATCTAGCTCACAAGGAAGTGCCAAAAATTCAGAGGGTGTCAATGCAAAACCTGAAGTGTTGAAAGAGACAAAAGCTCAACCAACAATCATGAATTCTCAAAGGAATTCATTCAAGAACGTTGAATGTTTTAAATGTCATAATTATGGGCATGTTGCAGAAAATTGCAAGAGCAGATCATTTCAGCCTCAATCAAACAATTCCTACATAGAAAGGTACTCTGGTTTCTTCAAGGGATATTGTTTTTCATGTAACAAGTATGGACATAGAGCAGCTGATTGTAAAAGGAGGAAGATTAGAAATACTCATCATGATTCTTATGATTATTTCTCTGGCCACATGAGATGTTATGTTTGTAATAAGTATGGACATGTAGAAAAAGAATGCAGGATGAACAGATCTGGGAAAGTGGACAATTTTCAGCACACTGTTGGAAAGCTCAAGCAAATTTGGAAAAAGAAGGAGGACCAATCAGAAACGTAGGGAATTCAGACCCTACTGCAGTCATCTGCTTCAGAAGCTTACTTCTCTGATTGACTGCAGGAATGATGTGAGATACATTATGAGAATTAGTAATGTATCGTCACAAGGGGAGCAATGTATGATGTCTCTCATGTTTGATTTGATTATTCTGGTTATATGTATTTCTGACAGTGCATCTGGTGTGAAGAAAAGACAGGAACAGAAGGTAAAATTGCAGAAGAAATGAAGGAAGATGGAAATTTTCTATGCTTCACTTTCCATACGCATGTTCCATTAACTAAAGTCGCGTATACACGCGAGTTCCAGAAGACGCAGTCGCGTATGCATTGATGATAAGAAAATTTATCTGATAGCTGAAGATCTGAAGCAAAGGTCCAGGGGGAGCATCAGTCTGACTGCTAATGATTGCACTATTCTGATTATACTAATGATAATGAAATGATACATGGGTTCTTTTGTTGAAGATTATGGATGAAGCCTGGTAGCTTTATGATGAAGAGAATTCATTGTTGAGATGAAAGTCTTATAGTTCAGAGATGAGGACAGATCATGCAGAGATTGTTGTTGATGACTTGCTGTTGAAGGTGTCTCAGATTGCACAAGTTAAGGAAGAAGCACTGGTTTAGGGGGAGTAGCAGGTTGAATTCTAATGGTTGCTTTGTTGGAAATATGACTGCTTATTCTTTGGTCTTGGTGATACTCATGCTCAAATGATGATGATTTGGTACATGGATTATTATGATGAGATTTTGAGCCCTGGGTGCTGATAAGTATCTTTGTGTGGATGAGTTGGATATCGTTTGTTTCAGATCATATAGAGTTTGGTTGCTATGGTTGAGATCTTTTGCTTACATATGTTACTTCATGTTACATCTTGAAGATCATGGTGATTTTGGACCACATGGATGATTTCTTGACACATATCTGAAGATGTTGTTCTGGTATGATAATCTCTTTTGGAAAGAATGTATTGATGCTGCAAAGGATCTGAAGGCTTGGTTACTAATGGGCTTATGCTACAACCATTGGATGACGCTTGAAGACACAACTACACTATTCTGTTATATCTGTAGTCCAGGGAAGCAGTCATATATCTCAGAAAGAAGCTGAACATTGTCTTTTCCTCATAGAGAATCAGATCTGCATAAATTTTTAGAAGATGGCTTGGGATACACGGGTTTCCTGAAACACAGTCGCGTATGTACGCGAGTTCCTGCACAAAAAACCGCGTATGGTTGGTTGCTGACAATTTTTGCTTGGTTTAGCTCTCTTCAGCACAGCTGCAATGCTGTTTGGTATCTCTGATACTGTTTGGTATCTCTGGTGGTGTTTTAGTTCTCATAATTCTGTTTCTAATGTTTTGATGAAGATGCCTTGATGATTTGTTGGTGGAAGTTTTCAGGATGCACAAACTAAGGGGGAGCCTTAGTCATTTGGAAATATTGCTTGGTTGCACAGATTCAGGGGGAGCATTAGCTTTGCTGACTATAATGCAGTGTTGGCATTATGATGGTTCTGAAATATGTTCTCTTTCTTGAGGACTTTCTGGTGTTGGTCTTAAAAGTTATATTTGTAGTTTGATGAAAAGGTCAAGTTGAGACCCATGATGTAAAAATTGTAATATTCAGTCATGTAAGGACTTGTCAAATTTGTAAACCCACTTGGTTGGGTAGCTGAGTCAAATTTTGTAAACCCACTTGGTTGGGTAGCCGAGTTGGAATGTGTAAACCCACTTGGTTGGGTACTTGAGTCTCATATGTAAATCCACTTGGTTGGATATTTGATGTAAGTATGAGTCTTTGGTGATAGGAAGTTCATAGAGTCATGTACTTCATTGAAAATATATTTTGAAGATTTCAGCATGAACTCAGGGGGAGCTTGGTCATGGTATCATCAGATCTGCAGAACGCTTCTTCTACATGAGGAGAAAAGGGGGTGAGCATGTTGGTTTTGATCCGCCCGTTGCCCTTGATGTCAAAGGGGGAGAGTGTGTTGGTCCGTTGATTTTGATCCGCCCTTTTTGCTGGTTTTGATCCGCCCTTTGCCCTTGATGTCAAAGGGGGAGAGTGACATGGTGTTTGAATGCAGATAATAGTGTCAAAGAATTGGGAGAGTGACATGGTGTTTAAATGAAGAGAAGATAATGATATGGTGGAGAGTGACATTTTTGGGAGAGTGACATGGTATCTATCTGCTGTGGTAACCAAACACCATCGTGGTTGCCATCAAGTCCAAAGGGGGAGATTGTTGGAAATATGATGCAGAGTGTTGTCCTTGATGGCAACCCACTAAATGAAGATGAAGACATGCGACTGTTGACATGTGTTGTCCTTGATGGCAAACCACATGATGAAGTTATTCTTGATTTGATGGACCTGGTAAATGATGTAAATCTGATGTTTGTTGAAAATATGATGCTGAGTGTTGTCCTTGAAAGGCAACCCACTTGATGAAGATGATGACAACTTACTTGATGAAGTTGTGCTTGAGAGAATATGTTCCTGATGAAGAAAATATGATGTTTCTACAGTATGTACAGAAGGAAATGAAGAAAGGAATTCAGAATGTGCTCAAAATATGATGAAGAGAGTATGTCTCTTTGTATACGCGGATCGGCCTAGGGGAAGTCGCGTATGCACGCGGAAAATAACGTGCCAAGTCGCGTATGGGCAAAAGCGCTCAAAAAGTGCAAAACCAAGGGTAACCACCATGGTATTGACCCATTGTATTGGGTAATGATCCGCCTAATTGACCCCGTCCAGGTAGTTTTGGGCTCATGGTTTTGCTTTGGCCCATGGTATTGCGTGGCAAACATGGTATTGAAAAAGTAAAAAGTTTGAATATGCGCAAATAATGTGATTCACCCCCCCCCTCTCAAGATTTTTCCCAACAAAGGTTCCTTCATACATGACATAGACTCAAATTGACTTTTATGACTAAATGACAAATCCTAAAGGCTCACAATGGGAGCCATCACTAAAAATAAAATTCCTTGCTCATGAAACCCATGAGACAAGCATTACAATAATAAATTTATTTTTCTTCTTTACATCAATTAAATAAAATCACAATTACACATGTCATTATGAAGACCAAACCCAGTTACACTTTTCAACACTCCCTCTTAACTAGGGAGGTATTCATAATGGTACTTGGTAATTCTCAATCTGAATAATTTCTCATAAGAAGAGTCAGATTGGTAAACCATATGTATAGCATCATATAAACCAACATTGTCACATAGAAAGACCTTAACTAACAACCCTATCTTTCGATAAGAACTGAGCACAATGCTGGAGAGACAAATGATGTATAGACACCCTCATCATTATCTCTCTCAGAACATACCCTACCCTGGTTCTCAGGGTGTGTTCCACCAGGACTATTCTTACCTTGGATTCCGAGTCCTCAAAGAATACCAGTCCTCTACGAATACTCTTTTCTTGGATGCCCTAACACATCCTTAAAGAAAATCAGATGCTAGATGTTTACCCAATCCTCCATTCTGTCTTCCCAAGTGAAGACAAAAATGATGTGTCAATCTCTCCCTCTTAATTAGGGAGGACATATTTATTCGAATAAAGGAATGTACTCATTCCTATTGAAGGAATGTACCTAACCTCCCTCTTGGCTTAGGAAGTTTGCTTCCAAGTTTCTACCAAGTAAGAAACTTGTTTCCAGGAACCCTCTTAATTGGGGATCTACAACAACTCCTCAGGTGGAGATGATGGGATAACCAACTGCTTGAAGAACTCCTCACGATGTCATGAAATTATTTTTTCATTATCTAGGAGTCTTCATGTTTGGAACTTCTACATAGGGCATAAAACATCCATCACTTTCATCTTTGAGCCATGTCATCATTCCTTTAATTTGAAAGTGATTCATCAGTCCATATCTGGCCTTAATTCATGCCACACTACCATCTTCATGCCATGTTTCCTTAAGGATCTTTCATCCTAATACATGGTCATCATCACTGGAAGACATTCATAATTCTTCCCTAGGAAACTCTACGTAAGCCCATCCATATATCATTCAAAAATAGGAAAGTAAATCAAAATTACCTTTGTGATGGTCTTTCATCATGACATTTTCCAGTTTGCATCAACATCCTATATACATATTGACACATCTCCCAAAGATATCCATTTTCAAGGGTCTCCGTCTTTTTCAGAATTCCATCATAGTCTTCATATCTTTCTGGGAGATATCATAGTCAAATATTTTAGTTCTCGGATGTTGATTGCCTTCATAGTTTCACATTCCACAATCTCTTCCTTTCTTTCTTCACACATTTTCTTTCCAGGAACTTTTGGTCATATTTTCTCCAATTTTGTCAACCACCTCATTTTTCAGATGTAGACATATTATGTTGATTTAATCTAGACACTGTGTGACCCATGCCTTCTTTAATCCTTTCAGAGGAGGAGATCCTTTTTCCTTTGATCATGCTCTCAAGATAGAGCATTGATCCATATTACCTGTAACCATGTGACCTAACTCCAAATTTTATCAAATGAAAGCAAACATATTGTTTATCCAATTTAATGTCTTAAATTTCTTATCATAAATCATCAACCGAGGTTAGTAATCTGATGAAATCTGGTGCACTATATATGCTTAATTAACCTTCTTCTTACTTCGTTGTGTATGTTTTTATGTTTTTAGGGGGGGTTTTGTTTCTTTATGTATAAAGGTTAATTTTAAGGAATGAAAACTATGAGATGAATCAAATAAGTCTAATGAAGTTTAATGTTAAAAACTAATTTTGAAAGAAGGAAGAAAAGGAAACATTCTTTAACTATTTTCATTTGCATAAAATAAATCAAACTTTAAATGGTTAGAATTTAATTTTAAAAATAAATTGAGTATTTATCTAATGACCTTGAGTTTTGGAATTTAAAGTTAATTTGAATTTATCTTAATTTTAATTCTACTCCATGGATTGCAAAACATAAATCAATAGACTAAATAACTGAAATGTCAATGTTGAATTTTTAAGTGAAAGCAAAATCAAAGGAATTGAAAAAGAAATTACTGCATGACCAACTACTCAATCATCCAATTTTGGAAGCATGACAAAGTCACCCTCTTAACATGATTTACAAGCAGCTGATCATACTTTAGTTTAAAGATTTAATCTAAGAAGGCATTTAAAAATCATATAAAGGAGAAATCAACTACTATAAATTTTAAATACTCAATCATACAATTTTGGAAGAATGACAAAGTCACCTTCTTGAAATGATTTACATGCATCTAATTATACATTTAATTGAGGATACAATCTAGGAAAGCAATGTAAATACATGTAAAGGAAAGCTCAACTACTTATATTTTAAATACTCAATCATTAAATTTGGAAGAATGACAAAGTCATCTTATTGACATGATCTACAAGCATCTAGTTATACATTTAATTGAGGAATTAATCTAGGGAAGAAGTGTAAAAACATGTAAAGGAAAATTAAGGTATCTGTATGCTCTAATGCCTCAAACATAATCCAATTTTGGAAAATAGAAGAACTACTTTCTTGAGTTGTTTTTTGTAAGAAAATGATTACATAGTCATTCTAAAACTAATTCTAAGAAATCATTCATAAATTTAATCTATGAAATGATAAAAAAATTGATTTGAAGATCAACTTCAAAGCAACATATATTTAACTTATTAATTGACAAAACAAAGCTAATGAAATTAAACTAAAACAACTACTGAAAACCTCCTTCTGTGCAGGGGCCCTCTGTGACAAAATGAGTTGAGATCCTAGAAAAATATATGCACATCAAGAAGATACTGGAACAACGAACATGGTATTCATATAATGGAAAAGAACAGAGTATCAAAGCATACACAACGTTTACAAAATTAATATTGTTTTCGGTTTTCAAACATCTGGTATCTAAAAAAAATTAAATGTAACTGTATGGAGCTATTTTTGCCTATAGATGGCGATTAAAATTGAAACATAAAAGAAAAATCTAAGTGGTTAGCTCTCGATTTTCTACGTCAGAGAAAATCAAGAGTTATTTGTTCTCGGATCACGTCCCCGCACTTTGACCACGAGCATAGGCACCTTTTTGTGTCGAATTCAACCAGGTGGATAGGATGAGATCCATATATGGATCATTCTAAAGATACCCATGTGACTCATTCCTTCATTCGCTCCTTGGAACCTGTCAAACCATTAAAGTAGCTGCAGAAACAACTATTAGTTGTAGAATAGGATGCGTTATGTAGCTCAGTTACAAAATTCATTCAAATAACAAGAACAGCAAAATATAACATAAATATCTTTCAGATGCATTCTCTGAGATAAAATATGCATTTATCATTGATTGGAGTTATAGATTTATGAAAAGGTAGGGAAAAGTGATGAGAAAGGATGCCATAGAGAGAAAAATTTTGAGGTTCAACACATACCTCATTCTCCTTTGGGTCATCCAAACTTCCTGCAACAACTTTCTTGATTGAAAGAGCTTCAATCCCTTGATCTGATTTACCTTTTATGTCATCATACCATAATCCCATGAATTCCAAAAGTTAGAATTCCTAATGAAACACTAGATTTATTTCGTGATCGGTGAATCTTCCAATGAATATCCCATTAAATAATCTTGAGGATCTAAAGTATCCCCATCAATAGAAATTTCCTTTTTACATATGTATGATGAACCTAATACTAGATGACCTTGTCACTTATATTTTTAAGGAGATTCTGAAGAGCTATATCCTTCTAATAATGACTACCATAAACTTTTCCTCAACTATCTTTCAAGCTCCTTGTATGAGCTCTTGCTTCAATAGTATGCTATTATGATGCCATTATTAGTATGATGCATCCTACTATCCATATTCTACTTCTCCTTACTATCCATAGTTTTGTAACTACATCTGAATATGGTGTAAGGATATAAGGGCTTGTATAGATCCCTCCATCAATCATGATTTCCATAGGATTATCCCATCCATATTTACTTCTCATTCCTACAATATTAATTAAAAAGTACCCCAAGAAAAGAATATGATACCAAAACATGATTTTAAGTTATTTTTCTAAGGTTTCTATTTAATCAAGATGTCATCCTAGGGTTTCTTAAGCTGAAACCCTAGATCATTATATGTCACACTAGGGTTTATCCCATGCCCCAGAATCCTATCAAACCCTATAAGTCACATCATAGGAAACAAGTAATTTAAGATTCAGGTTTCTAAATACTAGGGTTTCTTATGAGCCATCCATAGTTCAAAATAAAAACCATAGTTTCATACCTTCAACCCTCCAATATTTTGTGATGGACCCTTAGCAATAATAGAAATATCATACATACCTCATGGATACCTACCTATGATTCCATGGTTCCTTCACAAGATATCTTTATTTCCCTTCTTGCAATGTTTCAAAATTTCTTTTATTGTTTGATGATACATGTTCTTTTATGGGTTTCTTTATGACATAGATTGATTGTGGCTCCTTTCTGTTATCATGATGGTTATAGGGATTTTCTGCAATAGAAATTTACTATGTAGATTCCTTGTGTTACACTTATTTTATGTCTGTAGTTCCTTAGTTAAAATTTTCATAAGAAATATATAGATGAGTATCAAGGAAATTCCTTTGGAAGGTCGACCTTCTGGAATGCCTAATTGAGTTGTATATGATTGGTTCTTGTGATGGATTAGATTCACCACAAGATGGAATTCTTAGTCTTCTTGAGAAGATCTAGCTCTGTTGTCGCTGCTAGTGATGACGCAAAAAAACTTCATTTTTTCTTGTATGCTTCCTTCGGCCTCTTGAAATAGTGATGTACTGCCAATCTAATTTTTAGGAGTAAACTTACATGAAGATGAGTTGAAATTTTAGCAAGAATTTTTTCTTGTCTTGGGAGAGATGTAGTTTGTTGTAAATTCCTTTATATCTTTGAGATAAAACCTTGAGAATTTTGTGCCCAGAACTTTATCAAACTTTTCTTCTTGAATTTGGCCCTTAAGTGTTTTGGAGATTCCGTTTTTTCTTTTACTTTTCTTGATCTTCCTTTTGATGCCTCTCTTCAAGCTAACTATCCTAATATTACCTTATCTCTTGATGATCCTTTTAGTGCTTTGGCCCTTGGATGTCCTTTATTGAGCTACCCTTCCTTGAATTGATATCTTAGCTCTGATACCATGTTGAGAAATCTAGGGCATAACAGTTAAGTGATTTATCTTCTATTACTAACTTCTTGTAATTGATTTTTACTTCTTTATATTAGGATATTATTTTAATTAGGCTATTAGTGTTCTTCTTCATTAAAAAATTACTAATGCATAAACCATAAATGATCCGGATTTATGCAGGAACACAACAGAATACAGAAATAACCATATACATAGAAATACAATGGAAATAAGGCTTCATTTCATTGATATCAAATCACAGAAATATGCTTACAAACATGATGGAAATAAAATAGCTAGGGTGCTGGTATCGAATCTATGAGAAGAGAAGTGGCGGCTACAGACCTCTGAAATGTGTTACAATGAGGCTCGAGGGCCTATTTATTATGGAGAAAAAATGGAGAACTCTAAACGTCCAAAAACCTAACCCTAGGAGATGAAGCGGAAAAACTATGGGCTCCGTTTGGGTAAATTGGTGTTTCAACTTCCTGGGGTCATAACTTTAGCATACTCCATTTTGGACTTCAAAATGGCTCCAGAAGTTCAGGAACCGAAAAACTTCTAAAAATAGTAAGTTGTGAAAAAAACTGAAAGAGACAATGGTGGGGCCCCAAGTGGAATAGGTGGGTGGCCACCAATATCCACCTGGATCGTTCCTCCCCCTTAGGAAGCAATGGTCCACATTGCATTGAGTTCCTCCATGAGATGAGGAAACTTCTATTGAACTTGGTCCCTAGTGAACTACTTGCCTTGGTGCAGGAGTTGGCCAGCTTTGAAAACCTGATACAGTTGGATCTTCTGTCGGCGAGTTTTCTTGATTTTCATGTCCATGATACAGTCTATGGTGGCATGTTCCACGTAGTCTGGATTTAACTCTTTTGGTGTGAGTTCTTCTGCAATGTTAGAGGTGTCTAATAGAGGTGGGAAGTAGGGAGGAAGGCGGTCTACATTGAATATTGGGTGCAGACCAAGGAATGGTGGAATAATGAGCTCGAAGGCGTTGTTCCCTACAACCTTGGTTATGGTGTACGACCCATATCGGAGCAGGCGAATCTTGTGGTGGGGTCTAGTGAGGCGCTCCTTCTGCAAATGTAGCCACACTTTTTCGCCCACCTAGAAATTTTGTGGCACTCGATGTTGATCATGTCGTTGCTTGTACTTATCATTGGCTCTGTCCAATATGTCATGAACCTGTTGCCGGATGTGCTGAATGTGCTCAATGAAGTTGTTTTCTTTGTCAGTGTCAGACTGGACATGAGCCGAATCGGCTCGAGTAGCTGCAAATGGCATGGCTACGTCAATGGGACATAGTGGCTGGAATCCCAAGCCCACCTGAAAGGGGCTGTGGTCGGTTGAGCTGTGGAGAGCCTCGTTATAACTATGTTATACATAGGGAGGGATCTCATCCCATGTGTGTGGATGCTTTGAATTGTACATGCGAAGAATGTGTACAATCATCCTGTTGACGACCTCTGTCTGACCATCAGTTTGGGGTTGGAAAATTGTGGACTTGATGAGCTTGGTGTCCAACATCGACCAGAGGTTGGACCAAAATGTGCTGAGGAACCTGCTATCGTGATCTGAAATGATATACCGTGGGATTCCAAAGTGCACCCACACTCATTCAAAGAAGAGTTTAGCAGTGGTTTCTTCTATGAT
The DNA here is from genome assembly GCA_034641835.2 of Pinus albicaulis. Taxonomy (NCBI): domain Eukaryota; kingdom Viridiplantae; phylum Streptophyta; class Pinopsida; order Pinales; family Pinaceae; genus Pinus; species Pinus albicaulis. The sequence goes on from CM076571.1 coordinate 653,776,311, forward strand.
ATTCTTATTGCAGTCCGCTATAATGGCCATCTTTGATAATCTATTGACGATCACGAAAACACATTCATTTCCATGCTTAGTAGAAGGAAGGCCTGACATGTAATCCATGGAGATGGATTCCCAAGGTCGACTAGGGGTAGGTAGCGGATTATAGAGCCCTTGGTTCTTGATGGTCGGTTTGGAAATGGCGCAAGTAGTGTAGGATCTGATGTACTTCCCGACATCCTTTCAAAGGTTCGGCCAATAGCAATACTTCTGCAGTACTGCCATTTTTTTCTCGACCCCAAAATTCCCAGTGACTTGATTTTAGTGCGCTTCCCATATCATCTTGGCATGCTCACTTGAAGGAACACAAAGGTGTCCCAGGTGACATAATAGTGCATCTTGGAGGTGAAAATTTGGAACTTGCATACCCCCCAAGAGTGCCTTGTATGTGTAGCTGAATTCTGGATCGCTCTTGTAGATAAGTGGCGAATCATAAGTCTCATGCCCACAAGAGTTGAGAACGGTGGTTATGGTCACGATCAGTGGTCGGCTGATGCAGTCTGCAACATTATTGGTGCTACCCTTCTTGTACTTGATGTTTAAATGAATTTTTTGCATATATATGGACCACTTCTGATGGCGATCATTCTGCAACTTCCCTTATTTTTGTATGAACTGTAGGGGTCGGTGGTCTGTGTGGATGATTGTCTCCTTCCCCAAAATGTAATGCTTCCATTTTCGACAAGCCTGCACAATGGAATACATTTCTTTGTCATAAGTGGGATACTTTAGAACTGTGTTGGAAAATGTCTCACTGTGATATGCCATTGGATGCCCCTGTTGAGTAAGAACTGTCCCAATGGCATAGTTAGGGGCATTTGTCTCGATCTGAAATGGTTGTTGCAAGTCTGGTAATGTGAGCACTTGGGTAGAACAAAGGTGATGTTTCAATTCTACAAATGCCTTCTGTTGATATTTCGACCAACAAAAATTTTCTTTCGCTCCTCCCTTGGTGACTTTACTCAGGGGCCAAGTGATATGAGAGAATCCCAACACGAACCTGCGGTAGAAATTAGCAAGACCCAGAAATTTGTGAAGCTCTGTTAGGGTGGTTGGGGCTGGCCAATCCTGAATGACTTGGATCTTGGTTGGATCCACATGCACCCCCCTTTCATCAATAATGTATCCCAGATATTGAACCTAGGTCATGCCAAAAGTGAATTTCTCCAATTTGGCACACAACTTGTGTTGCCACAGTGTTTGGAGGACTTCTCGGATGTGGTGGAGGTGCTCTTCCCAATTCTGGTTGAAGATCATAATGTCATCTAAGTATACCACTACAAATGAGTTGGTGAATGGACGCAAGATGTCATCCATCAACCTCATGAAGGTTGCGGGAGCATTTGTCAATATGAAAGGCATGATGAGCGATTCGAAAAGGCCTTCCTTGGCTTTGAAGGCAGTATTCCACACATCAGAGGGTTCGATTTGTACCTGGTGATACCCAAAATTCAAGTCGATCTTGCTGAAATATTTTGCCCCTTTGAGTTGGTCGAGAAGGTCATCAATCCATGGGATCGGGTACCTATTCCGGACAGTGATCTTGTTCAGTGCCCGATAATCAATACAGAGTCTCCAAGTCCCATCCTTCTTCTGTACCAACACTATCGGGCTCCCACAGGGTGACGAACTTGGCTGGATGTGACCTTTATGCAGCAGCTCCTGAATCTGCCTCTTGATTTCATCATTCTCTAGAATAGAGCACTTATAGATCGGTCCATTGGGTAGTGATACACTTGGGGTCGAGTCAATGGGGTGCTTGACTTGACAGTGTAGAGACACCCTTGTGGGTGAGGTGAAGATGTCCCCGTACTCCTCCACAACCTTGTCCATTTTTTGTTGTCTTGTAGAGGAGCCATGTTTGGAGGTCGTGGCCACAATCTTCTTCTTGCCTTAGGGGCGGATCATCAGGAAAACAAATTTCCTGGTTTTGGAAATTAGCTTACTACATTTTTTTGCAGTAACCAAAGAGATAGTGGGAGGCGGTGGTACCTCTAGTATCCTATACAATTCATTTCCCAAAGTAACAATAATAGTGCGAGGATGAGACTCATTCACAACATGTCGCTTCCAAAAGTATGGTTGGCCTAATAATACATCAGAAACATCAATAGGAGCAATGTCACACAATACCTCATCTGTGAAGGGTTTGATGTTATAGGGAAGGTGACACTGTTGGCTGACGTGGAGATCCCTTCCTTAGTGAAGCCACCCGATGGTGTATGGTTGTGGGTGTGCTGTGGTCGGCAAGCCCAACCGCTTCATGAAATCTGCTGAAATGAGTTTCTTTTGGCTCCCATTTTCGACAATGAACCGCAGCGAGGAACCCTTTACCCACATTTAGGAGTGGAAGAGATGCTCTACCTCCTCTGGATCTTCTGGTTCCTCCTTCTGTATCTTCGTAGTGGCAACAGTGGTGTTGGGCTCCGCATCAATAATATGGTTCCCTTTGTCATTCACCTTGTCAGATTCTGATTCAGAGTCGGAGAATGAATCTAATTCAGAAGCACTCATCTCAGCCACTAATGACTGCTTGGCCCAGCACTCACTTGTGTTGTGAGTGGAACTCTTATGGAAATCACACCACTTTCCCGTGTCCTTCTTTGGCTTCGCAATGTTGTTCTTTGCTTGTGTCTTTGGCAGGTTGTCTTGGGCTGCCATGCCTTGGCTTTTCCCTTTGTTCTGTGGTTTGGGGGCACATTTCCCTTGCTTTTGATTCACAGATCCAAAGTCTCGCTTCTTTTGTTTGAATTTCTTCTCAATCTTGGTAGCATACCAGTATCCCATACCAAGTGAGGAGATGTCGAGGAACTCTAGTTCCTCCTAAATGTATCTATGCATACAAGCATGATACTTTAGCACCAAATTTTTCTCTGAATCTTTGATACCCAACTTTGTGCACATGGTATGGAACAGATTCGTTAACTCATGCACATCTTGACCTGTTTGTTGCCGCAACGTGGTGCATTGTATGTACTTGTCCTCATATCTCCCCACGGGATAGTATTGTTCCTTAATGGAATCTTGAAAAGAATTCCAAGTGGGTACGACTGAGAACAGAGAGGGTTTTGCCTCGTCCTTTTTCTCACAGTAGGTTTCCCACCAGTCCTTGACATGGGGGGTAGCTTTGAGGAGTGCAAAAATAATCTTCTCCTAGTCGGAAAAGTCATGAACTGAGAAATATCCTTCTAATAGATTCAACCATCTATCTACGGCATATACATCTATTTGACCCTCAAATATGGGAATGTCAAAGTTTACTTGTACCTTAAAGGGAATCGTGCCTCCAGAGTGGCTACTGGATGCAGATGCGCCGTCGGTTGGCAGTCGTTGAAGGATCTAGGCAAATTTATCCATCATCGTGTTCCTTTGTTTTTCAAGGGCCTCCTTGAGAAATATTTTTATAGGATATCCTGCTCCCTCATCTTTCTTTTTGTCCCCCATGGGCATCCGTTGGGGTTTGCGAGGCTGATATTGCAAAGGCACCACCAGATCGATCCCTAACTCCTTATACCCTGACCTTGTTGGGGACATGCAAATAAGGATCGAGAAAAAACAGACCGCTCTGATACCACTGATCCAGATTTATGTAGAAATGCAACAGAATACATAAATAACCATAAACATAGAAATACAACGGAAATAAGGCTTCATTTCATTAATATCAAATCACAAAAATATGCTTAAAAACATGATGGAAATAAAATAGCTAGGGTGCTGGTAGCGAATATCTGAGAAGAGATGTGGCGGCTACAGACCTCTGAACTGTGTTACAATGAGGCTCGAGGGCCTATTTATTATGGAGAAACAATGGATAACTCTAAACGTCCAAAAAACTAACCCTAGGAAATGAAGCGCCAAAATTATGGGCCTCATTTGTGTAAATCGGTGTTTCAACTTCCCAGGGACGTAAATTTGGCATACTATCTCTGTTTGGGGCTTCAAAACGGCTCTGAAAGTTCAGGACCCGAAAAACTTCTAAAAATAGTAAGTTGTGAAAAAAACTAAAAGAGATAATGGTGGGGCCCCAAGTGGAATAGGCGGGTGGCCACCAATATCCACTTGGATCAATAAAGAGATAAGAGATATGGAATGTAGGCTATCATCCAAGGCCAAAACTTCTCCCACTTGAGAGGAAAACTTGAACAAATTCTTATTCTTATAGAGATTCCAATTAACGAATACCAAGTCCAAGACGCTTAACCTATTTACCACTCGAAGACCAAGACAAAAGTTCCCTTGATGATATCCTTGAATATTTTCAACCTCCATATTCTTCTTCCCTCTTGGATACCCTTCAATGTTGACCTACTTTTTCTTCAGACTTGTACCTTATTTCAACCCTAATTGCAGCATGTGAGAAGTATGATAGTCAACTTCTACACATTATTACCTCTTCACTTAGAGGGGAGACTTTCTCACATATTTCGGATTGATGACTTCAACTTCTCTAAGTGACTTTTCCAACCTTGGATCCTCCAATAATACTCTCAGTTACCTTTGCAATAGATGTTTCTTCATTACTTTTCATTTTTGACAAAACAGAGCCCAAAACAATGTTGAATAGTTTGATCTTCTTCTCCCTTTACTCATTGGTTTGGGTTTCCTTCCTTGACCCTTTTTTCACTTCTTCGAACTGTAGATGATGACCGAATTACTTGCTCTTAAATGTGGATGTGCTGCCCTATTTATAGTTGTTTTATCCTCATAATAATATGACATGTCATCCAACTAGGCTGACATGTCATTCGGAGAATTATTATTATTCCTTTTGAAGACTACTTGAAGGGAGATACTTGTCCTTGTCTTGGAGGGCTATTTATACTTATCTAATGACTCATACAGAATGTAATATGCCCAAGAAGGGTCCTTCATACATGACATAGAATCAAATTAACTTTTATGAATAGATGAAAAATCCTAAAGGCTCACAATGCGAGCCATCACTAAAAATAAAATTCTTATGAAACCCACGAGACAAACATTACAATAATAATTTTATTTTTCTTCTTTTCATCAATTACATAAAATCACAATTACACATGTCATTATGAAGATCAACTTAGTTACACTATTAAACAAATTTAACATTCTCTATATCCAAAAGTGAGCCATGGCTTATCTTTTATACAATTTTTATTACAAAAATGGGCTTTAACAACCAAAACAATGATAGACAAAATAAGTGTAAATCTCAACGGGTTGTGAAGAAACTAGATCTCGTGCAACCACGAGCTATCTCAAGAGGTTTTCAAATATTTGATGGAGGAAGAACTCATATAATAATTCATCTTTTATTGGCCTCAAATAATATGTGATCTCCTTAGAATGTGTTTGACCTATTCTTGGTAAAGGCTTTGACAAGTGTAAAAGATGTTCAACGATGACGGGCCCACATGGTATTCTTCGTCAAATAACATACATATATCATTATTTTGGTACCTAATCACATTCAAACCATTATTAATAATAATTTCATGTAAATATTATTAAAAACAAGAATATGTAATTAATAAACAATTACCTTATCATGCTCCAAGTTTAAGATAATAACCCAATAATGTGCAAAATGATGATTTAACATAAGTAAAAACTGGGTAAGAACATAAGTGATTATGAAGCAAAAGGTGTGTAAAACTTGACAAAATGGAGACCCAACATGAAACCTAGCCTCTTTAACACTCTCATTTATATGGTGCATCATTTCGTTATATTCTCGTATGCAGGGAAATCTAACGAGTTTCGTGCGGAAGTATGCCTCGTTCTATGAAGTTGGTTGGATATTAATTGTAGATAATTATTATCAGGTGTTCCTCTTTTCATGCACATATGAAGGTGGTATAACGGGGTGCTGGTGGCGCTCTCTTTTGAACATTCCTTTGCTCCTTAATTGTGATTATATATGCTTATGAATGACTGCCATGCCTCTGGTTTTTATGGTCGCTATGCAACTAGTGGTCGGTCCAACTCTTAGTTCCTAATAGTTCACGAGACACTGGTGGCTTGGTATTTCTTTGTACTTTACATTGGGACCTAGTTTGTTTGAGGTAAAAGGTGGCCAACTTCGCTAATTGTGATGTCGTGACTCTCCCATAGAGTTTTTTTTTTTTTCCTCTTTTCCGTCCATCGAATATCCTAGTCAAATGTCCTACCAGAATTCATCTCTAATTAGTTTTCCCCGAGGACAAGTCTGTGGGAATTTAGTGTGATAGTAACTATGCAATACCTCTCCAGTGCCCCTCAAAGAAATACCTTTCCAGTGCCCCTCAAAGAAATCGACACATCTAATCAATTTTCCAGCTTTCTCTGCGTTAGGCTTGGAAGAAATAAATGTGGCAAGTTTTATGGGAATTATGTGGCTCAAGCTTTTAGATGGTGCACTTATGTGGGAAACGGGGTCTCATAAGGATGCAGGGAATGTTATGTCCCCATGGCATTGAGAATTATCTCTGAGACACTGGTCAACATGCTTATGAAGGTTAGAAATCGTGGATAAGGGTGACACCAAGAACGAGGCTCTCATCTCGTGGCTCCAGACAATTCACACCATGTGGCTATAGGTGACCCAACATGTGGAATTCGTAGCCTCAAGAGGTTTTACAAGCTGAACACTATCACTAGTTATTCCCTTCTCCTTTTAGCAAATGGCAGCATTTAGTTTGTTTCTTATGACTGGCCACAATGAGGCCTTAATGCCTTTTATTTCTCGAGGCTCCTTGTCAAATTTGGAAAATATTTTTGTTTGTTTGAGGCACAGCAGTATGGTTACCACTAGGAAGACTAGACACTAGTAGCACAAAATACTTCTTTGTATAGCCTCATTTAGTTAATGGAAATTCAACTTTAAATTAGAAAAGAAAAAAAGAAAAAACTTTTTCTCTCTTTCCATATTAAGAATGGAATAGATTACATATCTTCTTCACAATGGAAATTAGAAATATAGGAATTTTTTAATTTAAATTAATTTATTTTTCTTTATAATTTTTTTTTAATAATATTACATGTCAATTATACGTCATACAATAATATTATTTCACATGTTATTTTTTGTCGGCTAAAGTCTAGATTATATTATCATATCAGAAACAAAATTTAAAGTACGATCCAACATGGCTGTATTACATTCAGGCAACCCAGAAGACATGAAATGCCTATAAGAACTTGGGTGCTTGCCAAGGCATTCAGAGCTCTTGGTTATTTACGGCATAAAATTACAAAATAAACATACCAGAATTGCCATCACGGGGGTGGATGCATGGGACCAAGTGGAGGAGCCGCAAAGAGACGATCCTGATTTTGCACATGGTAGCTGATATGATCGACCTAGGTCTCTAGAGATTAGAGGTGGTCTTGAGAGCACCTTAGTAAATGGCGCAGACTCTCCAGAGCTTCGAGGGTCTCCATCTGCAGGTTTTTAACAATATTGATGTAGACCACTAATTCATTACAATCATCATACCTTTGTTCAAGCAGGGTGTCCAGGTTGAGTTGGATCTGCTGGAGCTCAGCGGAAATGGCTTCAAGGGTGGTCGAAGCCTCAATCTGGCCTATTGATTGAGCCAGAGAAACTTCCATGGCCGCTGCCGATTGTTGGCTCTCATTAGACTCCGAGTTGGAGCTCGAGTTTCCGGGTACTTGGTGGTTGTCCATGCCGTAGCAAAGAACACCATGCCGCCCGACCATGTTTGCATAGCATGAAGTCACCCCCCACTCCCTCTTGCTGTGTTGGGCTGCAACACCAAGTTGCTCCAGGTCCCGCAGCCGCTAACTCCCACCCTCCATCCCTGCACCCTCGACTGAACTTGTCACAAACCATGTCCCGAGCACCATAGACAAGAGACACATGACCGCCACCAGTATCCACATTGTTGTCCGAGGAGGTGCAAAAGCGCCACCACTCGTAAATGCAAATCGCAGGAGAGCTTGAGTGCTCCACAAGCCATTGCAGAACCACCCTGGGGCTTGGCCAATGTAGAATTTCTTATGTGCAGTCCGCAAACTGTGTTCAAGCGCTCAGGTGTAACAACAAGACCACCCGTCTAGAGACGCTCCCTCCACGCTAAATTCACCTCCGCCACCTTCGTCTGCCTCCTGATGCAGCGTGCTCATGTCGTTGCCAAGATGCCTCCCGACTGCCAAAATTTCGCCACTGCTACCTGACGGAACTCTCACCCTCTTCATCTCAAGCCAATGGAGCTCAAGCCAAGGCTTGAGAGCCAGTGGTTTCTCATCTACACAATCCAGAGCACCAACCTTCACCATCACCCACAAATACTGAATGGCCTGAGAGACGTCCATCCCATCCTTAACTACCCACTTACATGTCGTAGCCTCGCCTACCCCGAGGCCCATTACTGCTAGGGCGTGGGAGGGTGGTGAGTTGGCGGGGGCCAGGCTAGCCTTAACTACCTACATCCCAGATGTCCCAGTGATTAGACACCCCTGACGGGGATATATTGTTTTACATGTTATATATTAACTCTGTAACTAATTATATATCTCCCTCATATTGAAATGTAATTTTATTTTTTGTTTAATTTCAATTAATTTAGCTCCTCATAAAAAGTTGATGTAAAATTAAGGTGAAAATTGAAGTCTTTTATTGTGTCAAGAGGTTCTCCAACCCATTATGGAAGAGATTTTGTCTTGGCCTTTCCTATCCTATAATGTTATGCAAACATTATGACTCCATCAAATTACATAAAAATAAAATAATAAATAATACATAAAAATAAATAATATAATTATAATTAATAAGTAAACCAACTTAGACCCATCATAACTCCGGATCTACAAGGGATCAAATCTATTTTCACTCTAAAAATATTTGCACCTCAAGATATTTGACCCCACACTTCATACTTTAGGAGCTAGGTGATTATGGCTAACATTGATTTTTTTTTGTGATTACTATTTTTTAATTTGTTAATGTAAGTATGATTATTATTATTATTAAAATAATTAATATATGAGAAACATATATACATTTAAAAAACATGTAACTAGAATTTGATTTTTTTTTCCCGAGAAAATAATAATAATAATTAAATTTAGTTTAAAAAAGGATTGGTTTAATTGCATGGAGAGGCGCTCTCCAACCTAATATGGAAGAGAAGTTGTAAGCCGCTATCCTATAAATATTTTGACTTGGTAAGATCACATAGAATTAAAAAATAAATTAAATTAAAAAAATATATAAAAAAATAATTGAAATAATTTTTTGTTGTCAAGTTGTTTGATTTCTCCAGACACTAATTCAGGATTGACTCGTGGATTGAGAAACCACAACAGGTATCTAAGCTATCAAAATCACACGATGATTGCAAGGGTATCTAAGATGCCAAAATCAAGGGTATCTAAGATGCCAAAATCACCTGAGGATCGCAAATGGGCGACACCAACCCTTAACATGGGTGGAATTTTGCTGTCAGAGTTTCAAACGGGTGACCTTACATCACGATTCAACCCCATTACCGTGTATTCTATGCCCCATTATAAAATTAAATTAAAAAATAAAATAAAATAAAATACACAAAATTATTAATTGAAATAAAATTTAAGTAAGATATTAAAATTGAGGTAAAATAGTGAATTTACATCAATAAAATTAAGATAAAATAATGAATTTACTAATAGTTTTTGTGTTAGTGTAACATGCATGCCACAATTATTAACAAACATAACTAGCAGTTAAAAAAAACTTAATTTAACCAATGTATTACATAGTTCCTACAACAAAAAATTATTATTATTATATATATATATATATATATAAGATTAAATTTTATACCATACATTTGTTAACCACATAAACATGTTCTGTTATGTCTCAACCTATATGATGGTTTATATAAAAAATTGCTTTAATTTGCGAGACCTCCCACTAAGGTATATATGGAACCTTTATCTAACCCTAAGTCAATATATGGGTTGGATGAGTCTCAAAGGTTTGGGCTAGCTATACTGCACATTCCTAGGATTTGTGCAGGTGGCTACAATCAATGGTTGGGATCGTTCATGTTTTGGACGATTTTGATTATTACCTTTCTAGATCAAGGGTCAAGATCTCACAGGTTTTGGTTAGGGTATTACACATCCACCAAACCCTTATCAATAGTTTCATTCTTTCTTTGCACCACTGAAGACCACTTTCTAATGAAAACTTCCATTCAGAGGCAATGAATACACAATAATTTTTTCTTAACCTACTAGTATCACCCTAACTCTCGACCATTGCCATCGTTGTGTTTGGTGTTATTGTAGCTTAGGGTTTATTTTGAAGTTCTCTTATGGTTTCCCTAACTAACTTCATTCCTCCCTCTCCATTCCTTTACATGGGTTGTACTGTCACCTACCATTGCTGGGGAGAATTCCCTTCTACTTATAAGTTGGTGAGTAAGAGTTTAATATAATCTCTTTGGTATAATTTAAGGTTTTCTTGCTCGTACTCGAGATTGAGAATTCAATTTTCTTGGTAAGGTTTTGTAGTTTGGGAAATATTTGCATATACCTACATCTCAAGTGTGGCTCTTTCCGAATTCCTCCTTTATTTTTTCTCTAGGTAAATCGGCCATGCCCCAACACATACTAAATTTTAGTTTTATGGATTTTGCAGGTACTTTAACTCGCTTGCACCAACCTGTTCTTCCCAAAATTTCAAGTCTAAACTTTTCTGAAGTAATCAGGTATTCCTTGTTCCAGGTTTCTAACTTCTTTTAGGTTACCTTCCAAACGTTCCATGATGTTGTTGCTCCAGGTTTCTTCGAGTTTACCTTTGTTAAAATTAACCTAGAGAATGGTTTTTGACCCAACACATAATTATTATTTTGCTTGACACCCCTAAAGGTTTATACCTTATTCATAGGGTTGGAGTATTTTTTTTTTAGGCTACCGAAGCTATTCATTGTGAATTGTTGTTGGAATGTGAATTAGGATAACATTTTGTTAAGAATTATAGACTTTGGTGATAGTTTCACCTATATGCCTTTGCGACCGTAGTCATATTGTTGGTTTGTGAACAAGATATATGTAATTTATTTAAATATTCGCTTTAACTTATTAAAATCTACATTGTTAGTATGGTATAATGGTTTCCAGTAATATTGCAAGTCCATATGTTGTCCGCATCATCCCGCAGATGTTATAGTTCTACTTTGATTTTGCATGGTTGTGTCAATGAAATCAAGATAGGTTTTTCAATCATGTTATTTCGCATTGTAATATGTTGATATTCCGCTTCAAACTAAAGAAGAGGAATTATTTCATTTTTTCTATTTATTGTATTGTTTCTGCACTAACAAATATCGGTCAAGAGTTGAAGTCCTCTCCATGTCTCCTCTTGGCCCATGGAGTTAATATAAAAGTATGGGTAGTGGACTGTTCTACTCCATGGTTCCCAACTTAAGGTGGAACTACCCCTAACCAACCTGATTATTAAACCAATTAAAACTACCACAACTACCCTGTTGTTTCTTTTTCCTTATTTCCTCATGACACAACATATGGTGATGTCATTATTTCTTAAATATACTCATTTGTTTTCCCTACAGAAGGGTTTGGTTCCATTTCATGCCCTTAGTCCTATATTCCTTAATTTTGAATATGGAACGAGGACCCCGAAAGATTTAACTTCATTGTTATTAATACAAGTCAGTCGTAATATAATCAACATATTTATATGTGATATAAACCAGTCAAAACTTACTCAACATAATAGAAATAATGAAAACAAGTCACAAATTATTCAAAAAATTATATGTACTTATCTAATTTAAATTCACACAGTATAAGTACTTTGCTAGAGAAGTTATCTCCTCCCTTCCAATGAGACTGAAAATTACATATGTGCCTCCCCTCAAGCCCCTAGGATTCCAAAACAATTATGTGACTAAGACACCTTCAAGTCCAAATCCATATCTAGATACCTTCTCGGGTTCAACGTGAGAGTTTTCTAGACATCATTCCACAATTAAATAGTTCCACTGGTTCTAGCCCAGCTCAGGAACTTCTCCTCTGAAGGTAGTATCGCACCACCTTTCTTTAATGGCCTTGTCTATACCTGTCTCTACTTCTTCCCTTTTCTCCTCCCTTTCTATTTCTAGAAAACAGAATGAAAGAAAAGAAAAATAAAACCAGAGAGAAAAAATACCCTCTCATTCACTGATATTTCCTTATCTCAAGAATGAGAGCCAAGAACCATAACTGTCACAACTGTTTTTGGAAGTTAGGTGATTCATCTATAGCTTCTCCGAGAATCCAAGCCTTGTCAACATTTAATAATATATATATATATATATAAATGCATAAAAAGTAATAGTCACATAACCATGCAATTATTTTCTAAAATGCATGTAAGTTTATTCATAAATCCCTCTAAGTATTTAACTTCGGTGTTTTCATCTATGGTAAACAAATAAAAACAATCGACAATTAAGAGTAATAACTAGAGGTGTTACATCTCCCCCCCTGGTTTGAACACCTTCCTCGGTGTTTATTCACGTCCTTGAAACAAATGCAGATAGACTTGTTGCATCACACTTTCATCTTCCCAAGTGACCTCTTATGGGAAAAAGTGTCGCCACTTTACCTTAACTTGGGTGATAGTTCGCTTCCACAACGTTACTTCTTTATGGTGTAGACTATGCAGAGGTTCTACCTAAAACTCTCTGTTTGGTTCTACTTGCATTTCAATGCAACACAATTTTTTTTTTTTTTTTAAGTTAACTGGTTATAGTATCTATTAAAAAATTAATATACATTTACATGTACATCATGCCAACTTATAATGTGGTTGGGATCGTATATGTAATTTTTTTAATAAGGAAATATGAAATATGCACCCACATGTAACTTGGCAGTGCAGTTTTGTATGCTACCGATGTGATTCTTTCCAAGATTTGGAAAGGTTCACATTAAAGAGGTGCTAATTTAGTGCATACAACCCACCTAAAGGTACTTCTTTTGGGCTTAACCCTTACATATACATGATCCCCCACCTGAAATTGTTTGAAAGTTCTTCACATGTCTATGTAAGATTTTTGTCTATCTTGTGCTGCTTTTAAATTTTGTTTCACCTTTATTACAACTTGCTCGATTTTTATCAACATATCGGGCCCCAACATTAATTTATCCTCTAGACTGGTCTAATTACCAGGGGATTTTCACCTTCTCCCATAAAACACTTCGAAAGGAATCATTTTCAATGATTCATGGTAGTTATTGTTATATGTGAATTTCACTAAGTGGAGATACTCCTCCCACTTCATTGGTTGTTGCATTACATACATGCACAACATATATTATAGCACCTGATTCACCCACTTTGGATTCCCATCTATTTGGGGGTGGTATGTTGTACTGAATTGGATCCGAGAACCCAATCTTGAAAAGAGAGCTTTCCAAAATGTGGATGTCAATTTTGCATCCTTGTTGGACATTATAACCTTTGGTATCCCATCCAGTTGGAATATTTCCCTCATAAATATATCTGAAATTTGAACAGTATTGTCAATGGATTTAATAGGGACAAAGTGAGATATTTTTCTCAGTTTATCCACTACTACCATGATTGAGTCATTCTACTTTTTAGTCTTTGGTAAACCAGTTACAAATTCAATCGCAATCGTATCCCATTTCCATGCAGTTATGGGTAAGGGGTGAAGTAGACCAGTTGGGTGTTGGCGCTTTTCTTTCACTTGCTGAAATTTCAAACACTTAGCTAAGTAATCCATAATATCTTTTCACATTCTCAGCCAGAAGTAAATTTTATTTATAGAAGAAAACAATTTATGATATCAAGGGTAAGCAACATAAGGTTTTTGGTGAAATTGATCTAGCAAGAATCGCTTGATCGCCAACTGATTAGGAATATATATTATTCCTTTAAAGGTCAGAAAAGTTATTATTGTTTATACCAAAGTCATTATGTTCTCCAATACCCTCAGTTTGTTTGGTTTGTTGCCACAAAAATTTGTACTCCAGATCTCTACTTGTTGCTTCCTTAATTTTCTCTAAAAAATCAGATTCCACTTGACTGTACGCAATCTCATAAACATAATGCAAATTTTTCTCACCACATCTACCACATGATTTTTATTTCCTTTTAAATGCCTTATGTAAAAATCAAATTCACTCATCAATGCAGCCCATCTAGGTTGTTTAAAAAAACTAGTAAGACTGTTAGGACCCATCATGAGCATAAATTTCTTCCCAAAAAAATAATGCCGCTAGAATTTAAGAGCTTGAACCACTAAAATTAACTATAAATCATAAGCATAATATCTTTGATCATGCTATTTTAATTTGTGGGATTTGTAGGCCACTACTTTGTCTTCCTACATTAGAACTCCTCTGAAACCCTCCTAGCATGCATCGCTACAAACTATAAATTATTTTCGTGGATTGTAAACTTTTAGCACAGGGGTTGTTGTGAGTCTATGTTTAAGTTCCTAAAAGTTGTGCTGACACTCTGTGGTCCATATGAATACTTTTCCTTTCTTTTGCATAGAAGTTATAGGGTACAAAATTTTAGAAAATCCTTCTATAAAATGACTGTAGTACCCACGTAAGAATATAAAAGATATAATGTATCTCACATTTCTAGGAATTGACCAATCCATGATAGTTCAAATTTTCTCTGGGTCTACTGCTCGACCTTATGAGGAATAACATGTCCCAAATACTGAATCAGTTCTTCGTAAAAATCACACTCACTAAATTTAGCATAAGGTTGATTTTCCCTCAAGGTCTGGAGCACTATCCGAAGATGTTCTCGATTCTCTTCTAAATTTATTGAGTAAAGCAAGATGTCAACTATGAAAATTAAAACGAACTTGTCTAAATATGGGTGAAAAATACCATTCATCACACTCATGAATGTTGCTGGAGCATTAGTTAGGTCAAAGGGAAGCATAATAAATTCATAATTTCCATAGCAGGTTCTAAACGTTGTTTTATTGATGTCTTACTCTTTTATCTTGATTTGATGATAACATGACCAAAATTCTATCTTTAAGAACACCTTAATGTCTTTCATCTAGTCAAATAAATCGTCAATCCTTGGTAGCGGGTACTTATTCTTAACAATTAATTTTTTCATCTATCTATAATCGATACATAATCGCAAGGTACCATATTTATTTTTTACAAAAAACATCGGTGCACCCGAAGGTGATACACTTGGGTGTATATATCCCTTATCTAGTAGTCCTTGCAACCATAATTTTAGTTCGGTCAGCTTTGGAATACTCATATGGTAAGGGTTTTTTTATACTGGAGCTGCTCCTAGAACCAGTTCTATTGTAAAGTCAATATCTCGCTTGGATGCCAGTCCTAGAATTTCCTCTGGAAAGACATGAACAAATTCTTTCACAACCGGTATGTTTTCCAGGTTAAGTAGTTTGCCTTTGGAATTGGTATATTCCACTTGCACATCATAAATTTGACAACCCTCCTACATACATTTTTCTAACTGGTTGGCTATAATTGGTAGTAATTTTATACTCTTTTTAACTCCTTGAATTTTTTGTCTACTACCTTTATTCGTAAGGAAGATGATGGTATTTTCTCTACAATTTACCATAAAACAATGCTTCTCCAACTATTCCATTCCAATTAGCACATCGTAATATATTAATGGAAACACATTTAAGGTTACTTTAATTTTTTGGCCACCTATTTCTACCAGAAATTCCTCCACCATGGCAGTCACTTTTCGCTTTGCTCCGGTGGTCAATTGTACTAACTAGGAATTGTTAAAAGTAATACTTTGCAACTCACATGATTCAACTATTTTTGGATTAATATAACTTAAGCTTGCATCGGGGTCTATTAAAACAGAAACATAGTGATTGACTAACTTACCTTCAAATTCTACCATTGCTGGTTGATATTTAGCCTAGTTATCCTCTAGTGCCGCATTGATTCACAAAATATTTCTTGCCACTTCCCCAACTGTAAAGCCTTCTTGAATATTAGCAGATTGCTCTATCCTAACACAATGAGGGAAGTTTTTGTAATGATGCAGTTCCCCGCATCCCAACAATGTAAAGGGTATTTTTGCAATTCGTTTGGGTCCAACCTACTGGATGCCTCCATTTATCAGGTTTCATTAAGATTTTGGGCCTTTTTCTGACTTTTATCAGGGATTCCATTAATCGGTCTCTTATGTGGGTTCTTACTTCCAATAGTTTTAGTACCCTTCGCATTTTAAAAGCTATTTTGTCCTTTTTTATTTAACCATCCCTTGTTGTTTTCACCTTTCTGTTTCATCTGTTGATAATAGATTTAGGCCTTTCAAGTAGCTTCATCCATCATCTTTGGGTGGTCAAATTCCAACCTATCCTACATGAAAAATAGAAAACTACTGATAAAACATTGTAATTTAGTTTTTTCTTACCATATATAAGGAACATATCTCAACAACGAAGTGAACTTGGTTATGAATTAATGCATTGTTTGTTTGCCTAACTTCAAATCATGGAATCCTTTTTCTTATTCATCATAGAAACATTATTGCAAGTATTTATCTTTGAAATTTTTTTGGAAACTATTCCACGTCACCTCTTGCTCATAAATTTGTCGAATTTTTTTAACCTCCTCCCACCATAGAGTGGCTTTATTCTACAATTGGTATATTTATAGTCGGGCTTTGAGGTTTTCATCATACTCATAAATTTGAAAATATTTATTCATGTTGATCAACTTGGCTTCAACAACTTCTTCTACCTCTCTGTCGAATGTTGGGGGTTTAATTTTGTTTAGCCCCCCTACCTTCAGCTTCTAAGCTTTACCAACTGACACATTTTTAGATTCTTATTCATTATGTATTTTATTTCCCTCCACTTTGGGATGCCCTTCCTCTTGTGGATCCATCTCTGCTCTGTTTCTATTTCCTGGGCTCAGATCTAGATTCCTCAGGTTCTGCTTATCTGATAGGCTTTTCATAATTCTTTCATGCTCCAATATTAAACTCTCATTATCAACCCTTAATTTGGTCATTTCCGCACGTATTTGTTGGAATGTTTCCAATAGTAATGCATTTGTACCTCGATTATTTTCTCCCAATTGAACCAAAATTTCTGGGTTGGTTCCCATGTGGAGTCCTTCCATTGGTTGTCTAGATGGGGTGGCTTCTATTCCTCTTCACATAATACCTTGCTTCTTCTGTGAATCATGCACATTTTGTTATACATATATATACATATATATACATACATATACATACATACATACATATATATATATATATATATATATATATATATATATATATATATATATATATATATATATATATATATAATTTTTATTTTTATTTTTATGTTTATTTATTTATTATTTTTTTTTCTATTCCCAATGAGGCCCCAACGTGGAACCAGGCTTTGATACCAATTTTAACATGTACGCCATAGTTATTAAAAACATAACTAGGAGTTAAAAAAAAACCTTACTATAACCGATGTATTACATCAAAATATGATTTAATGTAATAGTATGGTGAATATATATATATATATATATATATATATATATATATATATATATAAGATTAAATTTTATACCATACATTTGTTAACCACATAAACATGTTCTGTTATGTCTCAACCTATATGATGGTTTATATAAAAAATTGCTTTAATTTGCGAGACCTCCCACTAAGGTATATATGGAACCTTTATCTAACCCTAAGTCAATATATGGGTTGGATGAGTCTCAAAGGTTTGGGCTAGCTATACTGCACATTCCTAGGATTTGTGCAGGTGGCTACAATCAATGGTTGGGATCGTTCATGTTTTGGACGATTTTGATTATTACCTTTCTAGATCAAGGGTCAAGATCTCACAGGTTTTGGTTAGGGTATTACACATCCACCAAACCCTTATCAATAGTTTCATTCTTTCTTTGCACCACTGAAGACCACTTTCTAATGAAAACTTCCATTCAGAGGCAATGAATACACAATAATTTTTTCTTAACCTACTAGTATCACCCTAACTCTCGACCATTGCCATCGTTGTGTTTGGTGTTATTGTAGCTTAGGGTTTATTTTGAAGTTCTCTTATGGTTTCCCTAACTAACTTCATTCCTCCCTCTCCATTCCTTTACATGGGTTGTACTGTCACCTACCATTGCTGGGGAGAATTCCCTTCTACTTATAAGTTGGTGAGTAAGAGTTTAATATAATCTCTTTGGTATAATTTAAGGTTTTCTTGCTCGTACTCGAGATTGAGAATTCAATTTTCTTGGTAAGGTTTTGTAGTTTGGGAAATATTTGCATATACCTACATCTCAAGTGTGGCTCTTTCCGAATTCCTCCTTTATTTTTTCTCTAGGTAAATCGGCCATGCCCCAACACATACTAAATTTTAGTTTTATGGATTTTGCAGGTACTTTAACTCGCTTGCACCAACCTGTTCTTCCCAAAATTTCAAGTCTAAACTTTTCTGAAGTAATCAGGTATTCCTTGTTCCAGGTTTCTAACTTCTTTTAGGTTACCTTCCAAACGTTCCATGATGTTGTTGCTCCAGGTTTCTTCGAGTTTACCTTTGTTAAAATTAACCTAGAGAATGGTTTTTGACCCAACACATAATTATTATTTTGCTTGACACCCCTAAAGGTTTATACCTTATTCATAGGGTTGGAGTATTTTTTTTTTAGGCTACCGAAGCTATTCATTGTGAATTGTTGTTGGAATGTGAATTAGGATAACATTTTGTTAAGAATTATAGACTTTGGTGATAGTTTCACCTATATGCCTTTGCGACCGTAGTCATATTGTTGGTTTGTGAACAAGATATATGTAATTTATTTAAATATTCGCTTTAACTTATTTAACTTATTACAGTCTCCAATGTTGGCATGGTATAATGGCTTCGATAGTATATTGAGAGTCTGATATGTTTTATGGAATTATCTCATGGATGTTATAGTTCTACTCTCTTGATTTTGCATGGTTGTGTTGTTTGAAATTGTGATATGTTTTTCGATGATTTTATTTCAACATTGTAATATGTTTTTATTCCAGTTTCAAAATAAATAAGAGGAATTGTTTCATTTTTTTATGTTTATAGTACTATTTCGGTAATTAACAGATACCTCATGTCAAGGGTTGAATTCCTTTCCAAGTCTCCTCCCGGCCCACGGGGTTAATACAACCCTATGGGTAGTGGACTGTTCTACCCCATGGTTCCTGCCCTATGGTGGAACTAACCCTACCTAGCCTCATTATTAAACCAATTAAAATTACCACACTGACCCTGCTATTTATTTTTCCTTATTTCCTCATGACATAACAGATGTTTATGTTATTATTTCTTACATAGACTCATTTTCTTTCCCAACAGAAGAGTTTGGTTCCATTTCACACCCTTAAACCTGTATTCCTTAATTTCGAAAATGGAACTAGCACCCCGCAATATTTAAATTCATTGTTCTTAATACAAGCGAGTCCTAATATAATCAAAAAATTTAGATGTGATATAAACCAGTCACAACTTACTCAACAAAATAGATACAATGTAAGCTAGTCCCAACTTGTTCAACAAATTATATGTACTTATTTGATTTTGATTCAGGCAGTCTAGGTAATTTTCCAAAGAAGTGGTCTCCTCCCTTCCAATGAGACCATAAATTACGTTCATGCCTCCCCCCGAGCCCCTATGCTTCCAAAACAATTATGTGACTAAGACCACTTCAGGTTCAACTCCACATATCGAGACCTTCTTGGGTTGAACCTGAGATTTTTCCAGAATTCAATCTACAATCAGATAGTTCCACTGGTTCTAGCCCAGCTTAGGAGCTTCTCCTTCAAAGGTAGTATCGCACCACCTTCCTGTAATGGCCTTTTATATACCTCTCTCTTCTTCTACCCTTTTCTCTTCCCCTTTTGTTTCTAGAAAGCATAATGAAAAAAAAGAAAAATAAAACAAGAGGGAAAAAAGACCTTCTCATTCAATGAGATTTACTTATCTCTAGAATGAGAGCCCAGAACCATAACTGTTACAACTGTTTTTGGAAGTTAGGTGATAGGTGATTCATCTAGATCTTCTCCGAGAGTCCAAGCCTTATCAACATTTAGTAATTTATTTATTTTTATAAAAAGATACAAAAAAGAGTATTCACCTAACCATGCAATTCATGGAAGTTTCTTCCTAAATCCCTCTATGTCTTTCACTTAGGAGTTTTCATCTATGGTATATAAATAAAAATAACTAGCAATTATTAGTAATAACTGGAGGTGTTACACTTAGGTAAATATTTTGACTCCTAGTTATAAAATTAAATTTTAAAAAAAAAATCATATAATTAATAATTAAAATATAATTGAAGTAAAATAGACAAATTGAGGTAAAATAGTCAATTTATAGTTGGTAAAAATTTTGACTCCATTTTTGGACAACCCATGGTTTTTCCCATGGTATTAATCTCTAATTATTCAAAGACATAAAACTCAAATTCCACACATACAAATAACCAAAAATTTGATCCATATGATGATGAATCACTTTGGAATCTAAGACAAAAAAATATTTTTATTCTCTTTCTCATGTGTTTTCTTAATAAGCTCCAACAATTATTATTAGTAAAGGTAAGTGGTAACATTAAATTTTGTGAGAAAAACCTATAAATCAACTCCTTTCATTACCCATAAGATCTTATTCAAAGTTATGTTTTTTCTTTTCTCTTTTTCTTACCATACTTTTTATGTTTTAATATTTTTCCTTTATTCAAAATCTAATCAATATCATAATGAGAAACCACAAGATGAGTATAATAAGATAAGTATATGTAATTAACCAATTAATTTTTCAACTTTCGAAAATTTGATGACTATTTTCAAAAACTTCTAAATTGAATATTTGTGCAAAGTTATCAGATCCATCTCTATTGTCAAACACAACCTTGACTATTTTATTACAGTATTATGTTTAGTATCATCTAACTAAATTATATACATTTATATTATATACATTCAACTTTTTAAATTAATTATTTTCTAAATTAAAATTTAATTTTAAAATGTGATAAAAAATATTATTAAAATTTATTAATAAAAATATAAAAAATAAATTCATTAAACTAACAAAATTACAAGTTTTACTTCGACCTATAACACGAAATTTAATTAATTTTTTTTTTATCATGTTTATACACAAATGTATTAATTTCAACCTATTATATATTGAATGTGAAGTCAAAGTTTTATTTTATAATAAGCATCGTATTATAGATAGTGTATGATATTATATTGTTGTAAAGCTTATTTTTCTATGGTATGCATGGTTTGAGAGATTGTCCATGAAATATTGTACCAAAAAGATTTACCCAAAATATTTTAAATTTAGATATTTATGTGGATTGAAAATTTTTATTTGTATAATAAATATATTTTTTTCCAGAATATCAAGATTGTGACTTCTTTGTAATGGTTTAGTATTATGGAAAATATATATCTTTTAAAAAAACCTTTAAATTCTTAAAAATGTCTTATAAAAAAATTTCAAACTTGTAAACTGACAATAACAATTGTAGAAAGTAGACACTAAAACCATGGTAAAAGTTGGAAACAATCAGAGTTGCAAATTTACAAAGATGGATAGTAAGAAAAAATTTCAAATTAACAACTAATAGAAAAAAAACATAAATCAACAATAATAATTTAAAAAAATTAGAGTAAAAAATATGCAATTTGGTGGACTTATTTCTAATAATTTATTATTATTATATTTTTATATATTCAAATTTTTATATTTATAAATTTTGCATATTTATTTTTTTAATATTTTTATGTTTCTATATATTTTTTGACTAATTGGTGTGGGCATTCTAACATTTTAATAAATTATTATTTCAGTCTTTTTGACATATTATTGTTTGAATTTCTAATATTCTTCTTTGATTTTATCTTTGAATTTTCTCAAGCATCTTAATATTATTTATTTCTTGTTAGCTTTATTTCTCCATCTATATTTTGGTGATGAACCTCAATTGAAAGTTCTAAAGATTGACCCTAAAAGCATTATTGTGATTAATCTATAGTCATCGTCTTATCAATATGCAATAATTAAAACTAAACATAAGACCTATCTATATTTATAAAAATTATAAATAATTCTAGATTTATCTTAACTAAAATATAAACTAGTCTAGATCTATCTTAACTTAAGATTTAAAAAGTGTTAAAAAAATAAAATCTCCATTACAAAAATATTTACACATCAAGAAATTTGGTCCTATTCAATAGATCTAATACATCTAAGTTAATAATATAATACCTCTTATCTTTAATAGGTTAGCAATCTCATTTAGATATATTTGTTGTTGGTGTACATTGCATTCAATCTTTTTTAAATCGTTGCAGAGTATATGCGTTTGTGGTTTCAGTCCGTATATGCAAAATGAAGAATCTGATTGCTTACTCATATTTTCATCACAGAGTCATTGGATTTCACAATTATCACGGAAACTAATTCAAGTGAGTGGAAGCTACTTTAATATTGACAGTCAAGGTCCTCATCCTTCGGATCGGGATGAGGGTCTCTTTATTCTGACTACCCCTTTCATACTATTATCTTATCCAGTGTTCGCCAATTAGTTTAATATTTTTTACAACGTAAGGTCCAACCATGGGAAAAAGGAGTCGTGGGTATCCCTTGGGATTGGGATTAGAGTATCTGTTATTCTGACAGCCCCTTTCAGACTATTATCTTATTTAGTTTTCTCCTTTTGAGGAAGATGATAATCCTTCAACTTTACATTAACACTCGGCACCTTGTGTCAGGGAGATTAAAAAAAAAACTCTTCAAATCCTAAAGAATATAAAATATTTTAAAATGGAATATATGGAGTGGAGTGAAGACTTTGAAATCAATTAAAGGAACCTTAAAATAATGACAAGTTGGAATATGGTAATGAGAATAATTGGTGTTGATGGAATAGGTCCCCATTTCTTTTAGTGCTGTTGAGTTCAGTTTGAAAAGAAAATGACTGCGAGGTTTATTTATTGTTAGTGAGGAAAGAAATAAATATATGGTTTATTATGTTAGACTGAGTTAATAAATAGATAGATCTTTCTTTCCAGTGAATCAAGTGATTTATTGTGTTTATTATTTAGCATTTGAATATATATATATATATATATATATATATATATATATATATATTAGAAAATAGTTTAATATTAATTTAACAAAAGTTGATGCCATACCTATGTCTAAAATTAGCACATACTGTTTTTAAAAATGTATTCATACATAGGTATATTTTTACTATCATTCTTTGGAATTAGGGTGTGGAATTTGTGTATGGCTCATATTAGGGTGTGGAAATTGGGTATGAATCATATTTTTTTAAGTCAATATCATAAAACGTTATTGAGTACAATGTATAAGATATGGAATTTGGGTATGACTCATATATTTACTTTAGACAATATCATAAAAAGTTATTGAATACACTGTATAAGATGCATCATTTTTAGGGACGAGTATATACATGTGGGTTTAGTATTTTGATTTGATGTAATAAAAAATTGTAATCATAAAATAATATTTTTATAGAATGTAGAGGATATATTTTCTACTTTCCTTCCAAACTTCATTTAAAAATATTGAGTTTATGAGGTTCAAATAATTCAATTATTAAGCATATAAAAAAATTAAAAAAAATTATTTTGTATCTTTATTTTCCAATTTAACGTTGAATATTTAAAGTTATACACTAGATGGTATTCAAAATATTGAGAGTCAATTATCACCAAATTATTATTTCAAAATAAATGAGTTGTCTAAGAAAATAAAAGGACTTGAAACTAAATATCTATGGCCTCAAACAGAAGTATAGGATTTGCAAAAGGCCCTTTAATTCTCCATAGTTTGGGTTTTCTAATGTTGTTGGTTGTGTGTGGTTCTATAGACCTGTACATTGTTTTTAAGATTATCAATATACATGAGGGTAACTATTGAATGAATAAAGCTAAAAGAATTATAGTTGAAATCTTTTTTTTGGTGATAAATTATATGTGAAATGTCTATTCACATTTAATGCATTTGTAGATTTATTGTTGTTTTGTTAATTTCCATTATGTGACTTTGATATGTATACCATAGGCCTTCCATCATCTGGCGTCAAAAATAAGGCTATAGTTTTGGGAAGGAGAAAATGAGATTCATGATTTGTGGGAGAAATATTTATGATTTGTTCTTAATGGTGCCAATTTTTCTAATAATTGTAAATGGTTGGGAGAGTATTCCACATTGAAAATAGTATTAAGAGTTGTATGTGCACAGTAAGTTGTAACTTATATGAGAATTGCAAGGATGACTCGGATATGTATGCCAGAGAGGAGAATAAATTAGATAAATGATGAAAAATTAAAAATGGAAGGAATGAGAAGAAGAATTGAAAAGTTAGTAGTTAAACTTGTTGATAAAGCTAGATGCTAGAAATGTTGGTGAAGAAGACAAAGATTAGAAGTTGAATATGAGATCAAAAAAGTGCATGAGAACCAAGTGAATGATGATGGATTATGGTTGATCATATTTTTGAAATACATAGGTAATTCTATAATATATATATATATATATATATATATATATATATATATATATATTGTTTAAAGGTAGTTTAAATGATGATGTATTGATTGATTGGATTGCTGAAGTAAATATGAATTTTGATCTTGATAAAGTAGAGGACACAAATCGAGTAAAATTGTCTTCTATAAAATTAAGAATATGTGCTACTTTATTGTGGGATCATGTTTAGAAAGATAGAAAAATAAAGGACAAGGAGAAGATTAGAACTTGTAAGAAGATGGTAAGTAAGATACAAAATTTCTTACCTATATATTACCAGTAGAATATCTTTAAACAAGTCTAAAATTTGATGTAGATAGATATGAACATTAGAGATTGCACTAAAGAATTAAACAAATTAGGTATTCATTATGGATTGGACGAACCTAAATATTTTAAAGTATCAAGGTGCTTTAATGGTTTCAAATTTAACATTAAAGATGCATTTAGCACTTAATAATTTCATTATATAGAAGAAGAATTATATATTTCTTTGAAGGTGGAAGAAATTCGATAGAAGATATCAAAATATTAGAGGTTAAGGAAGAGAAAAAACGACGAGGTCAAGAAGATGGATAATATGAAGATGAAGCATGTAGTTGTAAAATTTTGAGAGAAGGAAAAAAAAAATAGGTAGAGGTCATTACATGATCACATGTTTAAAGAGTGGTAAACAAGGAAAAAATATGGTAGGTTATATTAAGAATTAAATGATTGTAGAAGGAATGATGTGATGGCAAATGTAACATAGTTAGAGGAGTCTTTATCAATTGGTGATGACATTGTATGGATTTATAATCATAAAAGAAGAATTGAAAGTTTAGTTTCCACTAAAGTGATATATAATTGAAGGTGAAATGTACCCCATATCACACTCCTCATAATGTGTCGTCGTTACAAAGAGCTCATTAGATTATTATTAAAGAAAAGGGTCTATTTAATTTTAGGTAAGATATTATTAGGTCAAAGAACTTTTGTGGTGTGGCTGATACTTGTGATGTGATTTTATCTATGGGATGTATAATATAACAATATACCGTGATGGATATATTATTAGGAAAAAATAATTTGTGATATCGATGATACTACCAATATTATAGAAAATTATAGAATGAATAATTTTGATTTCCTTTACTAAGAAACTCCTAATGGAAGAGATGTTCTAGTATGCTTGTCTAGTAAGGTTCAAGAAGAAGGAAATAAGGATGTACTTGTGGAAGCTTAGAGACAATCTATGTTACAAAAAAGGGGTATGTTGATGCTTGGAAGTAGTGAATATGAAGAACATATCCATTTTTTGTATAGCACAAAAAAAATTGAAGATGTTGTATTGAAATAACTTAAGCTATTAGTGAAGAATGATGGAAAGGAAGAAAAAAGGTAAGCCAATGACATTGTTATAAAGGGCGGAAATGAAAGAAGCAACACATTTAATGGTGGTAAAGTAGCTGATAGCATAGTAAGCATGGCTTAACAAGGTAGTGTATGGATTAAAAAATAACTAATGAAGGTTGTATGCAAAAGAGAGAATGGGGAGGAAATAGTTCCTATTGGTCATGATTACTTGTGGACAACAAGCCCTATTGGGTATGAAAATTTGAAGATAATTAATGTCATTGGGTATGAATTGTAGTATATGATAGGATAGGAATGTTGAATATGGAAATTAGGTATTGTTTATAATTGAAAAATATAGAGGAAACACGTGAAGAAAGGAAGAAGCTAAAATGAAAGATAATACAAGAGAAGAAGAGGAAAACAAATAGTGGACATACAAGAGTTGTTGATATAGAACAAGATGCTCAAAATTTTCATCTAGGGAAGTTTTATGCAATAAAATCTATTGGGTTTTGTAAGTCTTGCATCATTCATGAAATACATCCAATTTTATTTTGTGCTTTGTTCCAATTTTTCATATTTTCAATGCACAAAAAATGATTTAGTGATTTGATCAATTCTCTCCCATACTTTAGAGTCAAAAGATAAATTTTGGCTTATGTTATCAAAAACAAATATTATTCCTTAACGCTAAATTGCATAGGAGGATATTAAGCTTATACTATATGCGTAATTCCAAATTCAACGCAAAATAAATTCTCACATAAAGAGTACCTTAGTATTTTAGCTATTGTGTATTCGTTCCTTGGAATAAAATGATATAGAATGGATTATCATATAATTTGTCATATATCTGGATACTTGATGGATGAAAATTTTGAAGGAGTTAATTTGCATGACCCATTTTAGTGATAGGTCCTATTTTGGAGATTTTGTGTTCATAACCTTCCATAGCTGCTTTGAGGCATCAAATACCATTATTTCGGACCAAAAATTTACAACCATAACCTTCCCATCCTTTGGAATTACTTTACACATATAGATTTTTCTAATGGTGTGAATATCACCTCAATCAAAGTTTGTACGTGGAATTTATTCCTCCTATAATTTTACCCACCACCTTAACTACCATGGCATCGAGTGGATGCCATATTAATCCCATTTTTTGGGGCTAGCTATGTGTTAGATTTAAACAATATTCTAGAATGTACAAATACCTAACATTAATTGAGGGTTGATGCATGAAAATACCCTAACCCTAACCATATATGGATATCACACTACATTAAATATTTGGCTAATAGGAAGAGAATGGGTTTCATTCCTTTGGCATTATAGTTGTTTCATAGTTGAGCAGAGCATCTAGATGTGGGATTTCAGACCATAATAAAGGAGGTAGACTATTTTGTGGTGGTTTTTCATACCATAGTCTCAAAGGCAACCCCATAACGAGTGCCTCCTTTCCTTTTACTTGCATTTCATAACTAAAGAAAAGAGTGAAAAGCATAGGCCTAAACTTTTAGTTGGGTTTTTATTGAATATGAAGATTCTTAGGTCATATAATGTGCTTGTTTTCATGCATAGTGTATTCATTTTGTTATCTGTCATTTTTAAATTTTAGTTATTTACTTAAATTTGAGCACTAATCTAGTTAAAATAAGTCTATCACCTAAGGAAATAAAGTACATGATAAAATATTTAAAAATATTCGAAGATCGATTGTGATGAACTATACAAGTATAATATCCATGATAGTTTATAGATCATGTTGGTATAAAAGTAATTTTCTTTATGATTTTTGTGTGAAGTTATATGATCTATCAAATGGCTTAAGAAGGAACTTTTAGAACCTTGGTCATGGAAAATGTGTTCAATCATAACAACCCTTGGGATGGACCATAACACATATTTGTAGATTTTGGAAGAACAATCCACCAATATCTCTCAGAAAATGGGTACCATCGTGGAAACTCTAGTGAACAAGTGGCAAGCTTTGGGGAAGGTTATTTTCTATAAATTAGAAATTGGATAAAAATGAGAAATCAAGATTTAATGAATACCTAGAAAAAGAAGTTAAAGAAACATCCCAAGAAATAGAAACCAAGTTCTAGTGCCATCATTCCTTCATAGTGTATATTTAAAATTGAAGCAAAATGGACATGAAACCTTATCGAGGTGAGGTTGATGTTATAATTGAGTAGGGACATTGGTAGAAATACTTAGAAGTGTATTTTAGTGTCTGTAATATAGATGAAGAGTACAAGTTTCATTTCCCCAACTGAAACTTGAGGTCCATACAAAAACATGGTGGGAAAATCATTATTATTTTTATTATCATGGGAGGTCCATATTATTATTATTATTATTATTTTAACTCCATAAAAACAATCAGAGAAATTTCCACAACTGACTCTATGGTCTTGTTTGTTGCTTTGTCTGCAAGAATAAAAAACAAAATATTAACACTTTATTCAACAAAGAAATCATTAGCAGAAATATCTAAGCATGAAACAATTAATTTATCAAAAATTTGCCATTAATTATTAAAAAAAATGATTACGCATTAATCTCCTTTCCCTTGAAATCATATCAAAATTACTGTTGTGATATATTGATCAATGATTCATCCAAATCCTGACACCAAAGTCGATCCCCTTCTTGACTTCTATATAATCCCATGAAGATTTTACTACAAGTAAAATACTTTATGTGCCTTTTGAGATGTTTTTCGAGCAATGATCCACAAATCAGATCCCTTTTTTGAGTGGAAGTCAATAACCACCATTGATTGCAAACCATAATGTTGAGAAAAACGATGTGCAACAAGTTTCAGATAGGAAGTTAACAACTGTTCAAAATCAAGCTCTCTTCACTTTGGAAGATTTATGAATGCCCTCCCTCATCGGGCTTAGTTTCCTCACTCTAAATCACTCACACAACCATCACAACTTTTTTTGTCTATCTTAAATCCATGTCTTCCAATCATGTATGTTGAGTTCAACCAATGAAAAAAAAACTAAGAAAAATCAATTAAAAATGGTTTGTGAATCCAATACTCAGTTGACCGTATACACTAGTTAGGACTTTTGAATAATTTTTTTCAACGTGTTGCTCCATTCATAAAATTGATAATCACTCCCTAGGATTCTAAAAAGCATCCCAAATGTTATTTCAAATGGAAAATCTGAAGTATTGGCTTAGCATCTCAGTGGTGGATCCACCTCAGAAGATGAGGGAAAATATCTGAGAAAATCAAATCTTAGAAGATCTACCTACAACTCTTGTAGACCAGGAAAAACCGAGTCCATTGCATGGCCGCAACTCTCTTTGCATTAAATTATAAATCTGTTTTTTTCACGCAACCTCAAAAATATTGGTCAAAAGAACCCCGAAATTATCTCAAATGGTTGTGAATTTGAGGAAATCACCGCGATAAATATAATTCACCCCGTTCTAAGAAAAACACGTGTCTTATTTTTTTGAGATTTGCTTCCTTTTGGCCACAAAACACATTTTAAAATCACTAGTCAAATACTATTGCGCTTTTTCTCGCTTCTTTTCTGGCAACGTAATCAATTTCTGGTGAATCTGAGCACAAAAAACTCCATGGAGATTTGTAATGTTTGTTGTCATTTAATTCGGAAATGGGGGCCGAAAATATCATCCACAGAGACATTCGATTTAATTTTGAAATTTTCCACTGCCATAGCAAGAGCTTACTGTTGAAATTTTTCTCTCCTTTATGAGTTGAAATACCATACAATGCAACGATCTGAAAATTTATTTGTAGGTTAATGAAGGCCGATCAATTCAAATGTCATATTTCATCACCATACTGCCTTTTGTAGTGTCATATAACAATCATATTTTATTTCATCATTCGTTGATTTTTTATGGATGCGATGGTTTGCAATGGATTTTCAAGTTCAATACTATGCAGTGCCCAAAAAACACGCAAACATTTAGTTGCAGGATGAAGTTCCAATAACAGAGAAGCCTATGCAACTTGCAAGCTTCTTTACCAACCGGGCCCTTTCTATTTCAAAACTTGGAGTCATCGAAAACTAGAGCCATCATTTCGATTTTCGTTTGTTTGGTAATGCAATGTGGTTTTTTGTTTTTATTCATCGATATGTGGCTTTTTTTTTAATATGCATTATGTTCTGGTTTTTGTGTTATAATTTTTTTATTGTTTGTTTGTTTTATTGTTGGTTTTATTATTTTATTATAGATTTTTTAATTTGTTTTGTTTGGTTTTGAGTTTTTTTTAAATACAAGAAAAACTAATTATCCATAATTTCTAAAATAATGAAAAACTAATCTAATAACGAAAAACTGAAATTGCATGAAAAGAATGAAATTGCATAAAAACGAAATTGCATAAAAAAAATAAAATTATTAGTATGAATCTTTCGTCGTAAAAGATCACTTTAGCTATGCATAACAAATAGCCCTAACATCAATTATGGCTACCAAATATCTTTAAATCTGCAATCAGGTGATCCAAATAATGTTGCACAAATCCAGATCTAAGCGTAAAAGATATTAAGCAGATAAAGTAAAACGTGGCTCCATGCATCCAATAGACAAGACAAGAACGATGTATTTGAAAGAATTTTTATATTATATTGAAAAGGGGCACCTGAGAGGAAAACAAGAAAGGTGCTTTCCGGTTCTCCTCAATGGGATGGGTTCTTGATAGTTCTCAGCATTTCAGATCTAAAATCTCTCTCTCTTGTTGGTGTAGAAAACCCAGACAAACATAGAACTCAATGGGAGCTCACAAGGAAAAAATGGAGAACATGTGACCAAGTGTATAGATCCAGAGTGATCTAATAGGCAACAAAAGGTGACTAATGAATGGGAAAAACCCTTCTATTTATAACAAAATATTGGGGTGATCTAGAACTTGGTGCATGAATAAAATATTATTAATCAAATTCTAAAACCACCCTTTAGGAATATTTCATTATTTACTATTTTAAGGAAATGGTGGGAATATAATTAAATAAATAATGATTTATTTAATTATTTATAAATGATTTAGTCAAATTTAACTAGGAATATTATTTAAACAGGATTTAAATAACTTATTCCTAGGAAATAATCAAAGAAATAAGGATTTATTTAATTGATTTCCTTGTTTTGGGTTAAATATGACTAGGAAATATAAACAAATATAGATTTGTTTATTATTTATTTTTGGGGTTTCCTGTTTAGACCATAAAAAACTTAATAAAGGTGTTTTACTAAGTTATTTCACATAGTGAAAGCAATTTTACTTAGGGTAAAATTGGTCTTACATGGTGTACTTGGATTCATCTAATGATAATAGGTTAGATGACCAAAAACTGGTGTAACAGATTGCCCCCCAATGTACGAGTGTTAGGAGAAAATCGTATGACCGAAGTACGTTGTAAGAACTCAATCACTAGACATCAAGAGGGAAGTCAGAGAGAGAAATTTAAGGTAGTCTGATGTGCTAAAGGATTAGACCCTAAGGAGACGAGATTTAGAAGTGCAACAAGTCTCTAGTTTATGAAGTGGTACCTGTGCTAAAGGCGGTGGGGGAGGCATACCTATGCCCGCCGAGACAAAGTACAAAATAATAGTATGTCCAGTAAACAAGGAACCAAACTATAGAGTACATGTTGGCCTAAATACGAGCCAAAAGATAGAATGATGAATCCCACATACATGTTGTGCTTGGAATAATAGCCAGGACTTGTACAATAATATTTTAGTACACGAGATACAAATACAACCCAAATGCCCCCTATACGCGGGGAAGGGCTCGCAAAAGTTGACTGATACATGCAAATCGAAAAGGTGTTGCAAGCGGCTGAGGCCGTCATCATCAAATGTAAGGAGCTACATCAAAGGCTGAATATGAAGAAGTCATTTGAGGGGCTACCTGCAGGGCCACCCCCTCATGAGGGTTGAGACATCTCACACACACCCGGGAATCACCAAAAGTTGTTGCTGTATCACTGGACCATCGAGTATACGGATCACGATCATGTTGAAAGGAGCTCGAACCAAGGTACACCGCTCTCTAGACTTGGATTCTGGAGTAAATGAGTTGATGTCGACAGAAGGAGGTCCGCCATAGGTGAGGTGATGAGGGATCCCCAACTAAGGCACAAGAGAAAATAGTAGAGTGACAAACAGACGGACACTAATGATGATAATGGAATGGGGAAAGGTCCAAAGGGGACCATAAAAACATGAGTACAAAATGGTATCTCATGAAGGAAATTGACACAAATAAGAATGAATATGGAGGCAAAGCGGTGCCCCAAGGAAGAGTGTTGTAAGTGAGGAAATCCGATTTTGAGGAGAGGTGAAGTAAGACTTCGTGGACAACATGTGTCCTGGTGAAGTAGTGAATGATGAAAACAAACATACGCTGGCTATCTACAAGAAAATAAAACATGCATTTTGAACGGGAAATGCTAAGGGTAATATTTCTTAAGATAGAGTGCGTTGCGAGGATTAGGAAGGGGGTGGCCTTCAAAGTCCTCTAAAAGATATGCCCCCTTATCAAGATCTTTACTGATGATGTAAGGACCTAGCCATAATGAGTCAAACTTCCCATGACCGAGGGTATCGTGGGCCTGGTCATATACTAGAACAAGGTCACCTTCATGAAAGGTACGAGGGTGTACTTTTCGGTCATACTGAGCTTTGGTGCACTTTTTGGCCACTTCAAGAGTTTTCAATGTAGCATGAAGGTCTTCAAAGGCACGCTCAAGCATGATAAGTCGTTGTTCTATAGGTTGGGTATCAGGGAGAAGTTCGACGGCCAAATTAAGGGAAGGAATTTCACACTTGATTGGTAAGACTGCCTCTTTGCCAAAGACAAGGTGGAAAGGAGTGAAACCGGTGGCGGTTTTAATAGAAGTACGATAAGCCCACAAAGCAGGGAAGAGCATAAGATTCCAATTGGTTTTGTGATTATTCACCGTTCGTTGAAGCATGGTCTTAAGAATTTTGTTGACTGCTTCAACTTGACCATTCCCTTGGGGGTAATAGGAGGATGAATACTGGGACTCAAAACCCATTAGTGAGGATAGCTCATGCCAAATCTCATCTTCAAAATGTCGGCCATGGTTAGAGACCAATTTTTTTGGAACTCCGAATCGAGCAATGACGTGGTTAAAGAAAAATAGGGTTGCGGTGGCTACCATATTATTGAATGTTGGCATAGCTTCAGCCCATTTTGTGAAATAGTCAACCGCCACGATGATATATTTGTGGTTACCAGCAGATGGAGGTCGACATTCCATGAAGTCGATGGCCCATTTACAGAAAGGGCCAGCTATGACGACGGGATGGAGGGGAGCAGGGGGAGCTCGTGCCTTAGGGGCAAAATGCTGGCAATTGGAACAGTGTTTGACTACTTCAATGCAATCGCTGAAGAGAGAAGGCCAAAAATATCCAGCGCGCATGACTTTTTGGGCGGTGGCAAGGCCGGAGAGGTGGCCGCCACAAGCGCCGCTATGACAGGAATTGAGGACTTTCTCGGCTTCAGCGTGTGTGAGGCAACGACGAAGGACAGTATCTACCCCACGATGATAAAGGTCGTCACCGATCAGAAGGTAGCGAGGGGCTTGGTGTCGGATACATTGTCGGACATCACGATCAAGATGAAGGGCGAAATTTTGGGTTCGCAAGTAAGGATGTCACCGTACCAAGGATCGTCAGTGGTGATGGCGAATAAATGTTCATCGAGAAGAGCATCATTGATTGGAGGGTCTTGCGTTCCAGTAGGTAAATCAGAAATGAGTTCAGCGAGGGCTAAACCTTTCTTGTTTTTTGGGGTGACAAATTCAAGGTCAAATTCTTGGAGGATAATGACCCAATGAGCGTATTTCCCACAGAGGATGCGTCGACTCAATAGGAAAGCCATGGGGTTGGAATTAGTCACGACCTTGGTGGAATGCATGAGGATATAATGACGTAGTTTTTGGACCGAGAACACGAAAACTAGCGCTAATTTCTCTTCATGTGAATAGGACACAGGGGGACTGGCAAGGTTCTTACTAACATAATAGATCACATGTTCAACACCGTTATCATCTTCCTGGATAAGGACACTGGCAACCGAATAGGTGGAAGCGGAGATGTATAGGATGAAGTCCCGGTCAAAGTTAGGAGGACGGATCAATGGAGTAGATGTGAGAGCATGCTTGAGGGCATCAAAAGACTCTTGAGCGTAGGTATCCCAGACAAAGGGGGTATGAGATCGAAGGAGTCTAAGGAAGCCATGTGCGGTAGTGGCATAGTCAGGCACGAATCGGAAAAGAAAATTAGCTTTACCTTGGAGACTTTGAAGCTGGCGTAAGGTACAAGGAATAGGCAGTTCAATAATGGCTTGAACCTTCAAAGGATCGAGAGTTATCCCGTCTTTAGATACTATGAAGCCGAGGAGACGACCGACGGGAACACAGAAGACACATTTCAATGGGTTAAGGCAAATATTATACTTGCGACATCGGAGAAAAATGGTACGCAGATCATGGAGGTGTTGCGCCCATTGTTTAGAATGGGTAGTGAGGTCATCTAAATAGGCAATGATAATATGAACTAAGTCATGGAAAGAATAAGACATGGCTCGTTGAAAAGTGGCGTCGACGTTTTTAAGGCCAAATGGCATGACTCGATATGCAAAAGTGCCCCACAGACTAATGAACGTTGTTTTAAGTTGATCAACATGATGGATAACGATTTGGTTGTATCTGGAGAAACCATCCATAAAGGATAGAATCTCGTGCCCCACACACTCATCAATGATTTGGTCAATAAATGGTGTGGGGAAGTTGTCTTTGGGACAAGCTTTGTTCAGATCTCGAAAGTCAGTGCAGACTTGAATAGTGCCTTGTTTTTTTAGGACGGGAACAGGGTTGGACACCCAAGTGGTGTACTCAATGGGATAAATGAAACCATCTTGCCTGAGCTTATCGATTTTGGCTTTGATGGCTTCACGTCTGGAGGGATGAATGGGTCTCAACTTTTGATGGACTAGAGTGGCATCAGGCCATGTGTCGATATGATGTTCGACAATGGCGAGATCGAGTCCGGGCATTTCTGAATAGGACCAGGCGAAGATATCACAGAATTCTTTGAAGATTTTAGTGTAGGCTTCAATTTCTTCCAGAGTGAATTGGGCGCGCATGGTGATATGTTTTTAGATTCCTGGTTTGACAGAGATGTCTATTTTGATGGTAGGAGAGATATTGGCCATATTACCTTCTTCTAAAGCGTTAGGTGCAGGAATACGATTTTTAAACCAATCGACCTTATCAGGAATGAAGTCTTTAGATTCGAAAGCATATTGGTCATGCGATTGATGTGGGAGGAAATATGCACGATGGTGCATATCGTCCCACGGAAAATCAGGTTCTGTCATGGCTTCCATGATGTCTTCATCTGACTGGAAGATGGGAAGAGTGGATGGAAGAGGTTGACTTGTAAATATGTGAGACTCTTGATTGTGATGGGAAGGTCTCACATGCGCGATTTCATGCGAAGTGACAGGGTAAATAGATGAGTGATCAAGAGAAACAATGGGGGAAGGCACTAAGGGGTAGGTTGCCGGGAATCGTGGTGATGAGGAAAGGTAAAAAATTATGGCTGAAGGTTCAGTCATTTAAATATCAGGATGGGAAATGTTAATGGGGGTAGACAGGTCATCTGGTGCTGGTGAAGAAGGTATATGGTTAAGCGTGGCTTTGAATTTGCGGTAGGCGGCTAAAGAGGAACGAGACTCGTCAAGGCAGGGGCAGAGGTGGGTATAGTGTCCATGGAAATCGTACAAATAACAAGGGTGATTGGTGCGCAAGTTTTTAAGTTTCGGGAGGGAATCTCGTATGGTGACATAGACCTCAGGGATATTTGATTCCAAAAACATTTCATTGACCATGGTCTTGAGATGTAGTAATTAAGGACAGGTATGGGTGACATGACTGACAACATCACACAAAGCACACTGGATGGTATGCTTTGGAGGCCAAGGAGGGGCAGGTTTTGTTGGGGTAGCCTTTTCCTTTGATGCCCCCCTGCGAGCTTTTCCATTCTTACCCGAAACGGTCGCAACAGGAGGTGGTACCTGTTGAGGTGACTGAGGTACTGTTGCAGCGGGAGAAGTCATGGGGATTGTTTTAACTGGGGTCAAAGTAATATATGGTTTGGGTTGACCGGGCAGGGTAGGTGCTGGAGGGTCAAGATACTAGATGGGTATACCCAAGGTCAAGTTGGGGAGGGATAGGGTGGCCAAGATAGGGACCGAATAAGCTCCGGGAGGGGGAGCAAGGAAAGGGATCTAACCAACAGTAAAATGGCCAGGAGGAATGGTACCAAGGGGGTTGATATCGGGTGGAATCGACCCAAGAGGATAAAGAGGCGCGGGGGGACAGTGCGTAGAAGAAGGTTCGGGAGGAAGAGGGCTTGCTAGTGGGGGCGAAGGGCTAGGATTTGGTTGAGGTTGAGGTTGCTGACTAGCCAAAGTGGGCTCCGTAAGGTCAGCCCAAGATGATTTCATCATGCAAACGTTCGCCAAACTAGGATCAGATACAGGAGGAGGGTCCAAAAGGGTTCCAAGCAAGGAGGAGTCTTTATAGATGCTGGGAGAAACACTGGTCAAAGAATCAATGGTTGGATTATTGGTGACAATAGAGATGGTGGAATCAGGGGAGGTCTGAGATTTTGGTTCATGATATGTCAACTAGTCGATCGTTATAATCTTTCCATTATGAGGGAAAAACATCTTGCAGTGGACTGCGGATGGGACGACAGACATGGCATAGGTGTAACTACGCCCCAAAAGAATGTTATAGTCAAGAGGGGTGTCGATAAATTCAACATCGACACAAACAGTCTTTCCCGCAAGGGTGATAGGACAGTTACGGAAAAGGACGATGGGCTAGGAGGCATGGCCATCCCACGCATGAAGGGTGATTGTGGAAGGGGCTAGCTCAGGAGATCCAAGTTGTTTCCAAACTAAAGCAGACATCACACAGTTAGATGGCCCCTCATCAATAATACACTGAGCAACATTGGAATTTTAGATTTTGACTGGGATTTGGAAAGGAACAGAAGCGGGAAGGGGGGGATGGTCTGACTGACGGGCGTCGAAACAATCAATTGGTCATCATCAGGATCTACAATACCCACGGCAGATAGTAGAGCCTTATTTTGAGAAGGGCACGACTGGAGGAGTTCCAGTGTTGAAATGGCAGCAGGAGATTGTGCCAGATCATCTACTATGCTATATGAATGGGCAGCCCGACCAGAGGCAGCATTTCGGTGTAATGGGCCCTTGGGAATCTTGGTATGAACCTCAGATTTGGGTGGAGGGATTTGCAAGGGACCATTGGGTGTCGACAGAGGCTCTATAGGACTTGAAGATGGGGACTCGGGGACAGATGGAGCGGGAGGCGTGGAGTACTGACAAGACCGATTTTGAAGGTTAAGGTCGATGGTGAGAGGTTGGTCAGAGGCCATCATGAGAATCTGGTAATCTGAGGAACCAGAAGGGGAAGGTTGAGTGGTTACCGGGGCATGAGGTGGTTGAGTGGCCATGAATCCTTGTTGAGGGAAAGGATCGGTAAAAACAGCGGGTTGAGCAGTAGCCAGAATGGGAGGGACAATAGGGGAGGAATGTTGTCCCCGCACGGTGGCCTGAGACTCCCACATTTTTCACATCTGGGGTAATAGGGGACAATCGTGAGTGTAATTTTCATAGACACCGCAACATGAATAGGGCTTATTGGTGCGAAGTGGCCTGTCCGGCTTGGGTTGAGAGCCCTGTGGCTGGTTGGAGGTGTTAGGATCAATACTTGAAGGATTGGATCCATGATTACTAGAGGCAGATTGATTGCCTTTCCTCTTTCTTTGAGAAGGAAGAGAATTGGTCGAGCCCTGCTGTGCAAATACTTGCCTTGGAGGGGGTAGTAAGTGCTGCGGTGGGGGTTGAGAAGGCAAGGGGGTGAGAGGTCCAAATACTGGAGGAGCTGGGACACCAGGCTGTGGGTAAGGATAAGGGTTAGGATGGGCAACATTGAGGTAAGCAGGAGTGTGGGCAAAAGGAGGAGGCATGCCATATCCTAGATACATGCTACCTGGAGGGGGAAAAGTGTTGGAGGTGCTGAACCCTCCTAGTGGGAGACCATAGCCCATAAGAGGCTGGGCAGAGGTATGTGAAAGAGCTCCAACGATACTGTCGGCAGAGTGAGATGCCCGCGGGGCGTTAGCGCCGCTGGGCTTGGGGAGGTCAGGAAGGACGGTATAAACATAACCAGATTGAGCATAAATAAGGTCATATTTCAAGGCTATTTGGAGGGCGGCGTCTTCGGTTTGAGGGAAATGGGAGGCGACATCTTTGCCAGTGGGAGGTAAGAGAGAGCGAAGGAACCAATCCATATAAACTCGATATTCAAAGGGAGGAGCGAGACATAAGCCTCTTCTTCGCCACCATTCCTGGACATGAGCGGAAAGGCGGGTTGAAGAGGATTGACGGAAGGAAGTTAAAAGTTCGGTACCAGTGTCGTATCGAAGAGGTAGCTAGAAATAAGATAAAAAGGCTTGGGAAATGGTCGCAAAAGTGGTATGGGAGGAGGTGGCCTGCTCAACATAACATTTAGAAGCTTTGCTGGTAAGCGTGCGTTGGAAAAATCGAAGATAGATGGAGTCATCAGTAATGGAATTGGATGAACACCACATATGGAAAGATCAGATATGGTTGGAGGGATCTTCACTAGCAAGGCCTTCGAACTTGGGAATGTCAGAGGGGAGCTTGGTTGGCATAGTAGGCCAACTAAAATCGTGGCAGATAGGATCATTGATCAGCTGATTGAAGTCGGGGAAACTAAGGCCAACCATATAAGGGAGAAATGGGGTAGTCGAGGTAGGTCCCGTAGTGGTTCTGCTGGAAACGGACCCAACAGTAGAAATGGGGTTGCCGCTGGCGCTAGGCCCTGAACTAGACATGGTGAAGGTAACATGGGGAAAACTAGGAGAAGGAGGAGAACCCGAACAATCAAAAGAAGAGTCAGAGTGTGGACTCGGGAGAGGACTTACTCGATGATGACGGGAAGGAGGAAGTCGACCAACCGGAAACTGAGGGTGAAGGCCAAGAAGTCTCCAGGAGAAGTGCCTTGGGGGCACAATGATGACGGGAAGAAGAAAAACCAACAAGGGCAGGGAGGGACAAAATAAAGTGAGGTCAAGGGCAGAGAGGTGCAGTGACGATTGATTTTAAAGTCTTTTCCAGGTGGTGTTAACTAGGCTCTTCTTCACTTAGGCTCAGTGTGTGGCGTGTGTTGATTTTAATTTTTTAAACCCAGACGTTTTGAGAGTAAAAGAAAAAGGGTGTTGCATAACTGAAAATAAATCTGTAAATAACATTATATAATGCTGAAATAACAGAAAATTTAACATCTAACAATGCATCGATCTAACCCAAGAAGGCGAGTCTCTCAAAACTAGTCTAAAAAGAAGGAAAAATCTAGCCAAAACACACGAAAAAGAGGCCGATAGATCTAAGGTCAGGAGGGACAGGGATCTAAAGGATAAATCAGCTGGAAAGAGGTGCAGAGAACAACAAAGAGGTAGAGGCAAGGTTGCTATAACAAAAGGGGAAATCAACTAAAAGGAGGAGGGACGAAGAGGTGGCCCTAGAGGTAAACCCAAAAAAAACTATATGAGGTGATTTGAACGGGATAAGAGCTGATCTAAAGGGATCTGAAAAGGAAGTATTAGATCTGACAATAAGAAGGCTGGAAAATTGCAGACAAACCTAGAAAAATTGCTGGAAAATTGCAGAAAAAGTGCAGGTCGCAGGTTTGGGGCAGAAAAGTGCGTCCTCAGGTCCAGGTCACAGTTTTTGGGCTGATAAGTGCAACCTGCAGATCCGGGTCTCTCGGTGGCAGATTGCAGAAAAAATTGTCGTCTCAGCTGCGGCTGATGTCTGTCACCTGCGCAATTAGGCCATAAACACATGGAAGTTACAAATTTTAATGTTTGAGGGTTTTACAGGTGAAAAGCACCATAAAAAGAAGAAAAACAGGAAACTGAAGAGAAACCCTAGGGTCTGAAATAGATGGATATGCAGGAATATATAAAACGACAGCAGTCGCAAAAGAAAACCCGTGTGGAGTTGCCAATTATTAGTATGAATCTTTCGCCATAAAATATCACTTTAGCTACGCATAGCAAATAGCCCTAACATCAATTATGGCTGCCAAATATCTTTAAATCTACAATCAGGTGATCCAAATAATGCTGCAAAAATCCAGATCTAAGCATAAAAGACATTAAGCAGATAAAGTAAAACGTGTCTCCATGCATCCAATAGACAAGACAAGAACGATGTATTTGAAATAATTTTATATTATATTGAAAAGGGGCACCTGAGAGGAAAACAAGAAAGGTGTTTTCCGATTCTCCTCAATGGGATGGGTTCTTGATAGTCCTGAGCATTTCAGAACTAAAACCTCTCTCTCTTGTTGGTGTAGAAAAACCAGACAAACAGAGAACTCAATGGGAGCTCACAAGGCAAAAATGGAGAAAATGTGACCAAGTGTATAGATCCAGAGTGATCTAATAGGCAACAAAAGGTGACTAATGAATGGGGAAAACCCTTCTATTTATAACAAAATATTGGGGTGATCTAGAACTTGGTGCATGAATAAAATATTATTAATCAAATTCTAGAACCACCCTTTAGGAATATTTCATTATATTTGTTGGAGGAAAAAGGATTTTTGACTTTGGTCAATTCCTTTATTTATAAATAATAAATAAATAAATTATTTATTTACTATTTTAAGGAAATGGTGGGAATATAATTAAATAAATAATGATTTATTTAATTATTTATAAATGATTTAGTCAAATTTAACTAGGAATATTATTTAAATAGGATTTAAATAACTTATTCCTAGGAAATAATCAAATAAATAAGGATTTATTTAATTGATTTCCTTGTTTTGGGTTAAATATGACTAGGAAATATAAACAAATATAGTTTTGTTTATTATTTCTTTTTGGGGTTTCTTGTTTATACCATAAACAACTTAATAAAGGTGTTTTACTAAGTTATTTCACATAGTGAAAGCAATTTTACTTAGGGTAAAATTGGTCTTACATGGTGTACTTGCGTTCATCTAATGATAATAGGTTAGATGACAAAAAAATGGTGTAACAGATTGCTCCCCAACGTACGAGTGTTAGGATCAAATCGTATGAACGAAGTACGTTGTAAGAACTCAATCACTAGACATCAAGAGGGAAGTTAGAGAGAGAAATGTAAGGTAGTCTGATGTGCTAAAGGATTAGACCCTAAGGAGACGAGACTTACAGGTGAAACAAGTCTCTAGTTTATGAAGTGGTACCTGTGCTAAAGGCGGCAGGGGAGGCATACCTATGCCCACCGAGACAAAGTACAAAATAATAGTATGTCCAGTAAACAAGGAACCGAACTATAGAGTACATGCTGGCCTAAATACGAGCCAAAAGACAGAATGATGAATCCCACATACATGTTGTGCCTGGAATAACAGCCAGGACCTATACAATAATATTTTAGTACATGAGAAAAAAATACAACCCAAATGCCCCCTATACGTGGGGAAGGGCTCACAAAATTTGAATGATACATGAAAATCGAAAAGGCGCTGCAAGCAGCTGAGGCCGTCATCATCAAATGTAAAATAAACTAATTAAACTTACAAATTTACGAAGGGACGCACATGATCGATGGGGGCCCTTCCATTGTCCAATAACATTCCAACTCACAAAACTCACATTCTAAAACACAATGATAGAAAATAACCTTCTTTATTTATAAGCTCACAACTTTACACAATGGAAAACTACACTCCTAATCTCATTACATCAATAGCTCTTCACTTTACATCCCCTTCCATCTCAAGCCTTGTTTACAAAACATTTTATCATTCCTTTTTTTATTTTTCTTTTTTTTTTCTTTGATAGGAGAGAGTACTCCTATTTATACAAGCTTTGAGAAACAAACTCAATAATGAAGATCCATTATTTTCTCCATATATATACAAGTGTCTCAACCAATAAGACACATCACATTATCTTGCATGATCTTCTCCATGTGGCATATCTTCAAATCTTCATGAGGGAATTGGATTTTGATCATGGGATGCCATAGAATTGTGCCTTAGAAGCTTCCAACGAGCCTACACATGTTAAAAAACTCTTTCCACTTTTAAAGTATAAGCATATGCATATTATTTCCTAACTTTTGCTCACAAATTCACTTTAAAAAGCTAGAAATTAATAATGTTTGGAAAACAGAAGGGTAACCCAAATGACGATGAAAGTGAGATAAATGTAATGACATGGTGGGGAAATGGAGGTGATATAATGGACATTATGGTGAAAGTGGATTTCTTTATAAGGAAAATTCTGAGACACAACATACCCCCCAACTGAATTTATTGCATGTCCTCATGCAACATATTACATTGATTTATTTGATCCATTTGAATTGTCTTGCTTTTGAATGAGCTTTGGATTGTATTAATTCTCCTTTAACTCTGCATGATCATAGCATTTGATAAATTCATTATTTTTGCAAAGTTTTCTTTGAAATACATTGGATTGCGACATTCATCTTTATGGTTGGTTCTTGTGTGACAACCAAATTTTTTTTTTTTTTTTTTAATGGTTGGTTCTTGTGTGGCAACCAAAATTGATGATTATTGGTTCTTGTGTAACAATACTTTGTTATTATTTCTTGCATTCAAATATCTTTAAAACATTTAGAATTTATCTTTTCAATTAGCCATTTAATAAGCTCATCAATTTGATGATTTGCAAAACATATAATCTTTTTGAATCTTAATGCAATAGTAGTTTTATGTTGGTTATATGAAAGTGATGTGGCATGTGATATGATATATATATATATATATATATATATATATATATATATATATATATATCCCTTCCCCCCAACTGATGGCATTTACAATTTTATAAATTGAGAAAAGGAATATCGTGGAGTGTTTTTCCAAAAATTATAACTTTAGAATTTTAAGGAATTGCATGATAAAAAGTTAGAAAAGAACATACCTTCACTTAACTATGAAATGGATAAGTTTTGCATATGTAGTTGCTACAAAAATTTGATCTGATTCTTCTTCAATTGG
Organism: Pinus albicaulis; assembly: GCA_034641835.2. NCBI lineage: Eukaryota > Viridiplantae > Streptophyta > Pinopsida > Pinales > Pinaceae > Pinus > Pinus albicaulis. Next base: position 653,819,455 of record CM076571.1, read on the forward strand.
TTGTGTAAATAGTGGATGAAGTTGTGAAAGTGAGTCTTTATTGTTGCTACTGAATTTGTTGAATCTGCTACATCTGTTGCATCTGCTACAAATGTTGAATAATGATGGATCTGATAGTCTTCATGTCATTATCACACATTGGCACAATTCTTATCTATAGAATAAATTTGTTGATTTTGAGCATAGTAAGTATTTGTTGAATTAGTGGCCATTAATGTATGCCACTAATCAACACGAGACCTCTCATCATTGATGACAATGAGAGTCAAGATGCCTAAGAACATCTTTCTAGGTATGAATAAATTTGTTGATTTCGAGTCACCTAGAAGATCCGTCAAACAAGGGACATTAATATACTCTCATTTTTTTTTTGGCAAGAGAACTTGCCATTAAGGCATGCAAGCCTCAGGGTACTTTTTGGAAATATTTTTAAGTCTAAAAAACGACTATAGATATACAATTTTATTTGAAGCAGGATTTATTTGGGAAATGAAAATGAACATGAAAATGAAAAAGATAATGGAGTTAATCAGCATGTAAGTGAGCTGATTTCTTTTATTCATGAGTTAGGGGTGGAAAATGAATGAAAATGAAATGGACAATGTATGTGAATTCATGGAACAACATAGGAAATTTTCTAAGAAAATGACCGTAATTATACATGAAATACTTGGATGGATTTGAAATTTTGAGAGGCAGGAAAGGTAATGGCCTTCATGGATAATGGACATGGATTCATTTTCTTCATTATTTTCTCAAAATTGGTCTTTGAAAACCAATCGTGCACAAATTATTCTTCTTTGTAGAATCTGCAAAAAACATGGAACTCACGTAAAAACGTAAATATATTCAAAGGAGAAGTGATCAATTTCTTATTGATATCTATGCAAAAATTAAATTCCAAATAAAACATATTCTAAGAAAATCAAATGCATAATATTTCTTCCAATTTCATGATTTCGATGATAAATCCAATTTAAAAAAAAATGACGATATGCACAATTTCCTCAATTTACATTTGAACCATAGCATTTCATAAAGATAAAGAAATATTAGTTTTTGAATGCTCTACAAAAAAATCTTCAATAAAATTCACCAATCGAACCCTGCAGATAAATCACTTTTATGGTTCTTCTTCTTCCCTTTGTTTCTTGCTTTAAAAAAAAAATTTAGCTTTGGAACACCTACATAATTGTTTTTCAACTGTAGAACTACGCAATTTCTGTTGCTAAAATCATGTAGAAATATTTAAGTACACATAGCTATGTAAATAATCAATCCAATCTTCGAATTTAATAAATACCTTTTCCCAGAAAAACGAGTAAATTCCTACTTGTTTTATTGATGCAGTAAATAATAATAATTATTATTATTATTATTTTTAACTGCATAAAAAAAATTAGAGAAATTTCCACAATTGACTCCATGGTCTTGTTTGCTTCTTTTTTTGTAAGACTCAAAAAAAAATATTAACACTTTATGCAACAAAGAAATCATTAGCAGAAACCTCTAAGCATGAAAAATTATTTTATCAAAAAATTTCCATTAATTATTCAAAATAAAAATAAAAATAGATTACACATTAATCTCCTTTCCCTTGACAACATATCAAAATTACTGTTGCTAAATATTGATCAATGATTCATCCAAATATTGGCACCAAAGTCGATCCCCTTCTTGACTTCTATATAATCTCGTGAAGATTTTACTGCAAGTAATAGAATTTCGGTGCCTTTTGAGATGTTTTTCGAGTAATGATCCACAAATCAAATCCATTTGTTGAGTGGCATTCAATCACCACCATTGATTGCAGACCATAATGTTGAGCAACATTATGTGCAACCAGTTTGAGATAGGAAGTTAGAAACTGTTCAAAATTGAGCTCTCTTCACTTTGGAAGATTTATGAACGCCCTCCCTCATGAGGCTTAGTTGCCTCACTCTAAATCACTCACACAACCATCACAATTTTTTTTGTCTCTCTTAAATCATGTCTTCCAACCATGTATCTTAAGTTCAAAAAATGCAAAAAAATAAGAAAAAACAATTAAAAATGGTTTATGAATCCAATACTTAGCTGACCCTATATACTCGCTAGGATTTTTGAATAACTTTTTTCAACCTATTTCTCCATTCATAAAATTGATAATCGCTCTCGAGGATTCTGAATAACGTCCCAACTGTTGTTTCAAATGGACAATCTAAAGCATTGGCTCGGCATCTCCGTGGTGGATCCACCTCCTGAAGATCAGGGAAAACATTAGAAAAAATATAATCTTGGAAGATCTACCTACAACTCATGTATATCAGTAAAAACTGAATTCATTGCATGGCCGTAACTCTCTATGCATTAAATTCTAAATCTATTTTTCTCACGGAACCTGAAAAATATGGGTGAAAAAAATCCCGAAAATATCTCAAATGGTTGTGAATATGAGGAAATTTCTCACTTCAAACATAATTCACCCGATTCTGAGAAAAACCCATGTCTTATTTTTTTTAGATTTGCTTCCATTTTGCCACAAAACGCGTTTTAAAATCACTAGTCAAATACTATTACACATTTTCTGGCTTTTATTTCGTAAACATAATTAATTGCTGGTGAATTTGAGCACAAAAAACTGCTTGGAGATTTGGAATGTTTTTTGTCATTTAATTCAGAAATGGGGCCTGGAAATATCATCCTCAAAGACATTTGATTTAATTTTGAACTTTTCCACCACCGTAGGAAGAGCTTACTGCTGAAATCTTTCTCTCCATTATGAGTTGAAACACCATACAACGTAGGGATATGAAAATTTATTTACACGTTAATGAAGGTCAATCAATTGAAATATCGAATTTCATCACCATACTACCTCGTGTAGCGCCATACAACAATCGTATTTTATTTCATCATTCATTGATTTTTTATGGATGGGATGGTTTGCATTGGATTTGGTAGTTCAGTACTATGTAGTGCCAAAAAAAACAGAATCATTTAGTTGCAAGAAAAAGTTCAAATAACAGAGAAGGTTACGCAACTTGCAAGTTTCCTGACCAACTGGGCCCTTTATATTTCAAAACATGGAGTCGTCAACAACTAGGGCCATCATTTCAATTTTTTCTTGTTTGGTAATGCAATGTGGGTTTTTTTAATTCAACCCTATGTGGCATTTTTTTTATTATGCATTATGTTTTGTTTTTTTTTGTTATAATTTTTTTTATTGTTGGTTTTATTTTATATGTGTTGGTCTTATTGTTATTTTTATTTTAGATTTTATTATTTGTTTTGTATTTTATATATATATATATATATATAATTGTTTTATTTTTTGTTTTTAATTATTAAATTAAATGATTTTGTTTGGTTTTGATTTTTTTTAAATACAAGAAAAACTAATTATCCATAATTTCTAAAAGAATGAAAAATTAATCAAATAACGAAAAATTGAAATTGCATGAAAAGAATGAAATTGCATAAAAACAAAATTATATAAAAAATACTAAAATTGCAAGTGATATGTATTAAAAAAAACTGAAATTGCGAAAATGAAATTGCAATAGAATTGAAACTAAGATAACAAATGAAACAACATTCTAAACTAACACTAATCCCTATGTATGTCTCCTTGGAAGCGACGCCAAAATGTTCGGTGAAATAGTAGTCTTTTATTTCCCATATAAATTGTCAACCAGGAAGTTTGTAAATTGTGAGATGCACCTGCACTAGGGATTAGTGAAATAAATATAATCTAGTGATTAAACTACTTCGCATAAAGGGGAAACACACTTTACGTAATTGAAATCTAATCTAAGCGTACTTTGCGTAATTGAAATCTAATCTAAGCACACTTTGCGTAATTGAAATATGACCTAAACGCACTTTGCGTAATTGAAATCTTAATCTATGTTTGCATAATTGAAATATCACTTGTAATGAAAACTAACTAATCTACACTTCAAAAATAAAATAACATTTGCAATTGAAAGGAAAACTGTTTGCATGGATCAAAGTAAAACAAACTAATTAAACTTACAAATTTACAAACGGATGCACATGGTTGATGGGGGCCCTTCCATTGTCCAATAGCATTCCAACTCAAAAAAATCACATTCTAAAACACAATGATAGAAAATAACCTTCTTTATTTATAAGCTCACAACTTTACAGAATGGAAATCTACACTCCTAAACTCATTACATCAATAGCTCTTCACTTTACATCCCCTTCTATCTCAAGCCTTATTTACAAAACATTCTATCATTGCTTCCTTTTTTCTTTTCTTTTTTTCTTTGATAGGAGAGAGTACTCCTATTTATACAAGCTTTTAGAAACAAACTAAATAATGGAGATCCATTATTTTCTCCATAGATCTACAAGTGTCTCAACCAATAAGACACATCATCTTATCTTGCATGATCTTCTCCATGCAGCATGTCTTCAAATCTTCATGGGGTAATTTGAATTTGAGCATGGGAGGCCACATAAGGGTGCCTTAGAAGCTTCCAATGAACCTACAAATGTCACAAAACTCTTTCCACTTTTAAAGTATAAGCATATACATAATATTTCCTAACTTTTGATCACAAATTCATTTAAAAACACTAAAAATTAATAATGTTTGGAAAACACAAGGGTAACCCAAATGATGATAAAAGTGAGATGAATGTAGTGACATGGTGGTGAAATGGAGGTGATATAATGGACATGATGGTGAAAATGGATGCCTTTTTAAGGACAATTTTGAGACCCAACAGGTAGCCCCTACACATTAGTGCAAGATCCAAACAACCACTACAACCATTATGATATGAATGGTTGCACCAAAGATACGTGTTGGAATACACATATAGAGATAAGTATAAATAAGGATAATAAGGATGCCAAGAATAATAGCTTAGCAACCATGGATTTAGGCAACCTAATAGAGAGTAGCTCAGGCATGGATGTGAATATTGTTTACACTAGAATGTAGAAGGAGGTGAATTTGAGTAGTTTTCATCACAAGCAAGAGAAGGAGATGATGAAATTATTCTATATTAAGATCCACATCAGAAATACCATGGTGGATGCTTGATTTTATTTTAGTTCATAGGATAAATATTAATTTTAGCATCTCAGTGAAAAATTCCAACCATGAGACTAGATTCTTCTTTTCGAGAGGACAAATTTTGACTATTGAAGCACTCAAACCAGATAAGGGAAACTAAATTTATGAAGAAAATCCCACATATGCACATATGATTAGGTCAACCCTAATAGGAAATTGGTCACCCTTGGAAACCTATAAATAAAATTGACCTCATGCTAATTTGGACATCACCAAGCATATTGTTCTTCTCTTCTTCACTGATTTGTTCGCACAGGTCTGAGGTTGGGACGAAAAAAGGAGTTCATAAAGGTCTGAAATTACATGGTCCGAGGCTTGCATCTGTTTTAGGGTTTTGGGTTACAGTCATTGTCTTTCAAGAGGAAAAATTTGACCACAGTCGTAGACATAACAAGTTCAAGGGAGCGACTAGAATCCTTCAGTTGCATGCACAACTCCTCATCCATGCGACTGAGAAGTTTGATTGAGTTTTGACCATTGATCACAAACATGAAAAGTTGTCTCTGATATACCTTGATGCTGGAAACACATCTTTGAATGTTATTTGGTTATTGGATGATATTGTATTGGGCTAATTTTATTCTTTGTTGAACATTTTATGACAGTCTAATAGAAGAAGATTTTTCAAAAGGTTCTCCCCCTAGTGGGGTTTTTCCCTCGTCTTTGACCAAATTTGGTGAATCTTGTTGATGTGATAATTTTCTCCTTTTTCATTGAATTTATTGTTCTATATTCAATTAATATTGATGATTGGAATGATTAATTGAAAATATTACTAATTGAAAGTAGTGAACTGGGCTAAAGTAATTGATTCAACATAGAACAATATGAAAATTAACATGGTATCAGAGCTAACATGAAGGACAAGCCCAAAAGGAGACAAAAATTGAAGCAATCATATTTGGAAAAGTTAAAGAAGCTAACCTAGTCAAGTCAAAATATCTTCCTTCTTCAAGGAAAATTAAAAGTTTGGTGACTCATCTAATTTTTCTACATGGAAAGTTAAGTTAGAGATCATAGTTGATAACAATGATGTTTTGGATTACATTCAAGGAAAGATATCTAAGCCTCTGGAGAATTCTTCTGCTATTGTCAAGAAAAAGCATAAGAAAGGTGAGCTAAAAGCAATGTAAATTATAGTTGATGGTTTACAATATAATCTACTTATGTACGTTGGAAATTTTAGAAGCTCTAAAGATATGTATTATAAGATAGCTGGCATGTATGAAGTCCACAATTTGAATGAAATTATCCCCTTGAAATATCAACTCAAAGACATGAAGATGAAAAATGTAGAGTCTATGCAATCCTACATCATGAGGATATCTCACCTTAGAAATCAATTGCAAAGAGTTGGAGAAATTGTGCCTGACAGAGAATTCAAGGTGATCGTAATTATAAGAGTTCTCCCTCCTATTTGGGAAACCTTCATCACTACCATAAGAAAAAATAATTTTATCCTGTCATTTGATGAAATTGTTGGAAATATCACTCAAGAAGAATCAAGGATGATACCAAGAGGAAGGACACAAAGAATGAAGAGGGAGAGGTTTATGAATTTGTCATACAGAATCAGAATAATAAAGCAAGAGGAGGTCCATAAAATTTAAGAAAGACTCCACCACGAGATACAAAAATAAGGAATGATAGAACATTATCTAACATTGAATGCTACATTTTTCACAAGAAGGGTCATTATACTTGAGATTTCCCTGAGAAGAACAATGGTCCATGCTACAAAAATAGAATAAAAAACAACATGTTTGATGATAAAATAAGAAGATATTACCAAAGAAATGATTGAAATGAAGAGATGAAAGAAGAAGAAGAGATTCTCCAGGTGACCATGAAGAATATCATCGTCCTTAAAATAATTCAAGATACTCCAATTATGAAAGTAATGTTGGAAAACAATATAAATACATTCTTATTTCCTCTCTTACTAGTTCCTCTCCTCCATATTTGTGGGATAGTTGGTTGGTTGATAGTGGGGCCACTCATAATTTCTTTGGCTATAAATAAGTTCTCTCTAATTTGGTAGAGAGGGAGCCAAATTTTAAAATTATTCTTGGAGACAACTCCACTCATCCCATGAAAGGCTTTGGGTTCGTAAAATTTCATTTGGAGTCTAGGGAATCTATTGTGCTCCATGATGTGATGCATATGCCAGGATTGAAGAAGAATTTGGTATCAATGTCTGCTTTGGAAGTAAAAGGGATGGGGGTTGCCTTCATTAAGGGATGGGGTTGCCTTCATTAAGGGATGGGGTTGCCTTCATTAAGGGAAAGGTTCTAAATTTTCCTATTGGATCACCCATGAGAGATGCATTTACATTGGGATCAAGATTTGAAGGACTCTACAAGGTTACTGGAAGAACTCTCCTAGCATTGGTCCATGATTCAAATCATCTAAGAAAACTATGGCACCAAATATTGGCCCACTTACATTATGATGCTCTTCCAAAATTGAATAAATTGGTATTTGGTATTATTGATGTTCAAGCCCAACATGATGGAGTATGCCTAGGATGTGCCATTGGGAATAAGACATGGGGACCATTCCCCTTCAACGAGAACAAGTAAAATGACATCCTCCATCTCATTCATTCTTACTTGGGTGGTCTGATGCCCGTACATTATCTTGGTGACCATCTCTATTACATCACCTTTGTTGATGAATTTTCAAGAAATACGTGGATATATTATTTGAAGCACAAGGATGAAGCCTTCAAAATGTTTAAGGAATTCAAATCTTTGATTGACAATCAAACAAGGAAGAAAATAAAGATATTCGGGTATGATAATGGTGGAGAGTACACTTTGAATGAGTTAATTTATTTTTGCAAGAAGGAATGTATCAAGAAGGAGAAAATTGTTCCCTATACTCCTGAACAAAATCGAGTAGCTGAAAGGAAGAACAAGTCTATTGTAGAAGCTACTCGTTCCATGCTCCGTGATCAAAATTTATCAAAGTTCCTTTGGGGAGAAGCAACAAATTATTTTGTCTATGTTAAAAAAATGGTGCCTCATTAAGCATTGGAAAACAAGACCCTCTAATAATTGCTCACATGTGTCAAGCCCAAAGTTAGCCATATCTATATCTTTGGCTGCCCCGTATACTTTCATGTGCCAAAGGAAAAAAGAAACAAAGTAGAAGCCACGAGAAGTAAAGGTAAGTTTTTTGGATATTGTGAAAATTCTAAGGCATTTATAATTTATATTCTAAGGAACGTTGAAATTAGCAGGGATGTAACATTCTATGAAGATGCTTCCCTTGGAAAAGTAAGGCACCTTCCTCCACCTCCTCCACTTGAGAAGAAGAATGGTGATATGGATATTGTATATGGTCCTTCTATGTTTGAATCTGAGCCAGATATTGTTGATGATCCCATGGAGCCCATGGATCCCTTGGATCCTCTTCCATGTGATACTCCTACCAGAAAGAGGCCACTTTGGCTTTGAGACACATTACAGAACGATGAGAGGTGACCTATCGTTTGAAGATAATTTAGAGAGAGGAAGAAGCCATGTAAGTACTAGGGATATGTTGTAGACATGAGCACTATGATTCAATATGAACCTACCACATTCGAATAAGTTGTAAAAGAACAAGTTTTGAAAGATGTTATGGCCGAAGAATATGAATCAATAATTAAGAATGACGTATGAGATGTCGTGCCTATAATGAACGGTAAATCTATGGTGAATTCAAAATGGCTATTCAAGATCAAGCATGGATGTAATGGTAGCATTGAGAAATAAAGAGAAATGTTCATGGCCCGAGGATTATCCCAAAAAGAGGGAGAATATTATGATGACATATTTGCACCCGTGGGACGATATACAATGATTCGCTCAATAGTTTCCCTTGCCACAATTTAATGATGGACTCTTCATCATATGGATGCGAAGACAAAACTCCTTCATAGAATTTCATAGGAAGAAGTGTATGCTGGGAAACCAAAAGTATTTGAATTAAAGGACTGAAAGACACATGTTTGTAGATTGAGGAAGGCATTCTATGTTTTTAAGCAAGCTCCCAGGGCATGGTATGCACACATGGATAGTTCTCTCATGAATTTGGGATTCACATGAAGTAATGCCAATCCCAACCTCTACTTCATGGTAGTCCAAGGTATGTCATTGATTTCGGTTTTATATGATGAAAATCCTAATTATCGAGTGTAAAATGGAGTTAGCCTATAAATTTAGATGAAGGACCTTGGACTCATGCACTACCGCCTAGGCCTTGAGGTGTGGTAAAGGCCTGGTGAGATTTTCCTTTCACAAGGAAAATATGTCTTGAAGTTGTTGGAAAAATTTGGAATGATAGAATGTAATTCCTTGCCTACATTGATGGAAATTAACTTCAAGAAGTTATGTGGAGAAGCTGCAGGACCTAATTTGGAAAATCCATCTAAGTATAGACACTTGATTGGGGCTCTGATGTTCATAGTGAAAACTTGTCCAAACATACGCTATGCAGTTTCATGGCTGATGCTCTCCATGTGCATTGGGTCACTGCCAAACACATTCTGAGATATTTTCATGGAACGATCACCCTTTATTTAAGATATAATACCAGATATATTTGACTTCATAGATATAGTGATGCATACTAGGCTCAAAATGTTATCGACGAGAAAATTACATTTGGATGTTCTTTTAGTCTTGGATCTGCCATGATATCTTGGATTATCAGGGAGAAGAAGTATGTAGCATTCAGTACCTCTAACGCAGAGTATATTGTCACTAGCATGGTTAGCTATGCAACAGTTTGGTTGAGGAAGCTCTTTGGAGAGATATTTGAGAAGGTCCTATAAACTATAGTAATATATTGTGATAAAAAGAGTGGGATATGTATGGAATATAATATCTTATTTCATGACAAGTTTAAGCACATTGAGATTCAATATCATTACATTAAGGACATGGTGTAGAGAGTAGTTGTTAGACTCCATCAGATACTGATATATAAGAAGGTTGCAGATATTCTTACCAAGTATTTTCGAAAGGGAAGTTCTTGGTATTTAGAGAGCATATTATACTAATGGATGTGAAACCTAATTGAGAACACTAATCCAACTCTTCCCCCCTGTCTGAGTTCTTAGGGTGAGGAATTGAGAAAGAGGGTTCCTGGGGTTGAGGGATCTCTGGAAAATAGGTCATAGTTGTTGCTACCTTATATTTTACCCATAAGGTTGGATATGTTTCTCTCCTATCTTGGTATTTGTAGAGTATACCCCAGTTGTAATCATACCAACAAGCTAGGCTTGTTCAGATCACCACTCCCCATCTGGCCAACGGGTTGAGAGTGTACTTGGGGTTGTACAACCCAAGATTATTATGATGCAGGTGTTACACCAAATGAATTAAGGGTCGTCATGGGGAAGACCAGTGGGAAATAATATGGGTTGAGATGCATTCCCTTATATCACCTATTTCTCTATGTGGGGTTGTAGATGTTTAGCTCCCCCCACGTGATTTTGGGTTGAGATGTGCTCCACGATGTAGATTCAGGTTGAGATGTGCTCCTTGATATTATTTTCGAACTGATATGTGCTCTTTGTTGTTATAGAGGGTGTAAGATAATTATCCATGATCCTTCTTCTTTATATTCTATAATGTTTCAGCAGATAGACTTGAAGAGAGATGGGACATGATATCGCGACATGATATACATGACAAGATAAATCTCGAATTTCTCCCTAGATGAGAGGGAGTGTTAATTTTGGAAACTTGGTTACAGATTCCAACCATGATACTAGATATCTCTTTTTTAGAGGACCAATTTTGACTATTTAAGCACTCAAATCGAATAAGGGAAAGTGAATTTATGAAGAAAACCCCACATATGCACATATGATCAGGTCGACCCTAACAGGAAAGTGGTCACCCTTGGAAGCCTATAAATAAATTTTACCTCAAGCTAATTTGGACATCACCAAGCATATTCTTCTTCTCTTCTTCATTTATTGGTTCACACATGTATGAGGTAGGTATGAAAAAAGCAGTTCGCAAAGGTCTGAAATTACAGGGTTCGAGGCTTGCATCTACTTTAGGGTTTTGGGTTACAGTCACTGGATTTCCATATGAAAATTTTGACCATAGTGGAAGGAATCATAGGCTCAAGGGAGTTACTAGAAGTCTTCATTCACACACACAACTCATCATCCATGCAACCAGGACGTTTGATTAAGTTTTGACAATTGACCGCAATTGACTACATTTGACCGCAAACATGAAAAGTTGTCTCTAACATACCTTTATGTTGGAAACATATTTTTGAATGTTATTGGGTTATTGGATGATATTTTATTGGTCACACTGTACTCTCTACTAAAATTTTTATGAAAATCTAATGGAAAAATATGTTTTCAAAGGGTTTTCTCCCTAGTGGGATTTTTCCCTAGTCTTTGACCAAATCTGGTGTCTCTTGTTGATGTTTTTATTGTCTCCTTTGTCACTCCATGTATTGTTATATATTCAATTACTATTGATGATTGGAAATATTAATTGAAAATATTTCTAATTGAAAGTGTTGAATTGGGCTAAATTAATTGATTCAACATAGAACAATATGAAAATTAACAATAACCTCATAGAAAACCATATGGCCAAAAATATTTAGTTGAAATTTCATGATAATTATAGACCATAAAAATTATATGGGTAAATAAGGATGCATATCAAATTCACTAAATATTCTAAGACCAAATTTTCTATCAATGAAAATTTTATTGATGAAGTAGAGTTAAATGTAGTACCCCTCAATGTGTCTGGTGTTGTGTTTGGAATCCCCTACATGTATATGAGGGATGTGATATTCATGAGGAGAGAAAACTAGTATTGCTTGAGCAAGGATGGGAAGTATTTCATCAATTTGCAAATATATATTGAAGATATATCTCATAAGTGATATCAAAGTCAAAATTTTCATTATATCTAAAAGAAATTTTTTATTTCTTTTCTTAATAGAGTATCAAATAATGAATGAATTGGCAAGAGTAAATACAGCCTTGGAGGAATGTCCCAAAGAACAAAAAAATTTAGTTGGTGGAGTTATTAAAAGTGTATAGGAAAGTGATCCAACATATTAAAGGGTAGCCACCTAAGAGGGAAGTAGAGCATGACACATAATTGTCGCTTGACTCATCATTACCAAATATTGGGTTATATAAATAGTTTATGTTGTAAGTATATGAAGTGAAGAAGTAGTTGCAATAGTTGTTGGAGAAAGGAGTAATACAAAAAAGACACATATCTTTTGGGACACCTATCATCATAAAACCCAATCAGGATGGTACTTAAGTAATGTGTATATAGAGAAAGATTTGAACAATAAAACACTAAATAAGTGGCCTCTTCCTAGGATTGATTAATTTTTATATTAAATACAAATACTTGACTTATACTATATACATGTTCATTCAAAGAAACTTTAAGTTACCTTTAAATTAAAGATTGAAGTTCATACATTTATAGTAAATATAAAGGAAACTCAAGCATTGCTTCAAAAATTTCTTTTATATTTAGATATACAACATGGCGATAAATGGAATTATGATCCATATCAAATAATTTCCAATAAAAGGGTGCAACTTAGATCTATGCCTCATGATCATCAAGAAAGACCAACATTACAAAATTACCAATAAATATAGTCGGGGTTAGTGAGGTTTTTATTAAAGGAAGGGAGAAGATATTTATTGCACATTCATAAAGAGAATTTTGAGTAGGAAGAAAGGTTGCTTAATCTATCATTCAATGAGACCCCTTAACAAAAAAAAAAGACAAATAGAATAACTTGTCTAGGGTATTCTTTATTTCCTATGGTTTTCGAGGAAGTGATTCAAAAAGACAAGTAAGTAAGGAGCAATCCAAAGACAAATGCAAAAAAATGTAAATATAGGAGAAGAATGCACCAAGAAAACTTGTTTTTTCTATCAAATATATTCTTCCAACTATGTTAGAGAGTTTAGATGGGAAAGAAAATGCCATAATCTCATAACAGACACAACAAAATATTTTTTCTCTCAATTTTTATAAATTTAGATTAAAAAATGTTTAATGAAGGAAGGAAATATATCTATAAAATTCAGATAGTACCCCTCTCAAACAAGGTTGTTATTAACCTTGAATTTTGAAAAAGCTTATTTGAATCTAGATATTTTAGAGCATAGTGTCGATTAGCAGTTGTCATTGATGTCAAACCATAAGATTCCAACAAGAAACAGTGAAGGAGGCATCCTGAAACATCATTCCTGATCCTAGTTGGAAAGTGATCACCTAAACTAGGTGGGGCCCACACAGGTGATTTTTGTCGCAAAGTCTATTTTTAGACTATGTCTATTTTTAGACATGTCGATCATATTCTATGAGTTGGCAGGATGCTATTTGTGGATGGTTGGTCAAGTTGGAAAAATAGATGGACTGGTATTCAGACATATTGCGAATGAATTTTTAGATTGCCAGTCTAAAAATAGATATGTCGAATATTATTAGCTCTTAATAATATTTGGACTCTAAACATTATTTTATTCTCTTGGAGCACTTCAGTTAAGTGCACAGATGTGGCACAGGAGTTGACAGAAGGAATTACGCTATTCCTGAGGGTTAAGTGGAGCTATTACATGGAGACTTCAGTTAGAACTCATGTGACAGAGTTTGGTGGAGTTGACTGAGGTAGTTAATGGAGTTGTGTTCAGTTTAACTCAGTTAGACACAATTGAGTTAATTGTATCTAGTCTAACTGATTGATACACTAGTGAGAGTGGTGTGAATTAGTTAATAATTAATTCACTAATTATTAACTCATTAATCAACTGAAGAATACATCAGTTAACTACAGTGCATGGACAGTTTCAGTGGAGACCAATGGAGAGGTAGGTGAAAGAGCAAGTGTGACTATCAGTTGTGACTATAGTGTTGCATGAGTTTTCACAACACATTGATGGAGATTCCAATGAGGATTGCGTGGTCAATATAGGATGGATTCAAGTTCATTATGATTCATTCTTTAGCAGGGATTGTGTAGTAGAGGCAGGCTAAAGGCTAGCAAAGATCGGTGCATGGATTTGCAAGATCAGGGCCTGATTAGTGTGTAGCAATTGCAGATTGTACTGAGAGCTTGTGAGGAGCTTTGTATGATGATTTTTACATGATCTCTGTGACATATAATATACAGATAGTTGGGGGTTTTCAGCTTTAAGCTTTCCCATAAATTACTGTGTTCATATGTGTGAATTTTTATGGTTTTAATGTGTGCATGCAATTGATTTTATTTCTGCAATTAATGATCAATAGTAGAAGAGATTCTGTATTGTGCATGAAGTCAAATAGTGTGTGATCAGGAGAATCTCGGATGTATAACATATCAGTTATATAATTTCTACACACCAAGGGCTACCCCAATATTGCATGGGAATTTTGACCTAACAAATTAATAGATTTTGGGTCAAGAATGCCTTTGATGGTTTCTACTTGTCGAGATGTTTCCGTTGATATATGGCACGCCACATAATTCTTCACAATTTAAGAAATATTCATTTTTGAAGTTTGTAACCCCAGTTAGTGGGCTAAAGCCCCATGGGGTTGTGGCATGGGTCATTGAAAAGTCATAATTAATATTTTTTAAGCTCCTAAAATCCCTCCCACGTTCACTTGTTGAAGCCCCTCTCAACCTAAGCATTTATATAAATTGTGATCCTCGTATCCTCCTTATGCAAGGGATTTATCCATATGAAACGGGTCATCGTGGAATATTCTCTCTGACGTTTTTTCTACGAAGGTTCCAAAGCTGAAATTTTATGAGGTGAAGCAGAAATCCTGAGGAAGTTCCTGTGAAAATTTCAGTTCACGGTACACAATATTTGTGGAGATATGATCTATGGAAGTCAATGTTTTTGCAGGATCCTCAAATTCATCTCAAATAAGTGACCTTGGGAAAATCGTCATAACTCTCTCTCTGAGTATCGGACTGGAATTCTGTAAAAAGTAGTAGATAGTGCAAATACTGTAGTTTTTTCTCTATCAATTTCAGAGCTGAATGAAGAAATAGTGGCACACCGTACAAGTTAGTTCTACTGAAACAGTCCTTAATTAGGGCATTGTGAGAAATTGGGCATAACTCTCTCTTGAAGAATCCAAATTGGATCAAACCTATGGCAATGGAAAGATGTCTCAGCGGACTACTACAAGAGCAAAAATCAGATATTAGGGATCTGAAATAACAGAGATACACTAGATTCAATATAGAACTCCTAGAAGGCAAGAAAAAGCTAGATCATGTGTTGTCAAGGGTTGCAAAGGACCAGACTTTCTAGGGTAGCAAAGCAAATCAAGATGTAGTAGAGAGTAGCATGACAAGAGTAGCAACCAAGGTGAAAAATAGTAGCAAGAAGTTCATCACATGAATTCTTCAAGTGGGCAACACTGCATACAGTCACTGTAAAGGTATCATTGTACTAAGTCATTGTAGCTACATTATTGTAAAAATTGTTCTAGTGTCTATCTGCCAAGAGTTGAAGAGGCATTGTTGGGAGGTCTAAGATCATCATTAGGTGATTGTGTCATAGTTGGGGTTATGGTCTAGTGTGTCTTCTTCTTCTACATCATTATATATCATTGTAAAGTGGACCATTTTCCCTGGTATGGGAGTTCATTCTTCTTTTATTCTTCTATAGGGTGGTAGGGTGGTGCTAGGGTGAGTTTTAGCTCATTGGGTGTTGGGGCATCCATTTAGTTGACTACGGAAGAATCTCGGGCATTGGAACGTCCATCCAGTGGAAGCTGGAGAAGAATTATTTTCTAGATTCTAGGAATTTGGAGCTTTATTTTTAATTGGATTTTAACATTAAAGAATTATTAGAAAAGCATTAGGTGGTTTTTTTCCTGGAGTGGGTTTCCACCTTAAAAACTGTGTGCATTTTTGTTCCTTTTGTTCACTGTTATCATTGTAAAAACACTGATAATAATTGAAGATTAACTAATTCTCTAATTGAAAGGAATACTGATTTACCCCCCCCCCCCCCCTCTCAGTATTTACAACAATTGGTATCAGAGCTTGGTTCCTTCAATAACAGTTTAACGTTTGGAAAGAGGTCATGGAGCATACCAATATTGGTGTACCTCTATTCAATGAAAATAATTATGCACTCTGGAAAGGAAAAATGGAGGTCTATCTCTGGCGCAAGGTTACGAAGTATGGGACACTGTTCAAAATGGATTTGCATCAACCGCGGATGAACAAGGTAAGAAGAATTTGGTAAATAATGCAAAAACAAATAATATTATTATCAGTGGACTTATTTAATCTACTTATCATAAGGTGTTGGGTTGTAAAACCACCAAAAATGTATGGGACAAGCTTGAGAATATATATTCAGGTGACTCAAATGTTAAAGAAGAAAAGCTTCAAATCTATAAAGAAAAATTTGAGCAACTCAGAATGAAAGAAGATTGCAACATTGTTGCATACTTCCAATACGTTGATGAAATAACAAATAATCTAGAAGGATTGAGAGAGCCAGTTGACGAGAAGACTATTATACAAAATATTCTTAGAACGTTACCAGGGAGATTCAACCCAAAGGTATCGGTCTTAAAATATAGTGCAAATCCCGACAAACTCAAGAAAGAGGAATTACATGGAGTTCTCATAGAATATGAAATGATACTTGATGAAGAATAGGGTACTTTGCATCTAGAAACTGCATTTGTTGCATCTAAGAAAACCAATAAGGAAAAACAACCTTCAATTGAAAAGACATGCACCTGCAAGTGTGAAGAAAAGGGAGATGATGAAGAAGGTCTTTCAGGTGAAGAATATGCTTACTTTACGAGAAAACTAAAAATTGGTAAGGGAAAATTCAAAGGTAAACTTCCATTGATATGTTTAGGCTGTGGTGAGGTTGGGCATTTCGCATCAAAATGTTCGAACATAAGTGATGGAAACTCAAAAGGAAAGGAAGGCTTTTATAAATTCAACAAGCAAGGATCCAAAAGGAACTTTCTCTCTAAATAATATAGCTCATCATCCAATGAAGAAAATGACAGCGAAGAAGAAGCCAATGAGAGAGTATTGTTTATGGCCAAGCATAATAAACAAAAGGTATCAAACAATGAAGAAGAAGGATTGACCATAGAAGAATTTTCCAAGGAAGCAACCAAACTTATAAAAGAGCTCAAGGCAGAGAAGATCTATTCCAATACTCTTTAAGAACAAGTTCAAGGTCTCAAAATTGAAGTTGAAGAACACAAATGCATTGAAGAGTCAATTCAAAAGAATTTGGAAGAAAGCAACCAAGAAAAGTAAGAATTAGAAGCCGAAGTAGTCTCGCTATGTAAGGAAGTGAAGAAAGGAAAAACTATCTAAAACTATGCCAACAACTCAAGGGCATTGGAAGAACTCATCAACAATCAACGATCTTATAATGACAGAACTGGCATCGGTTACAAAGAAGAAGAAGCAGGACCTTCTACAACAAAATACAATGAACCTATGAGATCTGACATGCATGTAGACTTCATTGGACAAGATTCACAAGAATAGCCTTGGAAGACATTTCCTCGATGAAGATTTCCATCCAGGTACCAACATGTTTTTTATGGCTACTGTTATTCATGTGGAAAATTTGGTCATAAAGCTGTAGAATGTCGCACGTACCCCAGGAAAAAATACAATTCCAGGATATCTATCAAATATGAACCTCCCAGGGCTCAAAGTAACATCAATATATTTGAACATTTAAGAAATAATATTGAATGTTACAAATGTTGAAACTTTGGACACATAGCCAGAGACTGCAGACTTGAAAATCCTCCAGAAGAATCTTCGAAGCCACAGAAGGAACAAACATGGAAGAACAAGAAGATTGATAATTGTGCTCTCGCTCTCAAGGCTCAAAACAACAAAGATGTGTGGTATGTTGATAGCATTTTCTCAACGCATATGATTGGAGATAGAAATAAATTTGTATCTCTGAAAGATAAGAAGGATGGAACCGCGTCCTTTGGAAATGATGGATCTTCAAATGTTATAGGATCAGGTACTATCACCCTCGGAAGCAAAGATGCTCTAGCCAAGAATGTTCTATTGGTTGAAAACATGAATCACAATCTGCTCAGTGTTGGACAAATGTGTGATCAAGGACACACAATACTATACAACTCCACAAAATGTGAAATTAGGAAAGGCAGGTATGGTGAAATTGTGGCTACAGCAAGTCTAGCTCCAAACTACATATATGTTTTGGATGAAGCAACTAAAGAATGTCGAATAGCTAAAGAGGATGATATAATATTTGGTAGCAATGATGATCGACTAATTAAGAAGTTTTCTACAAAGATGCAAAGTGATCTCGAGATGTCTTTACTTGGTGAGATGACATACTTCTTAGGGCTTCAAATATCTTAGCAAGAGAAAGGAATATTTATATGTCAAGAAAAGTACATCAAGGAAATGCTCAAGAAATTTAAAATGGAAGATTGTAAACCCATCCTTACTCCGATGGTAACAGGTTGCAAATTGAGCATAGATGACTCATCTCAGGATGTGGATCAAAGGTTGTATAGATCTATGATTGGTAGTCTTATATATATAACAACCTCCTCGCCAGATGTTATGCAAGCAGTTGGACAAGTAGAAAGATTCCAAGCAGCACCAAAAGAATCACATATTATTGTCATCAAAATAATTCTTTGATATCTAAAGGGAACAACATAATATGGCTTGTGGTATCCCAAGGGTTACAATCTCATTAGTCATTCCTTTACAGATGCAGATTGGGCAGGAAGTGTTGATGATCGGGAGAGTACTCGTGAAGAATTGGAATATCTTCGCCAGAATCTTGGGATTCTCCCAAGTTCTCATTAGATTTTCCTTATTCAGAATATAAAGGGGGAGCAGAAGTGTGTATAGGTCTACAGGATGGTTGTATGTCAGGGGGAGTGGAAGTGCGTACAATTCTACAAGATGGTTGTGTGTCAGGGGGAGAGAATGTTGTAGGAAGAGGTGTCATGATCGCAGGGGGAGAAATTATGTTGCCCTCAATGCCAAAGGGGGAGATTGTTGATCAGCGGTTGTCATTGATGTCAACCTAAGCAGCACCAGGGGCTACCCCAATATTTCATAGGAATTTTGACCTACCAAATTAATAGATTCCAGGTCAAGAATGCCTTTTTTGGTTTCTACTTGTCGAGATGTTTCCGTTGATATATGGCACACCACGTAATTCTTCACGGTTTGAGAGATATTCATGTTTGAAGTTTGTAACCCCAGTTAGTGGGCTAAAGCCCCATGGGGTTGTGACATGGGTCATTAAAAAGTCATAATTAATATTTTTTAAGCTCCTAAAATCCCTCCCATGTTCACTTACTGAAGCCCCTCTCAACCTAAGAATTTATATAAATTGTGATCCTCATATACTCCTTATGCAAGGGATTTAGCCATCTGAAACAGGTCATCGTGGAATTTCTGCTCTAACATTTTTTCTACGAAGGGTCCAAAGCTGAAATTTTTATGAGACAAAGCAGAAATCCTGAGGAAGCTCCTGTGAAGATTTCAGATAGGTACGAAATATTTTCAAAGATATGATTTGTGGAAGTCAGTGTTTTTGCAGGCTCCTGAAATTCATCTCAAATAAGTGACCTTGGGAAAATCATCATAACTCTCTCTCTGAGTATCGGATTGGAATTCTGTAAAAAGTGGAAGATAGTGAATGGACTATATCTTTCTCTCTATCAATTTCAGAGCTGAAAGAACAAACAGTGACACGTGGCACGTCGTACAATTTAGCTCTGCTGAAATAGTCCATAATTAGGGCATTGTGAGAAATTGGGCATAACTCTCCCTTGAAGAATCCAAATTGGGTTAGACCTATTGCATTGGAAAGACAAATCAGAGGACTACTACAGGACCAAAAATTAGATATTGGGGATCTAAAATAACATAGATATAACAGATTCAATATTGAGCTCCTAGAAGGTAAGAAAAAGCTAGATCATGTGTTGTCAAGGGCTGCAAAGGACCAGACTTTTAGGGTAGCAAAGCAAAGAAAGGTGTAGCAGAGTGTAGCATGACAAGAGCAGCAACCAAGGTGTAGAATAACAACAAGAAGTTCATCACATGAAGTCTTCAAGTGGGCAGCACTGCATACAATCACTGTAAAGGTATCATTGTACTAAGTCATTGTAAATACATTATTGTAAAAATTGTTCTAGTGTCTATCTGCTAAGAGTTGAAGAGGCAGTGTTGGGAGGTCTAGGATCATCATTAGGTGGTTGTGTCATAGTTGGAGTTATGGTCTAGTGTGTCTTCTTCTTCTACATCATTCTATATCATTGTAAAGTGGACCATTTTCCCTGGTACGAGAGTCCATTTTTCTTTTATTCTTCTATAGGGTGGTAGGGTGGTGCTAGGCTGAGTTGTAGTTCATTCGGTGTTGGGGAATCCCTTCAGTTGACTATTGAAGAATCTCAGGTGTTGGAGTGTCCATAAAGTGGGAGTTGGAGAAGAATTATTTTCTAGATTCTAGGAAGTTGGAGCTTTATTTTCAATTGGATTTGAATATTAAAGAATTATTAGAAAAGCATTAGGTGGTTTTTATCCCGGAGTGGGTTTCCACCTTAAAAACTGTGTGCATTTGTGTTCCTTTTGTTTACTGCTATCATTGTACAAAAATTGATAATAATTGAAGATTAACTAATGCTCTAATTGAAAGGAATACTGATTCACCCCCCACCCCCCCCCCCCTCAGTATTTCCAACACATAGAGCCTAGATAATAAAAGAAGTTGGAGATTTTATAGCTAAAAGATTTAATTTAAGCTAGATGCTATATACATGATATATAAAATGGATTTACATAGGAAAATAGGAGAAATGATATACAAGGGCATGGTACAAACTTTAGTCAATCTAGGAAACTGATTTTAGATTTGGATCTATAATAGGGAGAGAAACCAAGTATTTTGATCCATATCAGCTAATTTCCGCTAAAGTAGTGCAACTTGGATCTACATCTTACGAACATCAAGCAAGGCCAACATTACAAAAAAATTCCAATAAAGATAGTTAGGAATAAGTGCAGTCTTTACTATAAGAAGAGGGAATATATTTATTACATAGTTAGACAAATAATTTTGACTAAGAATAAAGGATTCCCCATATATTAGCCATTAAGAATCCGTAGTAGAAAGAAGAGATAAAAAAAAAAACAAAAAAATTATCTAGAGTCTTCTCAAATTGTCTCTAGCATAGAGGAAAATGAAAATTCAAAAATACAAATAATTGAATAGCAATCAAAGGAAAAAATCAACACAAACATAAGAGGATGCTTCATCAACCAAACCCATTTTTTTATAGAATATATTTCTTCAACATTTTTAGAGATATTAGATGTACAAGAAGGGAAATAAAATGACATAACCTCATAAAAGTGAAAAAAAATTATTTTTTCTCTCAATTTATAAAAATTAAGAAGAAAGATCTTCAATTAAAGAAGGAAATATATCATTAGATTTGGAATTAGGGACCCTCTTAAACAAGGGTTATTGTTAGAATTAGATTTGAAAAATGACATTTGAATCTAACTATTTTCTAGCATAAATATTGTATAATGAAAGAAGTTGGAGATTTTATAGACATCGAGCTTAAATTTAAGCTAGATAATATAAACACGATGGATACCTCAATCAGTCTAGGAAAAAATCAAAAACATGATTAAAAAAATGGAAGCAATAAAATAGAAATACAATAAGAATAGATCAAATATTACAACAAATAGTGCAAATGTATAATCAACTAGAACTCTTCAATGAAAACTTCAAACATTACAGAATGAAAATGTTGAACTTACATGTTAAAAATATTCTTTAGATCAACCATTCACACACATTGATCCTATAATTAATTGATAAAATATCTCTTTGATTTGAACATAAAGGAGATCTATATTGAAGATATTAAGATATCATGTTAAAGAAAAAAGAAATTGAGATCGCCAAATATCAATTAAAATAAAGGGAAGAGATGGTGGCTAAAGAACAAAGAATTAAAGAAAATAAGTGAAAATATTGGAACTGGCACAAGGAAGATTAATTGAAATATCATATACATGATACGAGTTGAGCAGGTTATCTAGGATCACATTATTTGAAAGATAAACAAAAAAATTGGAATTCTTTCATATTAGTGGATGATGAATATACTCTAACTTCATAGGTCCAAGATAATATCAATAAAGTCCAAGAATAACTAGGAAACAAGCTACAAGTATCTAGTAATGTCATAAAATTCGTTGATGAAAAATTTGAGTGAATTAAATACTTTGGACGTGAGTGATTGCACCTCTTTAATCACAGAAGCAACTAAAGTATTTAAAAAAGGATTTTAACTCAACAAGATCAAACTAAATGAAATTTGGTTCAAAGAAGTATTAACACTTTTTAAATTCTAGAAACTAGTAGAAATGATATTTCCATAATGTTGGTATGTGAGGTGACATTTTATTCGATTGATATTTCCATAATTGTTAAAATCAAGGAGTGATACATCCAAATTTGACTAATTTTATCTATTATGGAAAATTAAAACTCTATTTCCAAGTGCTCCATCATATGAAAAATATATTGATATGGATATAATTGTCAAAAAAATGATTAACTACAATTATCCAATAGAGAAGTATAGCTCAATAACTTAAGAGTTGATTTAGTATAAACAATTATAAGTCATTAGAAGGTATACACTGATAAAATTCCACCTATCAATTGTTATTGTTAAGGGTCGGAAAACTTTACAATCAAGCTGGAATATTTCTGGAAATTTGAATATAATTTTGAAGACTTCTTCTACTTTCACAAATGAATACTATTATATTATGTTAGAATTTTTTGTGAGTTAATTTAGTTTTATGTGAAATTTATTTTGATAGTATATTTGAATCTGATGAATATATATAGCTTATGATTTATTCATTAAACATAATAAATCATCTTTATGTGTCATATTTGATTATTTAATTTATGCTCTTGGTTTATATAGTTAGATTTAATTTATTTAACTATATTTATATTAAAAATAGATTTAATTAGAATTCATTATAAATAAATAAATAATAAAATTAAAACAAACCATTATTTTTACTCTTCATTGGGTAATTGAGTTTACATATTAGTTGGAAGCTACCATCCCAAATGATATTTTGTTGATTTTGGACTTGTGATTGGGTAACTTTCTCATTGTTGGTAGAGGATTTTGTTCTCCTATCAACACATCATTATCTATACTCATTTGTAATAGTTTATTTAGATGACATTTGGGTTTATAGATATACCTAGGAAGAGCACATCTCACATCTCATTCACGTGCTAGAGATACTAGAAAAAAATCATCTACTAGATAATATTAAGAAATGTGAGATTGGTCAACAATGGATTTTTTATAATATTGATGGAGGGGAACTCAAGATATATCCTATGAATATGGAGGACATATTTAAGTTTCTATTTCTTGCTAATGTCATTGAAGTTAGGAGAGTTTTCATGGTAGCATAATACCTCTATAATTTCATAGAATCCTGTTTAATAGTAACTACGCCACTCCATCCCATAATAACCAATTATAAGAGCTTCAAGTGGGGAAAGGATCAATATAAATATTTTAATTAACTAAAATGGAAGATCAATCAATTACCAATTCTTTCATTGCTAACTTGAGGAATTTATTTGAAGTGGAGATGTCTATAAGTGGATATGATATGCGATCATCCTTGATACAAGGAGGTAAGATTATGTTATCATTATAAATTTTCTTAAGGATTAGTCCTCAAATACCCTATATATGATAAGAAACTATGTGACTTAGTTAAAGCATTTTATAAGTCAAAGGACTATTTTATTGGAAATAAAACCATTATCCACACTTATCAAAAGTCACTGTAGTATTTGTAGGCCTATGGTAAGATTCAACAAACTAGATACTATAATGGATGGGGAATTTGTAGTCATTTCAAATAGTCATAAAATATGAGGATGGGAGCATTAATAAGTTGCAATACATCCTTTCAAGGTCATACACATACATTTATAACTTTGGAACCCCTTATGCACATGGAGTCTTTTTCGCATGGTGCATACTAGGAGGCATACATAGAAGATGAGGACTTAAAACATGTGTTTTAAAAACTATATGGCTGAATTCATTTAGAATAAGGTGATGGTAAGGTTGAATATCATATCCAAAGTGTGTTGTTAAACAATTTAGAAAATATATGTTCCTAAATGTGAAATAATGTAGCATATTAGTGAGGTTCACACCTCCAAATTTGGAGTACATTTTGGTGTTGGGATGTTATGATCCTTGTGTGAAAATTTCTGAACATAGAAATCCTACTGTAGTGTCTTGATTTACTTTTCCTGCTTGAGTTAAATTACAAGTTAATTTTCTGAATTATTCAGTAAATTAGCAAAGTAAACACAACTGCAGCCTACACATTTACAGATCATTTATATATCACACACATGAAAAAGCGACACACATATTTTTCGGACAAATGTCCCTAGAAAAACCCAATGCGGGAAAACCGGTGCAGCTAGCTCTAGAGGGTTTTATTATTATACAGAATCTGAATACAACAATTTCTGGGCACCAGAAATGGTTGGCCCTATAGAGAAAATCATGGTAGTAATACCACTTTCACTCAGAGAAAGAAAATATGGCTGATTCACACCTTCAAATGGGATTTACAGAACTCGAGCCCTTTTTGGCCCACAGGAAACCCAAGCGTTGCCCTTCATCCCTCTACATTATCCTTTTTGGCCTGTGTCAGCCTCTGTGCTGCCCTAGAAGGGTCTGTGTCACACTCTCTAGGCTTACGATGCCCCTCCATTACCCTGACTAGGCCTGCATCACCCCTGAAGGGTTCATGTTGCCTCTCTGCTTCCCCTGTGTGGCTCTAACTGATCTGTGTAGCTCTAGGTGACCCCTGTGCTACTAGGTATGCTGCCTCTCTTTCGATGTTGTATTCTTGACCTCATATCTGAATCCCTTTCCAATTTTTTCCACTCACTGCAATGCAAACTCCCTTTGAAATTCTTAGCAAACCATGCTTTCGACTTAGCTTCAGTGTTCTACCAGTGTATGTGTTCTCCAACTGATCCCAAGCCCTTCTCTTATCATTTTCTCATTGGCAAACCAACGATTGTGATATAATCTCTAATGAATGGATAATATTATAAGCTCCTTGATCCACATCACTTGGAACATTCTCATCCCATGTTTAATTTAATTCACTTTAATCTTTTAATTTTCCTAAGTGTTACACCATTTTTTGGTCATCTAACCCATTGGTATTAGATGGACCCAAGTACACCATGTAAGACCAATTTTACCCTAAGTATAATTGCATTCACTATGAAAATAACTTAGTAAAACCACCTTTATTAGGTTGTTTATGGTCTAAATAGGAAACCCCATGGGGATTTTCCTTCCTCATCAAGTTCTGGAAATATTGTTTGAACTGGAAGATTTTCACCTATAACCTTATTTAAGCATGAAATAAAGAAAACTAGATGCACTCGTGAAGAAGCAGGAAACTCCAATTTGTATGCCATAGTACCAATCTCTTGCAACACCTTGTAAGGACCATATTACTTTGGCGATAATTTATTATCCTTCTTAGCTTGCTTGAGGGACATTTGTTTGTATGGTTATAGCTATAAAAATACCTATTCTCCTACATCAAAAATTATTTCCCTACGATGTTGATCTGCCTGTTGTTTCATTCGATTTTGTGCCAAATTCAGGTTATCCCGTAAGAGTTGGAGAACTTCTTGTTGATGCTCGATGTGATATTTCACTGCTTGAACCTTCGAATTTTCTCTTAAATATGATGTGATGGATGGTGGATGATATCCATAAAGTGCCATAAATGGGGTCATTTTTGCTGTAGTATGGAAGGAAGTGTTATACCACCATTCAGCAAGAGGTAACCACTTGACCCATTGTTTTTGTTTATCAGATACAAAACAAAGAAGATATCCTTCCAAACATTTATTTACTATCTCAGTTTGACCATCAGATTGAGGATGATAAGATGAGCTATGAGCTAATTGAGTACCCAAACAAGAAAATAACTCCGTCCAAAAATTTCCAGTAAAAATGGGATCTCTGTCGCTCAAAATAACCCTTGGGTTTCCATGTAGCTTTTTAATTGTGTCCATAAATGTAGTAGCAACTGTACTTGCTTTAAATGGATGAGATAATGCACAAAAGTGTGCATACTTGGTAAGTCTATCAACTACCACCATGATGACACTCTTTCCTTCGGATTTAGGTAAACCTGTGATAAAATCCATTGAAATCTCCACCCAACGTTGACTTGGAATGGATAAAGGTTGTAGAAGTCCCGGGGTCTTAATTGTTTCCACTTTATTCTGCTGGCAAACCAAACATTCCGCCACAAACTTTCGAATATCAGATTTAAGGCCATCCCAAAAAAAATTCTTTCTTCACCCTGTGGTAAGTTTTTAAAAATCCTGAGTGTCCTCCTAAAGGAGAAGTGTGCAATTCCAGAAGAATCTTTTGTTTTAGTTGGGAATTCTTACAAAGATATAAGCGATCTATGTACCATAAGGAATCATTTTTCCAACTAAATGTATCAGATGTACTAGGATCTTGCTGCAACTTTTGAATGAGTGTCCATACATCTTTGTCCTTCTTCCATTCATCTCTTGCTTCGGTTATCCAATCTGGTTGGATAATAGAAATGGCATAAAGAAATGCTTCCACCTCTTCATTCTTTCTTGAGAGTGCATCTGCAACAACATTAAGCTTTCCTTTTTTGTAGATTATTTCAAAGTCACAACCCAACATCTTTGTGACCCATTTTTGCTGCTCTTCTGAAGATAGTCTTTGTTCCAAAAAGTGTTTAAGACTATCATGATCAGTTTTTACCTTGAAGTGTCTTCCCATTAGGTAAGTTCGCCAATTCTTTAGTGCATGCAGTATTGCTAACATTTCCTTCTCATAAATAGGTTTTTGTAAATACTTTCCTTTGATTGGATGACTTTCAAAAGCAATGGGTCTTCCTTCCCGCATTAAAACAACACCAATTCCATTTCCTAAGGCATCACATTCCACAATAAAGGTTTTTGTGAAGTCTGGCGTAGCTAAGACCGGTGCTAGGCACATTGCCTCTTTAAGATGTTTAAAGGCCTTAGTTGCTTCAGGAGTCCATGAAAATGCATCTTTCTTCAATAATGTTGTTAGAGGTGCTGCTATTCTCCCATAATTCTTAACAAACTTGCGATAATACCCTGTTAACCCGAGAAATCCTCGCAACTTCTTTATGGTTGTGCGGACTTTCCATTCCTTAATGGCTTTAATTTTGTTAGGGTCTACTTTAACACCCTCGTGAGATACAATATGACCCAGATATTCCACCTCTTGTACTCCAAAGAAACATTTGGATGTTTTTGCATATAATTGTTTCTCCTGCAATAGTTTGAGCACCCTGTCAACACGTTCAACATGATCCTTCCAAGACCCGCTGTAGATTAGTATATCATCAAAAAATACTAGCACAAATTTTCTAAGGAAGGGTTTGAAAATGGAATTCATCAACCCTTGAAATGTAGAAGGTGCATTGGTAAGGCCAAAGGCATGACCAAAAATTCATAATGACCCTCATGAGTTCGAAATGTTTTTTTTGGAATATCTTCAGTCTTCATTCTAATTTGATGATATCCTGAACGAAGATCCAACTTGGTAAAATAAATTGCTCGATGTAATTCATCCAATAATTCATCAATCACAGGAATGGGAAATTTATCTTTAATGGTGAGCTTATTGAGCTCCCTATAATCCGGACACATTCGCCATGATCCATCCTTCTTGTGTACCAATACTACAGGAGCAGAGAAAGAACTTTGACTTGGTTGAATTATACCCGCCTCTAACATTTCTGCAATCATACGTTCAATTTCGCTCTTTTGGAAGTAAGGATATCTATAAGGCCTGATGTTTGGAGGAACACTTCCTCGAATCAAATGAATAGCATGATCATGATCATGAATAGGTGGGAGTCCTTTGGGAGTTTCAAACACCTTGGAATGATTGTCCAAGACTTGTTGGAGATCTGCAGAAATAGATGATTTTGATGTTGGAACTTCTAGTGAGCATAATTGTGAAATTATGCCTTGTTGCCCTTTCTTTAGAAGCTTTGTCATGACATTAGAGCTTATTATCTTTCCTGGCTTCCCTGCAATACCCTGTAATTTGAATTCCTTTCCTTCTGAAAAATATTCAAGAAAAGTTCTTGAAAATTAAAAGCTACCGTCCCCAAAGA
Organism: Pinus albicaulis; assembly: GCA_034641835.2. Lineage (NCBI taxonomy): Eukaryota > Viridiplantae > Streptophyta > Pinopsida > Pinales > Pinaceae > Pinus > Pinus albicaulis. The sequence continues at coordinate 653,847,896 of CM076571.1, forward strand.
TTGTAACCATTGTACTCCTAGTACAACATCAACACCTCCCATAGGGATCGAAAGCATTGGACTATTCAATACATATTCCCCCATGGTTAGCTTGATATTATGGCATCTTCGAGAGTAATTTATAGTTCCTCCATTTGCAACCATCACTTGAAATTCCGGTGCTGGGTATAGGAAGCAATTCAATTCCTTGGCTACCTTACAATGAATAAAATTATGGGTGCTACCTGAATCAATCAACACTATTACCTTTTTATTCTTGAAATTTCCTTCTATCTTGAGAGTTTTAGGAGTGGTAATTCCTGCCAATGCATTACATGATATGGTCAGACTAATTTCTTCCTCTCTAGTACATTTGGCGGAAATTCCGACACTTGGTTCCGACACTTTTGACCAAATGTCGGAAATTTCCCCAAATTTTTTCAAATTTTTCAAATCCCGCTTGAAACTGTCGCTATACTGATGTTTAGAGAAAAGTGTCGCAATACCGACACTTAGAAAAAGTGTCACAATTATGACGTTTGGAGGAAAACTTCGCAATTGCGACACTATGCCCGAAATCGTCGCTATTGCGACAACTGCCTCCAAACGTCGCAATTGTGACACTTTGTCTAAGTGTCACAATTGCGACGCTTGGAGGTAGACGTTGCAATAGCGACACTTTGGGGGTGTCGGAATAATGATGCTTAATGGTTAATTGGTTCACTATGTAATTCAATGGTTAAATGTTAACTATATGTTATGAAATATAAGTGAAAGGTGCACACCACCCATAAGAAATAAATCTTAACACAAATAAAGAAACAACATAAATGAAATGAATTAAAATATATCTATTCTACTTCTCTAATGGGTTTTGGATCTATTCTTTTGTACAACCAAGGAGGTTCTTTCTTAATGCATGTTAGGGGCACCCAACCGGGTGTGTTCGGGTTAGGTCGTTTCGTTCGAGGGCGCCCGAATCAGTTTTTCTAAGTTGTGACCACCCGGGTGCCTTGTGCACATTCGGGCGGCCCGTTTTTCATTTGCTCCCTTGTGGCATCATTCGGTTGGGCGCATTGTGTCATGTCGTGCGATGTCGCCCGACCGGGCGCATTCGGTTCGGGCCGTTTTGCTCGAGGGCGCCGGTATCAGTTTTGCTAAGTTGTGACCACCCAGGTGCCTTGTGCACGTTCGGGTGGCCCATTTTCTGTTTTCTCCCTTGTGGGATATTCGTTCAGTCAGGTGCGTTGTGTCGTGCCATGTGAGGTCGCCCGACCAGGCGCATTCGGGTCGGGTCGTTTCGTTCGATGGCACCCGTATCAGTTTTTCTAAGTTGTGATCGCCTGGGTGCCTTGTGCATGTTCGGGCAGCCCATTTTCAAGTTTGCTCCCTTGTGGCATCGACATTCGTTCGAGCGCGTCGTGTTGCATAGTGTGAGGTCGCCCGACGGGGCGCGTTCCAGTCGGGCCGTTTCGTTCAAGGGCGCCCGTATCAGGTTTGCTAAGTTGTGACCGTCGGGGTGCCTTATGCATGTTCGGGCAGCCTGCTTGCTGTTTTCTCCCTTGTGGCATTGTTCGGTCCAGCGCGCGGTGTCGCACTGTGTGAGGTCGCCCGACCGAGCACATTCGGTTCAGGCTGTTTCGTTTGAGGGTGCCTGTATCAATTTTTCTAGGTTGTGACTGCCAGGGTGCCTTGTGCACATTTGGGCGGCCCATTTTCCATTTTCTCCCTTGTGGCATCGTTCGTTCGAGCGCGTTGTGTCGCGTTGTGCGAGGTCGCCCGAATGAGCGCGTTCGGTTCGAGCTGTTTTGTTTGAGGGTGCCCTATCATTTTTGCTAAGTTATGACTACCCGGGTGCCTTGTGCATGTTCGGGTGGCCCATTTTCCATTTTCTCCCTTGTGGCATCGTTCATTCGAGCGCACCGTGTCACACCATGTGAGGCAATCGCCCGACCGGGCGTGTTCGGGTCGGGTAATTTCATTTGAGGGCACCCGTATCAGTTTTTCTAAGTTGTGACCGCCCGAGTGCCTTGTGCATGTTCGGGCGGTCCATTTGCTGTTTTCTCCCTTGTGGCATCGTTCGGTCGGGAACGCCGTGTCACGCCATGTGAGGTGATCGCCCGACCGGGCGCGTTCGGGTAAGGCCGTTTCGTTTGAGGGCACCCGTATCAGTTTTGCTAAGTTGTGACCACTAGGGTGCCTTGTGCACATTCAGACGGCTCGTTTTCCATTTTCTTCCTTGTGGCATCGTTCGGCCGGGCGCGTTGTGTCGCGCCATGTGAGGTCGCCCAACCGGGCGCATTCGGGTCGACCCGTTTTGTTTGAGGGCACCCGTATCAGTTTTGCTAAGTTGTGACTGCCAGGGTGCCTTGTGCACATTCGAGTGGCCCGTTTGTCATTTGCTCCCTTGTGGCATCGTTCGGTCGGGCGCGTCGTGTCTTGCCATGTGAGGTCGCCCGACCGGGCGCATTCGGGTCGGGCCGACATTTCGTTTGAGGGTGCCAGTATCAGTTTTGCTAAGTTGTGACCGCCCAAGTGCCAGCTTGTGAACATTCGGGCATCCCGTTTGCCGTTTTCTCCCATGTGGCATCGTTCGGTCAAGCGTGTTGTGTCGCGCCGTGTGAGGTCGCCCGTCTGGGCATGTTTGGGTCAGGTCGTTTCGTTCAAGGGCACCCATATCAGTTTTTCTAAGTTGTGACTGCCTAGGTGCCAGCTTGTGCACATTCGGGTATCCCGTTTTCCATTTTCTCCCTTGTGGCATCCTTCAGTCGGGCGCGCCGTGTGAGGTCGCTCAACCAGGCGCGTTCGGGTCGGGCCGTTTTGTTCAAGGGCGCCTGTATCAGTTTTGATAAGTTGTGACCGCCCGATTGCCTTGTGCACGTTCGGGTGGCCCATTTGTTGTTTTCTCCCTTGTGGCATCATTCGGTCGGGCGCGCAGTGTCACGCCGTGCAAGGTCGCCTGACCAGGCGCGTTCGGTTTGGGTCGTTTTTCTCAAGGGCGCCCGTATCAGTTTTGCTAAGTTGTGACTGCCCGGGTGCCTTGTGCACTTTCGGGCAGCCCGTTTTCTGTTTGCTCCCTTGTGGCATATTCTTTCAGTCAAGTGCGTCGTGTCATGCCATCTGAGGTCGCCCGATCGGGCGCATTCAGTTCGGGCCATTTTGCTCGAGGGCGCCCATATCAGTTTTGCTAAGTTGTGACTGCCCGGGTGCCTTGTGCACGTTTGGGTGGCCCGTTTTCTATTTTCTCCCATGTCGGATATTTTTTCGGTCAGGTGTGTCGTGTCGCGTCGTGTGAGGTCGCCTAACCAGGCGCGTTCAGGTCGGGCCGTTTCGTTCGAGGGCGCCCGTTTTAGTTTTTCTAAGTTGTGACCACCCGGGTGCCTTGTGCACGTTCAGGCGACCCGTTTGTCATTTTCTCCCTTGTGCCATCATTCGGTCGGGCGCATCGTGTCGTGCCGTGTGAGGTCGCCCGACCGAGTGCATTTGGTTCGGGCCATTTTTCTCGAGGCCGTCGGTATTATTTTTGCTAAGTTGTGACCGCTTGGGTGCCTTGTGCACATTCGAGCGGACCGTTTTCTGTTTTCTCCCTTGTGGGATATTCGTTCGGTCAGGTGTGTTGTGTCGCACCATGTGAGGTTGCCCAACCGGGCGCGTCCAGGTCGGGCCGTTTCGTTCGAGGGTGCCTGTATCAGTTTTGCTAAGTTGTGCTCGTCGGGTTCCTTGTGCACATTCGGGTGGTCCATTTTCCGTTTAATGCTCCCTTGTGGCATCGTTCGGTCGGGCGCGCGTGTCGCACCGTGCGAGGTTTCCCGATTGGGTGCGTTCGAGTCGGGCCATTTCATTCGAGGGCACCCGTATCATTTTTGCTAAGTTGTGACCACTCAGGTGCCTTCTGCATGTTCGGGCGGCCTATTTTCCGTTTTCTCCCTTGTGGCATCATTCGGTCAGGCGCGCCGTGTCGTGCCATGCAAGGTCGCCCAATCGGGCGCATTTGGGTCGGGTTGTTTCGTTCGAGGGCACCCGTATCAGTTTTCTTGCTAAGTTGTGACTGCCCAGGTGCCTTGTGCACCTTCAGGCGGCCCGTTTTCCATTTTCTCCCTTGTGGCATCGTTCGGTCGGGCGCGTCGTCTCGCGCCGTGCAAGGTCGCCCGAACGGGCATGTTTGGGTCAGGCTGTTTGGTTCGAGGGAACCCGTATCAGTTTTCATGCTAAGTTGTGACCGCCCAAGTGCCTTGTGCACCTTCGGGTGGCCCGTTTTCCATTTTCTCCCTTGTGGCATCGTTCGGTCGGGCACGCCGTGTTCGGGTCGGGCCGTTTCGTTCGAGGGTGCCCGTATCAGTTTTCATGCTAAGTTGTGACCACTCGAGTGCCTTGTGCACCTTCGGGTAGCCCATTTGCCATTTTCTCCCTTGTGGCATTGTTGGGTCAGGCGCGCCGTGCGAGGTCACCCGACCGGGCACGTTCGGGTCAGGTCGTTTTGTTCAAGGGCGCCCGTATCAGTTTTTCTAAGTTGTGACCGTTCGGGTGCCTTGTGCTTGTTTGGTCGACCCATTATCTATTTGATCCTTTTTGGGATATTCATTCGGTCAGGTGCGTCATGTCGCGCCTTGTGTGGTCGCCCGACCAGGCGCATTCGGGTTGGGTTGTTTCGTTTGAGGGTGCCCGTATCATTTTTGCTAAGTTGTGATCACCCGGGCGCCTTGTGCATGTTTGGGCAGCCCATTTTCAAGTTTTCTCCCTTGTGGCATCGATGTTCGTTTGAGCGCGTCGTGTTGCGTTGTGTGATGTCGCCCCACCGAGCGCATTCAGGTCTAGCCATTTCGTTCGAGGGTGCCCATATCAGTTTTGCTAAGTTGTGACTGCTCAGGTGCCTTGTGCACATTCGAGTGGCCCATTTTCTCCCTTGTGGCATCGTTCGTTTGAGCGTGCAGTGTCGCGCCGTGTGAAATTTCCCGACCGGGCGCGTTTAGTTCAGGACGTTTCGTTCAACGGCGCCTGTGTTAGTTTTTCTAGGTTGTGACCGCCAGGGTGCCTTGTTCACGTTCGGGCGGCCCATTTTCTGTTTTCTCCCTTGTGCATGTTCGGGTGGCCCATTTTCCATTTGGTCCCTTGTGGCATCGTTCGGTCAGGCACACCGTGTTGCGCCGTGCGAGGTCGCCCGACTAGGCGCGTTTGATTTGGGCCATTTTGTTCGAGGGTGCCCGTATCAGTTTCACTAAGTTATGACCACCTGGGTGGCTTGTGCATGTTTGGGCAGCCTGTTTTTCATTTGCTCCCTTGTGGCATCGTTCGGTCGGGCATGCCGTGTGAGGTCGCCCAACCGGGCGTGTTCGGGTCGGGCCGTTTTGCTCGAGGGCGCCCGTAACAATACTACTTCCCTTTTAACCACATAAAACTTATTTTTAAGTTACAATAATTCATCTTTAATATCACATAATTAGATTAAAAAATCAACCAAAATCCCTAATTTATGAAATAAAAATTCAACAATTTTATATAATTAATAATTTAAATAAATGTCTTAAATCTAACCTCATTAATAATTATTTATAATCAACAATACCACTTATTTAACTTAATCCCTTGTTAACCCCAAGAAAAGTCTCACACGTTTTATTTAATGGAATTTGAGTAGCCTTAAAAAAAACACGTATATCATTTCAAAATGTCAAAAAATTTCAAATATCAAAAGTTTTAATTCATTTCCCTCTTCAAAATTTAAATTTCAATATCAAAAGTTTTAATTCATTTCCCTCCGATTGCATGGTTTGTCCAGGGAAGGAGGGAGGATGCACAGCAAAAACCCTGTCTATGACATGCATAGCCGTGGCACCATCTTCTGTAACCCTATGAACAATATTCTCAAATCCAGTGCAAGATGAAGGTCGCGTGTTCAATTTCACTGCAGGGCCATCGACTTTGCCCACAAATGTTATAAAAAAGGCTCATGTAGAGCTCTTCAACTAGAGGGGCTCAGGGATGAGATAACTTGGATTGAAGATACCTTTTTCATTGTTGAACTCCACTACTACTATAACTGGAAGATTAGATGATCGGTTCATGGGCAGCACAGTTACTCTGGCGTGGCTCAAGTAAGGTTAAGTTCCTTTTCTGTTTTCACAAAATTTCCTCTACTACGGAAAATGTAATTATATTAATTTTTTTCCATCGATATACGGATTGGATCTAATTAGATGTAAACCCTTGCTACAGTGGTTATTCGAATGGGTTAGAATGTGCATTGTTATTTGTTTTTTTTGAAATACATGCATTACCACTATGCGAGATATTTTCATTAATTTTGAAATGTTGAGATATTTGCATTGATGTTCCCTCTGCTTGGTGGTGTCTCTAATATTGAGCTGATCCAAAGGCAATGGATGTGCATCAGCGGTCGATTGCTCTTTGCTATTACTATAATCCAAATCCTCTAGCATGCAAACAGGTGCCGCAACAATTATATCTAGGATTGATCATTTTTTTCTCACCTTCACTTTAGGCTTGGAAAACTTTGTTCCATATTTTTTAGCATTTGACTCACCTGAAAGACAGTGATCTATGTGGGAATTTAAGGCCATATTGGATGTAGATGAGAAATATCTAAAAAAAGGACAAACCTTTGGTATCATGGCCTCTGGAAGAGATCCCGGATTCCCAAATTCTTCATTCTTCCCAGGATCTGCCTTGCTCTTCTCCAAAGTTTGGTCCTTCTTATTATCTTCCCGAGACTTAATTTCAGATGCCACTATCTTGTTTCCTTTTTTCTCCTGGGAAATGTCTGCTTTTGTATTTTCTTTCCCACTAGAGCATGGCTGTAAACTTCCATTTCCAGATCTGAGTGGTCCATTCTCATGCAGAGCTTCGAATAATGTGCTTGTAGACTTGCCTTTGACTGTATCTTTACTCAGATAACGTTTAGTTGCAGATGTTGCTTGAACCTAATTGTTGAAAAAAATGAGTTAAATTAGTGTTTTTCCATAAACATAAATATGAAATACCAGAAAATGATTGGAACTAAATTTAGTCCACATGATCATAGGAAACAAATTTTCTATATAGATTGAGCATGCAGGATTCTGACCAAGGGAAAGTAACATATATGGTTTGATATGACAAACGATACCAGGTAGCTTAGCAGTAATATTAACTTCATTCTACCTGTCAGAGATATGTTAATTACAGTAATCAATAATCATCACCCTTAGACGATTTCATTATTGAAATTCTTAACTTATGACTAGTTGAATCATTTGTGTAGAATCTGCACCAAAAATGATTTTGAAAATGAAAGTTTCCATAACAAACAGATTTAGATTATCAAGATTTTTAATAGGTTTTATGTGTTGTCCTGGTTGATTGATTGCTATATTTTGTTTCGATTGAAGCCTAGAACAAACCCATATAAACTTGCGTTGGACATAAGTTTGAGGTTGTATATGTGGAATTCTAGTCTGCCCCCACTTTGATTCAATAGACCATCGATTTCCGTTAACTCGAGATATGCCTCCTGGAGCTTTGGAAAAAAGAGGTGCATATCAAATTGTTGTACTGTGTATTGGATTGAAGAGTAGCACATACTGAGATGCATCTCTAGGTTGCAAAGATAGACGTCGTATATCTCGAATTCTAGCCCACATACACCATGTTTCAATGCATTCTTTGAAATGAATCCTGAAGCTTTGCAACCTCGAGTGGATACAAAACTAGAGTTAAGATGGCTTTGTGCTAGTGCCCACATTCATTTGCGCACACACATGAATAACAATAAGTGTTGATGGACCTCCTGACTCCTATACGGCTCTAAAGGATATATAATTTTAGTTTTGTTTCTATGTGCAGGAGGATTTCTTTGAAGGGATAACAGTTCCAGATTTCGATTTTGGAGAAAGTGGCAATTTCATCAAGTCTTCTATCCATGACAGAGCTCCATATGAGGATAGAGTTCTATGGAATGGAGATGCCCAGAAGTAGGAAATCCTCCTACCAGTTGAGTCTGATGAAAACATGGAGACCGCACAGAAACTGCATAGTTTTTCCCTTGATTCTATGGATAAAGCTACTGTTTTTTTGCAGTTTCTTGAGGCTAAAATAGAGCCAGAGTCTTTGATTCTTATAGGTTATCCTACCTCAAATGGTATGTATTCCTCCTACACATCTATGACTTACAGTTCTCCTACTGAATATAGACATAATAGAATGCAGTGACACTTACCATGAGTAAGCTTGCATATATGGATAGTACATTGCAGTCATTGATACCTATTATGAATTAACAGTTGTAATTTTCCTTAGCAAGTTATTTTTCATAGCTCATGCAAATTTTTTTGAGTGCACCAAAAAAGTTAATAGTTGTTGTTTTAAGACTTTGAAGGGTTTATATTGCAATCCCTACCAAATACTTCTCGTCATAAATTTAATAGTACAGTAAATCCCATAATGTTTTTGATCTAATGTGATAGAAAAGGACAAATGGTTGGTTACCAGGTTGAGCTGATAGCATTTGTGACCATAAAGTGAGCACAATGCAAAAGGAAATTGTCAGGTGTGGATAGGAAGGATATTAAATGTGTTAGGAGAGGGTGAATGGTCAGTTAACAGGTTGAGCTAACGACATCATTGACCATAAAGATAGCCCAATGCAAAAAAGAAATTGGCATTCTTGGATTTGAAAATCAAACAAATTTTTATAAGTATATTTCCTTGCAAAGGTGGAAAACACAATATAGTCTAGAAGCCAGCTAATTATAATGGAAAATCAGTAGTGGATGGCATGGGAGATGGGCTTAGTAATCTTTCATATAGGGGCAAGCTTGTGTATTCTCTACGAGGGAAGAATAGGTGAAATCATTGAAATTCTAATACCCAGACAAAATTTTCTCTAGTTACTCTATATACCTTTAAGATTTCAACACAGTGAAGTTATCATAGCTACGTAGAGTAAGAATATTTTACCCGGGGCAAACTGTGGTGATTTACTGGATAGCAGTGGGACCTCAAAAGTTTTCTTAGCTGGCTTATTGACATCCATTATTTTTATTGAGCTTCAGTCACATCATTAATAGGGTCAGAGACCAGAAACTGAGATATGGAACTCAAGGACAACTGATATTGATTATGTTACCATTTTCTATTAGAAATTTCCCCTATAATTACAGAGGGGTTGCTTCTAGTGCAATATAAGTGTTAGGTGATATGGGCAGACATATTTCTATTTTAGGAGATTCATTTTATTTAGCCACAAGGCATGGGATGGTGTTTTATCATATATTCTTTTTGACAGTTCCTACTTTTTACCATGTTTCCGTTGTTGCGATATTTGTACACATTCCATTTATTATCAATTATGTTGTGAGGAGTTCTGAAATTTGGTGTTTGACAATTTGTTGGTCTCTTTTGTTGGAAAATAAGTGTTTTTTAGTGATTTCAATTTAAGAAAACACATATTTTTTGTGTTTGTAGGTTCTGTGCCTATAACTATTGTAGATAAAGGATGGTGGGAAGAAACTGACAAGAAATTTCAAGCCTTGCCTCGAGAAGCTGGTCCTCCAGTTGTCATGAATCTGATTTCCAAGAAAAAATTTATAGTGAAAACATCAATAGAATATTGAAGTATCATGGAGTTTTCCAGATTTATATGACACTGCCAATTTATCCTCATCTTATTCTGCATCAAAGGAACTGGTTGTTAAATTTCATAATTTTCTTGACATGTCCTGAGATAGAGACTTCTTATCCATGTGATGATAGGATACCAATCTGAATGATGTTTCAATCATTTTATTGCGCTATTTATAATTTTGTCTACAACTATGAATAAATTTTCTTTGTTTCATGATAGCTACATATGATTTAGACAAATCTTATTGGACTTGGTAACTTTGCAGTGAACTACTTCTTAATTATGCATGTGATTTCTTGACAAATCAGTAAAGTTTGCACTTGATCCCACCACATATATTCGTTGAATTCAGTCTTGGACAATCGTGTTTTTTAGTGGATTATTCATTGAAATTATAATACCCAGACAAACTTTTCTCCAGTTACTCTATATACCTATAAGCTTTCAACATAGTGAAGTTATCATAGCTACGCAGAGTAAGAATATTTAACAGGAAATAAGTAACAGGAAGGAAGGAGTTTTCGGCCAATTAAGGGCCGCATTTCTCATCCACGAAGGAGTTTTTGGCCAATTAAGGGCCGCATTTCTCGTCCTCATAGAAATTGATCAGTAGTAAGGAATAAGCTTTAGCCGCGGTAAGGAATGGGTGGAGCGCGAGAACAGACTCAGAGCAAGTACCCTGCTTCATGCACTAGTGTTCCCAGAAGGTCATACTATTACTGCTCGGGCAAGCTAGTGATGGCCATTCCTCGCTCATATCCTTTCTCTGATCACTAATTTGCAAATATTTATATTTTTCGCATGATACCTTAGTTGCATTGACCATAAAGAAATGTATCTACCCCTATTTCGGTGAGATACAAAACAACCCTGTTCAGCAAGATCCAGAATTCTAAACCTTGGTAATGCACAGAACATGCTTGTCAAGCCATTGAACCTCACCACATCGAATGGGCAACAAACCTGAGCAATGAAAAAAAATTGAACATATGGTGGGGTGAATTGAAACGAATTTTATTAGGATTGAACTGATACGATTTCTATATCACGTTAACAGTTGGCCAGGCCATAGAGACACGAACAAAATTTTGTATCAACACGGTTTAAAAATGGAAAATTGTATCAACATGTTTTTAATCTGTCTAGATTTTGTCAAGAAGAAAAAACATGCTTTCATTAATAATTCACCATTACATCTTTCGGACTGTAAGCTATTTCATTTTTTTTATAAAAATTTAACCTATCGTCGCTATACCAATGCCCTACAAGCATCGCTATACCGCCGCCTTGTAAATGTAACCTGTCGTCGCTATACCAACGCCCTGTAAGAGTCGCTATACTGACGCCTTGTAAACGTCAGTCTTCCGATGCCTTGGAGTATTAGATTAAAGAATGGTTAGCCATAGAGTATTGCGATGCTTTGGAAGTGTCGGTATTTCGACATTTTCCATAGGCATTGGTATTGTAACGCATTGCAAGCGTCGGTATTGCGACACTTGAAAAGCGTCGCAATACCGACGCCTATGGAAAACGTCAGAAAGAGTGTTGCAATACTGACGCTTTATGGAAGTGTCGGAATTGCGACTCTAAGGCTAACCACACATTTTCCAGCCTCAAACTGTCACTCTTGTGACGACTAGGTGTCGGAATAACGACACTTTGGCCGTCGGAAATTGGGCCAAATTTACTAGCCGGGCTAGTTCCTAGTGTATATCCTCTTCTTTTTCATTTTCTTCTTCCTCTTCATAATCTATGTAAAATAATTTATTCTCAGCACACTTATGACCTTTACTGTATTTTCTATCACAACTGTAGCAAAGCCCTTTTGCTCTTTTTTCTTCCAATTGTTGTGGTGTCAACCTTGTAGGTTGTGGAAATCTAGGTGTAGCAACACTTCCTTCTTTAAAGAAGTGAGTGGTAGGCTTCCTTGTCGCCATAATTTTACATTCAATTTTTCTTGACAACCTGAATGCCTTCTCCAATGAATCAGGTTCCAAAACATGAACTTCATGTTGGATGTTATCCTTTAAAGTACCTATGAAGAGATCAATCATGTGTTCCTCAGGAATATCAGTTACCCTTATATTCAATTTTTGGAAGTCCTCAATGTGCTGCCCCACTAAACCCTTTTCTTTGAGATTTACCAATTGGAAAAATAAGGTGTTGCTCTTTGTATCCTCATAATGTGTTATCATTTCCTCCATAAAAAATGACCAAGTGAGAATTTTTTTACGGGAGCAAAGCCATCGATACCATACAAATGTATTTTGTTCTAAATGTAAAGTTGCAATGCGTACCTTTTGTGTGTTTTGCACATTATGGAGATCAAAATATTTCTCCATCTGTAGTATCCATGTTACAGGATCCTTTCCATCGAACTTCCTCATATCCATTTTTGGAATATGGTGGTTCTTCCCGCCAAAATTAGAGTTTATGAAGTCACGATTAACATTTATTTTGTTCTCATCATGAGTTTCCTCTACTATATTTTCACCATTAGGAAACATTTCTTGTATCAACTTTATCAAACCTTCTATTTCTACTTTTAGATCATTCTTCATGTTTTCCATGTTGTATTTCATTTTTTCATCGATCTTAGCTTCCATGTGATCCATCGTAGATTCCATGCCAGCTTCCATGCCATCTATCTTAGATTCCACGTCTTTCTTCAAACCATCCATATTATTCTTCAAACCATCCATCTTCGCTTCCGTGCCTTTCTTCAAAACTTCCATTTCATTTTTTGTTGCTCTTTGCGAGAGCGAAATTTGGTGCACTTGATCTTGTAATTTTGATAGATCATGTTGTAATTCTTCATCTTCATGAGTCATAGTAGAGCCTTCTGAAGGCTTAATGGGTGTTGAATTATTTTTATGGGGAATTTTTTTAGAACCCAATACTGATATATATTCTACAATATGCCCTTGGAATCAATTCAAATTGATTCTTCAAACAATACTTATGCAATTCGGAAAAACAAATACACACCTTTTTCTTGCTTTTGGGGAGCTCGATATTGAAATTGGATTATCTCTGTGATTGAGGCTCTTCAATATCTGAAATTTGGCACTGAGGTAGCCTTCTGAATTATCTTTCAAATGCCATAGGTCTAACTTGATTTGGATTCTCCAAGGCAAAGTTATGTCCAATCTCCCGCAATGACCTAATTATGGAATAGTTAAGTAGAGCGAACTTGTACGACTTGCCACATGTCACTGTTTTGTCTTTTAGCTCTGAAATTGATAGCAAAGAAACTAAATTATGTGTGCTTGTGATCACTTTTTACGGCACTCCAATCCAATGCTTAGAGAGAGAGTTATGAATATTTTCCGATGATCACCTCTTTGAGATGAAATTCAGGAGCCTGAAAAAACACTACCTTCCACAGATCATATCTCCGAAAATATTGTGAACCAAGCTTTGAAATTTTGCGATGAATTTCCTTAGGTTAGCTTCGCACCCTAAAAATTTCAGATTCTGAACCTTCGTAGAAATGAAGTTATAGCGCAAATGCCACGATGACCTATTTAGATTAAATTGAGGAGCCTGCAAAAAGACCTAAATTTCACAGATAATATCTCCGAAAATATTGCGAACCAAGCTCTGAAATGTTCTGACAATGTTCCTCAGTATTTCAGATTCACACCCTAAAAATTTCATCTTCTGAAACTTTGTATAAAAAAATTTATAGCGAAAATTCCACGATGACCTGTTTGGAGCAGTAAAACCCTAAAGTCCAAAGCTCGGATACCAAATGTTGTGAAGCCAGCTCCAAAAATAAAATAAAAGAGATATCAACACCTTATAAATAAGCCACTTCAAGGGGGAAACCTTGAATACATTACATGAATGAACAATTCTTCGATGATACAAATTACAAAACCTCCTTTCTATATATAGGAGTCCATGGGGTCACAATGTAATCCTAGTGGGGCCACAATGTAATCCTAGTCAACCTAACAATAATAATTTAAGGGCACAATAATAACAATATGGGGGTTACAGGGGTACAATAATAACAATAAGGGGGTTACACTAACAACAATAAGGGACTATACTAGTAATATAGGGACCTAACAATATGAATAAATCTCCCTTAAATAATTAAATAAATCATTATTTATTTGATTATTACTCAACCATATCCTTAAAATGATAAATAATAATTTATTTATTTATTATTACTTAACCACATCCTTAAAATGATAAATAAATCATTTATTTATTTATTATTTACAAATAAAGGGATTTGACCCAAGTCAAATTCCATTTCCCTCCAACAAATATAATAAAATATTCCATAAATGTTGGATCTTGATTTGGTTAATAATATTTTAACTATGTACCAATATCTAGACTAACTCAATATTTTGCTATAAATAGAAGGGTTTTCCCATTCATTTATCACCTTTTGTTGCCTAAAGATCACTCTGGATCTAAACTTTTGGTTTGGCTATTGATCCACCATCATAGCCATATATTTCCATTTTTGTCTAGGTTTTCTACACCATCAAGAGAGAGGAATTCTAAATCTGAAGTGCTGAGGACTTACAAGAACCCATCCCACTGAGGAGAACCAAGAACACCCTCTTGTGTTTTCCTCCCAGGTGCCATTAATACAAAATTAATTTGATATATTCTTGTCTTGTCTATTGGATGCATGGAGTAAATCTTGTTTTTTAGACTGTTTAATGTCTTGTAATGCATAGAAATAGATTTTTGCAGCATTTATCTTGATCACACAACTGCAGATCTGAAGATATTAGCAGTCATTTCTGCTGTTAAGGTTGTTTTTTATGCGTAGCTAAAGTGGTCCTTTTTGTACGCCTGGAATTAAGATTCATACTAACAACTGGCAACTCCACACGGGTTTACGATTACGACCGCTGTCGTTTTTCTGATCCTTTCATATCCAGCTACTTCAAACCCTTGGATTTCTCTTCAGCCCCTTGTTTTTTCTCTTCTTGATGTTTTTTTTTACCTATAAAACCCTAAAACAATAAAAATTCTGACTTCTGTGTGTTTTCGGACCTATTGTGCAGGTGACATATATCAGCCGCAGCTGAGATGGCAACTTTTTCTGAAACCTAACGCCGAGAGGGCCAAAAGTGGAGGTCGCACTTTTTGGCCCAAAACCTATGACCTGGACCTTCAAGGCACACTTAACAGCCCAAAAAGTGTGACCTCTACTGAAAACAGGTTAGAAACTGCGACCTAGACTTTTTGTAGAGATTTTTCTGAAAGTTTTCTGGGTTTGTCTGAGCTTCTGTTCAGGGTTGTCTAACCTCCATATCTGCCCATTTTGGACTTGTAATTGTTTTGTTTCACTCAACTAAGTGGGAACCTAGCTCGCTAGGGCTTAAGTACACTCCACTTTTTATGCAAGAGTCTTTACTATTGCAGGTTGTCTGAAATTTCAGAGTCTTCAGCCTTTTTTTTCAGATTTGATACCTCACCTTCAGATCCACTCTAGATCAGCTTGTTATCCATCCAAACCACCTCATCTAGATTTTTTTGGGTTTTCCTCTAGGGTTCACTATTTTTCCCTTCAGGAGATGGCCTTTCACCACCGTTTTTACTGCAATTTTTCCTCTGATTTTTTGTTGTTTTCTGCACCACTTTCCATCAGGTTTTGTCTTTTAGATCCCTGTCCCTCTTGACCTTAGATCTATTAGTTTTTTTGTTTTTTTTTGTGTGTTTTGATTAGTTTTTTACTCACCTATAGACTATTTGTTGAGTGGCCCACCTCCTTTGGTTTAGATTATTGCATTATTAGCTTTTTATGTTCTATTTTTGCGGGCCTAGATACTGTCATTTGCAGGTTTATTTACAGCCATACAACACACTTTTTCTTTTTCTCTACAAACATCTAGGTTTAAAAACTAAAATTTACACACTTTTGCACACATTCCCTAAGCGAAAAAGGGCTTGGTTAACACCACCAAGCAAAGACTCTAAAACATTGAAATCAATTGATCCTGCACCTTTCTGCCCTTGTTTCGACATTGTGATCAGTTGATCCTGCACCTCCCTGCCCTTGTTGGTCTCTTTTTCCTTTGTGCCATGTTTGTGCCATCACCATTGTGCCACCAAGGCATTTATCCCAGAGACTTATTGGCCTTCATCCTCAGTTTCCAGTAGGAAGACTTACTCCTCCGCATAGGATTCGAGTTAGTCCTCCACCGAGTCCGCACACCGACTCTTCTTCTGGTCATTTGGGTTCTCCTTATTGTTCCACCTTTGATTCTCCCCCTGAAAACTTCACCATGTCTAGTGCAGGACCTTATGTTGGTGGCAACCCCAACCCTCAGGCTGGGAACACCACTAGTGGGACCGCAACAGATGCTACCCCGGTTGCGCCCTTCCTCCCCTTCATGGTAGGCCTCACCCTCCCCAACATAGACCGATTGATATCGCTAGAGCTCTCTCTCATCCATACGCTCAACCTCCCATGGGTTATGGTTTTCCTGGGGGGGGAGGCAACACCTCCTGCACTTTTCTACCTCCCAGTAGCACGTATCCAGGATACGACATGCCTCCTCTTTTGGCCCAACCTCCTGTTTACCACACCGTTACCCAACCCCCTTATTATTCGTATCCGCAACTTGGTGCTTCAGCTCCTCCAACATTAGCAACTCTGCCTCCCTTTCCTTTTCAACCCCCGCAACAGCAGCCACTTTCCCCTCAGGAGTAGGTGGATGCACAGCAAGGATTTGTGGCTACCTAACCACATGAAGATTAGGTGGCCACTCAACCTCTTCCATCTGGTTCCCCAAATTATGAGATTCTCATGATGTCTTATGATCAGCCTTCTGAACCTTCTTCTCCTGGCCCTTCATCTTCAGCTAGTACTCATGAGCCCCTTTATCCTCCTGGAATGATTCCTCCAATCCTTAACCATCTTCAAACCATTACCCCCCTGGTCATTACCCCCCTGGTCAGATACCATTCCTATCTCCCCCACTAGGAGTATACACGATACCTATTATGGCCACCCTTTCTCTTCCTAACCTGACCCTTGGGATTCCTATTTGGTACCTCGATCCTCTAGCCACTACCCCGCCTGGTCAACCCAAACCTTATCTTGCTTTGACCTTGGTCCAACCGGTCCCTATGACTTCTCCCACTGCAATAGTGCCTCATTCACCTCAACAGGAACCACCTCCCGTTGCGACCGCTTTGAATAAGAGGGGCAAAGATTTCAAGGGGGCATCAAAGGACAAGGCTACCCTAGCAAAACCTACCCCCTCTCAGCCTCCAAGTCGTACCATCCAGTGTGATTTTTGTGATGTTGTCGGCCACGCCACCCATACTTTTCCGGAGCTACCTCAACTTCAGTCCATGGTCAATGAGACATTTCCAGAATCTAATATCCCAGAGGTATATATCACTATACACGATTCAATCCTGAAACTCAAACCATTGAAATTCAATCCCGAAACTCAAACCATTGCACACAAATCACCTTTGTGCTTTGTGTAATTTCCATGGCCACTACACTCACCTCTGTCCTCGCCTCGAAGAGTATCATTTCTCTTTAGAAGCCTTACGCAAATTTGAGTCCAAGTGCAACGAGTCCACCGCTCCCTTATTTGCACGTTTTTCTTCGGCAAAACCAGAGGACACGAATGCTACCATTGACATTCCCCCTCCTAATGTCGAGATGACGAAGCCTTCGTCCACCATTTTCTACCTATCATAATCCATGATACCCTTGGTGGAAGCTCCCTTGGAGACTCCCCTTGATGTTTCACCTAAACTCCCTTCAGCAATCACCCTAGGCTCAATATCGGTAGATCCTTTATCTGCTTACTCTTCTATCACCACTTGTGACGATGCACATGTGAACCCCTCTTCTCATGATGATGAGTCAAGTAGCTTCGCCACGTTTGGTGGTATTTCTTCCACTAATCACCCCATCTTATATTACGATGACGACACTATGGAAGTAGTCACCACCCATGAGTTTATCTATCCCCCCTTACATCGAAATCATGCATTCAAACCACATGCACCTTGTGGCCATTACATTGACACCCAATGTTTGGGTAAGGGGGCACCCATATTTGAGAGACCAGGAGAAGCAATTCTCCACAACTCTCCTAGTGAATCTAGTCCCATTATTCTTCCACATTTAGAAGAACCTCTAGAGGCCCATATCACTTCAAATCACTCTAGGGATGATACCCCTCATAATTTCTCCATATTAGATCATCAACCCAGTCTCATAGACATTGTGGTTGACCAACCTATGGGTTTTCTGGGAGAACATCAGTTCATTATCTCAAAATCCTCTCTTTGGGATAGTAACACCATGTATACCAACCCAGAAACTTAAAGTCCATTTGATTCATATATGCAGCACCAAAAGAGATTGGTAATTGTCTATTTCCTTTCTCAAACTGCATAACCATACCAAAAACAAATGGCGCACCACATCATTAAAATGTGTTTATATTTCCCTCTTTCTAAATAAATTTTGGCATGTCCATAACATGCTTGGGGGCACCTATGCCCCTCAACCATAAAAATCCCAGATCCCAGCCAAAAACAACACTGAAAACCCCTTTCTCTGACAGGTCGCACTATTCAGGTCATTTCCTAAGACAATTCACAGTTTTCTTCCCAGGACCTACTACCCAGGTTACAGAGAAGACCCCAAAAAGTGCGACCTGGCCTGTTCATGAGCTCTGGGTACTTAAACTGAACTTTCAATCCACTGAAATGAAAGAGTAGGATTAGGCCTCTTACCTGCAGCTGACTGTTCTCAATTCCAACGGTTGGTTCTTCTGCTACAATCACCACAAGATTTAGGGCCTTCTCTCCTCACTACATTCACCATAGCTCCACCTGCGAATGAGTGAATTGGGAGGGAAAATGCCTTATTAAAAGAAAACCCCCGATTTTTCTTTTGCCTATTGTGGCCAAACCGTAGCTTAGTTTGATGAACCGTATGTACCATTGGAAAACCCTCAAATGGGTATCTATTAGTTTTTAGTGATTTGATACTTCACCAAGACACCTTTTTTCTAGGAAGTGTCACTTCACTCCTCCTCAAGATCGAATTTATTCACTTGCAACACTTGTACTGGGGGAACCACTTTGCCTCCATACTTGTTCATGCTCGTGTCAACTTTCGTCATGAGTTACCATCTTGTAATCATGCTTTTATGTTCCCCATTGGACCCTTTTCCTATGTGGCAACACCATCGAGTCACCCTTGTTTAGAGCATCCGAGTTGAGTCATCATTGATTTCATGGAGTCTATCCCGAGTCCCTTTGCATCTCGCTATAGTCCTCCATCCTTCATTGCTTGGTCCCTCTCTTGTGTCGCACATTATGTCCTTTAGCCCCACTGTCCCCCATCCCTCATGATGTTGTGTCAGTCGTTGCCAGGTCATCCATGCTCTTTATGCTCTAACAAGGGAAGTCATCCATTCGCTACTCAGTCCCCCCCATTTTATCATCATCATTGGTGTCAGCCTGTCAGTTGCTCTACTATTGTCTCTCATGCCTTAGTTGAGGATCCCTTATTGCCTCACCTATGGCAGACCTCCTTTTGTCGACATCAACTCATTCATTCCAGAAGACAGGTCTAAAGGGCGGTGTACCTTGGTTCCAGCTTCCACTCTTTTTCGGTGCCCCGGATTAGGCAAAGGGACTCCTTATTTCCCTTTGACTTGATTGGTTCTTAGCTCCAGCTCCTTTCAGCATGATCAAGATCTGTATGCTCGATGGTTCAGTAATGCAGTAGCTGATATCGATGATTCCCAGGTGTGTGTGAGATGTCTCAACCCTCATGAGGGGGTGGCCCTACAGGTAGCCCTCCACATACCTGGATGACTTCTTCACTTTGGCCTTCGATTCAGCTCCATAGATCTGATGATACTGACCTCAGTCACTTGCAGCACCTTCTTGATTGCATATATCAGTCAGATTTTCAGAGCCCTTTCTTGTTTACAGGGGCATCAGGGTTGTATTCATATCTCATGTACTCAGATATTATTGTACAAAGTCCTGGCTATTATCCAAGCACAATATGTATGTGGGATTCATTATCATGTTATTCATCTGGCTCATGTTTATGCCAGCATATGCTTTATTATTTTGTCTTGTGGTTTTCCAGACTCCTTATTTTTTGTACTATTGCCTCGGCGGGCATAGGTATGCCTCCCCCACCGCCTATAGCAGGTACTCACTCATCAAAGAGACTTGTCACACCTGTAAGTCTCACCTCCTTAGGGTCTAGTTCTTTCAGCACTTTGGTCTACCTTATACTTCTCTCTCTTTGAATTCCCCTTCGACGTCTAGTGATTGAGTTCTTACAACGTACTTCGGTCATACGATTAGCTCCCAACGCTCGCACGCTGGGGGGAAATCTATTACACCATTTTTTGGTCATCTAACCCATTGGTATTAGATGGACCCAAGTACACCATGTAAGACCAGTTTTACCCTAAGTATAATTGCATTCACTATGAAAATAACTTAGTATAACCACCTTTATTAAGTTGTTTATGGTCTAAATAGGAAACCCCGTGGGGAAACATTAAATAAATCCATATTTGTTTTATTTTCCTCAAGGAATAATTAGTTAAACAATATTTTAATTAATATTCCTGGTTATATTTAACCCAAAACAAGGAAATTAATTAGATAAATCATTATTTATCTTATTATTTTCTAAAGAATAATTATTTAAACATTACTTAAATATTATTCTTTGTTAAATATGACTAAATCTCCCTTAAATAATTAAATAAATCATTATTTATTTGATTATTACTCAACCATATCCTTAAAATGATAAATAAATCATTTATTTATTTATTATTACTTAACCACATCCTTAAAATGATAAATAAATCATTTATTTATTTATTATTTACAAATAAATGGATTTGACCCAGGTCAAATTCTTTTTCCCTCCAACAAATATAATAAAATATTCCATAAAATTTGGATCTTAATTTGGTTAATAATATTTTAATTATGCACCAATATCTAGACTAACTCAATATTTTGCTATAAATAGAAGGGTTTTCCCATTCATTTATCACGTTTTGTTGCCTAAAGATCACTCTGGATCTAAACTTTTGGCCTGGCTATTGATCCACCATCATAGCCATATTTTTCCATTTTTGTATGGGTTTTCTACACCATCAAGAGTGAGGAATTCTAAATCTGAAGTGCTGAGGACTTACAAGAACCCATCCCATTGAGGAGAACCAGGAACACCCTCTTGTGTTTTCCTCCCAGGTGCCATTAATACAAAATTCATTTGATACATTATTGTCTTGTCTATTGGATGCATGGAGTAAATCTTGTTTTTCTACTGTTTAATGTCTTATAATGCATAGATCTAGATTTTTGTAGCATTTATCTTGATCACCAAACTGCAGATCTAAAGATATTAGCAGCCATTTCTGTTGTTAGGGCTATTTTTTATGCGTAGCTAAAGTGGTCTTTTTTCGTACGCTTGGAATTAAGATTCATACTAACACTAAGTTAGACTTAGGGCCCTTAATTAAAAATATTAATTATTAAAATAACTATTAAACCAGATGGAATTTACCCAAACACTTTATGGGTCTTCGAGATCTCATGCACTCCAGCTCCTCCACAAAATTTTGGAGCTATAGCACATTCGATGCTACCCCAAAATATCAAAACTCCCTCTTAGCGAGGAATGTGCTCTAGCAATACATCCACACCGAAGTACTACTATGATATCTGGCATCAGTCTCTACACTGATGCTTGGCCTGTTTCCCTCCGTCACTATGCTGCTTCTACTCTCTGTACTACTGTCCATGACTGCCAAAATCAATGCCACATCTGTATTGTAGCTCCCTCTCAAATTGTTGCATCATGTTGCCAACTGCTGCACTGCAACTTAGTTGCTGAGAAGTAAGCAACTGAAGGACCCCTGCCCAAAAATTGAGAAACAAGTCAGTCAGGCTACATCTCATCACCGAAGCTCCCTTGGCTGCTACTCTGCATTGTCCCCCTAAAGCCACTTCACTACGTAAGCATTGCCTCCTCTACGTTGTTGAAGTCCCATCAACCCCACTGCACTACTACTTCTATGCTACTGCTGCCTCTACACTGCGCTGCTCCATCTACATCATCCCAGCTCTACCCTTTGCTTCACCATGATCTTCTGCACCCATTGATCTAGTCATCCCCACTATTGCCTTAACGCTCCCATAGCACATATGTGATCCAAGAGTTGGGCATCTCAAGGATCTTTCCTACCATCTATAACTTCTCTACAGATCAATATTTCCCCACCTCTTCTCTCTAAGCACATGAGAAATCATGGACACATAATCATTCAAGCCATCGTCTTCTTTAGCTACCATAGCCTTGGATTCAACTTCCTTATCCTTCTTCCATGGAGGACAAGTGGTGGCGAAGTGTCCAATTTCACCACACCTAAAGGATCAAATATTGGACAGATCCCTCTTCTTATTCGCTTTTTTCTTCTTGGATGCAAGGGCTACATATTTCTCTCCCCCCTTCTTCACTTTGTTGGATCTGTTGTTGGCTTGTCTCTTGGTCATCCAACGGATTTCCTCTTGTCGGAGGATATCCCAAATTTCATCCCAGCTTGGAAGGTCCTGCTTGCCTAATATGGTTTGGAAAAATGTTTCCCATTCATCCATGACTGCATTTAGAGCATTCCTCAGCATGACATCATCCTCCATCTTGACCCCAATGGAAATCAGTTGACCCTGTATCAAATGAAACTTGAAGAGGAAAGGATCAATTTCCTCTCCCTTATTGATCACAAATAACCTCATCTGGTTCCCCAAAAGAATATTCTTCTGGATGGATTTCCATTTATTCATTGTGGTTAAAATTGTCCATGTAGCATTAGCTATCTTCTTCTTGGCTTTGTGTGGGACCACATGATCCTTGACCCCATCCATGATGAAGCGCTTAGCATGTGCCTCCGCTTCATCATGCTTCACAAGAAGAGAAGCATCGGTTAGTGTATCCAAGATGTTCTCTACATGCTCCCGTAGTGTGTATGCCTCCAGGACCATCAGGATTCTGGCCTTCTAGATAGAAAAGTTGGAAAATTCGTCTAGCTCAAAATTAATCTGTCGAAACAAATAATCCTGATGATGAAATACAGTTGGTAGTTCGAAACGCGTCATTCCTAAAATTCTCATGTGATTTCCCAGAAGATTTATAATCTAATCCTCTCCCTGTTATTGTTTCTACCTCAACAGTGGCCCAGATCTAGGGTCCTTAGCGAAAAGGCACCCTCTATAGTAATTGCTCCCTCTAACAACTAATTTCCCTCCTCAGACTACCAAATCATCTGAATCAACCCTCTTCAATCACCCTCCTAATTGATCCCGAAATTTCTTTGGAAAAAATCTACTGAGAGGTTTTTCTCCTCCCGCTCTTTGTCAACTTAGCTAGGCATGATTCTACACCAATAGAATCTCCACCACACAAGAAAATTTTGAAGATCTAAAGCTCTTCTTCTAGACTACAATAAATCTTCACAAAAACTAAAAACTGGACTACATCCCTCTGGCTGGTCTCTGCATGAGCAGGCTAGCTCAGTGTAGAGACTACGTAGTATAGGCTACTCATGTGTCACTCTGGAAGGCTCTGCGCTGCCTCTGTGTCATGCAGCTAGGACTGCATCAGCCCCTGTGGCCTCTGCTGGGACTTCGTCCTCCTGGTGTTGTGCTGCCCTCTCCGGATCTCTGCTGCTTCAACTGCCTCTCTGCAGCGAAAAAAATCCTTCAGCCACTTCGATGGTGATTCAGCTTGATCTTCAATGCTCTAATACCATGTGAAATTTTCTAAACATAGAAATCCTACTTAAGTGTTTTGATTTACTTTTCCTACTTGAGTTAAATTACAGGTTAATTTTCTAAATTATTCAGTAAATCAAAAAAGTAAACACAACTGCAGCCTACACATTTAAAAATAATTTAATGAATATAATGCACATATGACAAAGTGACATAGATTTTTCGGACAAAGGTCCTTGGAAAAACCCAATGCAAGAAAATCGGTGCAGCTAGCTCTAAATGGTTTTATTATTATGCAAAATCTAGATACAACAATTTATGGGCACCACAAATGGTTGGCCATATAGAGAAAATCATGTCAGTAATACCTCTTTCACTTGAAGACAAAAAATATGGCTGATTCAAACCCTCAAACGGTATTTACAGAACTCGAGCCCTTTCTAGCCCATGGGAAACCCCAACACTATCCTTTAAGCATCTACTTCAGCCTTTCTGGCATGTGTCAGCCTTTGTACTACTCTAGAAGGGCATGCACCACCCTCTCTGGGCTTACGCTTCCCTTACTGGTCCTGGGTCACCCCTGAAGGGTTCTTACTGCCTCATCGTTGCCCCTACGTGGCTTTGGCTGATTTTTGTAGCTCTGCTAGCCTATGTGTTGTTGGGTATGCTGCCTCTCTGCCACTGTTGTATTCTTGGCCTTAGATCTGAATCCCTTGCCAATATCTACCCCTCATCGCACTGCAAACTCACTCTGAAATTCTTAGCAAAGAACACCCTATAATTTCGACTTAGTTTCACTAATCTGCCAATGTATGATGAACTACAGTTGGCAGTTTGAAACGCATCGGTTCCAAAATTTCTCATGTGATTTCCCGGAAGATTTAGAATTTAAAATATCTGTGTTCTCCAACTGACCCCAAGCCCTTCTCTAACAATTTTTTTGTTGGAAAACCAATGGCCATCATCTAATCTCTACTCAATGGCTAATATTAGAAGCTTCTTGATCCACATCACTTGGAACATTCTCATCACATGTTTAATTTAATTCACTTTAATCTTTTAATTTTCCTAAGTTAGACTTAGGGTCCTTAATTAAAAACATTGATTATTTGAATAACTATTAAACCAAATGGAATTTCCCCAAACGCTTTTAGGATCATGGAGATCTCATGTACTCCAGCTCCTCCACAAAATTTTGGATCTAGATCACATCCTGTAGAAATTTGAATAACTGATATATTATTCTTCGAGATTCTCCTGATCACACAATATTTTAACTTCATGCAAAATACAAAATCTCTTCTACCATTGATCATTAATTGCGGAAATAAAAATAATCGCATGCGCACATTAAAACCATAAAAAATCACACATATGAACATAGTATTTCATGGGAAACCTTAAAGCTAAAAACCCCCAACTATCTGTATATTATATGTCATAGAGATCATGTCACAATAATTATACAAAGCTCCTCACAAGCTCTCAGTACAATCTCCAATTGCTACACACTAATCAGGTCCGATCTAGCAAAACACGTGCTCCAATCTTCGCCACCTATTAGCCTGCCTCTACTGCACAATCCCTGTTGAATATTGGCTCTGAATGAACTCAAATCCACCTGGTATGCACTGCACAATCCTCATTGGCATCTCCATCAATGTGTGGTGCAAACTCATGCACCAGTATAGTCACAACTGATAGTCACACTTCTCTTTCACCTACCTCTCCACTGATCTCCACTGAAACTGTCCATGCACTAAAGTTAACTGATGTATTCTTTAGTTGATTAATGAGTTATTAATTAGTGAATTAATTAATAATTAATTCACACCACTCTCACTAGTGTATCAATCAGTTAGACTAGATACAACTAGCTCAACTATGTTTAACTCAGTTAAACTGAACACAACTCCATCAACTTCCTCAATCAACTCCACCAAACTCTCTCACATGAGTTCTAACTGAAGTCTTCATGCAATAGCTCCACTTGACCCTCAGGAATAGCGTAATTCATTTTGTCAGCTCGTGTGCCACATCTATGCACTTAACTAAAGTGCTCCAAGAGAATAAGATAATGTTTATAGTCCAAATATTATTAAGAGCTAATAATATTCGACATATCTATTTTTAGACTGGCATTCTAAAAATAGATTCCGCCCAATATGTCTAAAAATAGAAGTCCATCTATTTTTACAACTTGGCCAACCATCCACAAATAGCATCCTGCAACTCATAGAATATGATCGACATGTCTAAAAATAGACATAGTCTAAAAATAGACTTTGCGCCAAAAATAGCCTGCGCGACCACTTAGTGAAAGTGACTTCTTTCCACTAAGCTCATCATCTTGTTGCAATCTCAACACACCCGATGCTACCCCAAAATCTCAACAACTTGCACCTTAAAAATGATAAGAACCCAAAAATTATAATCCTCTTTGAGGGGGAAATATCCTTTTATAATGAATACAATTCACAATACAATTATTTATGGTCCAAAAAATAGGCCTCCTTAGTATATATATAAGAGACAAAGTGTACACTCATAATAAAATGGGACAATGAGGAGTTTAAGCCTACATAAAAATATAAAATATAAATTTAACGACTCAATATTTAGGGCTTAATAAGGTTTATTTTTAGTCAACATGAACTTATATAGGGATTAGAATTCCCTTCCCCTTGAAGAAAATGTTTTCTTCAACACTTAATATCAGAAGATGTTTCTGCATGAACAACTCATCTTCCTATGCCACTTCTTCCACTGGTATATTCTTCCGATTGATTAGGCACTCAATAATTTGTATATTTCTCTCTTGGTTAGTCCTTGTTACCAAAAACATCTCTAGTTATAGTATTATATATTTTCCCTTCTTCATTAATCACTGGTAGAATAGTTTTAATTTAGATCTCGTCATCGATTACCTTCTTTAAGAAAGAAACATTGAATATTGGATGTACACATGAAGATGGAGGAAACTCTAATTTGTAAGCCATACTTTTGATCCTCTGAAACACCTTATAGGGGCCATAATACCTTGGACCTAATTTATTTTCCTTCTTTTCTTACTTGAGGTACATATGTTTATATGTTTGTCCTGTCAAAAATACTGAATCCCCCATTTCAAATTTTCTTTCACTACACCATTGATCTAATTATTACTTCATCATATTTTGTGTCATAACCAAGTTTTCCTTCAATATTTTCAGAGCCTCTAGTTGGTGTTGTATGTATTCCTCTACTACTTGAGCCTTTATAGTCTCTTTCAAGGGTGATGATATCCATAAAGTGCCATAAATGATGAAATTTTTGATGAGGTGTGCAAAATAATGTCTTGTACCACCATTCTACCAAGGGAAACCATTTGACCCATTTTATTTGTTTATGATATGAAAATCAACATAGATATACTTCTAAATGTTTATTCACAATATCAATTTTCTGATAAAAATGAGAATCGTAACATGAGTTGTAAGCCAATTGAGTACCCAAACCAGAAAATAATTCAGTCCAAAAATTTCAGTGAAAATTGGATCTCTCTCACTTACAATAATATTTAGTATTCCATGTAGCTTATGTATTATTTCCATGAATGTTTCCATCGTAGTAATTTCATACAAAGGATGATAAAGATAGAAAAAGTGGGCATCTTTTTCATTTGATCTACCAATAACATAATGACACTATTTCCTTTAGATTTGGGTAAACATGTAATAAAATCCATTGAAACTTCTTCCTAATGCTTGCTTGGTATGAATAATAAATAAATAAGCCCTAGGGTCTTGATAGTATCTCCTTTATTTTGTTGGCATACGATATGCCACAAACGTTTACACATTTACTTTAGTACCTTCCTAAGAACAATATTTCTTGATTATATAGTATGTATTCAAGAATTATAAATGTCCTCCTACAAGAGAAGTGTGTAATTTTGAAAGGACCTTATATTTGAGTTGAGAATTATTACATAAGTATAATAAATTTTAATACCACAACGTATCATTTTTCTACATAAAATTTCCCACTACGTCGGGGTCCTATTGTAGCTATCGAATGATTTTTTATATATTCTCATATTCCTTCATTCCATCCTTTATTCTTCCAACCAGTTAGATTGTGGAATGGAAATAGCATATAGTAAACCATTTGTGTATTCCTCTTTCCTTGGAAGTGCATCTGCCACAATATTTTGTTCTCCATTTTCATACATAATTTCAAAATCATAACTCAACATTTTTGTGACCCCTTTTTTTCTCTTTTGAAGATAGTATTTTCTCCAAGAAGTGCTCTAGACTATCATGATCTATTTTTACTTTTAAGTGACTCCCTATTAGATATGGACACCATATCTTAATGACATGTAGTATGTCGAACATTTATTTTCATACATGGGTTTGATAAGTTCTTTCCTCTAATTATGGCTCCTTCAAAGGATAGGTACCTTCCATATTGCACCAAAATTGCACCAATTCCATCGCTTGATTCATCACACTCCATAATGAATATTTTTTTGAAGCTAGGTGTTACTAATATGGGAGTTGCACCCATATCCTCTTTAAGTCGTCCAAAATAATTAGTTGCTTCTCTAGTCCAAGAAAATGCTTCCCTGTTTAGTAATTTTGTTAGAGGTCCTACTATTTAACAATAATTCTTGAAAATTTTCCAGTAATATCCTGGAAACCCTAATAATCCTCTAAGTTTCTTCAAGGTATTGGGGATTTTCCATACCCTCATAGATTTGATTTTGTTAATATCCACCTTGACACCATCATTTGACATAGTATGACCCAAATATTCCATTTCTTAAACCACAAAGTCACATTTGGGGTTATTTTCATATAGTTAAGTTTCTCTTCGAATATTGTCAAGACCCTGTCAACATGTTGTACATTCTCTCCCAAACATTTTTTGTATATTAGTATGTCATCAAAAAATACTAGAACAAGTTTTCTAAAGAAGGGTTTGAAAATAGAATTCATCAAGCTTTGAAATTTTGAAGGTGTTGGGAATCATGATTTTGTTAGACCAAAACCTGCAACTGTTAGTCAATGATCGTATTTCTAGAGATAAGGATCCACTAGAGTTTCTTATTCCATGTCGTGAAACACGCTAGGAGAATTGGTTTATCCAATACCCAACAATCTCCCCCTCAATGCCAGTCGCCTGTGTATTGAACTCGTGACCTATGTTATTATACCACTTATTGGTACCTTTGATACTAATTATTAATTGATAATTATCCTTCTATTTTCATGCTTCCCCTTTGGAATTAAGATTTTACAGCTAATTACCTTCTATTTTATTGTGTTATCGTCTCACCAATGTTTTATATCTTCACAAATGTGTTATCAATTGTTAATGATATAGTTTGGAAGTAACCTGAAAATCCTCCAACTCATCGTACCTACAACATAAAATTTGATCATTCAAGCAACAAAAATATGTAGCGACAACACTAATCCCTATCTTGGTAACAATAGTTTCATTAGTACAAAACTTGTCTCCATCTGAGCATGGCATTTTCCTTCAACATTTTGCATAGTAGACCCCTGTAGGTATAACATACACACACCAAAACTTTGATGAATAATTTAACATAAAGGGAAATAATCCCTTAAACCATTTAAATTCATTAATTTTCCTTTATAATCCATACAAATGACATATTTGGCTTCTCTTAAATCCATCCTCTTATTTTCAATGAAGAGATGTAAGTGATATACTCCCCATGAGTTATTATTTCCCCTTTTCATCCACACCTTTGTATGTTGAGTCATAATAGGGGAAACATCATTTTATGATAGCCTGATTTGGACGTGTCCTCTTTCCTATCTGTTGATAGTGTTGGATACTTCCAACATACAAGGGGTCTTCCTGATGTGAATTTACAATTAGACATCACACCATTTGGAGTAGGAGCCCCATCCAGAGTATTGGCCCGACTTCCATGTATCCTTGTATATTTTCCTTGGCTACAAATTTTATCACAAGAGAGTAATTCATAGGTATATTTAGATAAGCAAGTGAGTATGTCTTTTGAAATATTCAGCTACAAAAAGTATTAAGGTCCTTCTACCGAAAGGGAAGAGAAAAAGTGGGCCCTTTAAAGACAAGTAATAATACTAATATAGAAAAGGCACAAGAGCATATACACATGAATGAATCACTGATCAACCAAAGAAATAGTTCACAAGAAAGCAACTATTGTTAAACAAAAAAAAACACACCTTCAATAAGATAAGTACCAAACCCACCGAAATAGTTCAATTTCCTTAGTATATATGAGAACAACATACATCGCAAACATTCGAATAATATTATTACAATATTCACGACATATGCATGAAAGAATTTTGGCTCAACGAGCTTCTGAACTAAGTAAAAGTTCTAAGATACATCATGATAATGTACACCACTAGCCTCAATAGTGGAGCATTAAGGCAGTCACTCGCTCCTACAAAACAACTATCTTCCTCTCCAATTCCTAGTAGAAGGATCGAAGGTGAAAAATCCATTTCATGAGAAATGAGGGTGTATATATAACAAATGTGGTGACCATTTACTACCCTTGTGACCCTTGGACTACCCTAATGATAGTTTGACTTATCAATGACTTCTCGTATTACAGGGATGACTCTTGGACTTACACTTTACATTACATTTCTCCGATATTGAATTTACATAATCCACAAGTGATGTGGAAAATAATGACTCGTGACAGGACATGACATGATACTAATGATATGGACCGCATGATGATGTGGCAGTGCCAATTTTTCCTTCTTTTTGCTTTGTATTTAATAAAATATGTATCCAATACTTTTTCTTCATGAAAGATATGATTTTTTATTCATATCCACCCTCAAAATGGTTATGAATCAGTATGGAGTCCTCATGTGGTCATGACCTTTGATCTTCTATTATACTCCATTTTTCCTTCGTCTTCTCACTTCATGATAATATTATCTCTTTAGCTTCATAGGTGTCTTGTAGCATGGTCTCCTTATCATTTTATCCATCATCATTCTATCATGATAAAATAGAGTACCTGCAACTAAAACCATTCATGACAAGCCGAAATTAGTCTGAAAAATCCTAATATAACATGTTTCATGAAATCACCTGTTAGGAATAGAACCAAGTAACTAATTGAGTGCTTGAATTAGGGATTGCACAATTCTAGAGGACAAGGTCTGAGACTGATTCTTGAGAATACACAATTCACAAATTGTTGGAAACCATGATTTCTTTTAGGCCAAAACTTGCAGGTGTTAGTCAAAAAACGCATCGCCAAAGATAAGGATCCATGAGAGGTGGTTAGTCCATCTCCCAAATCACTCGAGGAGCGTTGGTTTATCCAATGTGCAACAATATACTCCCCAACATGAGTCACATGCATATTGAAATTGTGACTTACACTCTGATACCACTTGTTAGGAACCATGATTTTTGTTAGACAAAAAACCAGAGATGTTAGTCAAAAATCGCATCGCCAGAGATAAGGATCCATGAGAGGTACTTAGTACATGTCCAAAAACATTCGGGGAGAAATGGTTTATCCAATGTCCAACACAATTCAGGATGGCCAGGGTCAAGTGATTACTCAATTGAGGGGTTCAAGAGCTCACGGTTGGGGCTTGAGGCTTTAGGCTTCCCAATGCATAGTTCTGGGAGGACATACTAGGCGAATGAGTAGTTGAGGGGATCAAGAGTTCAAGGTTGAGGCTTGAGGCTTGGAGTTTCCCAATGCACAGTTCTGGTAGGAGAACATGTTGTGATATTGCACAATTGAGGTGTTCAAGGGCTCAAGCTTGAGGCTTAAGAACTAATTTTACACACTACATAGTTGTGGAAGGAAAAGAGGACAAGTGATTATGAAATTTAGGATCTCAGGACTGAGACTACACAATGCATAGTTCATGATGGGATAGAGATAAACATTGCACAATTCCAAAGCTCAGGGGTTGGGCTTGCGCACTAAGATTGGTGCATAATTATGGGAGGCATAGATTGTGAATTTCATAGTTCCAAGAGGTAAGGTTGTTTCTTAAGGATTGAGACTGCGTATTTCACAGTTTAGGAGGGATGGATGAGACTGAGTGGCATGGTAAGGGAGTTTTTGCAGTTTTGACTAAGTGTGGGATCAATGAAATGAATTTGAATAAGAAAAATACATGATAAGGATCACTTACCTGGATCACTTTATGACACAACACAACACACTAAGGATACATTAAAAACTTACATTCCTCAATGTGAAAAAATTGTGACAACTCACTCTAAGTGCAACACTAAATATACACTTTATGACGATAGTGGCGACAGTTGTGTGACAATGCTTGAAAATATGGGAATGAGTGCGATACATGTTTATATGATAATAACAATTCATTAACACAAATATTACCCCTTGAAACAAACAAAAAATACTTTTATACAGTGTGTGATGCCTTCCATGCTAAAATACAACATTTATTATATGAAAAGAAAAGTGTGAACGACATTTGCAATATGCGAACGAAGGTAAAAGAAGCACATGAAAAATAAAAGATAACATGAAAACGACATTAATTAAAGTGAAAGAAATTAAAATATATATTCGAAAGCATGAAAACGACACTCATGAAATAGAAGGTGCTCAAAAGTGACAATCTGAAAATCTCAGCGAAATAGAAGTACAAACACAGCTAGAAGTGAGAGACAGTCAATGTGACTGTGCACTGACTATCGTCATGGATTGAATATTGCACAGGAACTTACTTGATGGACTGTGCTAGAACTGTTCAAGCTTGCATGAAGGAATGTGCTCATGAAGTGATTACAGTTTGAGCATGTGTGAGTAGGTGACTTTGACACTTACAATCCTATGAGGGTGTTAAAATACTTAACAGAGTATTAACCTACCAAGAAGTAGCTATGGAATGAACAATCACAAGATCCACCGTAGGCTCCAAAATTCAGGTATAGGAAAAAATTTGGAGGTTTTTTTTTTTTTGAATATTGTCATTTATGGGAAGGAGCACAGAGAAGCAACACCTGAACCATCATTAAGGAAAAGGAGGAGAGAAGCAGCAAAAATAAGGAAAAGAAGTAGATTAGGCAATAATGCAGTAAAGAAAACATAAAAGAGAGGCAGAGGAGTAGCAGAGAGGCAAGGAGCATCATTAGACCATCAACAAAGGCACTAAAGGAGTGAAGGCAGCAAAAAGGCAAAGGTACCAAAGGAAACTAAGAAACAAAGGCAACAATGGAAGAAAAATAGTTGGGCAGAGTCGTGAACAGCAAGTGGGTCGAGTCAGAATAAATAACAAACAAAAGAACAAGCTCAGGAGAGAGATCAATGCTTTTAAAAACTAAATAAAGCTCAGGAACGATAGTGAAGATGCAGAGTAGCAGTGGTCATAGAAAGCAAAAAAATAGACTAAGGCAAAAAGACTTAGAAGAATCGAAGACCAATCGGATTTCCAAGCAGCAGTGAGGGGATCATCTTGCAAACACGTGAAGACTTCACATATCACAGGATTTAGCAAACAACATTAATATTTTGCATGGTAAGTTATTTAATTGGTGATGTGAAGTTGATCAGCGAAACAAGTCTGGATCGTCCGATCCTTCAAAGAGCAATGATGAAGATCGAATTGCACCAGCAGAGATTTCGTAAATCGCAACTTTTATAGTTTAACGTTAAGGCGTCGCATGATAAGTTAAGTCATTTGCGATGTGAAATGGAGAATGCACGTGTTGGAATGACAAGGCAAGCAGTGAGGACTGTTATATTGTATGGCAGATTAATGGCGGATGACAAATAGCGAGTTCACACATCGCAATTGTTAGCAAACAATGGTAAGATGACTTCACAAGGTATGTTAATTAGTTTGTGATGCGATGCGAGAAGGATGGAAGGATGCGATGCAATGAGGGAGGAGCCACGTGTCAGAACTTTGCACTAGTTCACATCACAAATTATATGGTTAAGCATTATTGATAAGATTTAAACATGTGGGCGAGTGATTGCGATTAGACAAAGAGGTATAGCAAGACCGTTAGATCTAGCAAAGATCTATTGTGGAGATTATAGCACAACTTCACATCGCCAGAATGATAAGCTCACTGTTAAGGTTGTTTGGTAAGTTTGTCGAGATGCAATGTATTGTGATTGGTTCAAGGTATTGTGGGACCCTCCAGCAGGAAATTCCACGTGTATGAAAGAGATTTGGGTTTATGTGTAGTCTAGTTTAAAGTAGCATTATTTGATCGCTAATGTATGTATGTTGTATTTCAACCAGAATTTGTATTCCATTGTGTGTTAAAATGGATTTTATGTGGGCCATACCCCACAGTTCACAAAGAAAAGACCTGAATGCATAACAAAGGACCAGGAGCTCGTGCAGAACAGTGTTGTGGCAGTGAGTCAAACAAAAAGGTTGAACGCAGAGGAAAAGACTCGGGTAACAAAAGAAAAGTCTGAACACAGCAAAAAAAGGCTCGGGGTAAGAAAAATGACCCAGAGCTCATGTAGAACAGTGAAACAGCAAGGGTCGAGTTGGGAAAAAAGTTAGTCATTCAGCACAGTTGGAATATAACTGCAGAAACATAAAAGACAAAGGTACAGCAAGCAGAAGAGGACAAACACACAACAAATATAAGAAGCTGAAAGGGTTGAATAAAATATTTGAATGTAACTGTAAATTTATTATTTGTTTTATATTGTTTTTGATGCAAAGGCAAGTCTCTCAAGAAAATAAAAACTCCATTTGATACTGTAATAATTGTGTATATTTGTAACATCTTGAATATGCTGAGTGAGGAAATGAATGGGTGGAAGGAAAGAGTCATGTCTTCATATTCCCATATAGAATGCAAACAACCATGAGGTGATCTCTATAAATAATGTTATTGTAATATGCATAGAGAGGTTAGAGAGTGGAAGAATGAGAGAGAGCAGATAGAGTTGTTGTGCAGATCTAGAGTTGATATGAAGTAGATTTGAAGGATGGAAGGGCAACATTGAAGAAGGAGAAAAACATAGCGGATATCCAGGTAAATCAGCATATGATTTCATTATAGTGTGAGGGAGTTTGTGCTTCCATATCAATTTGTAGCTTGATGGATTTTTAGTTGTAGCTGGTTGAGGTAAGAGCCTCCTGTGGGTTGTAGCCTGTAGAAAAATACATGGGAGTTGGTGCTTTCGTTTCAAGTTATTGCTTGATAGATGTTGAGTTGGAGGTGGTTGAGGTAGCAACCTCCTATGGGTTGTAGCCTACAGAAAATGGATGGGAGTTGGAGCTTCCTTGCAAGTTGTAGGTTGCAGAATTTGAGGTAGTCGCCTCCTGTAGGTTGGAGCCTACAAAAAATTAGTGGTGAAAGGGAGTTGGAGCTTGCCTTTGCATCACAACAATAATAATATGTGGTTTTCTCCCTTATGGGTTTCCACTTATATTTGGTGTTTATGTGCTTGATGATTATGTGTTGATGTGATGTTTTAATCTGCTTAATTACTTACTCTACACACATTAAGTTTGTTGATTCATTATGTATTAAGCTGCTTATGAAATGAAGGTGTAAATGAGTTGAATGAAAAGAGTTTTAAATGTCCATGAATGTATTAAACTGATTCACCCCACTCTCAATTTAAATAAGGGTTCATCAATTGGTATCGGAGCCAGGCTCCTTTTGTATCACCTTAACAACTGGAAGGAGATCTTAGGTCTCGAAAATGGCTAGCCTAGAAGGATGCTCAACGAATAAAGCCCCATTGTTTACTGGCACAAACTTTTATTTCTGGAAAATAAGAATGAGGACATACATAATGTCTCCAGGAATAGAAGTTTGGGTTGTTGTGGAAGAAAGATATAGTCCAAAGGATACTGACATAGAGAAAGAAGCCAAACAAGATTTCATAGCTAATGCAAAAGCAATGAGTGCACTCTTGAGTGGTTTTTATGAGTCAGAATTTATCAAAGTAATGCATAGTAAGACTGCTAAAGATATATGGGATACCTTAGAAAATATCCATGAGGGATATAAAAAGGTGAATATGGCCAAACTGCAAGCCTATAGAACTCAGTTTGAAAATTTAAAAATGAATGAAGATGAAGATGTAGCCAGTTTCTTTTTAAGGGTTGCGGAAGTTTTGAATAACATGATAGCTATAGGAGAAACCATTAAGGAATGTGTGACAGTGAAAAATATAATGAGATCTTTACCATCTAGATTTAACCCTAAAGTTTCTGCCATAGAAGAAACAAAAAACTAGGAAACCTTGACCATGAATAAATTACTTGGAAACTTGATAGCTTATGAGATGAGACTTCCAAAGGGAAAGTCAAATGTGAGGTAGGCATCCATTAAGGCAGACAAGTGCATAAAAGAGAAGGAAGATACATGCTCATGCTCAAATGAAGAAGAGGCCAAATTCATCAGAATATTAGATAGAGGCACGGGTAAGCACAAAGGTAAACTTCCATTTAAGTTCTTTAATTGTGGAAGAGTGTGGCACTATGCTTTAAAATGTCCCCATAAGAGAGCAGAGAGCCAGCCACAAGAGACAGAGAAAAAATAAATAAATAACTGGAAGAAAGGGAAGAGATTCAATAGAAAATCATTTTATGCTTAGCAAGATAGTAGTGCATTTGAAAAATCAGATGAATCCTCAAATGAAGAAGGAACCTCTAAATTTGTGTTGATGGCCAAGGAAGAGCCTGAAGGACTCCTTCTAGAAGATGAGGAAGAAGGTGAGGTAGATCTTGAGGGGGAGCTAATGAGTGCCCTGGAGGAAATAGACAGTCTTAAACTCAAGTGCAGAAAACATAAAGACATTCTCCTGGAATATGTAAAGGAAGATCAAAGTTCAGAAAACCTCATATAGTTTAAAGAAGAACTTGAAGAAGCTAAGAAGGTGGAAGAAATTATGATAAAGCAAATAAAAGAAAAAATTAGGAGCAAGAGAAATTGGAATAAGAAGTAGTATGCCTGAGAAAGAAATTAGAAAAGACCCAAAGGGAATTATCTATGAATACTCCACTGATGAAAAGCTCTGAAAAGTTGGAAAAATACTAAATTCTCAAATATTTCCTCTTATAAATACTGGGATAGGATATGAAAGAGAAAAAAATAAGTCTAAGGTTGAAGATGACAAGAATATCACTTTCGTGAAATTTGTAATAAAATAAAATGATAACTCTCAGCAATTTGATATTATTGCAGCTAGAAGACTAATAGAATAAAGAAGAAGGTTGTGTAAGCAGCTTGGGGATGAGATTACCTCCTTGGAAAACTTGGAGAAGGAATACATTGAGAAAGATGATGAAGCAACCCAGAAGAGATCCAAATAATTATAAGACAACAAGACCTTGATGGGTAATGAAGCAAACATAAACAAGTAGCAACCTCAAAGGACAAATAAAAAAATGAATTTACAGTCAGCTGCAAAAGGCTCATACACTCCTAAATATGAATTGAATAAATTCGGAAGCTGTCAAAGGAGTTTCCTCCTATGAGAAGTATCACTTGTTTTTCCTACCACAAACCTGGACATATCACTTGTTTTTCCTGCCACAAACCTGGACATACTTATTTCAGGATATAATACCCTAAAGGTTTTTGGGTCAGCAACCTTCACAGATCAGGGGTATACCATTCAAGAAGGACTCACTTAACTTATATTTTATACTGAAAACTAGATATAGCAAGTCGCAAAACTTACCCAAAAGTCCAACTTTTGATGTAGATCCCACGGTGTGCAAACCCCCAGCAACCCCTCGTGCTTCGTAACCTGAAAATCAAGAAAGAATGAACACGAAACTCTAGTTTTACAGCATATATAGTTCCTATACGTTAGTGTAACTCATGAATAATATCATAAGAACAATATTAAACATTCAATTAATGATCATTACACATATATAAAGAGATACAAATGTTGATCAGCAGTTGTCATTGATGTCAACCCAAGCAACACCAGGGGCTAACCCAATATTGCATGGGAATTTTGACCTACGAAATTAATATATTTTGGGTCACTAATGCTTTTTATGGTTTCTACTTGTCGATATTTTTCCATTGATATATGGCACACCATGTAATTCTTCATGGTTTGAGAGATATTCATGTTTGAAGTTTGTAACCCTAGTTAGTGGGCTAAAACCCCATGGGGTTGGGGCATGGGTCATTGAAAAGTCATAATTAATATTTTTTATGCTTCTAAAATCCCTCCCACGTTCACTTGTTGAAGCCCCTCTCAACTTAAGCATTCATATAAATTGTGATCTTCATTTCCTCCTTATGTAAGGGATTCGGCCATCTGAAATAGGTCATCGTGGAATTTTCGCTCTAATTTTTTTTCTACGAAGGTTCAGAAGCTAAAATTTGTATGAGGTGAAGCCGACATCCTGAGGAAGCGGCAGTAAAAATTTCAGATCAAGGTGCGCAATATTTTTGGAGATATGATCTATGGAAATCAAGGTTTTTGCAGGCTCCTCAAATTCATCTCAAAGAAGTGACCTTGGTAAAATATTCATAAATCTCTCTCTGAGTATCAGATTGGAATTTTGTAAAAAGTGGCAGATAGTGCATAGTCCTTAATTTTTTTTCTATCAATTTCAGAGACAAATGAAGAAACAGTGACACGTGGCACATCGTACAAGTGCGCTCTGTTGAAACAGTCCATAATTAGGGAATTGTGAGAGATTGGGTATAACTATTTCATGAAGAATCCAAATTGGGTCAGACCTGTGGCATTGGAAAGAAGACTTAGAGGAATACTATAGGACCAAAAATCAGATATTGAGGATCTGATATAACAGAGAAACACCAGATTCAATATCGAGCACCTAGAATGAATGAAAAAGCTAGATCATGTGTTGTCAAGGGTTGCAAAGGACCAAACTTTCTACGGCCGCAAAGAAAAGCAAGGTGTAGCAGAGGGTAGCATGACAAGAGCAGCAACCAAGGTACATAACAACAGCAAGAAGTTCATCATATGAAGTCTTCAAGTGGGCAGAACTGCATACAATCATTGTAAAGGTATCATTGTACTTAGTCATTGTAAATACATTACTGTACAAGTTGTACTAGTATCTATCTGCCAAGGGTTGAAGAGGAAGTGTTGGGAGGTCTAGGATCATCATTAGGTGGTTGTGTCAAAGTTGGGGTTAT
Organism: Pinus albicaulis; assembly: GCA_034641835.2. Lineage (NCBI taxonomy): Eukaryota > Viridiplantae > Streptophyta > Pinopsida > Pinales > Pinaceae > Pinus > Pinus albicaulis. The sequence goes on from CM076571.1 coordinate 653,886,432, forward strand.
GGTCTAGTATATCTTGTTCTTCTACATCATACTATATCATTATAAAGTGGACCATTTTCCCTGGTACGAGAGTCCATTCTTCTTTTATTCTTCTATAGGGTGGTAGGGTGGTGCTAGGGTGAGTTGTAGCTCATTGGGTGTTAGGGCATCTTTTCAGTTGACTACTGAAGAATCTCGGGAATTGGAGCATCCATCCAGTGGGAGCTGGAGAAGAATGCTTTTCTAGATTCTAGGAAGTTGGAGCTTTATTTTCAATTGGAGTTGAATATTAAAGAATTATTAGAAAAGCATTAGGTGGTTTTTGTCCCGGAGTGGGTTTCCACCTTAAAAATTGTGTGCATTTTTGTTCCTCTTGTTTGTTGCTATCATTGTACAAACACTGATAATAATTGAAGATTAACTAATGCTCTAATTGAAAGGAATACTGATTCACCCCCCCTCTCAGTATTTCCAACAATTGGTATCAGAGCTTGGTTCCTTCAATAGAAGTTTAACAACTGGAAGGATGTCATGGAGCATACCAAGAATGGTGTACCTCTGTTCAATGAAATTAATTATGCACTCTAGAAAGGAAGAATGGAGGTCTATCTTTTGGTGCAAGGTTACGAAGTATGAAACACTGTTCAAAATGGATTTACATCAACCGCGGATGAACAAGGTAAGAAGAATTTGGTAAATGATGCAAAAGCAAAGAATATTATTATCAGTGGACTTATTGAATCTGCTTATCATAAGGTGTTGGGTTGTAAAACTGCCAAAAATTTATGGGACAAGCTTGAGAATATATATGCAGGTGACTCAAATGTCAAAGAAGCAAAGCTTCAAATCTATAGAGCAAAATTTGAGCAACTCAGAATGAAAGAAGATTGCAACATTGCTGCATACTTCCAATACGTTGATGAAATAACCAATACTCTGGAAGGATTGGGAGAGCCAGTTGACGAGAAGACTATTATACGAAAGATTCTTAGAACATTACCAGGGAGATTCAACCCAAAGGTATCGGTCTTAGAATACAGTGCAAATATAGACAAACTCAGCAAGGAAGAATTACATGGAGTTCTCATAGCATATTAAATGAGACTTGATGAAGAAATGGGTACTTAAAATCTAAAAACTACGTTCGTTGCACCTAAGCAAACCAATAATGACAAACAACCTTCAATTGAAATGACATGCACCTGCAAGTGTGAAGAAAAGGGAGATGGTGGAAAAGGTATTTTAGATGAAGAATATTCTTACTTTACGAGAAAACTAAAACCTGGTAGGGGAATATTCAAAGGTAAAATTCCATTGATATGTTTCGGTTGTGTTGAGGTTGGGCATTTCGTAGCAAAATGTCTGAACAAAAGTGATGGCAACTCAAAAGGAAAGAAAGGCTTTAAGAAATTCAACAAGCAAGGAAAAAAGAATGGATCCAAAAGGAACTTTCTCTCTAAAGAAGATAGCTCATCATTCGATGAAGAAAGTGACAGCAAAGAAGAAGCCAATGAGAAATTATTGTTGATGGCCAAGCACAATAAACAAGAAGTATCAAACAATGAAGAAGAAGGGTTGACCATAGAAGAATTTTATGAGGAGGCAATCAAGCTTATAAAAGATCTCAATGCTGAGAAGATCCGTTCCAATACTCTCGAAGAACAAGTTCAAGGTCTCAAAATTTAGGTTGAAGAACACAAATGTATTGAAGAGTCACTTCAAAAGAAGTTGGAAGAAAGAAACCAAGAAAGGGAAGCATTAGAAGCCGAAGTAGTCTCGTTGCGTAAGGAAGTGAAGAAGGGAAAAACTGTCCAAAAGTATGCCAACAGCTCAAGGGCATTGGAAGAACTCATCAACAATCAACGATCTTACAACAACAGAACTGGCCTCGGTTACAAAGAAGAAGAAGTAGGACCTTCTACAACAAAATACAATGAACTTATGAGATCTAACATACATGAAGACTTCATTGGACAAGATTCACAAGCACATCCTTGGAAGACGATTCCTCGACGAAGATTTTCATCGAGGTACCAACATATTTCTCATGGCTATTGTTATTCATGTGGAAAATTTGGTCATAAAGCTGTAGAATGTCGCACGTACCCTAGGAACCAATACAATTCCAAGAGATTCTTCAAATATGAACCTCCCAGGGCTCAACGAAACATAAATAGATTTGAACATTTAAGAAATAATATGGAATGTTACAAATGTCAGAACTTTGGACACATAGCCAGAGACTGCAGATTTGAAAATCCTCTAGAAGAATCTTTGAAGCCACAGAATGAAAAAACATGGAAGAAGAAGAATATTGATAATTGTGCTCTCGCTCTCAAGGCTCAAAAAAATAAAGATGTGTGGTATGTTGACAGTGGTTTCTCAACACATATGACTAGAGATAGAAAGAAATTTGTATCTCTGAAAGAGAAGAATGATGGAACCATATCCTTTGGAAATGATCGAACTTCAAATGTTATAGGATCAGGTACCGTCACTCTCGGAAGCAAAGATGTTATAGCCAAGAATGTTATATTTGTCGAAAACATGAATCACAATCTGCTTAGTGTTGGAAAAATGTGTGATCAAGGACACACAATGCTATTCAACTCCACAAAATGTGAAATCAGGAAAGGCAGGTATGGTAAAATTGTGGCTACAACAAGTCGAGCTCCAAACGACATATATGTTCTGAATGAAGCAACTAAAGCATGTCTACTAGATAAAGAAGATGAAAGCTGGTTATGGCACAAACGAATGGGTCACATAAACTTTGACAATCTTGTCAGGATAAGCAAAAAGGAAGCAGTACGAGAAATGCCGAAAATCTCAAAACCTTCCAACACACTATGTGAGGCATGTCGACATGGCAAGCAGACAAAAGTCCAATTTAAAACAAAAGAACACTTTTCATCACATCCATTGGAATTGATACATACTGATCTATGTGGTCCTGTGAGAAAAAAAGGCTTAGACGGAGAATTATATTTCATGTTAATGATAGATGACTATACCAGGATGACAGCCATTAGTTTCCCAAAGAAAATATCTGAAGCATTTGATTGCTTTAAGATCTACAAGGAGTTGCTTGAAAATGAAAATGATTTGAAAATAAAGTGTTTAAGATCATATAATGGTGGAGAATTCACTTCCAAATTATTTCAGCAATACTGTGACAAAAATGTAATAAAAAGACAATTTTCAACAGTACGAACACCTCAGCAAAATGGAGTTGCTCAAAGAAAAAATAGAACTATACAGGAAATGGGTAGAACAATTTTGAAGGACTCAAAATTGGATGAAAAATTCTAGGTTCAAGAAATTGATACGATAGTCTTCATTATCAACTGAAGTCTTCTCAGAAATAATTGCAACAAGACTCCATATGAATTATGGAAAGGAAAACTAGCTAATGTAAAATATTTCAGAATCTTTGGAAGCAAATGCTATATCAAAAGAGAAGATCAAAATTTGGGTAAGTTTGAATCACGTGTTGATGAAGGTATCTTTGTTCGTTACTCACGCAAAAGAAAGGCCTATAAATGCTATAATCTAAGACGAAAACAGATAGTGGAGAGCATAAATGTTACATTTGACGAAGATGGTGTTCTAGCGAGTAATGATTAGGATCTAGAATCTTTGAAACTTGAGACAGAGACTGAAAAAGACACAGATAAAATTGTAGAACAAGAAGCAACTATCAACAAGGAAGAAGTAAACAATGATCTTCAAGATATACCAAAACAACAACAAGAAGCTCCTCCAAGGAGAACAAAAGAGTGGATTCAAAAGAACCATCCATCAAATCAAATCATTGGTGACATAAATGAAGGTCAACAGCTTCGTTCCTCACAACAAGCTTACGTTTCTTTTCTAGCAACCTTTGAGCCTAGTAGTTTTGAGGAAGCCAGCCAGAATGAACATTGGGTAGCAGCTATGAATGAATAATTGGATCAAATTGAGAAGAATAACACCCGGGAATTAGTTCCATGACCAAAAGATAAAAATTTCATTGGGACTAAATGGGTGTTCATGAACAAATTGAATGAAGATGGGCAGGTTACCAGAAACAAAGCAAGATTGGTTTGCAAAGGCTATGCACAAGTAGAAGGAATTGATTTTGACAAAACATTTGCACTAGTTGCCAGAATGGAAGCCATCCGAATGTTTCTCGCCTATGCATGTTCAAGAAAAATCAAATTCTACCAAATGGATGTTAAGTTAGCATTTCTGAATGGAGAATTAGAAGAATAAGTTTACATCAAACAACCTGAAGGTTTTCTACTATCACAAAAATAAGACTATGTCTGCAGGTTAAAGAAGGATCTATATGGTCTCAAGCAAGCTCCCAAAGCACGGTATGCTCATCTTGATGGATATCTACGTCAACAAGGGTTCAAGAAAGGTACTGTTGATAGCAATCTTTATGTACAAATAGATAAAGATAATTTAACAATCGTTGAGGTATATGTGGATGATATAATATTTGGTAGCAATGATGTATTCAATTAAGTATGAAATTTTCTTACAAAGATAAAGAGTTTGAGATGTCTTACTTCAAGAGCCGATACTTTAGATTCAAACATCTTAGTAGAGAAAGGAATATTTATATGTCAAGCCAAGTACATCAAGGAAATGCTCAAGAAATTCAAAATGGAAGATTGCAAACCCGTCCTTAATCTGATGGTAACAGGTTGCAAATTGAGCATAGATGACTCATCTAAGGATGTGGATCGGAGGTTGTATAGATCTATGATTGGTAGTCTTCTATATGTAACAGCCTCTTGGCTAGATGTTATGCAAGCAGTTGGACAAGTAGCAAGATTCCAAGCAGCACCAAAATAATCACATATTATTGCCGTCAAAAGATTTCTTCAATATATAAAGGGAACAGAAGAATATGGCTTGTGGTTTCCCAAGGGTAACAATCTCATTATTCAAACCTTTACAGATGCAGATTGGGTAGGAAGCATTGATGATCGTAAGAGTACTAGTGGAGCAGCATTCTATCTATGTGGTTGTCTCGTATCATGGTTGAGAAAAAAGCAAACTTCAATCTTGTTATCTACAGTGGAAGCAGAATACATTGCAGCAGCATCATGTTGTACTCAAGTCCTTTGGATGAAACAAAATTTGCAAGATCTTCAAGTACAATTCAATGAGCCTATCCCCATATTCTGTGACAAAACTAGTGCCATCATCATCTCCAAGAATCCTGTCCCGCATTCAAAAACAAAACACATTCCGATCAAATATCATTTTGTTAGAGATCAAGTAGCTAAAAAGAATATCAAACTTGAGTATGTTTGTACAAAAGAACTAATTGCTGATATCTTCACTAAACCTTTACCTCATGAAGCATTTGAATATCTTCATCAAAATCTTGGGATACTCCCAAGTTCTCATTAGATTATAGGTCTGCAGGATGGTTGTGTGTCAGGGGGAGTGGAAGTGTGTACAGGTCCGCATGATGGTTGTGTTTCAGGGGGAGTTACCCTTTGCCATTGATGTCAAAGGGGGAGAGAATGTTTTAGGAAGATGTGTCATGATCACAGGGGGAGTACTTGTTTTGCCATCAATGCCAAAGGGGGAGATTGTTGATCAACAGTTGTCATTGATTTCAACCCAAGCAGCACCAGGGGCTAACCCAATATTGCATGGGAATTTTGACCTACCAAATTAATATATTCTGGGTCAATAATGCTTTTTATGGTTTCTAATTGTCGAGATGTTTCCATTGATAAATGGCATGCCATGTAATTCTTCATGGTTTTAGATATATTCATGTTTGAAGTTTGTAACCCCAGTTAGTGGGCTAAAACCCCATGGGGTTGCGGCATGGGTCATTGAAAATTCATAATTAATATTTTTAATGCTTCTAAAATCCCTCCCATGTTCACGTGTTGAAGCCCCTCTCAACTTAAGCATTCATATAAATTGTGATCTTCATTTCCTCCTTATGCAAGGGATTCGCCCATCTGAAATAGGTCATCGTGGAATTTTCGCTCTAACTTTGTTTCTACGAAGGTTCAAAAGCTGAAATTTTTATGAGGAAAAGCCAAAATCCTAAGGAATCTGTAGTAAACATTTCAGATCAAGGTGCGTAATATTTTTGGAGATATGATCTTTGGAAGTCAGGGTTTTTGCAGGCTCCTGAAATTCATCTCAAAGAAGTGACCTTGGTAAAATCGTTATAAATCTCTCTCTGAGTATCGGATTGAAATTCCATAAAAATTGGAAGATATTGCACAGTTTTCAATTTTCACTCTATCAATGTCAGAGCCAAATGAAGAAACAGTGACACGTGGCATGTCGTACAAGTGCGCTCTGCTGAAACAATCCATAATTAGGGCATTGTGAGAGATTGGGCATAACTATTTCTTGAAGAATTAAAATTGGGTCAGACCTATGATATTGAAAAGAAGACTTAGAGGAATACTACAGGACTGAAAATCAGATATTGAGGATTTGAAATAACAGAGGTACACCAGATTCAATATTGAGCACCTAGAAGGCAATAAAGAGCTAGATCATGTGTTGTCAAGGGTTGCAAAGGACTAGAATTTCTATGGTAGCAAAGCAAATAAAGGTGTAGTAGAGGGTAGCATGACAAGAGAAGCAACCAAGGTATATAACAGCAACAAGAAGTTCATCATATGAAGTCTTCAAGTGGGTAGCACTGCATACAATCATTGTAAAGGTATCATTGTACTTAGTCATTGTAAATACATTATTGTACAAATTGCACTAGTATCTATCTGCCAAGGATTGAAGAGGTAGTGTTGGGAGGTCTAGGATCATCATTAGGTGGTTGTGTCAAAGTTGGGGTTATGGTCTAGTATATCTTCTTCTTCTACATCAATCTATATCATTGTAAAGTGGACCATTTTCCCTGGTACGAGAGTCCATTCTTCTTTTATTCTTCTATAGGGTGCTAGGGTGGTGGTAGGGTGAGTTGTAGCTCATTGGGTGTTGGGGCATCCGTTCAGTTAACTACTGAAGAATCTCAGGCAGTGGAGCATCCATCCAGTGGGAGCTGGAGCAAAATGCTTTTCTATATTCTAGGAAGTTGGAGCTTCATTTTCAATTGGAGTTGAATATTAAAGAATTATTAGAAGAGCATTAGGTGGTTTTTGTCCCAGATTGGGTTTCCACCTTAAAAACTGTGTGCATTTTTGTTCCTCTTATTTGTTGCTATCATTGTACAAACACTGATAATAATTGAAGATTAACTAATGCTCTAACTGAAAGGAATACTAATTCACCGCCCCCTCTCAGTATTTCCAACAAAAAACACATGAATATCGGGAATAAGATGGTTCTTCTTATTATCAATGGCACGTACAGTAATAGAAATGTGGAGAGATCACCTGAATCCTTCCACGGCCTTCGAGCATACCGTCCTCTGGATCCGTCCAGCCCTCGCCTCACAATAATTCTTCCAAGGTGTGTGCACACTAGATGTCATATTGGATGATGAGCATCTCTAGGAAACAAGGGTTTCCAGAATATACCTAGGAAATGTAGGAGGCACGGGAATATCAAACTTGAAATAGGGCTCCAACAGAGTATAATATCTATAATTTTCTCTCTCCCTTAGGCCATGCACATAAGGATCTTTTATACTCCCCCAAATTAGTTTCAGCAGTTGGAAAAAGTTAGGCCACGGGGTGGGGTGGTTGAATTACGAGAATAACCATCAACCCTGCCTTGAAAATAGGGAATATTATATATTTTTTAATGATTAAAAAGGTATACGTGGATATCTATGAATGGAGTTGCGTATATACGCAGAAAATTTTGGGCAAAGTCGCGTACGGGTTTAAGATATTGTTTTTTGTGAAGATGTTCAAGTCTGAGGGGAAAGGGTGCACAAAGCCAAACTATCAATCATCAAGCATATGAAGGTGGAAAATGATGCTATAACAAATGCCCCCTAATATATGAGGTCAGAAGGGGTACATGATGGCTGAAATATATTATGCGCCTAGAAAGAACCTTGTTAAAGACGAGAGAGAAATTCACCAGATTTTAGCCTACCAAAAAACTAATGAAATAGATCAGAGAAATAGATCATGTCTAAGGTGGGTATACCCATGCTCAGTAAAATAAAATCATGTCTGCATATAAATTACAGAGCGGATCCAACATGTATACAAGTATAACAGAATTGTAAAGTACATAGTGAATCATCTGATCACTGCCCGAAAGTAGAAGTCAAAATCAAATCCAAGTATCACATATAGAAGACTGATCAATGATGTTGCAATAGATATCTAATCACATGAGTAAGAACTGAATCTCCAGGTACCAAATCATAAGGGGTGGAACACATGGTAAAATCACGCAACTCAGGAGCCAACATATAAGATGTTGCTGTACTGAAACTGGAACATATAAGGGTGGATGGAATCATTGGTAGAAAATTGGATGAACTGTTAAAGTGAACTGAATCATGCTTATGCAAACCCGAGGTCTTCACTGATCACTATGGCACAATTCTTCACAATGGGAATAAATGAGCTAAAGTCAAGCATGTGAGAAATCGTTTGATTACCATTCATTAATGGATACCGTTAACAAACGCGAGACAACCCACCGATAATGATAATGAGTGTCAAGGTGCCCCAGTACAATCTAACAAGTGCGAATGAATGAGTTGAAGTCGGACACTTGTAAGAATCCATCAATCAGGAGGAAATGATGTATCCTCACTATCGACAGAGAAGAGTCTACCACTGATGACTGCAAACCCTAAGGTACTGACAAAAATACTCTAGACCTTATTACTAGAGCAATGAGTCAGAGTCGATGGGAAAAGATTTGCTGGAAGGAAGGCATTAAGGCATCCCACATCAGTCTAGCGTGACTGTAACCCGCAGGCCAATATTTGGAAGGAATCAGATGAATTAGAGTGAATGAACCAACCTGAGGTACGTTTTTGACATGCACAAGATGAAGATAGTGCATGGTAGAAACCATCAAAATCAACCAATAATGAGAGCTGACAAATAGGCGAGATATCCACTGATAGGGTCAAATGGAAATCAAGGTAATACACAAATCCCAAGTGTGATAATGTATGCTGACGTCGAACACAAGAGAAACCACTCAGTCAAAGACCCATAATGATGATCAAATGCTGAGCACAAGGTCACCTATCAATGATGTGAATAGGGCCAGGGTGCGGCTCTAGGTTTTCTCTCAGAGCAATATGTCGTAGTTGATAAGAGAGAAACCCATCAGCAAGAAGTCAATGGAGACCTTCTCAAACCAGCACGAGCAAAGGACCAAACATTTGATGTGATAGAACAATAGATTAACAAGATCGGGAAGGCCGACTGAAAAATAAGTCAAGAGACACCGCAGAATGGCCGACTTAGGTTAAATTTCCCTTGAACAAAAGCACTACTCATGTTTGAATATGGCAGAAAATGATAACTCTGTATAAGTTTGTTATGTAGGAGGAAAAAACAAACTATACATATGATTAGAAGAGATAACCAACCAGGGAAAACTGGCTTATGAAACAAGGTTATGGCTTCTCCTATGTCAAAACTAAAACCATCCCAAATGAAGGAAAGACATAGCTCTGTGTGCTTTGTTTAAGGGCGACAAACTAACACTATAACTTCCATCCTAATATGAAGTAATATCCCATTCCCACTCTTTTTTATATATTTGAATTTTTTTTGTCTTTTTCATATAGTAAGCCTGAAAAAGAATAAAAGAATGCTATGGTACAATGGATAGAATGAGTATCAGGAAACAGATGCACTAGTTCCTGGGATAGGAACAATCCTATGCTCAATTCAAGGTGGCGGAAACTGGTAAGTGAAACTCAAAGGAGTGTTCCATCCATGGGTAGAAGGGTGTCAAGTCACGATAGCTAAGTGCTTGCATGGTTAACTTGTACAGAGAGTCATGGTCAAAATAAGGCTTAAACATTGAGTCCAAATGAAGCCAGTTGAAGGCCAAGATAAACAAGTAGCCAATATGCAATGCAACGATACAACTCAAAAATACGAGGGAGCCTCTAGGGTAATAGCCAGAAAAAATCATAGTGAATAAGAAGAAGAATGAAGCTTCAACACATAAGTAATGGCGGGACTAAAGAGGACTCCCGAGCCTATATAAAGTGCAGCATGGGCGACAAGTGCTAGCAAGGAACTTAACTAGGAAGCCCATGTAAAGGAAGGCTCTACCACCAAGTCATGATTTATAAATCGGCGAGTGAAAATGATTAAGTACTCATGAAATGATGGGATTGACCCTATGGCAAGTGATCAGAATGGAGTCTAGCATGCAGAATGCAACGGAATGTGGATTCCCTAACCTATATTCCAGTTAAGATCATATACCTGCCATGACAAGGCAGCGGTCATGGATTCGAAAAACTGGAAAAAATCTCAATTTCAGTAAATTGTACCTGAAAACATACCTTCCCCAACACTTATGAGAAACACGGTTTTGCAGCTTAAGACAAATTTGAAAAATAAGCATAGTGAAATTTTGCAAAAAAATTTCAATTTATGGGCATAAAAACTCATTTTACCTCATATTTGGTTCATTGTTACTTTCCTGAAGTGGAGAAAGGAGCTCTGGAGAAAAACCCTTTTCCTCAAAACATGAGCAATCAGCCATCAAATTTTTCCGGATCAAGTAGGTAAGCTCTAAATCCATCATTGCCATCAATTTCATTCATATATAGGATAAAAAATTTGATTTTTCACCATAGAAAAGATTTTTTTTTATTTACCTTTCTACGCATATGTAGATTCATGTGAACGAACCCACGTATGATATGCGACTGTACTCAAAGGAAGTCGCGTATGCACAGTCCGTGAATGTAAAAAATGAGCCTAATGAAGAATTTAATGGATTATTTCAGGATCTCTATCTCTTGGAGGGAACGTGAGCATAATGCCATCGACAATGAAGTGATGGAAGATCAAAATTTTCTCAATATCCTTCGAAATTGTGGTTTGCTCAAATTTTTTAAAATTCCAAATATGAAAAGTAAAGTCTTGTTGCTCCAAATGCTGGTGGATCACTTGGAACCAGAGAAAGACTGCTTCATGATTGATCAAATTCCCATATGCATAGAAATGGAAGACATTTACTTCATTACTAGACTCTCTCGATGAGGAGATCCAGTAGATTTACATGGAAAGCCTATGGGAGGGATTACAGTGGATGATTATGTCCATGTTTATTGCGTAGAGGGGTCTCATAAATTAGGGACTCAGATTGCAATCAAAGATTTATTAGAACTGCATATGAAAATTCTCCTCTTCACCATTGGTAGGGTAGCATGGTATGCTTCCTTACACCAGGCTTCGAGGACATAGATGAGTATTGTGGTCGAATGCTTGATTCACCTCTTTGACTGGTGTACTGCACTAGTGACTAACATGAAGAAACAGTTAACCGCTATCCGTAAAGTAAAAACAAAGCATTTTTTTATGGGACTATCTTACTGACATTCTTCTTTGAGAGGATTCTAGGACTTCAACCCAAAGTGATCTCATCCATCAATAGCCCCAGAGATCCAAGAATAGCCCGGTGGGTTGATTTGATGAAAATATTGGGGGGAAATGAAGTTCCCCGAACCACTTGGGATGATGAGTTCTTCCAATGGTGGGAGGAACAAGTTATCACCGTGGATGATTTTCCCTATGCTAGGATGGATTTTCGTGGTGATCCATACTTAGTCCTTCCACCCGGTGCAGCATGGGGTGCAATCGGTGAGATTGCAATTTTTGATTATATGATTTTTATTTTTATTTTTTTAAATATATGCAACAATGTAAAGAAAAAATGTTTTTGATTGGACTCAAATGACTTGCAAAATGATGTGATGACCATGATATAGATATGGAACCAGTGCATCCTAAGGGATACCCAAGGCACAAATGTTGCAGAGGCGAAGCGGATGCTGAAGACCTTAGTAAAACCCTACATGCCATTTAGAGAAACTTGGAGAGTTTAACTCACCAAGTGTCTATGGAAAAACCTTACGACGACCAGCCCATCAAGCTAAACGTAGGTGGCAAAGAAAGACACTGAACGAGACCACACCCCAGTTAGCAGGCAGCTCTCCACTCCCCTGGGAACATGCGACCAAAGGCAGACCAGCAGAATAGAGAGAGTCAAGCACACAAAGAATAGAACATAGACAGACTACCGGTTTGATCAAGGTAGTCCATTCGAGGTTATCAATAGTGGTTACTTCTCGGGTTCGACCGTGTCGTCCATAGGGTTGTCTGCACCCTTAGGGGAGCACCCAATAGGCACGGGCTACTCTTTCACGCTACCTTTCCAACACCTTTTCTAGCACCGATTGATTCATGTTCTTGACGGAAGAAGAGGAACGAGTTGACGGCGTTCACGCGGCAGCCTGCCCTATCACCTAGATAGATAACTGGGGCCTTCCATTTTCGTCCTTTATACCATTTTACCTTTACCACCCCCAACACACATCGCATTAGAGGACCTACCAGAAGCTATCCATAGACGAGTAGTCGAGGTACAACAAGACTTGGTGCGGTTATTTTGCCATGTGGCTACTGCTATCGTGTTCTATAGGAACAAGAATGTTGGGCAGGGACCATAGATTTTATGGGATGACTGTACTATGTTTTTGATAATGAACATGATCGGGCATAAGCCCTAATTTTGTAGGACATATGGGTCCAATTTTTTGTATAGCTTTTTGAACATTCATATGATGTATATATATACAGTGATTTATATGATGTGATGAAACAAATGTATGAAAATGTATGGTGAATTTGATGATTTGATTAAAGTATTGAATGATAAATATGCCAATCATTTGCTTGATTAGCCAATGAGTCTACCATCCAATTTTCATCTCAAAGAATATGAATAAATGTTATAAATTGAAGTGAACTTTGCAACAAACGTACCCTCAAAAACAATCGGAGAAAAAATGGATCCTGAACCCGATATGTATTGCTCAATTGTGACACCACTAGCTTGGAGTCCAAGAAAACTACTAATGAATCAACACTAAAAGATATTGCCTCCAGGAGTAGATAAATTACTGCAGTGTATCCTACTACATTGTTTGAAGTAGGACCAATGCAGACCCCTGTTGAGACTAAAATCTGACCGGATGGATAACGAAGTACCCAAGCCACGGAAGCCAAGTTCCGGGTGTGTCTAATAGCACCATCGGCAAAACCAAAATGAATCATGACATCCAACACAACCTGCCAAAGTAGATAAAAAACAACACCATCACATCATAGACTGAAAACTCAGATATGTACGAAAAAAAAAAAAATATATATATATATATATATATATATATATATATATATATATATATATATATATATATATATACAAAAAGAAAGATGCCAGGCCAAGGCCTAGGCATAATAATTTTTCAGATAGAGCCCATTTCTGGGCTCCCCCAACTCATTTCCCTCAAAATCAACCAAGGCATAAGCTCCTTTTTTGAGGACCTTCTTAACGATGAAGGGGCTATACCACATAGACTTAAAATTACCTGCCCCTAGGGCATCCTTCTCCTGGGCATAAACCAAGACAAGGTCTCCCTCGGATAAAGCCCTAGGTTTGACCTCTTTATCTTACTAAAATTTTACCCGTTTCTTGTGTGCCTCGTTCATCGTGGCAGCATCTCGATGCTACTCATCGAGATGTTCCAGATGAAGGAGACGTTCTTCGAGACTAGAGATGTCAGGAAGAAGTTCTACGACTAACTTAAGAGAAGGAATTTCACACTCAATGGGAAATATGGATTCCAACCCATAAGTTAGTTGAAATGGGGTAAAACCAGTTGCAGTTTTCACTGACATCCGATATGCCCAAAGTGCAAGATACAACATAATGTGTCAATTGGATCGAGCTTTATCAATTGTCTGTTTAAGAATTGTCTTCAAGGATTTGTTCACGGCTTCCACTTGTCCATTGGCTTGAGGATAATATGGAGATGAATGATCTTGCCGGAAACCTAATTTTAGAGCCCATTCATCCATCATGCTGTTCTGAAAGTGGCTGCCATGATCAGTTGCAATCTCGTTGGGAATACCAAAACGAGAAATGACCTGATTGAAGAGAAAAATATTTGTTGTCTCACTGTCATTCCCAAAAGTGGGCATAGCTTCAACCCACTTCATGAAGTAGTCTATTGCTACAATAATGTACTTGTGACCTTTAGCCGAAAGCGGGTTACAAGTAGTAAAATCAATACCCCACTTTGTAAAGGGACCGACAGTGACGACAGGGAAGAGCGGAGCTGGATGAGCGTGCATATTTCGAGTATATACTTGACACGAATGACACCGTTGACCGACTCCATATAATATTTGAAAATTGAAGGCCAAAAGTATCCGGCACACAAGATTTGTTGGGCTGTAGCAAGCCCAGATAAATGACCCCCAAAAGCTCCACTGTGGCAATCATTCAATACTACTTCAACTTCTTCGAGAGTTAAGCATCATCTAAGGATCGAATCAACCCCGCGACGGTATAAAGGGTCACTGATAATTAAATAATTTTTAGCTAGGTGATGTAACTTACAGTGCTCATCTTTCGAAAAAGTCAAGGGAAACTTCGTAGTCTGAAGATATACTATGAGATCCCCGTACCAAGGATCCTGTGAAGAAATGAGAAAAATATGTTCATCCAGAAAGAATTCATCATAAATTATCTCCTCTCCATAAGGCAACTCAGAAATTAATTCGGAAAAAACTAATAATTTCTTGGACTTGGCAGACATAAACTCAAGATCAAATTCCAGCAAAAACACAATCCATCTATTGTATTTCCCCCCAATCACTCCCCTATTGAGAACAAACTGAAATGGATTGAATACTGCCAAAACATAAGTTTTTCGAAGGAGAATATAATGTATGATCCTTTGTACAGCATGAACAGCTGCTAAAGCAAGCTTCTCTATCGGAGAATACCGGAGTTTAGGTCCTACCAAGCCTCGATTAAGGTAGTATATAACATGCTCTGAAAGAGCATCATCCTCTGAAACCAGAACCATACCAATAGTAGATTCTGCTATTGCAAGATACAAGAGGAAATCCCTGCTATAATCAGGTGGACTCAGTGTCGAGAAAATTCATCCCACAAAAATGGGACTCCCTTCTTCAATAATCTCTTACATCCTTTTGTAATCTCAGCATAATTTACAATAAATCTTTGCAGAAAATTAGCTTTTCCTTGTAGACGTTGAAGTTGACGAATAGACGACGGGGGAGGCAACAGAAGTATTGCCTCAACCTTGAAGGGATCTACCCGAATCCCTTCCGTAGACACAATAAATCCCAACACTCGACTGGATGTAACTATGAAAACACACTTGTTCGGATTCAACCTAATCTTGTAAAACCGACATCTTTCAAATACTTGACGGAGGTGAGAAGGATGATTGGTTCTCTTGTGAGAATGAGCAGCTAAATCATCCAAGTATGCCTCGATAATATGTTTGATGTCGTGGAAGTCATATTACATGGCTCGCTTAAAAGTAGCTCCAGCATTTTTAAGGCCAAAAGGCATCTTCTTGTAAGCAAAGGTACCCCAGGGACAAATAAATGTAGTCTTATTTTGATCTTCAGGACGGATAGTAATTTTATTATATCCAGAAAAACCGTCCATGAAGGATAAAATATCATTGCCCGCACACTCATCAATAATCTGATCTATGAAAGGTGTGGGGTGATTATCTTTAGGACATGCTTTATTTAGGTCTCTGAAATCAATGCAAATTTGAATTGTTCCTTGTTTCTTGTCCACTGGGACCGGATTTGAAACCCATTCTGTCAAAGGAACAGGGAAAATGAATCCCGCCTTGAGCAACTTCTCTACTTCGGCTTTTATAGATGTTGCCTTCCTAGGGTTGACCAGATGAATCTTTTGCCTTACAGGCTTAGCATTTTCATATAAATTGATGTCATGCTGGACAATAGATGGATCTATACTAGGCATTTCCTCATAAGACCAAGTGAACACATCCATGAAATCTCAAAAGATATCGGTGTAGATTTGAACCTTTTCAGGGGAACATTCAGCTCTGATGAAAAAATTATCAATAATGTTGGGATTTATGGAAATTTTCACCGGCATAGTCAGAGAAATCACAGCCATGTTCCCTTCAGAAAAAACCTGTGTTGGTGCTAAAGGGTTCAGGACCGGGTGAACAGGACTAGAAGACTGAGGACTAGGAAAACTTGATTCGAATTCACTCAAATATGGTAAAAAGTAATAATGATGATGCAAATCATCCCACGGTCTATCTATACCAGTCATAGCTTCCAAGATATCCTCTTCAAATGGAAGAGTGGTATCAAGGCAATCCTGCGTGGAAGAAGAACTAATAATCCAAGTCGGGGCCACATCTCCATCCAATTCCTCTGATGAACGAGAAATTGGAGTGGACTTTGCAGAGTCAACAATAGAGCTATAATCAATCTCAGCTACATACATAGGAAATGCCATTCCATCCACTTGACCTTCTGCTAATGTGGAGGTAGGGGAAGGTAAGGTCCAAGGGTCAGAAAAATAATGAGTTCTAAAGAATTCTCTTCAAATAGGAGCCTTGGAGGATGAAATTGCATTTATATGAATGGAAGGAGGTGGAAGATAAAAAGTACCAATCAAAGAAGAATACTTTCCAACCCCTAGATTCTCAACAAGCGGTTTGATATTATCCACTAAAGGAATAGTTGAGTCAGTAGAAGCATTTGGGTCTACAGGAGAACAATCCAGTTGGTCAACTGTGACAATCCTCCCTTCGTGAAGGAAATAAATAATGCAAAATAATGAGGACGCAATGGCAGCCATCTCATAAATCTAGTTCCTCCCCAACAGAAGGTTATAGTCCAAGCTTTCATCAACTATCTCAACCTCGATGTTAACAGTTTTTCCCCCAACACATATGGGAAAATCTAGGACAATACCATGCGGCCTATGAGAATGACCATCAAACACAGTCAGAAGAGTGGCTAAAGGAACAACTATGGGAGATCCCATTCCCTTCTAGCATGTGAGAGACATCACACACGTGGGAGCACCTTCATCAATGACCATTCGAAATATATTGAATTTTCGATAAAACGATCTAATATGGAAAGCCATACGATGAGGGAGTCTCTTTTTGAAATTAGATGTATCAAATGTAATCATAAGAGAATTCTTTGGATCAACAACCCCAATAGCAGTGAGGAGAGTAGTTCGCTGAGCTAGAAAATACTGGAGCACCTCGAGAGCCGACATGGCACAAGGACTTTGCACCAGATCTTCTACAAAAAAGTAGTTCTGGGTGGCCTTGGCATTTGGATTAATCGTCGTATGCTTTGTAGATGCCTTTGGCATCCGAGGTATATGCTCAACAGTGGACCTCGTAATATGAAGCAGCTCAGTACTATCAGGGACACCCTTGGCTTTCGAAGACTCATCTTCGCCATAATCACGAGATCACGTAGCAATATCTGTGTGAGCACTCATCATATATATGTTTGATGTGGTTTCCCCTTCCTGGGTGCCCCTAGAGGGAGCCCCAATATTTTGATTCGTGCCAACAAATAATTTCTTCCCTTGGGGAAAAGGGTTTGTTAACACAACTTGGTAACTGGAAGAACCCTGTTGAGCTACCAAGCGTTGCGCATCCTGAATTTTAGGGCAAAGGTGAGTAAGATGGTCTCCAGTACATAACTTGCATGGAAACTTGACTTTCCTTTTATCCTTTTGACCCTCACCAACATGTTCGTTGGATTTATTTGCATTCCCATTTCAATATTTGCTCTTATTTTTATTATTCCATCCTTTCTTCTTCCCTTTGGATTGTTGATTTCCTTTGGGGTTAGAAGTCTGGACAACATTTATTGACAAAGACTAGGAAGGAGTTGATACCGAAGGCACAACCTAACTAGAAGAAGAAGATTGTATGGACAACTGTTGCAATTGACTAAGCAAATTAGCTGCATCGCTATCGACTGAACCAATAAGCCCATCACAAGGAGGACCAAGTTTAGTTTTTGACAAGTCTAATTTCGAGTGAGGAGCAACAGGAAAATTTTTATTGAGGACTCCAGACTGAGAATAAATCAGTTATAATTGCTGAGCTCTAAAAATAGCCTACTCCTCGGAAAATACCCCTGATATGGATATGTCCTTAGAAATATCTGGTTGTAAGGATTTCAAAAACCATTCCAGAAGGAATTCATTAGGAATATAGGCTTTAGTGATCCTCTTCCTTCTTCGCCATTCCTGAATATGATCAGAAATATGAGTTGCCTTGTCTTGCTTAAAATTAGCCAAGAGTTCAGTCTCGGTGTCGTAATGGACAAGCAACTGAAAATGTTTTAGAAACATGGTAGCCAGATCTCCAAAAGTGGAAAAACTGCCCCTAGTTAACTCAATATACCACTTGGCTGCATTTCTAGTTAAGGTTCGTTGAAATAACCTAAACCTAATCGAATCGTCAATTAGGGAGTTTGATGAACACCATAAATGGAAAGTGGTGATGTGATCCGCCGGATCCTCTCCATTCTTCGCTTCAAACTTGGTATTTCTGAGGGTAGTTTGGTGGGGACTGGAGGCCACCCCGGACTATATCGGATAGGATCGTTAGTCAATTTCGAAAAATCTGGAAAGTTCAACGTTGCCAAAAATGGTAATCAAGGAGGAGCCTGGGAATTCCATCCTAGATAGGATGGATTCCCCACATTATGAAAATAATAACATGGATTTGATGAGGCTCCAGGTTGCCAAGCAGAGTTTGTAGAAAATGTTGGGCCATAGGAAAATCCTTATGACCCAACATTCGGAGAAGGACCCCCTCCCAACATGGAGTTACTATAAATTGGACCATTTCCCCCCACTGAGGTAGTGAATGAAGAAGAAACCCCTGGTAGGGGTTCCATGCATTTGAAAAGGGAGAAAAAGCCTGATAAGCACTCAATGAAGGGAAAGGAACATTCCCTTGATGACCAGTGAGAAATTGATTCCCTACTCCCGATGTTGTGAAAATAGAGTTCCAACCTGTAAAGGTAGTACAACTTTGACCTCTAGACCATGGATTGAAACTTTGCATTTGGGAAGTGAAAGGAAAAGATCCTAAGGAAGGGGTCAGATTAGGGATGTGCCCACTTCGAAAAGGGAACCCTTGAAAAGAATCTGATCCACTAGCCATAGAGGATATGGGTGCAGATGTAGCTGCAGTAGCAGAGAAGGAAAAAGAAGGAATCCCACTAGTGGGCATTCCGAAACAAAAGGGACCAGATTGAGAAGCATGTGCTTGGGTGTGAACAGAGCCAAACACAATAGCACTAGAAGCATCGAAGATATATCAATAGTGCCTCCTCCTTCAACTGAAGAAGGAGTCTGAATACTTGCAGCACTCATAGCCGAAGCTGTGTTCCCAGTCGTGGCCATCGAAAGGTGAGAATATGATGGATAAGGACTCTCTGGTCTCTGAGCCTCAGGTCCAATGTACTCGATGATAAATGGATAATTAGCAGGAATAGGAGATGGAATAAACTTAGTAGGCTGAGGGACTTCCTCTACTTCTACTTCTTGTGGCGGAAATAAAACTCTCGAGATGAGTGAAGCACTCCTCTCGGCACTGACACCAACACCAGAACCACCTACAGAAACAACTAGCCCTAACGGAGGATCTCTTTTCGCTGTGTCTGAAAACACCGGGTGAAAATCACCCTTTGAATTACTCCTACGCCTTCTTGAATAAGGCTCGGCACTCGCGAGAGACAACCCACGAAGCCTCCTCGATCGACGAGGTGGTCCGTTAGCCACTTTAAGAGATTTATTAGACTCAAAAAATATATGAAGCTAAGCAATCTAGGAGCAAATAGCACACTCTACAAAGTCCCTAAGATACAGCTAGGTAAGCAGCTCTCAGGTATTTCCACTCCAGGTGATGAGGACCAGACACCAGAATACAAGAAAGCGAAGGATAGGACCTCTCGAAAGTATTCTGGGGTAATTATGACCCAAGTCTACTAGCGAAGGTAACAAAAACAACTACGCTGACCTCCTAACAATAGCCTTTGCCGGTGCAAGTACCCAAGCTTCACAAGGGCACGGTCCAGAAGCATTGATGGAAGTGATGCAACATCTGCCTTAGGTACCACGGGTATCCCCCCTCGCAGTCACCTGTGTGGTACCTAAGATAGGAAAATATGGGCACCAATTTGTATCGGCAGCCAGGTGGAACGGTCTTAGGTCAAGATTCAGAAAATAGGAGAGGTGGTATCTCTCTTATCTGCCTACACTTTCCCTCACACTTGACTCTCTGGAGGAGCTTTCCCGGTCCACTTAACGATGTTGGATTTCGCTCATTAATAAAATTCTATGTTTCAAAATTTGAGTCGCCATTTCTGTTTCGGGATATAATACCCTAAATATTTTTGGGTCAGCAACCTTCGCAGATCAGGGGCTTACCATTCAAGAAGGACTCACTTAACCTATCTTTTATACTGAAAACTAGATATAGCAAGTTGCGGAACTTACCCGAAGGTCCAACGTTTGATGTAGATCCCGTGGGGTGCAAACCCCCAACAACCCTTCATGCTTCGTAACCTGAAAATCAAGAAAGAACGAACAAGAAGCTCTAGTTGTACAACATATATAGTTCCTAGATGTCAGTTTAACTCATGCATAATATCATAAGAACAATATTAAACATTCAATTAATGATCATTACACATATATAAATAGATACAAACACGTGAATATTGGGAACAAGATGGTTCTTATTATTATCAATGGCATGTACTGTAATAGAAATGTGGAGTGATCACTTAAATCCTTCCATAGCCTTCGAGCATATCGTCCTATGGATTCGTCCAGCCCTCGCCTCACAAGAATTATTCCAAGATGTGTGCACACTAGATGTCATATAGGATGATGAACATCTCAAGGAAACAAGGGTTTCCTTAATATACCTGGGAAGTGCAAGAGGCACGTTAATATCAGACTTGAAATAGGGCTCCAATAGAGTATAATATCTATAGTTTTCTCTCTCCCCTAGGCCATGCACATGAGGGTCTTTTATACTCCCCCAAATTAGTTTCAACAGTTGGAAACAGTTAGGCCATGAGCTGGGGTGGTTGAATTACGAGAATAACCATCAACACTGCCTCAAAAATAAGGAATATTATATATTTTTTAATGATTAGAAAGGTATACGCGGATATCTATGAATGTACTCGCGTATATACATGTAAAATTCTGGGCAAAGTCACGTATGGGTTTTAAGATACTATTTTTTGTGAAGATTTTCAAGTCTGAGAGGAAAGGGTGCCCAAGGCCAAAGTATCAATCATCAAGCAAATGAAGGTGGAAAATGATGCTATAACAATACTGTGGCATACTGGAAGACAAAGAAAATCGATTCCAACCAACTAAAGATGCAACCATTGAAAATACTACCTCAAGCAAACAAATGGAGAAGGAAATCTATCACCAGGTACACAAATCATTTCCATGGCTACTATTTTTCATGCAATAAATTTGGACATAAATCTATTGAATGTAAATTGTGTTGAAAAAGGGGAAAAAAATTCCATACATCAACTCAACCTTACTTAGGTAAAATAAGATTTTATTCATGACACAAGCTTGGTCACAAAGCAAAAGACTGTAATCTGCCATATACATTAAAGAACTCTAGACAGATGATGGAAGCCAATCAAATCAGAAAAAAATGTGAACAAAAAAAAAGTGTAGACATTATGAAGAAACAAAATAAGTATGGAAGGAAAAGATAAAGGGGGAGCCTATTACCTCAATAACATAATGAATCCATCATATTCTCAGGGGGAGTTTCTCTAGGAAGAAACAAAAATATCCAACTAGTAATAGATAAGAAGCAACATCCTAGGGGGAGAGTAGTTCATAAATAGTCCCCATAAAAGTAGTCTAAGAAGAGCTCCTTGGAATAATAATAGCTAAAAGTTCAGGAAGGGAAAGGAAAATTCCTCTGACAAAGAACTATAGAGGAAGAAGGATACATGAAGCATTCAATGGCCAATAGGTTGATGGAAGGAGAAAAGGAAGCAATCATCCATGTTGGTAGATGGAACATCAATCATGAACATGTAAGCTAAGAAGACAACAACACATTAAGTGATGAATGGTTAAAATCACAAAAACTATGTTTCGAGCTATAGAACTGGAAATATCCATAGAGGATGATCACAATGTGCATCACACTGCAAGAGTTAAAAATGAAACAAAATTAAGAAGGATGAGTAAGAGAAATGTTTATCATCATTATATTATTATATCATTCATAAATAAAAGGTCCCCTTAGAGGAAATCAGTTAAATGAGTGATAAAACTATGAGTTGTCTACCCTTTTAGATTCCGAGTAAATAAATTGAAGATGTCTTCCTGAAGATCATTATGTTAGAACAACTGACTTGTATATAGAGAAACAATGATTTTGGAGCAATCCTACAAAGGAATGTGCAGTGACATTCTTTTAAAATAGAGTAACAGAATAAGAAAAATATTAATGAAGCCAAGATCAGATTCAATATATTGATGAATTTTGTTGAGAACAGTGGAGAGCTCAATAGTAGAAACTATGAAAGTTGTCTTAACTATGGGTGTATGTGCGAGCTGAAGTGAAATTACTACATGGATTATCAAATTAGTATCAATTGGTATTTGGAACAAGAAGACTACCTATTAGAAGAATACCAAGTGTTATCAGTGGAGCAGTAGTATGGTACAGGTCCTCAGGATTAGAGTATTATGGCAGAAGTACATCAAGGTAGTATTCCCAACATTATTAGCATTATAGTACATGTGGATTAAGCTCTGGTTGCTATGATTATTGCAAAGGGTTCTCTGATTGTAAATACTGGAGAATGTCGAGCTGCATTATTAAAGCATGAAAAGGTCGATAAAAGTGATAAAGGATCATTATCTCATGTACATTTGAAGTATTATATTGAGCATTAAAGCAGTATCTATTTCTAGATATAATTGCATGCCTTCCTCAAGTCAATACAGATATATCTTCAAGGCCTCTTTCTTAAGATCAATCATAAAACTGTGTGAAGTCTGTTTTCTGAGATTTCAATTAAAAAACTTGAAGATGTTTTGCTAAAGATCATTATGATAGAACAGTTAAAGTATCTAAAGTATGAAGGACTAGTTGTGTTAATATTACTATTTGAAGCTCAAGAGTCTTTTATTGATTCATCTAAAGCCTACTTCGGCAGAAAGGAATTGATGGTATTTCACCATTGCAGAGAGGTTGATATTTGACATACATACCCCCCTTATGTCATAAATAAAATTGTATAGTTGATAAGTGAGACTAATCAATGAATTGAATGTATCTAGCCTCAAGGGTTTGTTTTGAAAATACTCTATATAGTATTAGAGTCATTGGGTGTTTTAGATTGAAAGATAGTCTAGTTTTACGACAAGTTGTAAGGATTCTTGAAATTCATTGTTCACATCAGTATCAAGGGCCTTTTGGTTGTTACTGTAATATCCCTATCAGCAGTCTAGCACATATCACCACCAACAGGCAGTAAAGGTGAAGCACAACTACAAAAGATATATTGGCATCATCATATTTGAATAAATGTGTACTACAGATTTGTATTACAGAAGTAGACATATTCCATCTACAACCTTCCTCAACAGATATGTATCTCAGATGAAGATCATAATATAGACTGAATTATATTTGGACAGACTTTATATGTCGTATGGAGAATTCTCAGTATTTTAGTATTATTCCAATGATGCATCTCTGATTATATAAGTCTAGTATAGTTTGTTCTATGAAGTGTCCTTATCATCACTTTTAGCTCTATACAAGTGCAAGGAGTCTATGCTTTGGGATGGTATCATATTACTGTGTATATACATATAAGTTTAATGATTCTCAAAGTGTTCTCCCAACAACTCTTGTACACCAGTCTGGAGCAGCAAGGTATAAAGTCAGAAGAGGAAGGCCTATACACAACTCAGAGAGAAATAATGCAAAGATGGAAACTACACTGGGAAATATGAAACCCTTTTCCATTGATTTCAAAGGGGGAGGAAAAGCAATCAGAAGAAGAAAGGATCTTTTTAAAATAAAGCAAAGGAAGAAAGAAATTTCTTAGAACGAAAGGGGGAGGAAGTCTTGGAAAAATTATTGGAGTGTTGGAGGAAGTGTTTCCATCAATTCCAAAGGGGGAGACTGTTGGAAATATTGTCATTGATGGAAAAGGAGCATAGAGGAGCAGCACCTGAACCATCATTAAGGCAAAGGAGCAAAGAAGCAGTAGCAGTAAGACAAATAAGAAAATCAATCAATAATGCAGTAAAGAAAACATAAAAGAGAGGTAGAGGAGCAACATAGAGGCAAGGAGTAGCATTAGACCATCAAAAAAGGCACCAAAGCAACAAAAGAAGCAAAAAGGAAAAGACCGCTAAGAAACAAAGGCAATAAAGGAAACAAAACATTTTGGCAGAGTGTGAACAACAAGTAGGTCAAGTCAGAGTAAATAAAAAATATAAGAACAAGCTCAGAAGAGAGATCACTACTTTTAAAAACTGAATAAAGCTCAAGAAGGATAGCGGAGATGAAGAGTAGTGGTGGTTGTAGAAAGAAAAAAAATTGACTAAGGCAGCAAAGACTTAGAAGAATTGAATACCAATCAGATTTGCAAGCAGCAGCAAGGGGATCATCTCACAAACCAGTGAAGACTTCACATATTGAAGGATTCAGCCAACATCATTAATATTTTGCATGGTAAGTTATTTAACCGACAATGAAAAGTTGATCAACGAAACGAGTGTGGACCGTCTGATCCTTCAAAGACCAACGACGAAGATCAAATCGCACCGAGAGTGATTTCGCAAATCGCAACTTTTAGAGTTTAACGTTAAATTATCGCATGGTAAGTTAAGTCATTTGTGATGCAAAGTGGAGAAGGCACGTGTTGGAATGGCAAGGCAAGCTGTGAGGACCGCTAGATCATATGGGAGATCAACGGCGGATGGTGAATGGTGTTGGTGTCCCGTGTTTTGATAGTTTGGCAAATTAAAAGACAAGGAAACATCAGAACCAATCTTTAGAGTTACAGGATCTAGTCCTCCTGCTCTCAGAGAGGGATCTCTCAAATTATTTGTTTTTTCAAAGGTTTATCTTGTGTGCTTTTAGTATTGGTTTTAGACTAGTTGTTAAGTGCGAGTGTTTGTTTGTTTGGTTGAATTGATACAGCATAACATAAAAGGTCTAGGAAAGATAGATAGAAAGGGGAAATGTCAATTTCATTGGGCAATGGAGTCAAAAAGAGGTCATGACAAACTTATCAATGGATATGGGATATCAAAGGGAAAATCTAACTTGGCCGCAGGATCCTTTGGTTTTGGAATGAGATGGACATCAATGATTTGGAAAGAGAAGTTTAATTCTCAACAAAGGGAATTTGAAAGCACAACTTGAACAATAAAGAGCTATTTGATAGATAGGGCTAACCATGAATTATAAAAATCACGCTTTAAGCAAATAATGACTTCAAAACAACTTTTAAAATGAAATCTAAGATTTGGCGAACACCCTATTTTCTCAAAGATTTTATTTCAAATGACTTAGAAAACATAAAAGATTCACTGATAATTACAGTCATAGAAGAGGGAACACCTAAATACATCTATGATCACAACTATAAAGACCTTTAAGCCAACTCTTCAAGCAAGGACAAGGGGCATGATCGGAACAAACCTCCTTGACTCACTGTAAACAAAGAAACTTCAAAGGGAGACTTCATTAACAGTATTTAAGTGGCAGCAGACAAGCAGGGAGAACCATAAATCATGCTGGAACCAACTATTCGAACTATTAAGGAAATAAACAAGCATGAGGACTAAAGAGAGAGATTAAAGAATCTAAAATACCTCAACAGAAGAAAACATAAAACAGTGAAGGATAAACAGGTCTAAGGTGCTTCCAAGAGTCATTTCTTAGCCTAAAAATTTCATCCTACTGTAGTAAGAATTTATGGAACAAAATGAAAACAGGGGAAAACGTTAAACAGTTCAAAATACTTCACCAACATCCAAGCTCATGGATCCAATGATAGAGCCTTCTCAGGAACAAGCATGCAGAAACATCATCGGGGCTTCCAAGACTTCAATTTCTTCTTCAACTTCAACAGACTATGTATTATTTCAGAGAGTTTCAGTACTACAACTAGTAAGCAAACAACCAACCAACAAATTCTCATCTTCTACAGAAGTATTTATAGAGGGAATGAGGAGGTGGGATTTGATAAAATATCTTCAAAGTCAATTAATACAGACTAATGCTTCTCGTCCTTTGAGGGGCTCAAGGGAGAAGTTTACAGATATTTTCTTGTATTAATTGGTTTACATTAAGTATTTCATCTTGCTGGAAGCTTATGTTGACTTTAAGGCTTTGTGTCATCTTTTGCAATAACTCTGCTGATAGTTTATATTAGCTTCTTTGATTAGAAATAACTATTCAGCTGTAAGGGGAAGATATGCTCTGTTCTGGTCATTACTCGGCCTTTGTTTGAATGCTGTGAAGTCACGGGTGGCAATCTGGTAGCTGAGAGGAATCAATTTTCCTCTGATGTGGCAGTGGAGGCATCCTCTGTCTAATAAATATCCTTGATTTGTCTTTAACTGTGTTTATATCATTGGATAAGGCCTTTGATAATCGATTTTTGGCCGTAATCCATTAAACTGTACAATTAATGTTTAATCCTTCATTTCTACTATATTTGGGTCTTTGACACTGATACTCTTTTAATTTAATTCTCCGTGTATTGTTGATGTGCAGGTATGTACAAAGTACATATGGCATCAATGCCCATGAGTCATTGATGAAACGTGAAATTGAACCCTGTATATGGCTTTCCTTTTTGTGAACAAAGGCGCGGGGATCGTCATCCTCGGCCTTTGGTTTTCCTTTGATATAATGGAAAAACCATTAAATCCTGCATAAAACAATAAAAATTAATAAATCTTGCGTTTATGTGGTAAAACTTCTTAGGAGGCTGTGGGGAGGAGCGTGGCCGTTGGATGGCAGCATCCGATGGTGGAGATTCGTTTGTGGGAGGTTAAAAAGGAAAGCGGGGGAAGAATTAAGTCAGATCTGTCGATCTAGCAAAGATCAATGGTGGGGATCAGTTGTGAATACACAAAGTGAATGAGTCACTTTATAATAGTATGGGCAGAAGATGTGAGAAAGTACAAAGAAAAGAGGAAAAATCTCTTTGGCGAAGGAAATTTGGCAAAACTAAAGTTGGGGGTTCGGGATGATCATGGGCCGTCAAATGAGATCGGCCCACAAGACCAACGGCGGAGATTGCACGTTAAAAACCCTTTGGAAGAGCTGGAGGGCGATGGTGTATGGCCAGATTGGATCTGATCCGTTGGTTTGCAGAGATCAACGGCGGGGAGCGCGCACTATAATTTATAATAGAAATGGGGAAAGGTGGTTTTGGTGGAGAAAATCATGGGTTTCACGTAGCGAAAGGGCGGGGAGGCAATTTTTCCTTTTGGAACGCAATATGCGTCCCCACCTGACATGTGTCTTTCCAAAACAACTTATATCACGTAATTTTTGGATACTAACTTTCGCGCTTAAAGTTACGCGATATGGGATATCGGCCGTCAGATCTGGGGCCTCAGATCCAACGGTGGGGGAGTGAGCACAATATTGGATAG
Organism: Pinus albicaulis; assembly: GCA_034641835.2. Lineage (NCBI taxonomy): Eukaryota > Viridiplantae > Streptophyta > Pinopsida > Pinales > Pinaceae > Pinus > Pinus albicaulis. The sequence goes on from CM076571.1 coordinate 653,914,143, forward strand.
ATGCGTGATCAAAAACGGGAAGGGCAGTTTTGTTCTAAGCCATTGATCAATGATTGGACGGCTAAGATTAGATCTGGAGGGAGGCAGGACCCATAGGGTTCGGGCTCAGCGAGGTTAATATGAGCTGTTGGATAGAACAGATCAACAATTATGATTGAAAATGGGGGTATAATGAAATAATATAAAGGCGGAGAAAGGTTTATTAAGGGCTGTCAATCTGCAGAGATCAACGACTGTGATTGGCCGAAACAACATTATGAAGCTAGGTGTATGTTTTTAACCAAAGTCGGGAGATGCGATCTGGACCGTCCGATCTGGACACATGGATGACCCAGATGTAATCGGAGCTATCAGCATCGGCGGGGAAAGAACATGGAGGCGTCGAAGCGATTGAGTGCTGACCGTCAATCTGCAGATCAGATCGATGGTGGAGGACGAATCGGAGGGAGACCAATTGAGGGTGGGGAACAAATGCGCCCAACGAAACTTGTGATGCGATGTTGCGCTGATTGTTGATCGGTTTTAGATCAACGGTCGGGAAAGGGTTAGATTAATGAACGGCAGGACCCTTTATAATATATGAAAACCAAAAAATGTAACGAAAATACAAAGGTTTATGTATCGGGCGGGTAATGTATAAAGACTTGGCGCCCCTCTGCGGGGCCATTGGTTTATATTGAATGCGATAGGCCTAGGGCTTATATGTATGAGGGCCAATCGCATCGGAACTTCGGTGCCGGTCTTTCAATCTACCCATTTAGAATTTCCTGATGTGATTAGCGCTTCGGGACTTTAACTCTCGGTCCTGGGCGTAGGTTTATATGGAGAAAAGTGGAGGTTTATTGAAGGGGATCAATCGCATTAGAACTTTGATGTTGGGCTTTTCTATCTACCCATTTTACATTAAAAAAAATAACTCTAGCAGGTTTAGACAAAAACTTAGAAAAAGTGGGTTTTTGGATTTACAAAGGGAATTTTTGTCGAAGATGAGTTTATACAATGCTTTAGAGCCCGATTGTAGGGCTATGGGCTATATGAAGTGGTTAATGGGATCGGGGGTTATGACCAAAGGCCAATCGCATCAGAAGTTTTATAAAGGCAGAAGAATTGCATTCATTGTTTGTTGCCGATGCGATAAGCGCTTTATTAATATAGCGCCCGGTTCTAGGGTGTGGGCACATGGGGGGAAGTGGTTTTAGGTTTAGCCCAAAGGGGCTTAAACACACAGTCAAAAAACTTATTTTTTATGAATTTTTCAATGTTTTTTCATGGATTTGGGGGTTTTGGTAAAGTCTAAAAATGAGTTTTAGACTCTATAAAAGGGGTTTTCATAAAGGGAAGAAGGGAAATCAATAAAAATAGAGGAATTCCATGGGGAATAAAGGGGTAAAAATGAAGGTTAGTTTTGAGTGAAGAAGGGGAAAATGGGATTTTTACAACAGTCTTTTCTTCATGGAAAAACAACAGAATTTCTGAGTTCAAAAGGGGAACAATAGTGACGATTAACCAAAGGATAGAATATCTATAGAAGACTTTAAGCACCAACAATTTTGCACTAAAATTGTTTCTTGAAGGCTATCCAAAATAATTTAGCCACCACTTGATATGAAAAATTTTTATAGGTGGCTAACAAATGGCGAGTTTGCAGATCGTAAATCTTAGTGGACAGTGCTAAGGCTTCTCAAGGTATGTTAATTAGTTTTCAATGCGATGCGGGAAGGCTGGAAGGATGAAATGCGATGAGGGAGGAGCCACGTGTCATCACTGCGCACTATTGCACATCGTAGATTACATCGTTTAGTGTTATCGATAAGAGTTAAACCTGTGGGCAAGCGATTACGATAAGACAAAGAGGTATATCAAGACCGTTAGATCTAGCGAATATCTATGGTGGAGATTAAAACACAACTTTTCATCGATGGAATGATAAGATCGCTCTTAAGGTTGTTTGGTAAGTTTTTTGAGATGCGATGTGTGGTGATTGGTTCAAGGTATTGTGGGACCCTCCAGCAGAAAATTCTGTGTGTATGCAATAGAATTGGGTTTATGTGTAGTCTGGTTTAAAGTAGCGTTGTTTGATCGCTAATGTATGTATGTTGTATTTAACTCCGAAGTTGTATTTTGCTACGTGTTAAAAGAGAGTTTATGTGGGCAATACCCCACAGGTCACAAATAAAACACCTAAACTCATAACAAAGGACCAGGAGCTCGTGCAAAATAGTGTTGCGACAGTGAGTCTAATGAAAAGGATGAACATGGAAGAAAAGAATCGGGTAACAAAAGAAAAGTCTGAACACAACAATAAAAGGATCGAGTAGGAAAAAGGACCCAGAGCTTGTGCATAACAGTGCAACAGCATGGGTCGAGTGAGGCAAAAAGGTGGTCATGCAGCACAGTTGGAATATAACTGCAAAAACATAAAAGACAAAGGGACAACAAGCAAAAGAGGACAAAAACACAGAAAATCTAAGAAGCTGAAAGGGTTGAAGGAAATATTTGAATGTAACTATAAATGTATTCTTTGTTTTATATTCTTTGTGATGAAAAGGAAAGTCTCCCAGGCAAAGAAAAATTCCATTTGATACTGTAATAATAGTATATATTTGTAACATCCTGAATATGCTAAGTGATGAAATGAATGGGTGGAAGGCAAGAGTCATGTCCATTCACTTCATATTCCCATATTGAATGCAAACAACCATGAAGTGATCTATATAAATGATGTTATTGTCATATGGATAGAGAGGTTAGAGAGCGGAAGAATGAGAGGGAGTAGCTAGAGATGCCGTGCAGATCTAGAGCTGATATGAAGAAGATTTGAAGGCTGGAAGGGCAGCATCAAAGAAGGAGAAAAACATAGTTGATATCCAGGTAAATCAGCATATGATTTCATTTTAGTGTGAGGGAGTTGGTGCTTCCATATCAAGTTGTAGCTGGTTGAGGTAGGAGCTTCCTGTGGGTTGTAGCCTGCAGAAAAAAACATGGGAGTTGGTGCTTCCATTTCAAGTTGTAGCCTGATAAATGTTCAGTTGGAGCTGGTTGAGGTAGGGGCCTCTTGTGGGTTGTAGCCTATAGAAAATAGATGGGAGTTGGAGCTTCCTTGCAAGTTGTAGCTTGCATAATTTGAGGTAGTAGCCTCATGTACATTGGAGCCTACAGAAAATTAGTGGTGAGAGGGAGTTGGAGCTTGCCTTTGCATCAAAACAATAATAAGATGTGGTTTTCTCCCTTATGGGTTTCCACTTATATATGTTTTCTATATGCTTGATGATTATGTGTTGATGTGATGTTTTAATCTGCTTAATTACTTGCTCTACACACATTAAGTTTGTTGATTCATTATGTATTAGGCTACTTATGAAATGAAGGTCTAAATGAGTTGAATGAAAAGATTTTTAAATGTCCATGAATGTATTAAACTAATTCACCCCCCCTCTCAGTTTAGCTAAGGGTTGATCAGTTTGTTGTAGGGACAGCACTTGCCAACACACTAGTAGAACTCCAGCTTCTCTGCCTTGGTAAAAAATAAATTCAGGGTACAGTTCTCTAGGAAGTGTTGATTCATCATTCATATTACTTTGTCTTCCCCCCTTACCTTGTGTATAAACATAGTTCCCTTCATCCTTTCTCACTTGAACACAATCATGAAGCCAACTATATTGCAATTTATCAAATCAAGAGAAGGGTAATGTTATTCATGAGCTTAAGATATCCAGAGTATATTTTTTAATCTCTGGTGTTTCTATTCTAGGAGCGAGACTGGTCAATACCTCAGTGGATTCACTTCAGGAACACAAAAATCTCTCCACTGCCAACGACAATGGACAATACCTTGATGGAGTTACTTGCTTCACCTCCCTGCGTAAGAAAACTTTCTCTTATTTCACCCTTTTTTTATTTATTTTGTATAGGATTGTGCATCGAAACTTATTTATGTCATGTGTGGAAGAGGGATCATGAATTATTGAGAGAAGAAGAGGTTGTTCCTTTTGACAATCATATATAAAACCTCTAATATTAGTTTGCACATTTATATTTTCCCCTTTTCCTTCTCAACTTGATCAAATCATCGTGGAAAACACTGAAACATAAATAGGCAAGTGTCAGCTTAAGGTTTCTTGAATAAACATAGATATCGTGGTTAAATACAATTTTCCTCATGTAGGGATCATATTTTCCATCAGAACATCATCAACCAAAAGGTTTAACCAAGGCAGAGAAGATGGATTGAAGGTTAGCATAATTTTGCAGTGTGAGAAATCCATTTTCTAGTTTTCCACATTGTTTTTTGAGCCCAAATGGGACACCCTTCATGAAGAGTCTCATTAAGAGAACAAAAAATAAAAGACATGAAACAAAAAGAAAGCAAAAAAAAAGCACAAGAAAAGGGAAGCTAAACCAAAAACATGATGCAGGACCAAAGTAAAAAAAAAAAAAGAGACAAACTACAAAAAATGAGTGTAGGATGAATGCGCAGATAAATTAATATGTAACTAGACCTACTCCTAACCTAACCAACTAGAAGGTCAGGATCACATATAATGAAATTTCCAACGTAATCAATGTAGTTTCTCTCAACTTGCATTCACAAAGATATGAGAAATTAAAATAGATATAAAGTAATGTGAAACAGAAAAGATGAAATATTGAATAACTTTCACAAAAAATAGAAGGTATTTCATGTCAATAAAAAGATATTTCATCGTCACTACTTATAGCCCACTTGCAATCTTAACTTTTTGGTGAAAATTATAAATCGAAAAACCTTGAAGTATTCTTGTGAATGTATCTTCACCTGTGCTACCCACCTTAGAAAGCATGAGAAAATATCGAAACTTGTTATCCGCGATGAAGCTTGATAGGCAAGGTTTCTCCAACAATTCAATGATTGGATCATGAAACTCGAGGAAATTCTCTTGAAAACCTTGAAATCCTTGACAATATGATTTTTCAATTAAAAGCATGGGATCAGGATGAGAATATTGTAAGGGAAAATGGATTTGATCATGTTTAGAGGGCTTTCCAAGATAGTGAGCACCTGAAATAACCATCAGCAATGACTGAAGTGCCTTAGCTACTTGAAAATTATATAGATAGTGAGTTAAACAATAAATATTAGTCAATGTGAAACAAATGACATCGGAAATACTGGTGGGAAAAGGAAAAAATGAATCACAATTAATATTATGAGCAGGTGAACTGTTTGTGGCATGATATTCTCAATTAGAGGATAATAAATATATATTATTATGAAAATATTTGCAAATTATCTAGATAATATAATCATCTTCCTTTCATGATGAATGTAACAAATCATTTTCTTGTAAGTGGTCACACACTGCACTAGCATCGTTATCGTCTAAAGAAGTGAAAATGAATGCTAGTATATAAAACACATGGAACTAGTTGGGGTAAAATGAGTGAGGAAGAATTTGAGTCATCAAATAACACATGCATTCAATAAAACTCAAGATAATTCTAGGTGTGATGAAGAAAAGTATTAGCAATATAACATTCACAAGAAAAACTGAGAGCTGACTATTTTGAAATGTATATGATAGACATTATTCCTTCGGCCAAAGATGGTCTTCAAAATGATTAACTTTGTAGTTCCATGCCTCTATGAGATATACACACTCCAAACTCGAGTTAAGAACAAGACCCTTGCATGGAGATTAATAAATTGAAACAAAATCTTGAATCCGATCAAAAACCTAATCTTGAAATTTTGAAAGAATATATCCGCAATACCAAACATATTTCAAGAAGGAATTTACATTGAGTGGAACCAATGCATATAGAGGTATTTTGCGAGGAAAACTATATTTGAATTAGTTCAAGGATGTTACCAGAGTCATGAGATCCTAACATACATTAGGGGAATTTTGAGGTCTAAAATGGGTCTCCTAAGGAAATTATAAAATAATAGTGGAAATAATAAAATAAGATTAGATCACATCATCAATTTTTAGAGGGAAAAAAGAAAAAAAACTATTTTTTCAACTTGTATTTTCAACTTATCTCCCTATGTGTTTGCTCAAATTTCAAGTGGGAACACTCGTTGGATGAATAGTTTGATTCCTCATCCAAGGAGTACCCATGTTACATACTTTCTATGGACCCTACTACACGAAAAATTATAAATACATGACAAAACGTGATTACAATCACGTTTTTTCATGTATTTCTAATTTTTCGTATAGTAGGGTCCATAGAAAGTATGTAACATGGGTAATTCTTGGATGAGGAATTAATTTTTTCATCCAATGATTACTCCCTCTCGAAATTTTAGTAAAACCTTAGGAAGATAAGTTGAAAATACAAGTTGAAAAAGAATTTTTATTATTTTATTATTTTTTAATATTTTTACTTTTTTACCCCAAAAATGGTGAATCATCTCCCATGGTTGACATTATCATATTGAATCATATTGGTTCTTATAAAGTTTATTTTGGTTGTGCATTTTTCTTAGGAGGTCCATTTCAGACCTCAAAATTTCTCTAATGACTATCAATGGAAGTTGAAGTGCCTCGAATTTGTGATAAGTCCCATGAATTTTAAGGATTGTAAAATCACATTTTGAAGATTGAACTAGATCATGCATGTTGTAAGGATAACTACTACCACACAGCTCAATAATAATACTACAGAATGGATATAATCCATATATTTCACTAATTTGATTGGATTTTATAATGTCAATAACCAATTTACTTAATTCAACAAATTCTTCTATTCACCAATCCATAGATGTATGACTCGAAGAAATTTCATGAGAAAGTTATTTGAAAAGTTGTCTACATGCATAATAAGAGATGATACATGATGGAAAGTGTTATCACAAAATCAGACCTAATAGGCTACTCATCAAACCAATCTTGTGCAACTATTTCAAACCAATCTTTTGGTTGAGGCTTAGCCTCCTCAACCTGAGAGGGCTCTCTCAAGGGTTTATGATTTTTGATAAATATGTAGATGGTTAAATCTATATGAGATAAAAAAAGATAAATGATGTAAACTGGTTGTAAATCACATTAGCAAGTGTTCATTGGGCTTATGGAGTCATGATAGCTTTAGAAAAATCAAGATAATCTACCTAGCATGGAAGTGAAGGGATATCAGAGTTCAAGTCAAGGAATAAACATGTAGAACAGTGAAACACACAGTCAACTTGATTATGAAGGAAGTCATAGCATCATTGATGAATTCTGAGTAACATAAGCAAACACCCTGCAATAGAATATTGGAAAAATGCCATTAGAAAAATAACATACAAGAACTCCTTATGAATCTTGAGTTGTCAAAGTAGAAATTCTCTATTAGGCTGAAAACAGTCACTTACATAAAACAAAGTCCTTTTGCTAACAAATGTCCAACCCTTTCTATTTCAACTTCTTGATATTTTATAGATCCTTTACATCATGAGATAAGCTTCTCCATAACTATATACATTGAATTCCCATGCTTTGACACCTATTCTAACTATAAAACATGGTATTTATTACAAACACAGCTGTAAAACTAACATATAGTCCTATTAGAAATAGAATTAGAACTCTTTTGGTTCTACTAAAAAAAACCTTATCTAAACTTAAATACATCATTTTCCAGCTATCATTCCACTCATTCGAATCTTGATGATGTGTTTTAACTTGTTATAACCATAATGTTGATGATGTTAATTCCCTGTAATCTAGGAAACTGCTCCCCTATTTTTAGGCTTAGTATCCCTTTAGTTTCTTGAGATATTCTGACCACTTCCAACTGATAACTTCGATGCTAATTGATGTTGGGAACATGATTGAAATATGTCCCAAGTCATCCCTTCATGTTGTTGGGTGTGGAGCCTAATTATCTTGTTTACTTTGTATCACAGCATTGGACCCCTAAATAAATCGCTGTTGTGGGGGGTCCAGGGGGGGCGGCAACGACTCTATGGAGCCCCCCCTGGCAGGGGGTTTCAGGGGCAGTGCTCCCGAAGCCAAAAACATATGTAAAATTTCCTTGTAAAAGTATAGTAATTTCTAGTCAATCTGGGCCGTTCATTAGGCAAATGATCTGACGGTAGAAGTTATGTTTAGCTTAGGGTTTTTTTCCCTAGAAGGCAACCCCTCACTTTTATGAGGGTATTGTATTGCGGCTGTGTATTGTATGTGTATTCTCGGAGCAAGAAACAGAGAGGGAGACTATGAGAGAGAACCAAGGATATTAAAACGGATCTGTTGTAGGTTGTGTCTCTTCATTTTTCTGGATAATAGAAAGGAAGGACTGGCTGTTTGGGGTGGACATAGCCCAAACTAGGTGAACCACGTATATCCGTGTCTCTATGGTTTTATGTGTTTTTTGTTCTTGTATTTTCCGCATATTTTATGTGTTTCATTGCTCTGTAATATATAATTTTCTAACACATGCCAGCTGTGCAAAACCACCTTGAATTTCTCAAAACCATGAAAACAGACCTGCGCTACGAAAACAACACAGTTTCATAGCATGGTCTTTTTAACCATTTTCCTTCAAAATTTAACTTCCTTTCCTTTAGATTTACTTTGATATTCACTTGATATATCTCCCTTAGGAATTTAAAATCAAAATTCTTGGTCTTCACTCCAAAATTTGATAAGAAAAAGGGTGAAGAAGTTGCTACAGTAGTTTCGTAGCGCTTTTCATCCTTTTTGCACTACAGGCACTACGAAACTGTTGTGCAAGCAGTTTTAACCAGATTCTGAAAAAAATTTAAAACAAAAAGGTACCATAGCTTCAGAAAATCATTGGCTTCATCAAAAGCATCAGAAATTTGAACTAAAAACATAATCTCCACAAAAATTTGATCCTCATTTTCCATTTAGAGTTTGTTTTGAATTTGTCATTCTGTACCTCTGCTCTTTAGTTCATCTTGAGACTGTTTTAACTGTAGCTCCAAATCCTTCACTTGTCTTCTTAGATTCCTATTACTTTCTCTCAAATGAGTGTTGATCACTCTAACAAACCTTGCTTCTTTAATAGCTGGAAATGTCCATATAAGGAACTGCTAAGCACTACTTGGGATCTCTGACCTAGCAACTGTTTGACCTTCCCAAATAGCCTTCAACCTCTTGAATTCTGTCTTTTCAATGTTGTGCTATATTGCACTCTCTCTCATCATTTCTATTTCTTGATTTGCTAGCTTCAACCTTTCTTCCAACAATTGAAACTCTAACATGTGTTCTTTTCCCTTCTTTACCTTGTTGACTGCATGCTCTACTATAGGAGATGAGAGATCAATCACCTTTTCAGGGGATTTGACTGCTTCAATATGTACTTGGGTATATTTATCGTTTTATTGGAGTTTATTTTCATGTCTGGTTAGAGGTTTCCTAGATTGAAAAACAAAAGCTGCATTCTCACTTTCAAAATCCATTTTCTTTGATGATTTGATTTTTCTCTGTTTAGGATCATTCACTTCAGTGAAATATGCCTATATATCATCCAAGTTGCCTTTCATCATTGGACTATCCTCTGCCATTGAAACAACTTATTTTCCCTTTGATGCTAATACCTAACTTCTTGTTTTTCTCTGGCTCTTTTGCTTACTAGCCACCTGTTTCTATTTTGCAGGTGATGGGGTTTTTGCAACAAGAACTGATGCTTTCTTAATTCTATCTTCAACCTGTTTCATTGGTTTCAAATTTACGAACCTCTTAACTTTGGTAACCACTAGCTGACTGGATTCTTCCACTGGTGGTGAATGATTTCCCTTGATCTTAGGGTTTCTAGCTGGAGTTAGGGCTTCCATTTCAAATCCACTCATAAATAAAAAGGAATACCAAGCTCTATTTATCTTCTTTAGCTCATTTAAAACCAGTAAATTAATCAAACCATGATGAAACAAAGATGTTTCACAACCATAATATTTAGCTTGGAATTTGTCATCCATTTTGGAAAGGCTTCTCTGTAAGAAAAATGGTAAATCTAATGATATCATTCATGTGAAATGAAACGGCAGTTTAAAATGATAAGTGTAGATGTTATGGTACCTGCCTTCACATGTGAAATATCTTTGGATGTTGAATAACATATTTGCATAGTTATCCTTGATACAACTCCTGGGTATTGCATTGTTCAAGTCCATGTCTACAAATTTAGGTTTCATAAACTCCTTGCATGGCTCCATGTCAAACCTAAAACCTTTAAACCAAGATTGTTGTCCCCTTGGTATCTCTGTCACAGCATTTATGATCTCAGGTGTTACTGGTATGTTTATCATTCCAACTTTGGTAGTGGTTCCACTGAAATGTAGAGCAAACTCTTTGGACACCTGAGTGTGGCAACCCTGTAGCTTTTCACAAAATTTGAGACAGCCAGCCTTTTTACAAGCCTCCATCACCATTTGATCCCCCATAACAGCATTTTCATTCTTAGGTTGGTATCTTAGACAATGTCCCCCTCTGTGGATCTTCTTTTCATCTACCATGTTTCCTGTAGAAAACCTGTTTGTTTCTCTAAAACCTGTAAAGCATCCTCTCTTGACCAGATGAAGAGCCTCGCTTGATTTGATGAATCAGCCTCACTTGATTTGATAAGAGTTGTCTTTGGATAGAACAACCATAAACTTATCCTCATTTTTTAAGAGCTTGGAAATCATATGTGAAGGTGAATGAAACAGGAATGGCTCAATTAGGAAAAAAATTCGAATTAATGATGTCACTTCATGAACAAATGATGTTTAATTGATACTTATCATGAATATGATGAGTGTAGGACAAGTGGGTACAATAAATCTGTTAACTAACTAACTCACCATACTGCTATCATGTCATTCCCCAACTGAAACTGAAAATCCTGACTTATTTGACATGATAGCTATGAAACCACACTTTCGTAGCACTCACAGTGTAAATTTTGGAATTTGCGCTATGAAAGTAGCAGCAATTTCATAGCACAAAACTCATTTTTTGAACTAACGACGCTACAAATCTGTGAATTTGTAGCTAATTGTAGAAGATCAACCTAAAACCTACTTAGATGTCCCTTAAATTAGAAATGTGAACTTTTTAACTATGGAATGAACCTAAAAAGACTCTTTTAAATTTTGATTGTAAACACTAACCTCCAAAACTATGACATACCCTTGACCATACTAAAAATGACTTCAAACCATTTAGATTCATGGTCAAAACAGATTTGACATGCCATGTTTTAATTTTTTTTTTATAGTGATAACAGAAAGGATACTCACTGATCTTATTATTTTCTCTTTCATCATGGACAACCTCACTACCTTATGTCAATTGAAAAGTGAACTCATCTGATGAAGAACTTGAAGAGCATTGAGTATCTTCATTGCATGTAGATACATGATCGAAAGGATACTCACTGATATGATTGTTTTCTCTTTCATCAAGGACAACCTCACTACCTTGTGTCAATTGAAAAGTGAACTCATCAGATGAATAACTTCAAGAGCATGGAGTATCTTCATTACATGTAGATGCATAGAAAAAAAGAGAGCACAAGGGATATTGAAACTATTATTTGACTGAATTGGATTCTAGATCTAATTCCTTCGAAACAAATTATTATGGAGGAACTGGAATATGAGTTGGTACACTTGGGAATTCATCATCACATACATTGACAGAGCCATCATCATTAGAATGATTATTTCCGAAGACTATAGATATGGAAAAATTTATTTCATTTGATTCACTACCGATATTAGGAGATTACAATTCATCTGAGAATGTAAGAGCATCATATTGACATGGGGGAATTTGAAAAAGAGAATAAATATGGAAATAAGCTTCAATTTTCTACTCTTCTACCTATGCAATATGACTTCCTTGTACCAGATAACAATTTGAACCAACAATTTGAAAATCAAGGGACTGTGAAGAACTAGTTGGTGGAGCATATTGATCAAGGGTATCATGGTACAAAGAGAAATAGGATGTAGATGATATAGGATAACAGGTGTCCCTTGAAGAAGTAACAACTTTAGTGGAACCAGATTCAAGATTGAAGTTAAGAGTGCTAATGTAACCTTAAGTAATGAAAGGATTATCCTTCACCCTAGGCTCCATGAACCACTCCAAGGTTTCCTCCATTGGATCTGAATCATGAGAGGTGGATGAAAGTTGAAGAGACATATCAGTGATCTGATTCACAAATTTTCCAACTTCAACATTAATGCATAGAGTAACCTCGATCGGTACTGCAAAAAGATGAGGACATAGAACAAAAGGATTAATAGGTTCCTCCTCTAAAATTATAGGTGTCTCATGATTTACAAGAGATGATGAAGCAATAACATCAGGAGGTTTAGATTCATTACGAAGATAGATATGAACAAAATGCTAAAATTTTTATTTAAATAAATCCCACTTCGTGTCTTCTTCATGAAATTCATAATAGAGGTGAAGAAATTGACTAGATAAATCCTCAATTGATTCATTAGGCTTCATTGTTAGTTGATTAATTCTTATAATAACATCATGGTAATCATACCTATCAAATTCTAGATGAATCTCCTTGATGAAGTGTTCAAGAGAATGAATGCAAGCAAGTGGTAGGGTGTAACACCATCAGCTAATTTGACCTTCAAGTGTGAGGCAAAAATAATAAAAGCCACATATTCACAATACATTTCATAGTATTCATAGAACTTAAGGAAAAGAGATGTGTGCTCGGAAATGGATATATCACCCTCACCATCAAACTTGGATTGAGACGAGTCATCAAGAGGATCATCAAGGATTAAAAGTTCACCATGGGATAGGTTATAAAAACACCCCGGGAGTACAATTTTAGGATGGGACATTTAAGATAAGAGATTCAAAATAGACTCAATGGGCACAACTTGTCATCTATCACTCCTTCTAGCACTAAAATTTTGATAGTGTTGGATACTGCTAACATCTAGGGGTCTCCTCGATATGAAGTCCCAATTAGACCTCACACCATTTAGACTAGGAGCTCAATACAAGGTATTGGCCCGACCACCATGTGTCCTTGTAGATTTTCCTTGGCTACAAATTTTAGCACAAGAGAGTAATACACATTTATCTTCAGATCAACAAGTGAGTATGCCTTGTGAAATTTTCAATTGCGGAAAGTATCAAGGTCCTTCTACTGAAAGGGAAGTGAAGAGTGGTACCTTTAAAGAGAATTAATAGTAATAATCTAGAAAATGCACATGAGCATATACATTTTAATGAATCTTTGATCATACAGAAAAATAGTTCACAAAGAAACAAATATTGTTAAAGAAAACACAACACACATTCAACTAGATAAGTACCAAAGCCACTGAAATAGTTCAATTTCCTTAGTACATATGAGAACAACATACATCACAAACATTCAAGATAGTATTACAATATTCATGACATACGAATGAAATTATGTTGGCTTAATGATTTTTTTAATTACGTAAAATTTCCAAGATACATCAAGAGAATGAACAACACTAGCCCTAATAGTGGAGCATTAGAGTAGTCATTCGCTCCTGCAAAACAACTATCTTCCTCTCCAATTCTTGGTAGGAGGACCCAAGGTGAAAATTCCATTTCATGAGAAATGAGGGTGTATATATAATAAATGGGGTGACCATTCACCTCCCTTGTGACTCTTGGACTACCCTCATGACTATTTGACTTCTCAATGATTTTTTTCATTACATGGATGACTCCTGGACTTCCACTTTACATTACATTTCTCTGATATTTAATTTACGTAATCCACAAATGATGTGGGGAAAAATGACTCGTGACAGGCCATGACATGACACTGATGAAATGGACTGCATGATGATGTGGCAGTGCTAAAATGTCCTTCTTGTTTCTTTGTATTTAATAAAATATGTATCCAATACTTCATATTCATGAAAGATATGCTTTGTTCTTCATATCCACCCTCCAAAGGGTTATGAATTGATATGGAGTCTTCATGCAGTCCTGACATTTGATCTTCTATTGTACTCTGGTGTTCCTTCATTTTCTCGCCTGATGATCATACTATATCTTTAGCTCCATATGTGTCTTCAATCATGGTCTCCTTATCCTTTTATCCATCATCATCCTGTCATGATGTACTTGCAACCGAAACCATTCATGAAAAGGTGACATAAGTTCAAAAACTCCTAATCTAACATGCGTCATAAAATCACTTGTTAGGATTAGAACTAGGTGAATGATTAAGTGCTTGAATTAGGGATTTCATAGTTCTAGAGCTCAAGGCTGAGGATTGAGGACTCAGACTACAAAATGCACAATCAGGCTAGGTTGGAGATCAAGATTGCATAGTTCTAGAGCTTAGGCGCTAGGCTTGAGCACTAAGATTGCACAGTGTAAAATTTTGGGAGGAAATTATTATGCATTGCATATTTCAAAGAGGCTAGGTTGCTACTTGAGGATTAAGAGTGCGAAGTGTGCATTTTAGGAGGGTTGAATGAGACTGAGTCGCCTCGTGGGGGAGTTTTCCTAATCTTTATTAAGTGTGGGATCAATGAAATGAAGTTGAACAAGAACCGGAATTGAGAAGGATCACACACTTTGATCACTTGACTACACAAAATAGGACATTTAAGACATAGGAACAACTTACTTTCCTTAGTGTGACGACATTGTGATAAATCACTCCAAGTGTGACACTAAAGGTACACTTTGCGACAACAGTGACAACACTTGTGTGATAATGCTTGAAATTTTGGGAATGAGTGTGATACATGTTTACATGATAAGAAAAAATCATTAACACAAATATTACCCATTGAAACAAACCAAAACTACTTTCATACAATGTGTGACACATGCCATGCTAAAAGATGACATTTTTTATATGAAAATAAAAGTGAAAACGACTCCTGCAATGTGCGAATGACAATGAAATGATCACATTCCAAAGAAAATATAACATGAAAACAATGATAATGAAAGTGAAATATAAAAAAAGTGTCATTTGAAAGCATGAAAATGACACTCGTAAAAGTGAAGATCCACAAAAGAGACAATTTGAAAAACTCACTGAAATAGAAGTACAAACACAACCATAAGTGAGATACTGTCAATGAAAGTGCACATTGACTATCATCATGGATCTAATATTGCACAAGAATTATCTTGACATACTGTGCTATACCTATTCAAGATTGCATGAATGAATGTGCTCATGAATTGATTACAAATTGATCATGTGTGAGTAGGTGACTTCGACACTTACAATCCAAGGAGGGAGCTTAAAGACTTAATAGAGTATCAACCAATGAATAAGCGACTATGGAACGACAGATTGAAATATCCATTGTAGGATCCAAAATTCAAGTATAGGGAAATTTTTGGAGGGCGTTTGTCACAACGAAGACACTATCTAAGTGACTTTTTTCCACAACCTAATAATTTTCACCAAATGCCCTTTTTTTATTACCAATTAGAACTAAATTTCATATAGTTTCTGGGTCTTCTTCCTCTAAGCTCACTTTTTTCCTATTTTGAAATGAAATAATGTTTTATATATTGTTTCTTGTGCCTAATTGAGTGCTTTTTTATTGTAGATGATATAATATAGATCAACCATGGAAATATCAACATCAGATAGGTTAATCTTCTTCTAAGGAGAAAATATCTATTGACTTCTTGCTCCATTCATATTACTTCTCTTATTGTTGTAATAAATTTGTCTCTGTTGGTTCTTAATGCACTCCATGCCTCTATTTGCATTGGGTTGAGAAGGAGATATGATCTTTATAAGTATACATGCAGCTATGATGTGCTAGAATTTTCCACACTTGTGGCATTTAACATGCCTCTATTAATGCTACTCAATTCTTTTATTGGAATGTTGAATGGTTTCTTGGATTCATTACACATATGAAGATTTTTTCATTGAGGGGAAAATGACATCTTCATTTGGATATTTGAATTAATTCTCTGACAAATTCATGGTTGTGGCTGAAACATCGTGTTCCTCTTTGGTTGTAGTAATTTTCTTTTTCGGATATTTGGACACATATTTTCCTTCTTCACCACAATAAAAACACCTGAGGATTTCTTAACTTTGTCTTTATTACTTGTAGTCTAATTTTCATTTTGTTGTTATTTGGCTGTAACATTATTTGGTCTTTTAGGGTAATTACATCTTGGCTACCTCTCCAATTCAGCTCTGTGTTGCTAAGATGTTGCTTTACTTGTTTCACCTTCACAAATATAGGTGTTATTACCAAGAGGAGGAATTTGGTTGCTTCAAATTTCATCCAAAATTTTAGAGTTTTTTTCATGCTTCTGATATCTAGATAGATGATCCTTTAAAGTAATGATATTAGCTTCCAATTTTTGATTTGTGTTTGTAAGCCTCTAGATATCCTCAAGAGAAGGTGTAGGTTACCTTCTTAAATAGATATTTTCTTCAAGATATTCTAATTTGGTAGAAGAGCTATTGGATCCAGAACCAATGTCTATTTCACTTTCAACTTCTTCAATATATTTTTCCTTTTTTTAGTCTAGGAATTCTACTATAGACACATGAGATATTGTATCTTCCTCTCTACCAAAAATGCACCATTATATTCTTGATCAGTATTTATATATTTTATTTCTATCAAAGTGGTTCCTTCTTCACTATCACTAGATGTGCAACTATCTCTTTCATTAGAAATTGCTTCTGAGCTTCTAGATGAGAAATGGCCTATTGTTATACAATAATAACAAAACATCTACTTTCTTGTAAATTTCATATCCTTTGAATCCTCTAAGTGATGATCACCAACATGGCCATTTGTTATAGGGAAATTTCATTCTTTTTTTATTCATTATCTTCAAAATTATTTGAATTTATGAGTGTTCCACTTTTCAAAGAAGGCTTCTAGATATCACATGTAACATTAGTGTCTTTTTCATAGATGGACTGCAACTTATCCCATATCTCTTTGACTGTCTCATAAAAGACCACTTTTTCAAGATCTATCTTAGACAATCCTTTCACAATTTCCTCCTTAGCTTATGCATTAAATTCATTGTCTTTTATTACATTCTATATATATAACCATATATCAAAGTCAATAGGTTGTAATTATATTTCCATTCTTACCTTCCAAGTTCTATAATTTGACCATTCAAAAATGGAACTCCTTTGTGGTAATCCAGTCATGGTTTATCATGATCCCTCATATTCCTTCTAGATATTATAATGATCTTAAAGGAACCTCACTCTGATACCAATTTTCAAGAATCATGATTGACGTTAGACCAAAACCCATAGGTGTTAGTCAATGATCACATCACCAAAGACAAGGATTCATAAGAGGTGGTTTATCCATGTCACAAATCACATGGAGAGCGATGGTTTATCCAATATCCAATAGAATGCACATTTGTGAGTACAAATGGCATAACAAAAAAATCATGATGAACTTCATGTGTTATAAAGGTTTTTTTTGGAATTCCTTCTTGCCTCATTCTAATTTGATGATATCCAAAACAAATATCTAACTTAGTAAAATTAATCCATGTAATTTATATAATAATTCATTTATGAAAGGAATAGGAAACTTATCTTTTAATTTTGTTTATTTGGCTATATGCAATTAAGAAACATATGGCATGAACCATCCTTTTTTATAACCATCACCACTAATGAGAGAAAGAATTTTGGCCGGGTTGGATGATGTCTGCCTCTCACATTTCTTAAATTATACGCTCAATATAATTCTTTTGTGCATGTGTATTTCTACAAGGCCTAATGTTAGGTGTTAAAATTCTAGGTTGCAAATGAATAGGATTTTCATGATCTAAGGTAGGTATGTGACCCTTAGGAATTTCTCCAAATAGCTTAGCATGATTGTTGATAACTTTTTGGAGATCCAAAAAAGAAAAGGAAACAAATGTTTGAACATATAATGAACATAATTGTCCAACTACACCTTTGTGTCCCTTTTTTATAAATTTTATATTTTTATTATATATTATAACTTTATTTGGTTTCCCACGGATACCTCTAAGCTTAATTCCCTTTCATTCTATGAAAAATATTATGAAAAGATTTTGAAATTTAAGGTCCACTATTCCAAATGATTGTAACCATTAGACCCCTAATACAACATCAATGCCATCCATTTGGATCACAATCATGGGAATAACCAATAAATACTCCCCCATGTTTAGCTTAGTATTATGGTACTTCCCTAAACAATTTATGGTACCTCCATATGCAATTATCACTTGAAATTTTGGTGTTGGATATACAAAGAAATTAAGAAATGTTTCTAATTTTGAATTTATGAAATTATGGGTATTAATTGAATAAATAAGTACTATTAAATTTTTATTTTGGATATATCCTTCTATCTTGAGGGTTTTTGGAGTACTGGTGTTGATCAGTGCATGAAAATATATCGTTGGAGCAATGTCTTCTAGATCTAGATATTGTGAGTTTTCCATTTCTTGATCTTCTTCTGCTTCACAATATATGTAGAATAATTTCTTATCATTGCATTTATTCGAGTTACTATACTTTTTTTAAATGTTTAAACATAGTCCCTTTTCTCTTATTTGTATGTTTTTTTAGGCATCCACGTTGTATTTTTAGGAAAGGGAGCATGATTTTCTCTAGTTATTAGTGGCAAATTTTCTAGTGGCCATATTTTGACTTTCAACTTTCCTTGCCATATTAAAATCATACTCTAGAGATTTAGATTCAAAGAGACACAACTCATGTTGGATTATTTCCTTTACAGTTCCCATAAATGGGTCTAACAAATTATCATCTAAAATATTCTTTACTTTGAGACTCAACTTTTGGAATTGTTAAATTTTCTCTATAACTGGACCTTTTTGTCAAAGATTTACCAATTGACTAAATAATGTGTTTCTCTTAATATGCCCATAATGTGCTATCAATTCCTCTAAAAAAATGGACCAAGATATAATATAATCTATTTTTCTTTCATAAATCTATTGATACCATATGTGTTAGTATTGTTCTAAAAACATGGATGCAATATTTACCTTTTGTAAGGATGCCACTTGGTGTAGATCGAAGTATATAATAATAGTGTATCTCATTATTGTTATTTTTAGTGTAGCCCCCTTATTGTTATTGTTTTACAAATTTAGTCCCCATATTGTTACTATTGTGCCCCATACAAACCCATTATTTTTATTATTGTACCCTTACATTATTATCGTTATGTCGGCTTTGATTATATTTTTAACCCTTAGACTCCTATATATATAAAGAAGGTTTTGACATTTGAATCATCCAAGAATTATTCATTTATGTAATTTAAAGGAGGTTTCACCCTCAAAGAGAATAATTTTTAAGTCGTTTAGGTATATTTTCTTCTATTTTGTGAGTTGGTTGCATAACATTTGGTGTTATAGCTTTGGATTCTAGGGTTTCACTTCTTCAAATAGGTCATCTTGGAATTTTGGCTATAACATTTTTTATACGAGGCTTTAGAAGCTTAAATTGTGACCATGTGGATCCGACATATTGTTGAACATCGTGTAAACTTTCAGATCTTGGTTCCCTATATTTTTGGAGATATGATTCAGGGAAGTTAGTGTTTTTGTGGATCCAAAATTTAGTATCAAACAGGTGACCTAGGGAAAATCATCATAGCTTTTGTTTTAGGAATCAAATTTTAATTATGTAAAAATTGGATGAAATGACACTTACTGTAGTGTTTCTTGTCAAAATTTCAGGGTCAAAGGTGGAAAAAAAGACACGTGGAACTCCGTACAAGTTCGCTCTACTGAACCAATCAATAATCAGGTCATCGTGGAATATTGTGCATAAATATTTATTGAAAAATCCAATTATGAGCTTACTTTTGTTATTGGAAAGAGCACTCATAGGGCTAACACGAGGCTAAATTGTAGAACTTGAAGAGCCTAAATTACAAATATACAAAAATTTTAATATTGAGCTCCTAAAAAGAAAGAAAAAAGTGTGCATTTTTTTTTTTAAACTTTGTATAAATTTTGTTTGAAAAATCAGTTTGAAGTGAATTAAAGGGAATAGTGAAGCATATATATCATTTTTTTCCAAAATTGCTCAAATAAAAATAATGGACACACCTATTAAGCAACCAAAAAGTTCAACTATGATGCATGAAGAGGAGGAAGAAATGCAACATGATATATCAAAATTATGAGACCAAGTGCAACAAATTTCTTTCTCACAAATAGTAACCAAAAATGAAATGGAAGCTAAGATATATTGTTTGAAGAAGGGTATGGAAGCTAATAGGAATATCATGAAATAATATTTGAAGAATGGTTTAAAAGCAGACATGGAAATTTTGAAGGAAATTTTGAAAAAGTTTCTACAAGAAATGCTTCCTAATGGAAAAAATGTACTAGATGAAACTCATGAGAATAAAAGGAATGTTAATCATGATTCCATAGAATCTAAATTTATAATGAAGACCCACCATATTCCAAATATAGATATGAGGAAGTTTGATGGAAAGGATTAGGTAACATGGATACTACAGATGGAGCAATATTTTGATCTCGATAATGTGTAACACGCACAAAAGGTACGCATTGAAACTTTATATTTAGAACCCAATCAGTTGGTATGGTATAGATTGATTTATTCTCTTAAACCTCTTGTGACTTAGTAAATTTTTATAGAGGAAATGATAGCACTTATGAGAATACAAAGAGCAAAACCTTCTTTATCCAATCGATAAATCTCAAATAGAAGAGTTCAATGGTGGAGCACATTGAGGACTGATGAGGCTCATCATTAGGTATATCTTAAGGGGTTACTATGTCACCTTTTTTCTTATTAAATCTCTCTTTCCCTCACATTTTATTACATTTTGTCATATTTTTCTTAGTGAGAAAGGTGTAAGAGGTTTTCCATGACTTGAAGCCTAACATGCTTTAATTAGAGGAAATAAAGTTATTTTTGAGTCATATTTGAGGTCATGACTCAGAGTATACAACAAGGACATACTATAGGAAGGTTTTCCACTTTCTTAGCTTCCACAATCAGCCCAATATCACCTAATATCATCCTCCAACAGTTCGAAGTCAAAGGCAGGCGAGCAAGGGAATGTTAAGAGGGAGCCCAGCACTACACCTCTCGAAGATCGAGAAAAATCACCACTTTTTAGGGAGTTGTTGGTAGCCAGCCATTAGTATAAATAAAAATGAACAATATCATTAGGATTCTATTTTTACATGCAGCTAGAGATCTCTTGAATCTATACTAGAGATATTTCTTGCTATCATTTTGATGTAAGAGACTTATTATGAAATGAGAATGAGAAGTTGGTTTTCCTCTCACTAATTTGATTTCAAAGGACTGAAGCTTGTGGGTTAGGGTCTGATCTAAGGGATGTAGTCTCTCTTTTTTATCTTTATCTTTCCTTTATGCTTCAATATTTTAGTTGATTTCATTGCATTATAGTAGCATCATAAGACCATCAAAACTGTGCTGACAGTCTCTCTCTCTCTCTCACCTCTTCCATTAGAGCGTGAGGAGAAAGGTCTCCAACCACATACCAAAAATATTTATTTTATGATTTCTAGGAAAGGATAAAGTAGTTTTAATTTTGTTTATCATTAATTTTTTGTATTTTAGAAGTTGGATTTATGTTTTAGGTGAATGTTAGCTTAAGTTAAATAGAATTTTATTCAACTCATCTTTTCCGTTGTTTAACATGATAGATTTTTAATGGCCATTATATGAGTGTATGTATTGGTTGTAGGAATGGATATAGCTTGAAATAAGGACCCCTTTCAACACTTTAATCTAGGACTTCAACCCTCCAATTTCCCTTCCCTCCTACTACCCATAACCATGCTTTGAAGACCATCTTCATAACCACCGTGAGAAGCATTCTTGGTGCAAGACATGCCTTCCAAATATTTTGAGATTGTCCAAGGGATTTGGTCACCACCCATCCACTTAGATCCACCTTACCCTTACTTCTCCTCACCTACATTCCACCATTTCTATCCTCAAAACCCTATCAACCTTCTTCCTGTAGCATTACAGGACTTCCTGTAGCAAAATAGGGATCATGTGGCAGCGTTGGGAGCCACCTTTGTCACTCTAGAATCAATCCTCCACCTCATATGAACTTAGTATAGGCCTTATTTTAACTACGGCTCTGAATTATTGGTTGAAGGATACCCATAGGCCACTCAAGCTCGTTTTCCGTTTGCTGCAAAGTAGAGTAGTTTTAGAGTGTTTTCCCATCATAGAAATGGCATCATTAATACAAATATCATGCAGTAGTTAAAATTTAATTCATTATTGATGCAATATGTGTGGAGATAGATTAGTTCCCTTCTTGCAATTTGGTTGAGTAGTTAAGAGAATGGATGCAATCTAGTGTGATTTCCTTTCTTCCAGCTAGAGTAAATGATAGTTTCTTCATTGCAAAAGTATAGGTTAGTTAGATGAATCAATGCGATTTAGTGTGGTTCTATTTGTTGGAGACATAATAGTCTTCATGATTTTTTTTCAGTATTGAGTTGCAATCAAAAGTTTGATAGACTCTCTTTCTCTCTCTTAGAGTAACAATAGTTCCTAGAACATCATAGTAGAACTAAGATGAGGATGGCATGATTATAACTCATCTACTGTGCATATAACACTGTCACCTCCGATTTTGTACGAACCTCGTGTTGATAATTAAATTTGAATAGCCTCTCAGAGTTGCATCACTCTTGGTGCAATACCATGTCTCGCCACTTTTTGGTGTGGCTTCCGAGGAGGTGTATAAGTAGATGTTTGGTTTTGATTAAGCATTATTTTCTTCTTTATGTTTTACATTCGGTTTCAAGGTATTGAAAAAACACAAAAAAATGTCTTTCATGCCTTGTAGGAGTAGGGAAAACCAAGGAAAGGTTTTACCAAAAACCCTGGCATCCCCACATAGTCACCATTCACTCTTCTTTAGTGACTATGAGGTAGAGTACCCTATAGGCGAGTAACTTGAAAAAATTGAAGAAACCATTAGGGAAAGAAGAGAAACTTGCTTCACAAGAGGAAAATTCTTCACCTATTGAAGCTATGGCTCAGAGTAGACCCCAAGGATTATTTCACATCAGAGAAACCAATGGAGAGATTAGGATGAAAAACATGAGCCCTCCATCCCTTCCACACTTCCATGGATTAACTTCTTAAGACATTGACAATTTCATGTTTGATTTTGTTGTTTTCTATAGGAATTATCACTATGACTTAGATGAAAAAATGTTGAAATTGTTCCCCTCTACCCTCAAGGATGAAATCTTGTGCTGGTTCATGCGTATGCCTGAGAACAACATCACTACCTGGGCCCAAATGCAAGAGTCCTTAAAAAAATATTATAGAGGCTATTGTAGGTCCAAAGAAACCAAGGAAGAAATATTTAGGATGACCCTAGGGCCTGATGAATATTTAGAGGATTATGAGGAGTGATTTCAACTGAATTACAAGAGGGCCAACCACACCCTTGATCCTGGATCACTCAAGTTAGTTATTCTCCAAGGGATTAAGGAAGAAGTGATATAAACCCTTAATATTATGTCTATAGGAGATATATCAACTACCCTATGAGGACATCAAGATTATATTCAGAAACTACTATAGGGAAGCGAGGAAAAAGGGTAGAGCTAGTGAAAGCATGACCAATACTCCTTCCTCTTCAACCTACATTAAGAATGAGATTGGAAACATGTTGGAGGATGTTAAAAGTGAGATGTTGCACACCTTTTCTTTACAAAAGGATAAAATACAGATCAAACGAAAACACGAGAAAGAAAAAAGAGCACTAGCTATCTTTTTCCCTAGATGCACTATAAGACACCCTAGGAATGCATGCCCAATGACATAGAGGTTTGTTCAGTCTGTGAAGAGGACCATGCAAAAAAAAAATGCCCTTCTTTACCTCACCTAAATTTTTTATACCTAGGCATTGAAGGTAGGCCAGTGCAACTGTTGGGCCTCCAAAATATCATCCACTTCCACCTTCATTTCCATCAATTTACCATCATTATGTAACTATATAGCCCCATAAACTTTCATTAAGTAATATTTTTCATTATCATATGGTTTTAACATTAATTTTTTTCAAGTCATTAATTTTAAGTATTTTAAGTGAATTTGTGATTAAATATTAGGAAATTAACATGTTTTCATATATATCTAAAGTGTTATGAGTTTTGTGATATTGTAGGCCTACTTGGAGATTCTAGAAGGGTCCTATTTGGCCATCCAACCAAAAATTCGAATTCCAAATTCCAATTCATAAATATTTGTGGAATATTTCTAGAGGATGTGGATCATTAACTATGCACATTCAAAGGAGAAGAATCATGGATAAGAGGATTTTGAGAGGATATGTATCTTACATTTTTAGATGATTGGTTGTAACCACAAGACATCAATTGTATTTAGGAGATATTTGAGGATTTTAATTTATTCAACAGTTATCCTAATTTTTTGTAAAAATAGGAGTGCACCCTTCATACAAATGGTTGTGTAGTTAGTTGTCAATCGTTAGAAGCAAATTATAGGTTAGAGGTAGCTATTGGCTAGTTGATAGTTGGAGGTTCCAAGTTCTAGATGTAATTTGTAAAATGAGGATAGATAATTCTTGTAATATCTTGTAACTTTATATTTATGAAATAAATACTTCTATTTTTATCTCCAAGATGTGATAGTTGATTTAGTGTGCTTGTTGAGGAATGGAGGGACCCCATCAACCATAATTTTCACATCTTTGTACATATTGGTAACATATAAGTATAGTTTTGTCATTTCACTTATTTTATGCAAGTGTGATTTACCTTCCAACAGGTGTGATTCCAATTATGAAAGTGTGGTGTGATTTAAATTATGTAAGTGTGCGTAATTTCATTTATGCAAGTTTCGTGTGATTTCAATTCTACAAGAGTGATCTCCTTTATGAAAGTGTGATTTCAATCTCTTTATATTTGGTTTGATTTGGTTTGGACTAGATTAATTTATTATGTTTTGTAATTAGTTTTAACTTCACTAGATTAATCTAATATGAAATATAACCACCTAGTACATATAGTATAGGTATACCTCGTCAGTTTATGAAACCCTTGGGTTGAAAATTAAATGACAGGGATTTAACTCGCAATTAAATCACCCAACATTTTGGCATCGTTGCTAAGGAGGTATACATAGGTGTTTATTGTTAAGGTTTAGACAATTCTTTATATTTTAATTAATTTTTAAATGCATATTTGAAATCATATTAAAATCATTTTTCATATTAAATTTTTAAAAAAATCAAAAATTTGTACTAATCTGTGTGCACGACAAGAATTATTGATCGGTTGGATTAATTCATATATCCAATTACAGAGTTTGAAGAATTTCCTTCCGAAAACTCTCTCAAATTCTAGAAATAGCTGGGATTTATGCTTCTCAGGAAGAGTATATTTTAAGTACATTCATAAACATGTTTATCTCTCCACCTCCACAAGAAGATCTTCAAGTCTCTTTTGATTCATCTTGTCAGTTTTTGGAAGAGACTTAAGAATAATGCAATAATGTTGATGGGGAGAAACTACTAGAATCTAAGTAATGCATAATAAAGGAGGACATTCAAAGTGATTTATACGAAGAAAGGAATTAGGAATGTCATGGCGTTATTGAAATATGGTTCCAATCAAGGATCAAATCACCTTATTTCTTAATTTCAGTATCAAAACAATTGGTTTCTCATGCTTTGATGTGTTTTAATGCATATTTTTTAGATTTAAGCATGAATATCTTTTTACTCCTGTTACACACATAGTTACACTGGAAATATTCATACACTTGATCAATTTTTTCTACTTCCAGTATAGTAGAGTACGGTAGAATCAATGAATAAAACAAAGTTTGGTGATGTTTTTTTTTTAAGTTTTTAAGTCAGATTTCATTTTATTTATTGCTAGTGCAGTAAGAGGCACCCATCTCACTAATAATTTGTAGGAAAATTTAGAAAGAGAAGGAATATTTGAGAAGAAGGAAAATACATAAGGGTTTTGAGAGCCACAATCTGAATTTAGAGATAAAAGCCTTTCACTTTTTCATTTTAATTTCTTATTCCAAATGAATAAAGAGTTTAGATATTTCTGAGTATGTTCTCTTTCTGTGCTCATTCCAAATGAATAAAGAGTTTAGATATTTCTAATTATGTTCTCTTTCTGTGCTCTTTGCGATCTATAATATCAGAAAATAAAATTGAACTAAGTTTTAAAATTTTGCAATAAAAATTGGACAAGAAATCTAAATTCGTACTCAAAATTGTAATTACATGATTTTAAAAAGATAAAATAGAAAAAATAATGCATCCAATGGATCCAACACTATCGAAAACCCCTGTTTTGACTCTTTTTTCACCTCATTTGGCCAAAAATTGAATAAGATATCAATTTTTTAAGTTTCTACCCAATTCTGTTGTTAATAAGCCTACAATTCAACCCAAACGTGACTGGTGCACCCAAAAAATGGGAATAGCATGCAAATCTGACCTTCCTGATCAACATACAAATTAGTAGGACAGTTAAAACCGCCCCCAAATTCTCTATTCCTATGGTCATATTACACTGCATGGGACCGATGGCTAGGGTTTAGCCCCAACCCTCTCCCCCAAATGGTGTGCCGATAACCTTTAAAGAAATGTTTGGTTGTTATATTTAACAAGGAATAAGTTAAGCATATTGGTTAGAGAATTTTGTTGCAATGTATGAGGTCTCAGGTTAGATTCTCATGGAGGGCAGTTTCAGCCTTTAACAAATTTTTTCCACCACGAGGATGCCATGTGGCAATCGATGATTGGTCCACATGGCACTTCCTTGTTGGCCCACCACAAGAACCAATAAACCAATAAAAATTAACAAGTCTCAACCAATCAACT
The DNA here is from genome assembly GCA_034641835.2 of Pinus albicaulis. Taxonomy (NCBI): domain Eukaryota; kingdom Viridiplantae; phylum Streptophyta; class Pinopsida; order Pinales; family Pinaceae; genus Pinus; species Pinus albicaulis. The sequence continues at coordinate 653,941,000 of CM076571.1, forward strand.
TGTAACAAGTGTCAATCAAACATTGGCCAATTAAATACCTGTCAAATAGAGCCACTTGTCATGACCCAGTCAGCGTACGAACTGCTGACTAGGCATTCCTGCAACTCAAAAATTCTTTTTTTTAGATGTCTCCTAAAATGAACAGAATGTGATTCTTGGAGCGTCCGAAGTTTTATTTCAATGAAATGAAGTGTGTTTGATTTAGGACGACGAGATCTACGCTTTGGAGCTTGTTTCAAGCTAATACAAGAATTTTTAATTTTGAAAATTTTCTTGATCCACAAGATCATGGAAAAGGGTTGAGTGCTAGAGAAAAAGAAAAATATCACTTGTAGAATTAGAATTTCATAAGAACCACCATCCAAGTCTAATTGTAGGTTGTAAAGCGGCAAGCCAGTGCAATGATCCAAATTTTTGGTGGTTGCAGAACATACATAATTCAATAGCTTATGCAAATTTGGTTTATAATGTATTGATGAGGCATTAAGTTTGTGTAGAAAAGACCTCAAGCTCAAAATTTGTTAGAAGCAAAATGAATAAGTCACCAACAAAACAATAACAGGTGATCCATGGTACTGATCAATTAAAGGTGAATTTAATTTTTCATCCTTGAATTTGTTTTATTAGTATTATTTTTAAGTTTTTTTTGTATATACATCAAATGAAGAGGGAATAATCACCTCTCTCTTTTTATAGTATTACATTTTATTGCAAAATTTTCTAAGTTTTTGCAGGTTCCAAGACAATGAAAGAAGAGAACTATATGCACAAGTACCTTTTTAAAGACGAAGTTTCTTTTAGAAGAGCATGATCATTCAATGTAAAATTAGATCCACTACACCATTGCTACTAAACACATACCAATTTTACCATCGCTACACATTTTAAGCCTGCAGTCGATCCATAATTTTCCATCTCCCTACTGCCAAAACCTGATTTCCCTTTGCAATCTTCATACTTTCCTACCTAATTTTCACTCACCCTTAACCCAAAAATAAAGGCATTCAACTCCCTTACAAAGTTGAGTGACCCCATTTTCCCTTTCCTTTCTGTCAAAAAAAACTTGATTCAATGAAAATTTTCCATCTATAGTCCTTCAAATTATTATTTATTACTTGTGTTAGATGATGGTGGATTCATTAAGGCCTCCCTTCTAACAAGTTCTCACCCATCGACTCTGACACATCATCTAGGATAAAAAAATAGAGATATTTCAGGTACCTTGAGGCTTTCATGACATAATCACAATCTCTCTCGCCAATAAACAATGGGAATACATCAATGTCCCATGTTTGTCGGATCTTCTAGGTGACTTGACTACGACACATCTACTTGTACCTAGTAAGATGTACTTAGGCATCTTGACTGTCATTGACATAAATGGTGAGTAGTCTCGTGTTGGTTAATAGAATTCATTAGTGGCTAGTAATCCAATGATTTCTTTTCTATGTGCGACATCGACACATATATTCACATAGATAATAATTATGCCACCAAGTGGGAATAATTGAAGACTACATGATTTCAGCAGTTTGTAGCAAGACTCAATTCATAATCTAATAGCCATAGCAGTAAAGATTCCAATCTCATCCTCAATTCATACAACCAAGAGAAAGAAGAGCAAGATCATATTCATTTACTTCACATTCCATGATCCAGCAACAATAGTCGCATTCTTCTATATACATAGCTTGTCCACTTTTCATTTAAGTGAAGGTATGTAATTTTCTAATATTTAATCATGTAATTCCTTAAATGCTAAAATTGTGATTTTGGAAAATCTCGCACCACATTCATATTCCCTTTTTCATTTGCCAAAAACTAAAAACACCTTTAGTTGGTGTTGGGGTTCCCATGTTTTGGGCAGATTGGCAAGGCCAAAAGATGAAACAACATCAAAACCACTTTCAGACCTCAGGATCTATCCCTCCTGGGTCTAAAGAGGGATCTCTCTAGTTCGAGCAAAGGTTTATACCTATGAGGCTCAAATGTTATGATTTTAGGCTAGTTATAGGCACAAGGTTTGTTTCTTTGATTTTGGTTGCTGGTTATCAGGAAAGAAGGATTCAATGTGAGACCAGGATGAGCATAGAGGGATAAGGCAGAGTGAAATATTCCAGGAAGTATTCAAAACCATTGGGCAATGGAGTCAGGAAAGGATTTTCTTGCTACTCAATAGGCAGGCTTTCAATTGGGCTAGTCATCTGGAACTTAGGATCTTCAAGATGATTATGTGATAAGGAAAATAGGAGGGAGGAGATAACACAGATTTCAAAGCACAAAGTTACAGACTAACAAGTCGTACAAGGATCCTAGTGGACAGGGCTAACACTAATCCCCAGTGCTCCCAAATCTTCCAACTAAATCTATAAAAAGAAGCATCTAAGAATTGAATTCATTTAATTCATACATCATAGAGCAGGCAATAACATCCACTACACTGGTTAAACCAACTGAAAACATTCCTTAGATAATAAGTTCAGAAGAGAAACATAAATGGCAAGGAGAGCAGCAACATAGGGTACCTATCAAGGGTAAATCCTATGCCAATATTCTGATGCAAGCCAGTAGAAACAAAAGGAAATGAATGTAAACACAGAGGTAGGAAAACATCACCGCTGCTTCAGATCAGGATCCAAAGAAAAGCGCTTGTCATATTAAGTAACAATACCAATCAAGTACAAAATAACCAATAGCTGAATACTCAGTTTGAAAACATATCCTTCAACCCGTCTTACAATCTTTACACAGAGACTGTGTCTCAAAAGAAACTACTTGCAGTTCTCTGATAACTGATCAACAACCATTACAATGAGTTCTTCATGAATTTATAGCTCCAGAGGAGCAGTGGAGGTAGGTGGAGAAATAAATGCAGTATTAAACTTCTGAAAAAGAAAGAGGGCCGAAGCCCATTCTGCTATAAATCCTGTGCATTAATCTCTGGTGTTCTCTAGGCGGACGGGTGGTCTTCTTCAGGCTGTGGATTACTCTGATTTGAATCCAATGTGTTCTGGCTGCAGTGTTGTGTGGTGTTATTGGTGAATAAACAACAGATAAATAAACAACATAGAAATCTGCCATACTGATGAAGTAAATGCTCTGATAGTACTGGGGTTGTTTCAGGGTAGAAAATCTCTCCAGAACACGGCATAGATTTAATGTTGTATGGGTGCTCTATCCTTCATGGAGGAAAAAACATTCTACTACTGTCTAAACCCCTGATATGCCTTGATTTCTGTGTGTTTTACCTTTGCATAATCTATGGGGTCACTAATCCGGTACTTTTCCTCTGCGAGACTGGATCAAGACTCTAAAATATTCGATTCTATGCCTTAACTCCTCGATTTCCTTACTGATTACTCCTTGCTGCTCCCACGATTACCTCTGAATGTGAGCTTTGTGCCTTTAATGGCCCTGAAGAAGCTTGACAGAGTCTTAACCCTATCCTTTTTTTATTACAGTCATGTCGAAACACCTCTTCAGGACTTTCTTCATTAATTGGATCTGTGCACATGGCCCCTTTCTGCGTTTTCTGCCAGTGTGACAGAGATGAGGAGCTATGGCGGTTTATTGCACTTGAAACCCTGAAAAATAGAAAACTTGTTAAGAAATCCATGGACATAGGGTAATGGATGTGTCGAGATGATGAAAATGGCTGGGCAGTTGGTGACATGGTGGAGAAATACAGAAGAATAGCAGAGAATTGCTCTGGTGTAGGATGGCGGTCTGCGGAGTAAATTCGAATGGGAAAAACCTTAAAACACACGAATTTTGAACGAATATATGTAATTGAAATGGGTGAATGTACAATGGATGCACGTGGAGGTGACGTGGCGAGGCCGGGTGGCGACAGGATAGTCAACGGTGGGGAGAATAGATCTAGGTCGTCAAATTTTGAAGGAGATCGATGGTGGGAACACGTCGGACGGTGGGCCTAGGGAAATTTGGCTTGGATTAAATCGTGGGAATCTCAGAGGAGAGACAGCCATTGGATGGGCGCTGACAGATCTGACGAATATTATGTATATCACTCGGCGACTTGAGTCGAAAATTAATGTGCGATGGAGGGCGGTTTCAAGGCCGTACATGGGGACACATGACAGAAGGTGTATGGAATCGCTGGGTCATCGGGGAAAACTGCCCATCGCACAAAGGCGGTGCGATAGAAATCGCCAGGTTTTGACATAGTGCGCTGCGGGGACCACAGGGGCTGGTGTATTCCGGACCGTCAATCTGGCGGGAAATGAATGGTTAAGATGTGGTGATCGACGATGCATGGGTTTAATGGTGGTTGTTGTGGGGGCGGAGATCACTGTCCCTCCTGTTTGAATCAACGGCTAGGAATATCCCCGATATGCGTTGGAGATTAGCGCCTTCTTATGCTGGCAGGTGGTTCTAGTGCTGGATCACGTGGAAGAAGAGGTACAGGGGCTAGGCGAGGAAGGGGCTGGGCTTGTTATAATGTAAACAGTGGGTTCTGGGCCCATTTTTAATGTATTTTGAGGGTAGGAAAAGGCAACGATAGAATGGAAAAGGGTTTATCAAACTAAACCAAGGGTGTATGCATGGTTTGAGAGGGGCATGGGAATGATTTAGGAGGTTTAGTGGGGGAATTTGGCGGTAGGAAAAGGGAACTTTGACAAAGGACAAAAGGGATGAAGTGGAGGTTTCTGTAGGGGCGCAAGGGGCAGAAATAGGCCTTTTGAGATGGGAATCAGTAGAGGAAATTTGTATAAGGTAAAGCATGGAGAGACTTCAAGGATGATGAGCTTTTGGGAAAATTCATTCTTTGAAGGCTCCAAAACAAACTAGCCCCCTGCTTGCTTGTCAAGAATTTCATAGGGGGCTAACAGTTGGGGGGAAGGGATATTCATATTTCATGCCAAGTTTCACATTTCATTTCATCCTAACCAACATATTTTCCCAATCAACTATTATTTCATTTTGATTATAAAAGATTGTGTTTTGAAATGATCAATTGATTAGCATATTAAATGGCAAACAATCACTATGGGACTTTAAAAAAAAAAGGAATTCTCAATGTTTTCAAGTATTTTGATGCAACAAAAAAATAACAAAAGTATTGTTACACAAGAACTAATACTCATATAATTTTGGTTTTCACACAAGAACCAATCATAAAAAATATATATTGCAATCAAATGTATTTCAAAGTACACTTTGCAAAAAGAATAAAATTGTCAAATGATATGATTATGCAAATTTAAAAGAGAAATAATACAAATCCAAAGTTCATATAGAAGAAAAACATTTCAAGAATATCTACTTATGATTAAGGGAATTAATGCAATATTTGCATGAGGACATGCAATATATTCACTTGGGGGATATGTTGGGCCTCCAAAATGTCATCCACTTTCACCTTCATTTCCATCATTTTAACCTCATTTTGTAACTTTGTAGCCCCATAACCTTACATTAAGTAACCCTTTTCATTATTATATGGGTTTAACATTAATATTTTCCAAGTCATTAATTTTAATATTTTAAGTGAATTTGTGATTAAATATTAGGAAATTTACATGTTTTCATATATATACCTAAAAAATTTATGAGTTTTGTGATATTGCAGGCCTACTTGGAGATTCTATAAGGGTCCTATTTGGCTAGCCAACCACAAATTCAAATTTCAAATTCCAACTCATAAATATTTGTGGAATATTTCTAGAGTATGTGGATCATTAACTATGCACATTCAAAGGAGAAGAATCATGGATAAGAAAATTTTGAGAGGATATGTATCTTACATTTTTAGATGATTGGTTGTAACCAAAAGAGATAAATGTGGATTTAGGAGAGAATTGAAGAATTTTATTTATTGAATAGTTATCCTAAATTTTTGTATAAATAGGAGTGCACCCTTTACACAATTGGTTGTGTAGTCAGTTGTCAATCGTTAGATGCAAATTAGAGGTTAGAGGTAGCTAGTGGCTAGTTGATAGTTGGGGGTTCCAAGTTCTAGATGTAATTTGTAAAGTTAGTATGGAGAATTCTTGTAATATATTGTAAATTCATATTTATGAAATACATACTACTATTTTTATCTCCAAGATGTGATAGTTGTTTAGTGTGCTTTCTAAGGAATACATGGCCCCCATCAACCATATTTTTCACATCTTTGCACATATTGGTAACATAGTATAGTACTTTTATTTAATTTATTTTATGAAAGTGTGCCTTTTCGTTTCAGTAAGTGTGATTTACTTTCCAACGGGTGTGATTCTAGTTATGCAAGTCTAATTGAAACTGAATGGAAGCATTAGCAGCAACAACAAAAGGAAATTGAAAAATGCACCAATATGTTGGTAAATCACTTCAAGAGTAGGGTCTTTGTGGGACAATAGTACCTAATAATTTCCATTGATTTCCATCAGCATGCTATGACCGATATGATGGATTTGAGGTAGGGATATGCCTTGGTTTTTTCATCTTTCGATGCAAGGAATCCTTTTCCAGGGATGGAATACTCGGGATGGGGGTTCCAGCAAAACTTGGAAGGTGTGTGATTGAACGGAAGGGGATGACCGGATTTTATAACTGTGTAGTAGAGAAGGGAAGGTCGGATATGGATTTGTTTTGCTCATTAGAATTTCCATATGGAATGAAGTGCACATTGGGAGTGTTCTCTGGAACAATGAGCGGGTAACTATTCATTGAGGATACAGTGGTGCAGGATTGTAGCGATGGACATTGGAAGCAGAATTTCACTTTGATAGGGTATTTTGGACTTCTGGGGAAGGAGGTGAATCTTGGTAATAATTTTGAGGGTGGAGGTGTGAGCCTCTGGAGTCCCTTGCTATTGATATGAGCATTGTATCCTTTTATTTTATGGTTGAGAAAATGTGCATGTGTTTATATGTGTATATTGTTGTAAACATTGTACCCAGGTTTATTTATAAAGCTCCCTAGACAGTATGGTTGTATATACGGTTTTTATTGTAAATATCAGAAAGAGCTATGCTATAAAGCTCCAATAAATGATATGTTTGTCATGTATTCAGTAGTAGTCATTGTAAACCTACAACGAGCTATGTTATAAAGCACCATATGATGTATGTTTTGTTTTTAGCAGCTTGTTGGTATTTTGGTGTCATTGAACAATGAGGACGGTGTTCCCCCAAGGGGGAGGGTTTTGTAACAACCGTGGCTAAAAATCCATGTAAAAATATATAAGACCACGGTGATGGGACACTTATTCCAAGCTGAATGTTGGGAAAAACATCCTAGTGCGTGTTCATTTCGATTAATATGGATAAGGAAATTGGCAAAGGCAATGGTTAAGGCAATAAAGAGGAAAAAAATATTTTTGGCACATTTATTTATGAAAATAATGGAAAATAGGAGAAAAGGAAGGTGAAAGGTCATAGATTGCATGTGAGGAGGAAAATTAAGAAAAATAATGGAAAATGAAGAAAATTGAGGCCTCATTAATAAAAAGGCTTTTGAGGATCAGTTAGTAAGATTTTGCTCAAGATTTTGTTCAGTGCAATTTTGGAAATCTCATTATTCTCTCTCTCTCTCTCTCATACTCTTGGATACTTAGATTTTTCTTGGAGCACTCTTGGAGAGTGTGGATACTTGCTGATTTGGAGTAAGAAGGAAAAGGAAGATGAGGAAACTACAAGAAGAAATCGAGATCAACATCTACAATGAATTTTGATTGTAGGCACCGAGTTGCATGTATGTTTTCCTCACTATATTTGGCATGCATGGTGTATGCATGTGGATTTTCCTAGCCTTTCCATTTCCTGGATAGCCATAGTGTTGTGGGTTCATTTCCATTGATTTTTTTCTCGATGATTCTCGTGATTCCATTAGTTTTTTTTTGAGTTATTAGTTCCTGGAAGCCTTGGATGGAAAAATGGTCTAGAAGCCCAATGAACAACTGTGGGTTGAGTGAATAGTCATGTAATCCTTAGTTACACAAACTCTCTGGCTATGTGGGTTGAGTTACTAGTCCTAGAAGACCTGGTTGGACAAACATCCTGGAATCCCTGTAAAATTTTTAGTTGAGTTAATAGTCCTGGAAGCCCTGGTTGGAACAAACACTCTGGAGCCCTAGAACAGATTGGATAGAGACCAATCGATGATGGCTATGATGTCTAACCGTGAGGTGGAATCACTAGTTAAGGGTTGAGTTGGTTTAGCCTATGGAAGCCCTGGATTGGTTTTGATTGATTTGTTTGATGAGATCCCACATTATTGCTTGGAATATGGCACAGGAGTGATTGGCTCAAGTGATATTTGGCTTAGCCAATCTATGTGATGAGAACCATCATTAGGTACATTTCAAGTGGTTAATTTTTACCTTTTAGCCTAATTAATCCCTCTTTCTCACATTTAATTTCATTATTTTCATATGTTTCTTAGTGAAGATGGTGTATTAATGGTTTTCATACTTCAAAGCCTAATGTGGTTCAAATGAAGGAAAATCAGGAGAATATGCCATTTTTTAGGAAGATTTCACAGTCAGGGCTTAGAGTAGACAACAAGGAGTGATTGTAGGAGGGTTAAATACCTCCTTAACTCCTAAAGCAAACCAATATCTCCTCGATATTCTCCTCCAACAACTCGAAATCAGAGACAGCCAATCAAGTGGAAGGTCAAGGGAGCCAAGCTCCACTTCTCTCGAGTCACAAGGGGACAAATACTTACTTTTTAAGGAGATGTTGGTAGCTACCCTTAGGATAAATAGGATAGAGAAAGAGATCAAAAGGATTTTATTTTTTTGATGTAGCTAGAGAGCTCTTAGCTCTTGTATTAGACATTTCTGACTTTCATATGTTATGTACAAGGCTGGTTATGAAATAAAATTACCATTTGGTTTCTTCTCCATTGAGTTAATTTCAGGGAGTTGAGCTTGTGGGTTAGGGCCCAATCCATTTGCCTCAGTCTCTCTTATGTACTTTTGTGTTGTTTCATGTTGTAGTAGTTAATCTATTTCCCTTTCATGTTTATTAGCTTATAAAATCTCAAAACTGTGTGCTAAATCCTCCCTCTCTCACCTCTTCCATTAGATCTTGAGGAGGGAAGACCTTCACCACAGACCAAAATTTATTTTAGTTTATGATTCGCTGTAAAATTTAGATTTCTTTGATTATCATGGACATGTTATGGATGCAAAGGTATATTTCTATTTCAAATGCATAGGTAGGTTTATTTAAATTAAATCCATTTTTCCACCATTGTTATGATAGATTTTTCAATGATGAATGCATGAACAAGTAGTTTTATTGCAAGTTTGAATAGAGAAATAAAGTAGGACTTACCTAACAGCATTAGCTTCAGTCTCCACCCTTCATCAACCAGCTTCCATCCAAGTGGCATTCAACCCTGTTTTTTGAAATCTCCATCACAACTCCAAGATCCACCTTGGAGGTGAAAGAAAGGATTTGTGGAGAGTTCTAAGCTTTACCAAGGAGTTGAATACCCTTATTCAACCTAGATACACCCTCATTCCACCTCTCCTAACCCTTGCCTCCCCATTTCTGGCCTCAAATGACCCTCAACATGTTTCTTGTAGAATTTCAGGACATCTTGTAGAAGCGCCAACCACTCACTACTTCAGCGCAAAATCAATACTTCACCTCATCTAGGCCTAGCCCAACATCCAGCACATCTTCAGCTCTAAAACTTTGAATCAGGGACCCTCTTAGGTCACCTCAGTGCCTCCTTTTTTTGATGGAAAACAAAGTCATTTAAAAGTGTGATTAGCTCATGGATAGATTCATTATTAAGCACAATATTTAAGCATAAGATAAATATAACTCAATTAGTAATTTGGTTTAGCATGTGTGCCTAGATTATTTTCCCTTTCTGCAAGTTCAATTCAATAATATAAACTATGAATGCCACTTAGTTTCATTTCCTTTCTTGCATTAGCTTAAGTTTGAATTTTTCTTTCTTACAGATAGCTAGATGAATCATTATGATCTAGAATAGTTTCATTCCCTCTTGATAGAGTAATGGACATGATTTATTTCCAGTCATAGATTTCATTTAGAGGTGTGACAAACTTCATTTCCTAGAAGTAAACCTAGCAATAACACCTCATTTTAGCACTGATAAGAGGATGGCATGAGTAGAACTCATATGTTGTGCATATATCACTTTCACCTCCAAGTTTGTACAAACCTTGGGTTGATAAAGTAAAATTGAGTAGCCTCTCGGAGTTGCAGCACACTTGGTGCAATAGCAGGGCTCACCACTTTTTGGCATCTTTTTCGGGGAGGTGTCTAAGTAACTGTTTTGATTATTCTTTAGCATTATTTTCTGCTTTTTTTTTACATTCAATTCCAGAATATTGAAAAATACAAAAATAGTTTGACTTTCATGCCTCGTAGGAGTAGGGATAGCCAGGAAAAATTCTTACTAAAAACCCCACATCCCCACACAGTCACACTTCACTCTTATTTAGTGAATATGAGGTTGAACACACCATAGGTGAACCACTTGAAAACTTCGAAGAACCTATTGGAGAAGAAGCAGAACTTGCTTCACTTGAGGAGCCTGCTTCACCAATTCCAGTCATGGCTGAATCTAGGACCCACAAAGTCTTTCCCATTAGAGAAATAGATGGAGAAACTAGAATGAAGAACATCAGTGTCTCAACACTTCCACATTTCCATGGCCTTACTTATGAGAATCTTGACACCTTCATGTTTGATTTTTTCATTGTCTTCACATCCTATGACTATGCCTCAGATGACTAGAATCTAAAACTATTCCCATCCACCCTCAAGGATGCAGCCTTGCATTGGTTCATGGGTTTGCTTGGGAACATCATCACTAAATGGGCACAGATGCAAGATTCCTTCAACAAAAAATATAGAGACTACTGTAGATCCAAAGAAACCAAAGAGGAAATATTTAGGATGACTTTGGGACCCGATGAATCCCTGGAAGATTATGAAGAAAGATTCCAGTTGAAATATAAAAGAGTTAATTGCACCCTTGATCCCGTATCACTCAAACTGGTACTTCTCTGAGGGATCAAGGAAGAGGTGATAGAAAGCCTTAGTATGTTTTCTAGAGGATACATCTACCAAATTCCTTATGAGGACATCAAAACTGTTTTAGAAATCACTCTAGGGCAACTAGGAAGAAATGTAGAGCCAACCAAAGCATGACCACAACCCCTTCCTCTTCCACCTCCATCAAGCATGAGATTGGGAATATGTTGGAGGACTTCAAAAGTGAGATGTTTCACACCATTTATTTTCAAATGGACACAATGCAAATCAAGAGGAAGCAGAGAGAACCTTGGCTATATTATGCCCTGAAGGTACTAGAAAACACCCTCGAAATGAATGTCCACTAAATTTCATAGAGTTTTGCTTAGTATTTGAAGAGAACAATGCCACAAATAACTGTCCCTCCTTACCTGGGCTCAAAGCTATATATCAAGGTGGGGAAGGAAGACTAGAGAAACTTTGTTTCATAAATCAAAGGAGGCCTCAAGGGCCTTGATAATATTATCAGAGCATGCTAGATGCACCTTACTCCTACTATCATACAAAATAGAATACACCTATGTAGTCTTGTTATGCATCCAATCCTCCATCATGGCCTACACCTCCTACTTGGACTTACACCCCTCCATATCACCCCCAACCTGTGAACCACCCATTCAAGCCGTATGCTCCTCAACCACCTTAGCGGAGCAACCCATCACAAGGGCGGAGGCCCCAACACAACCAACCACCCACTTTACTGCCTCCACCCCAACCTCAAGCTTAGCTCACCCACTATGCTCCACCTAGGTTGCTTAGATGCTTTCCCAACCCAATATGAACCTGAACAACAAGCAAGAACAACTATTTTATAGTGGGGAAACATCCTATCTAGCTTATGTTGTGGAGATACATGAGATCAACCTTAGACCTAGAAGAGTAATCCCATAAAATCATCCTCCATCTCCACCTGCAGAGGTTGAGGAGGAAAAGAAAGAGAGAAATACTCAGACCAATCAACCTTCTTTTCTTGAGCGCCTTATCTAGTTGGATCGTACAAGTCCAAGTACAAGTGGCCTAAGTACAAAGGCTCAAAAATAAAGTGTTAGAAATGTGAAAAAATCAATGTCAAGTTGAAGACCTCGTCTTTCTGATTCCAACGGTGCAGACGTCACTCAATTCCAAGACTATGTGGAGTAGTTAGGACCAGTCAAAGGTTAAGGGTTGACTTGGTTATGTGGCATCTCAAGGAGGCGAAAAATTTGCAGAAACCTGGCCACGATATTTCGGCCAAATTTGGCTGGATTCTAGGAGAAATTGTGGGACAGTTAAATTGACTCCTTCGGTCAATTTCCAAAATTTTCAAAAAGATCAGTTTGTTTTAAATCAAATAAAAAAATATTAAAAAAGGGGCAGGGTGGGCCATGGCCCCTGCCCTACCCAAACGGTCACAAAAAAATTTAGTTAAATAAGAGGGGTCAGCGGCCATGACCTCGTCGCCCCCACATTCCATGGAAACCGGATATAAAATATGGGTGGGGCCAACGGTCGTGACCCCATAGCCCCAACCCACCACCATAGATAGCATATGGTGTCGACGAAGATATGGGGCGGGTTGCCCAATGCGTGCCCGACCCCCCAACATACCCACTTGGTACTAAAATTAATGCTGCAAGGTTTTAAAAAAATATCCATGGTTAATTCAGAAATTGGTGTCTTACTTATTATGGAGGGGGTGGGGTTTGACCACCCGACCCCCTCCCCCAAATTCAGGATCTCAACCAACTCAGCCAGCGGAATCCTTGGGGATTCCGCACGTTTTTTATGAATTAAACCATTCATTTCAAGAGTGTTCCCAAGTAGGCTAGGAGAGGCATAGATTATGAGACAGAGTGGAACCATGAGTGCTTTGCAAGAGGGGGGTGGAACCATGAACTGAGCCATTTCCAGAGGGGCCATATTTTCACTTTGTCAGAATCGGGAAAATTTTATATGGATTTAGCACCTCATGGTGCCACGAATCCAACGGTGTTTTCCATTTATTCATCAGAGATCTCCAATTTTTGGGCACTTTCAGCTATGAAGGTATAAGTGTGTAATTTTGCATTTAATGCTTGTACTTTCATTTTTATTTCCACTTAATGAAAGAGGGCCTCCCCACTGATTGAGCAGGGCCCAGGGATGTAGTACCTCCTAGACGAATTCCAATATCAATTTCATGTCTTCTTGCATGATTTTATGTGATTATCTCTTCTTATGTTTATGCCTTTAGAGTTTCATGGTTAAGATGCAATTTTACATGTTAATTGTTTAATACATCTCGAAGAAAATATATTTGATCAAGTGGTATCAGAGCGGGTCTTTGTAGATGTGAATTTATTTTTGTATGTTAACTATAAACACGCTATGAAGATGCGAAGGGGCACAAAATCATTTTGATCCCGAAGCAAGACGTGCACATCGAAGAAGAAACATGGATGATGATGTTCAAAATGAGGAGGAGCTAAACTTCCGCAAGACCTTCTACACCATGGCAGATCGAGTCGAGAAGTTGTTCTCTAGACTTGAGAAAGTAGATAAAGAAGGGGAGAATGCTTCATAAGGACAAGGTTCAGGGCATGGAGATAATGGAGGAGATCCACCTCTTTCTCCTCCCATGAGTGAAATTTCTTCCTCCTTTTCTAACCATCATCATAGGAATTCAGGAAATGCATCTAATAAACCTTTTTTTAAATTAGATGTCAAATTTGATCTTCCCATGTAGAATCGTGAAAGTAACATAAAAAAGCTTAACAAATGTGTTATCACTTTTTAATTTCGAGGTTGGAGACTGAATCCCAAAGGCAACATCAAAACTTCTACGAGCTTAGGATATAGTCCTCCTAGACCCAGAGAGGTATCTCTCTATTAAATATAGCTTTGTTTATAGGGGAATTTTAGGCTATCTATTAGTGCAAAGGGGTTTGTTTGAGAATTTGTGGTTGAGACAATAAAATAGGGCCATTGGGCGATGGATTCAAATATGTGTAAACAAATTCAAATGGATAAATAATCGAAATCATGTGAGACCAGGCAAGCTAGCCATGTCAATGGATCTCTATAGCTTGTGAAATGGAAAGGAGGAAAGATTAAGGTTCAATGTGAAGGAAGAGAAAAAATTCTCTAAATTTTTCATTCAAATCTCAGAAGAAAACATAAATTACTATTTCAAGAGTCAGCAGGGTGCCCGATGGAAAATCCTACACAAAAAATTCTTATCAACAGTAAAGAAAGAAAATAATATGTGAAACAATAGAATAACAAATTACATGGAGAAAACACTTCACCACAGGTCATAATATAAGAATATAGAAACAAATGTGTCCCTTCATTAATCAAAAAGAGTGTTTACAACCAGATGAGCCTTTATACTGGTCTTTCCCTTTCGGGGCATCCCTCATACAACTAATGCATGTAGTATTTAAATAAAACTCAAGTCGGTTACTCTATCTACTACAGTGATTTTCATTAATTACATTCAAGATAAACTTTAACAAGTGGAACCGTGCAAACGGTGAGAAGATAAATTAGGCAAAAACAGTGGCTACGGTAGCTCGATATTGATTTCATAGAAGTTAGAAACTGGCTAGTGTGATGACGAAGAGGCAGCATTAAGACCATACTGACATCTGGCTCTGCTTCGACTAAAACAGTTGCTTGAGGATCGACCTGATCTGATTGCTGTGATGATCGCTTCACTATGCCTTGCGAATCTACTCCTTTAACCCGACTCTGCCTATTCTACTCATTTCGGGCCCCTTACTCGAGCTTTTCCACTCGAGTTTGATTTCCTTCACAAAACAGCGTAAAAAACTAATGCACCAGACATGAAATATTTAGGCTTTTTATTTGAACTGCATCGCATCCACGTCAACCTCGCACTTCGTACTTCGTTGTTTTTAACCTCTCTTTTAGCGCTTATTCTCCTGATCTTGCGAGGTGCGATATGCGATTGGGTCCCACCATTTCGCAAATCGCAGGAGTTGAGTTCACTGCACATCGCAAATCTCAAGGTTTATTGCACATCGCACATCTTAAGGTTTATCGCAAATATTAAAAAATAACGATAACAATGAGCCTCGATTATGTGCGATATGCGATCACATCGCATCGAAACTCCATTTATTTATCGCATCGCCACTTAAACCAATTGACCTGCAATGTATTAACATGTAAATATAAAAAGCGCCGATTATGATGTGCGATGGGTGGTCATGGCGGGAAGGGTCCCACTATATCGCATCGGCTGAGTTATAAAGTGGAAAATGGAATGTGGTTACGATTTTTGCAAAGGGTCGACGCAAAAATGCAAGGAAGGTGTGAGGTAAGGCTTATGCGGCCTATGCCATATATATATATATATATATATATATATATTTATATATCAAGCGGCCCGAAGTGTGGGATAGAGCTGCAAATGAGGAAATATATGGTCATTTTAAATAGGAAATATTATATGGCTATTGGTGGGTGTGCATAACTACTTTTCTTTAACTATAAAAATTGAATTTTAATAGTTAAAAAGGGTTTTGAAAAAAATTAAGTGTTGGACTTTAGAGTTCGGAAAAATGAAAGGAAAAAGAGGGCAAATGAAATGAAATGAGGGCATAAATGAATTTTTCTCACCATTACACCTTATCAGCAACACTTTCCTCTTTTAACTGAACTAAAAAGGTGGATTGTTTCCTTTGAGGCTCTTGACAGTTAGGGTTTCCCTTCCTTCTTTCTGGGAATAAATGACAGCCATGGAATTATTTTCAATATGAAATATCTGAGAAAAAATCAGTCACCTTGTGATACTGTGAATTACAGGAGTCTAAAAAACTGGATTAGGCAGATTGAATTCTACTACAAGATTTAGCAGAACAAGGAGGACGAGGTAAAGATCTAGTGTTCCTCTCTTCAGTTGAACGTCACCGCTCTTGTCTGGTGGGAGAGAAAATTTCAAGGCAGCCAAAATGTGGGTAACCTTCTCTCCTCATGGTCAAATTTTGTTTCTGCATTGAGAAGCCAATTTTACCCTTTGGGTTATAAGAAAAAAACATCAATGGAACGTCAACACATAAGGAAAAGTAGAGGTAAAAATGTACAAGACTTCACTAAAGAATTTAGAAAAAAAAGCATTGAATTTGGGAATTCCATTCGATTCACCAAATATTGTAACCAAGTATATAGGTTCTCTGCATAATTACATAAGACATCCATTATTGTTGTTTGAGCCTCCTACCATCGATGAGGCCAGTGTGAAGGCCATGCCCATAGAAAGCAGGGGAACACATGAACAAAGTGACCACCCAAGAAGGACTACATAAACCAAAAGAAGGGGAGCAAAACCCTCTTACACACATTGTGAGAATGAGGGACATGATGAAGAAAATTCATGGAAGTTGCATCGTGAGTTGAGACTTGAGAGGAATTACAAAAATGGGAAGCATAAGACTACCACCACTGTACAATAAATCCAATATTTTGAATTAGAGAAATATTAGAAGGTCACAACTACAGAATTTGCATGAGGCAGACCAATTGACCTGGAGTCTGATTCCGCCGATGAAATGAAGCTTGCAGCCTTTGGATCACAATAGAAGGACCCATAGATTTTGGTTCTGATTCGGGTGATGAAACAAAAATTTCAATAGATCTTGTACCAAAGCTAAAAATAACACTTACTGTGGCAGAGTTCCAAGAAGTTAAAGAGATTAACTAAAGAATCCAAGCATAAAATAATGAGCTAAGAAGGTTCCTAAAAGAAGAAAAGGAAGAAAAAAAAGGTTACTACGCCAATTTCAAGCTAAGATGAGGCCTTGGAAAAGTTGTGATGTAACCAACCCGAGGTAAAAAACAACCCTTCAATTTCATGTACATTTCATGATGATGAATTCGCTACTTTTGAAAAAAATACTACATGGATCAGATCCAAACTATTGAAGGAGATGGGGTATCAAGGAAAAGGCCTCAGAATCAATGGCCAAGGCATCATAAACCCCATCGAAGTCGAGGAATTGTTGTGCCATATAGGACTCAGATAAACCAGGAAGGAAGTCGAAGAAAGATCAGACACAACTAGCGACCAGCCAACAACAGATGATGAAATCGCTCCCTCGCATTCCAACGATAGTGAGGGTTCCATGAAAACTTATTGAAGGAACCCCAGGGAAAAGCGATCCAAGGAAATCTAGAAAGTTTGGAGGAAAAATAATCATTGTAATCACTGCAACGAAGTAGGACACCAACAAGCCATGTGTGCAGCGATCCATGCCTTGGAAGCATCGATAGAGGATATGAAATGTCAACATGTTTAACAAATGAATCCACCACATTCATGGTGGTCTGCATTCTTAAGCTGGTTTTTTTATAGGTAGTAGCTTGTTATGGCCAAAATTGAAATTCATACATTGCAAGTAAATGTAAACATGATGGTGTGTTTCCCATCACTTTTAAATGCAACAATGATATTTTGGCCTTCCCTTATGATTATTTGAGGTATTAATCACTTTTATGTAATCCTTGGCCAATGAGTGTGTGCTATAAACTCTTGGCAAGAAGTGGTTGTTGAGTCTGATTGCAAATGATGTACCAATTTTGCATGCAAGAGATTGAAAGTGTGGTTTTTGGTGTGTTAATTCTTTTGGGGTCCAAAATATCTTCAGTAGGGAGGAATGAACCAAGTGGATCGTACAGGTCCAAGTAAAAGTGGCTTAAGTACAAAGGCTCAAAAATCAAAGTGTCAGAAATGTGGAAAACTCAGTGTCAAGTTGAAGATATCATCTTTCTGATTCCAACAATGTAGATGACACTCAATTCCGAGCTCGTATGGAGGAGTTAGGAGCAGTCAAAATTTGAGGGTTGACTTGATTATGTGGTAGCTTAAGGAGGCGAAAAATTTGCAGAAACTCGACCACTGGATTCTGGCCAACTTCGACCAGATTTCAGGTGGAATTGTGGGATGGCTAAATTGACTCCTTCAGTCAATTTCTGGAATTTTCAAAAAGATCAGTTTGTTTTAAATCAAACAAAAAAATATTAAAAAAAGGGGTAGGGTGGGCCATGACCCCCACCCTACCCAAATGGTCACAAAAAAATTAATTAAATAAGGGGGGTTAGCGGCCATGACCCTGCCACCCCTACATTCCATGGAAACTGCATATTAAATACGTATGGGGACAGTGGTCGTGACCTCACGACTCCAACCCACCACCATAGATAACATATGGTGTAGGCGGAGATATGGGGTGAGCCACCCAATGCAGGCCTAAACCCCCAACATACCGACTTGGTACTAAAATTAATGCTGTGGGGTTATAAAAAAAGTGCCACGGTTAATTCACAAATTGGTATCCGAATTATTACGGAGGGGGTGGGGTTTCACCACCTGAACCCCTCCTCCACATTCATGATCTCAACCAACTCAGCCAGCAGACTCCTTGGGGAGTTCGCCCGATTTTTATTATTTAAACCATTCATTTTAGAAGTGCACCCAGGCAAGCCAGGAGCGGCATGGAGTATGAGACAGAGTGGAACCATGAGTGATTTGCAGGAGGGGGGCAAAACTATGAACTAATCCATTTCTAGCGGGGCCATATTTTCACTTTGTCAGAATTAGGAAAATTTTATATGAATTCTGCACCTCTCGGTGCCACGAATCCAACAGTGTTGTCCATTTATTCATCAGAGGTCTCCAATTTTATGGCACTTGCAGCTATGGAGGTATAAGTGTGTAATTTTCCATTTAATGCTTGTACTTTCATTTTTATTTGCCACATAATGAAAGAGGGCCTCCCTGTAATATTCCTAAATGGGAAAAGTAGGAATAGAGTGCAAAATGTTGGAACAATAATGCAAAAGGCCAATATGGAGACCTTTCATATGTTATAATAGCAACAAAATATACATGAATAATGGCCCATAAGATACACAACAAGAATGAACAAGCCTCCAATGAACAAAATCCGTCAAAAGAGGTGCTGCTACTATATATAAAGAGCTTGAAGTCTATTACATCATTGTATTAAAATATCTGCTACAGAAAATGATTATACATCAGATCTAGGGTTGACATGTGAATCAAAAGATAGATCCAATACATATCTGAGCACTATACAACCTCCTTTAAAGAACCACCTAAGGATTTTCAGCGAAACACCATATACAAGATGGGGATCTAGGCCCTAAGGCTGAATATCCACTGCAAAATACATATCCAGAAAGTGTGGCTGATCTAATATGATCAATATAATAGCCTCCTCCAATAGATCCTCTAAATTAAAGGCAGCCCCCTTTCAATAGAAAACCAACTCTCCAAATGGTGTTTCAATCCACCCTGCAACTTCTCCTACAGAAACAATGCAGAACTGGAAGTAAACTGCGCTGTAGGGCTGAATGAAAGGTTGGCATGATGCCAAGATCTGAAAATATGCTCAAGGGCCTTCCTTACTATCCTCCCAATGGAAAGTAAGCCTCCTCCACTGAAAATGAGCAATGAAATGACCCAGATCTAGTCTCCACTTGCTGCAACCTGCAAAACAACCAAACCCTCAATAGGATCTGCGCTGTAAATGAAATATGAAGCTTGTCCTTAAGCCTGATAGTGGAAAATGTAGTACAAGAATCCTCCAAGAGATTCTCAATGGAAGAGGTGGTATTCTCGATGAGGAACACCCTGTGTTAAACAACACTCTATCGCAACTAAACAACAAGAGAAAGATATATGTCTAAACAGACCATATATTCAGAAATATCAACATACATTCATGATGAAAAATGGCTACCATCCTCTTCCTTAAATAAGATATGAGCTTGAAAACCCTAACCCCATCCAATAATAGCACTATAGCATCTCCATCTAAAACTATGTTGTCTTTCATTGATGACAACTCCTCCATGACTACGCTGTTGATTTGGTCAAAGTTGACCCAGTCAAGGTGTTCCAACCCATTTTCACACCAAAGGGTGCTTAATTAAGCTTCCAAGATCTATCTCTTTCATATTGGAATTGATTTATTCATTATTAAGGAGAATTTTGGACCTCCATTGTCCTCTTATTCATAAAACAAATCAGCAAAACAAAATTTAATATTCCAATTAGCTCATGGTTAATTGGGAATATTATAGTCCTCCCTTCCCAAATGTTGCTTGTCCTGAAGAAACTGACAAGGTGAGTGCTACAAACCTCCATAATTGGTGACACCAACATGTGATAAGCTTCCCTCATATGCTAAGTGCTCACCAATCCATCCCTCCATGAATTTATCCTCCAAAGTTCTCATGAGATGCAAATAATCCATTCCACAAGGGGAAAATAGTTCAAATGAAACAAATATGATTTGCCCCATGTTATCCATGAAACATGTAGCATAATGAACATGGAGAATCTCTCTCCCATAGGGCACATACATTCCTCTGATTGTCCCTCCAAACATTCCCATAAAAAGTATAAGAACATCATCAATGTATGGGATCAAAACTAAGTACATGCAAACAAAAATTTGTACAAATGGAGGTGGGTCATAGTCCCACATGTGGAACTAGCGTAGTAAATCTCCTGATTGCATCAGATAATGATATGGTAAGTGGTTTCCCCACCACTTACTTGCTGCCCAAGTCATCTCACCATGGCCGAAAGTGTGATATATGTTTGGTGCTTTTGGAATGCACCCACAATGATACAAAATCTCCCTTTGTCCTCCAAGGGAATGGCCATGTTTAGAAATTTTATGACCCAAAGCTAGCCATGATTTTTATATGGAATAATTCTCCTTATTGGAGCTATGGCCTAAAAATACATGGTAAAAGAATGCAAATTATCATCAAAAGTAACATTAGGTACATAAGCATGGTCTTTACCGAAATTTATCCTCATACAAATGGAGTTGTGCATAGATATATATCCTCTCATTCCAAAAGAGGAAAGAGGTGGTTGAAATAACTCTTTCATTGAGTCATATATATCTTCCAACTCCACCTGGTTCATGCATCTTTGAAAATTCTGATATAGTTCCTCTTCAAAGCCCTTCCAAGTGTAGCTCTCCATGATAGTGTTGTAGGACCTCATGGAATAAGTATGGCTAAAAAAGAACTCTTCATAAGCCCTTTATAGCAACTTCTCCTTGAGCTTGGAGGCTCTAGATAAGAAGATACTACCATGATAATAGATAAATTATTCTTGTACTGAATATCCCTCTTCATGTAGTTGGCCATCAAGTATCATGCATGTGAAAAGCTCCTTGGAATAATCCACCAACAGTTGGGGTTTCCAATATGGATCAATCTCCCATAGTGACAGCGTTTATGATGTATCAAAAGGAACATCTGTCATATGAATGCTCTTATCCTTGACATCTTCCATGCCAAAGGTATATGTTGGAAGGTTGCTATCCCCTCCTTGCAGCTCTCCTTGCATATGCACATGCTCAAGTAAAGATTTAAGCTTTTGGAGGTTAGTCTCCCATGGGAAGCTATCATCCATCCAAAACTTCCTTCGTTTAACCAAAGCATGCATGTGTGGCCACCATATTCTACCATGTATGGAAGATTTCTCCTCAAATGAGAATATATTCCGAGTCTCCATAGCCAAGGAATGGTCTTCTTTCCCCATGATGGTGTCATCCTCCAATCCTACAACATTTCCTCTCAGCGCAGTATGAGATGAGAGAGTGGGTAATGGTGAGAGTGGAAGAATGTCTCCCTCCTCCTTTAGTTACCCAAGACTCTCAGTGATGTATCTTGGTCTTCTAATGCTCTCATTCCTCCTATATATATGAATGGAGCATCAAGATGTGATACATCTCTCACCAAATCTGGATCAGGTGGTCTCCTCAGTGGTTTACCACAAGGTAGTGATGTCTCATGGACCATTCTCATGTGCATAATATATGGGATCATCATGCCCCTGCTTCCACTGTGCAAATTCAAATATGTTCCTTGTGTGGAAGTGTTATGATAGTTGGGTACCACTCTTAATGATGCAAGAGTTCCTCTAATTGGAGAAATTTCTCCATCCTCACCTCCAGGTAGTGGTGGATCATCTCCTGCAATCCCAGCATTGTGACCCCTTCCTTGTTCATCATCTTCTTCCTCCTCATCATCTGAGAAGACCTCTAAGTTGTGTACCTTTCCTGCTGCACACCTATGTCTGGGTGCCCAAGATTCTTGGCATGTGAATCAAAGCTTCTTCCTCCTCAAATATCTTCGGACATCATCATCAAGAGGTCTTTTATTTTGGCTCTCCTTTGAAAGAGGAGCCTTCTCTTCTTTCCCTTTGATGGAAAAGAGGGCTCATGATGAAAATTTTCCTTTGATTTTGGCAAGGCATCTTGAAGATCTCTAGCCCTTTCTATGGCATATTGAAGGGTAGTTGGCTTGGTAGACTTAACCAACCCATGAAGAGGTTCATCTCAGCCATCAATGAACATATACACCCTTCTTACTGGAGATAAATCAGGAACCATAACAAAATGTCTTAAAAATTTAGAAATGTAAGTTTCTGGATTACCTGATTGTTTTTTTTTGCAAGCCCCATTAATGGTGCTTCAAGATATGTTCTATAAAACCTCTCCACCAACCTCCTAGTGAACTCTGAATATGCAGGCATGACCCTATGTAGACAAGCCATTGAACCACCGATCATGTGCTTCACCCTCAAGGTGCAGTGCTGCAATCTTAATGGCCTCCATTTCTAGAACCTTGTTCAACTGGAAGTAGATGTCAAGTTTCTCTACCCATGATTTGGTAGTGCACTTGGATGACCCATCAAAGTTGGGTAAGAAAAATCTACCCATAGTGTGGTGTAGATCATGATTCTGAATGAATCCACCACTTCTATTATGATGCCTTGGTATTCTATGTCCTTGATTTGACAAAATTCTTGAAAACTCAAGTGGTCCTTGAATCTCTGATTTTGAGATTCATACTCCATAAAATATTTTTCAAGGGATTATTTCTCCTGAAACCCTTCATTTCCCACAGCCAAGAATGTAGGCATTGCAGAGTGTTGGGAAACTTGTGGTTGTTGCGCTGGTTGATCATTCTAGTGATGAGACAAGCCAAAGCCTTCACCATGATGTAATCCTTTAGGGGATTCCTTGTATCTATCCATCCTCATTTCTTTGATCTCTCTAGCAATTCCTTGCATGGCTCTAAGAAGGATCTTAGGGAACTCCTTCTCTTCATCTTCACCTCCAGATAAAGGGGTTTTACCCTTGTCTTATTTGTCATTTGTATAATCAAAATTCCGGTGTCTTCTTCTTTGATACCTCTTCTCTCTATCAATAAGAGGCTCTCCTTCTTCAGATGACATATTGGATTTTAAATATGCACATTCTATGCCAAGATTATGCTATGATACCACTGTAATATTCCCAAATGGGAAAAGTAGGAATAGAGTGCAAAATGTTGGAAAAATAATGCAAATCAACATATAAAATAAAGAGACCAATATGGAGACCTTTCATATGTTATAACAGTAGTAAAATATACATGAGTAATGGCCCATAAGATACACAACTAGAAGGAACAAGCCTCCAATGGACAAAATCCATCAAAAGAGGTGATGTTACTATATATAAAGCGCTGGAATTCTATTACAGTGCTGTTTTAAAATATCTACTACAGAAAATTATTATACATCAGATCTAGGGCTGATATGTGCCTGAAAAGAGAGATCCAATACAGATCTGAGCACAATACAACCTCCTTTGAAGAGGCCCTTAAGGGTTTTCAACAAAACACCATAAATAACATGGGGATCTATGCCCTAAGGCTAAAGATCCACTGCAAAATACAGATCTGGAAAGTGTGGCTGATATGATATGATCAATACAATAGCATCCTCCAGTAGATCCTCTAAATGAAAGGTAGATCCCTTTCAATAGAAAAACAACTCTCCAAATGGTGTTTCAATCCACCCTGCAACTCCTCCTATAGAAATAACACAGGTCTGTAAGTAAACTGCGTTGTAGGGCTGAATAAAAGGTTGGCCTGATGCCAAGATCTAAAAATATGCTCAAGGACCTTCCTTACTATCCTCCCAATGGAAAGGAAGCCTCCTCCACTGAAAATGAGCAATGAAATGACCTAGATCTAGTCTCCAGTTGCTGCAACCTGCAAAAAAACCAAACCCTCAGTAGGATCTACACTTTAAATGAAAGATTAAGCTTGGCCTTAAGCCTGAGTGGAAAATTTAGTACAAGACTCCTCCAATATCTTTTCAATGGAAGAGGTGGGATTCCCAATCAGGAACACCCTGTGCTAAACAACACTCTATATCAGCTAAACAAAAAAAGAAATATATATGTCTAAATAGACCATATATTCAGAAATATCAACATACATTCATGATGAACAATGGCTACCATCCTCTTCCTTAAATAAGATATGATCTTGAAAACCCTAACCCCATCCAATAATAGCACTATTTCCACACAAAGCATCTCCATCTAAAACTGCGCTGCCTTTCATTGATGACCACTCCTCCATGACAACACTATTGATTTGGTCAAAGTTGACCCAGTCAAAGTGTTCCAACCCCTTTTTTCACACCAAAGGGTGCTCAATTAAGCTGCCAATATCTATCTCTTTCATATTCGCATTGATGTATTCATTATTAAGGAGAATTTTGGACATCCATTATCCTCTTATTCATAAAAAAAATTAGCAAAAAAAAATTTAATATCCCAACTAGCTCATGGCTAATTGGGAATATTACACTCCCCACTGATTGAGCAGGGCTCAGAGACGTAGTCCCTCTTGGACAAAATCCAATATCAATTTTGTGTCTTCTTGAATGATTTTATGTGCTTCTCTCTTCTTATGTTTATGCCTTTACTGTTTCATGTTTAAGATGCAATTTTACCTGTTAATTCTTTAATACATATCAAAGAAAAGATATTGGATCAACGCATAATCCACCCTAGTCCGTACACCCTAGAAGAAACTGAGCTTTTGGGAGAACTGAAAAATTTGTGTGTGAAAATACCCCTTCTCCAGACCATAAAGGATGTCCCTATTTACAATAGGCTCATAAAATAAAAGTGATTTAAGAAACCTCGGAGAAAGAAGAATGACACCCCCACCATCAATGTCGTGGGAGAGCTATCCGACTTAATGTTTGGAAGGGTGATCTTCCCAAAGTACCTAGACCCCAGAAGTCTAGTAGTAGATGTACACATCGATGGTGTCATAGTCCCCTACAATTTGATTGCTTGCGTGGCTGCCATCAATGTCACGATGACCAAGGAAACTATGCTCAAAATCAAACTCCAAGGAGCCTTGAGAAAGACCAACATTGTTCTACAACATGCAGACATATCCATAGTAGTTCTGGAAGGAAATTTTGATGATTTTATTGTCTCAATAAAATCCTGGGAGTACCCCACATATTCCCTGGCACTCTATCAAAAAACCAAGCTTAATGGATATCCTCTCATTTTAGGAAGACCTTGGTTGTTCACTATCGATGCTTATATCAATTGCAGGGCTGGAAACATGACTATAAATAATGGGCCCTTGTCCAAACATCTAGTATTATATCCTCCTACCCATCCTTCCATTGACCATGACCTACCCTTGTGGATGGAGGATGAAGAAGAGGAATATGGAGTGTAAAATACCACACCCTACCCCATTTGTACCATAGATATTGTTCTAAGAGGAGGGAAACCCAATGAGGATGATCTCATCGACCACATCATTCAAAACCAACCCCCCACTGCAATTCCATTATTCCACTCGATGACCTAGTGAGAGAATCTAAAATCCACCGTTGGATTGAGATACACTCAGTCAATTCAACCTCTAAAACCAACAAGGCTGTGGAATTTGGCCCATCAAAATCCATGAAGATTAACTCATCCCTCTCAACCAAAGAAGAAGAGAAATTATGCCATCTCTTGAGGGAAAACCTAGATGCTTTTGCTTGGGACTACAAAGACATGAAAGGGGTGAATACCTCAGTGTGCATACATCATATTTATATCAAATAGGGATGCAAACCTATGTGCCAACCCCAAAGGAGGATGAACCCAGCTCTAAAGGACATAGTGAAGGATGAACTACAAAAATTGCTGGATGCAGGTTTCATTTACCTCATATCAGACAGTGAGTGGGTTTCTCCTCTTGTTCTAGTCCCAAATAAAAATGGAAAGTGGCGAATCTATGTGGACAACCGAGAACTAAACAAAGCCACTAAGAAGGACCATTTCCTCTTTCCCTTCATCGATCAAGTTCTAGATGGTATTGCAGGGAAAGATTTTTTCTCTTTCCTAGATGGGTTCAGTGGGTATAACTAGATCTAAATCAGCCCCAAAGACTAGGATGAGACCACTTTCACATGCCCCTGGGGCACTTTCTCTTATTTATTCCTTACCTTTGGGTTGTGCACTTCCCCTGCTACTTTCCAGAGAGCAATCCTGAGCATTTTTTCTGAACTAGTCCATGACTCTATAGAAATATACATGGAATATTTCACACTGTATTGGTATGATTTCTAGGAGGCTCTCTCCAATCTAGGAAAAGGGTTGAGAAAGTGCATTGAAATGAATCTCTCCCTAAGTCTGGAAAAGTGTGAATTTCTTAAAAGGGCAAGAATATTCCTAAGCCACTCAATTTCACAAGCATGAATACGGGTAGACCCAAAAAAAAATCACCATCATAAAAAGGGTACATATCCCATCAATGTTGTGGGAGAGTTTTCAGACTTAATGTTTGGAAGGGTTATCTACCCAAAGTACCTCGACCCCAATATTCTAGTAGTAGATGTACACATCGATGGTGTCATAGTCCCCTGCAATTTGATTTATCTCGTGGCTGCCATCAATGTGATGACCAAGGAAACTATGCTCAAAATCAACCTCCAAGGAGCCTCAAGAAAGACCACCACTATTCTACAACATGCAGACAGATCCATAGTAGTTCCAGAAGGAATTTTTGATGATGTTATTGTCTCAATTTACTCCTAGGAGAACCCCACATATTTCTTGGTACTCCAGCGAAAAACCAAGCTTAATGGATATCCTCGGATTTTAGGAAGACCTTGGTTGGCCATTTTTTATGCTTATATTAGTTGCAGGGTCAGAAACATGACTATAAATAATGGGCCCTTGTCCAAACAACTAGTATTATATACTCCTACCCAAAATTCCATTTATCATGACCTACTCTTGTGGTTGGAGGATGAAGAAGAAGAATATGGAGTGTACAATACCACACCCTATGCCATTTTCACCATAGACATTGTTCTTATAGGACGGAAACCCAATGAGGATGATCTCATCAACCAAATCATTCAAAGCCCACCCCCCATTGCAATTCCACCTGATGACCTAGTGAGAGAATATAAAATCCACCCTTGGATTGAGCTACACTCATTTGATTCAACCTGTGAAGCCAAAAAGGATGTGGAATTTGGACCATCAAAATCCATGAAGATTAACTCATCCCTCTACGCCAAAGAAGAAGAGAAACTATGCCATCTCTTGAAGGAAAACCTATATTATTTTGCTTGGGATTACAAAGAAATGAAAGGGTTGCATATCTTAGTGTGCACCCATCATATTTATATTAAATAGGGATGCAAACCTATGCGCCATCCCCAAAGGAGGATGAACCCACCTCTAAAGGACATAATAGAGGATGAGCTACAAAAGTTGTTGGATGCAGGTTTCATTTACCCCATATTAGACAATGAGTGGGTTTCTCCTCTTGTTATAGTCCCAAAGAAAAATGGAAAGTGGCAAATTTGTGTGCACCACCGAGAACTAAAAAAAGCCACTAATTAGAAGTACCATTTCCCCTTTCACTTCATCAATCAATTTCTAGATGGTCTTTTAGGGAATATTTTTTTCTCTTTCCTAGATGGGTTCAATGAGTATAACTAGATAAAAATCAGCCCTGATGAACAGGACAAGACCACTTTCACATGTCCCCGGGGCACTTTCTCTTACATAGTCCTTCCCTTTGGGTCATGCACTTCCCCTACTACTTTCTAGAGAGCAGTCCTCAGCATTTTTTCTAAACTAGTCCATGACTCTGTAGAAATCGACATGGAAGTTTTCACACCATATGGGTATGATTTCTAGGAGTCTCTCTCCAATCTATAAAAAGTGTTGAGAAAGTGCATTGAAATGCATCTCTCCCTAAGTCCGGAAAGTGTGAATTTATAGAAAGGGCAAGGATATTCCTAGGCCACTAAATATCACAAGCATGAATACAGGTATACCCAAACAAAATCACCATCATAAAAAGGGTGTTTATTCCTTAAAAGCAGAGAGATGCTAGAGGTTTCCAAGGTTTGGCTGGCTACAATAGGTGGTTCATTGAGGACTTCAGCAAAGTGGCCTCACCATTATTCATATTGTTGGCAAAAGATTCTGAGCTTTCCTAGTCTATTCTCGGTGAGGAGGATTTTGATGTCATCAAGGAAAAACTAACCACTACCCCAATTCTTCGAGGCCCCAATTGGGCTCTGACCTTCCACATCCACACAAATTCATCAGATAAAGTTGTGGGGGCATCCTTGGAGAAATTAGAATAAAAATTACCCTATGCCATTTGTTTCATTAGCAAGAATCCATCCAAATTTGAGCTTAACTATATTGTCTCTGAAAAGGAGCTATTAGCCATTGACCATTCCTTAAACAAGTTCAAGCATTATATTACTGGTTATTAGACCTTTTTACATATTGGCCATGCAACCATCAAGTACTTAATGAATAAACTAGATATTAATACTAGAATTAGTAGATGGTCGTTGTTATTGCAATAGTTTGATTTGTGAATTGTTGATAAACCAGGAAAGGAAAATGTTGTTGTAAATTTCTTATCTAGACTAAATTTATCTATAGATAAGGAAGGAATGGTGTATTATTAGCTTTCAAATGAACATATTTTTTATATCTCAACACTCTCTCCTTGGTTTTAAGATATAGCTAACTACTTAGTCACTGAGAGTTTTCCTCCAAACCTTTCATCCAAAGAAAATAGCAAGATTATTAGGAAAATTTCCACTTTCACTTGGATTGGTGGAAATCTCTTCAAATTGGGTCCCAATTAAATTCTTAGAGGACTTGTGAGGAAAGAGGAGGTATTTTACATCCTCTCAGCATGTCATTATGGTCCCTGTGGGGGTCATTTTGCTGCTAGGAGGACAACCTTCAAATCTTTGCAAGCAGGTTATTGTTGGCCTACCCTACACCAATATGCCAAGAGATACACCAGTAGATGTGATCAATGCCAAAGTATGGGGAGACATACATCAAGGGTTGAAATTCATTTGAAACCTTAGGTTGCTTTAGAGCCATTTGATAAGTGGGGCATGGACTTCATTGGGCCCATTGATCCACCATTCAGACAAAAGAGGTATATCATAGTATGCACCGATTACTTTACCACGTGGGATGAAACAAGGGTTGTGAAGGCATCAACAAAAGATAACATAGCTAAGTTTTTGAGAGAGAATGTATTATACTAGTTTGGATACCCCATAGAGGTAGTTATTGATCAGGGGTCTCTATTTACATCCCATATCATTGAGAACCTCATGAGGCAGCACAAGACTTCCACTTCCTACCATCCTCAAGAAAATGGCCAGGTGGAAGTAAAAAATAGATCCTTAGAAAATATCCTCACCAAGGTTGTGAGAAGAAGAAGGAATTGGGAAGATAAATTGGTGGAAGCCACTTGGGCTTACAATACCACTTGGAAGAAAACCAGAGGGTTTACTCCATATGATCTAGTTTATGGGAAGAAAACTTTTCTTTCCATTGAGTTTTATTATAACACCCTGAGGATGGCAACTCAGTTGGACTTGGACATCAAAAAGGCACAACAAGAAATGTTGCTACAACTAAAATGTTTGGATGAGTTCAGAATGTAGGCCCTCCTTCACACAGAGCTAATCCAGCTGCAAAGGAAATTTTGGAATGATAAACACATGAAAGAAAATACATTTCAGTTTGGAGATTAGGCACTTCTCTATGACTCTAGATTCAAGGACTACAAGGGAAAGCTAATGACTAGGTGGCTAGGACATTATCAAATGGAGAAATTCCATGACAATGGGGTTGTTTAGATTAGAACCATAGATGAGGAGGGGGTCCCTCTGCTTGTCAAGGGTTACAGGCTAAAAATGTGCAAGAAGCCCCTGTCTAAGGATGAAAGTATCAATTCAATAAACAGGGAGGTGAATGTCATTAGAAGCTCCATAGTTTCCAACCCCTCACCTTCCTAGAAAAATAAAAATAAGAAAACAATAAAAAGGGCTGGGTGAAA
Source organism: Pinus albicaulis (assembly GCA_034641835.2). Classification (NCBI taxonomy): domain Eukaryota; kingdom Viridiplantae; phylum Streptophyta; class Pinopsida; order Pinales; family Pinaceae; genus Pinus; species Pinus albicaulis. The sequence continues at coordinate 653,971,275 of CM076571.1, forward strand.
ACATTTATGAGGTATCCAATGCTAAATCCTGGGTCAAAAACCTCCATGAGGTGATCCTAGAGAAAAAGAAAAGAAAAGAAAAATAGAAAAAAATAAAGAAATAAAAGATCCTTGGGTGAAAACCTCTTTGAGGTGCTCAATGTAGGATTGTGGGTTTAAAACCTCTGTTGAGGCAGCCCACCTATCTAAAAAAAAATGAGAGAGAGAAAAAAAGAGGAAAGAGAAAAAGGAATGAAACAACACCTATGCACTAACATGTTGAGATTCAACAAGATGCCGAGCTTAGTGAAAATTAAGCACCTTTACTAAGTGGGGCCCGCAGGATATTTTTAGGTATATGTCTATTTTTAGACATGGTGAGCATATTCTATAAGTTACAGGATGATATTTGTAGATGGTTGATCAAGTTGGAAAAATAGACGAAATTCTATTTTTAGAAGATTGGGCGAAGTCTATTTATAGATCGCTAATCTAAAAATAGATGCATGTCAATTATTATTTGCCCTTCATAATAATCCGACAATAAATATCAAATTATTATCTTGGAGCATTTTATTTCAGTGAAAATATTTGGAAAATTAGTAGGCTGAAGGAATTACGCAATTCCTAGGGTAGTTGGTGACTCATGCATGGAGGACTCAGTTAGAACTGAAGTGGTAGATTTGTGACAGAGTTGGAAGAGTAATTATGGGAGTTGTTATTTAGTTTAACTCAGTTAAGTGAGTTAAACTCAGTTGTGTTAGTTGTATCTAGTTTTAAATGAAGATACACTAGAGAGAGTTTAGTGAATTAATTATTTAATTAATTCACAACTAGAGACTCACTTGCAACTGAACAAATACAACAGTTAACTACTTGCATGTCATTTCCAGTGGAGACCCAGTGGAGAGATAGGTGAAAGGGTGAGATGGACTATCTATTGTGACTATAGTGATGCATTCAATGCATCTGACACACATTGGAGATGAAAATTAAGATTTCACAGTCAAGGAAAGGCCAATTCGAACTCATTCAGGGGTCTTCTTTAGTAGGGATTACGCAGTGGAGGCAGGCTGTCAGGAGGGAAGAAATTGGTGCATAGATATGCAAATTTTTGCATGACAGTGTGTAATGATTGTTGATTGTACTTAGAGCTTGATGTACTAATATTTGTAAGATATTATTACATGTTCCATTAATATACATAATATATTATAGTTGGGGTTTTTAGCTTTAATCTTTCCCATTAAACAACTGTGTTTATGTGCGATTGATTTTTCTTCATATGTGTTTTGGAATTGATGATTTAATTGTCGAAAATAATTAAGTGGAAGGATTATGTATTCAACATAAGTTAATTTTTTAGATTAGGGGAGTCCAGTAATATAAATGCATCTTGTATAATTTCTACATGGTATCAGAGTAGTGTTAATCACTGGAGATTGCAATCTTGAAGCGGTACTGAGTTTTGTGCTGGTGGAAAATTCCAATTTGCTACAGAAATTTCTTGGTGTGACAGTTGAGTATTAATTGAAATGGATTTCAATGGTTTGTGGTTGGAGTATTCCCTTGAGGGTAGCTCGAGCTACATAGCCTGAAAGGACAGGATGGATTCGGTGCTTGAAGATGATGGTCTGAAGGAGTTCATCGATAACGATGTTCTTAAGCCTACTTCTAGTGATGTTGCATTACTTGATGCATGGAAAAATAAAGTAGCGAAGACAAGAAGAATTATGTTGGAAGGTGTGAAGGACCATATTGTGTCAAGCCTTCACAGGAAATCCACTCCGTTTGTAATGTGGAAGGCTTTGATAGATATTTTCCAAAGCAGCAGTGACCATAGGAAGTTGGTGCTGAAAGATAAGCTCAAAAAAATCAAAATGGAGAAGGGCGACAATATTCCAAAATATCTTAGAAAGTTTGTCCAATGTAGGGATGAGCTGGGGAGTGTGAGAATCACAGTTGCAGATGATGACTTGGTGAGCTTGGCTCTCCTTGGGTAACTGAAGAGTTGGTGCAGTTATCAGGACTCTATCAATGGATGGGAGAAACTGCCAGATTGAGAGCGAATTTGGTCGGATCTAGTGCAAGAGGAGATAAGGTGAAGTACTAGGGATGGTTCTTCATCGAAGAATGATGAAGAAGATAATTTCACTTTAGCTACCAAAGCAAGGAAATGGAAGGGGAAGAAATCCCATCCAAAATCCGAGGCTAAAGGCAAGAAGCTGGATTTGTCCAAAGTGAAGTGTTTTCATTGTCACAAACATGGGCATCTCGCCACTAAATGCCCACAGAAAAAGAAGAACAAGAAGGTTGTTGGAGCTGCATCGAGTGAGGCCTTAGCCTCAAAATTTGAAATTTATTTCTCTTTGATCTCATGCTTGGTTTCAAGTGCAATGGGATCGATGTGGTATCTTGATAGTGGTGCTTCCTTCCACATGATGGGAGACAAGGAGCTGTTTAGTGACTTGGAGGAGAAAGATCTCCAAATGCATATAGAGATGGGTGACGATGGTAGATACAATGCGACGAGAATTGGAACCATTACCTTTGAGAGGGAGTCAGGTAAACCATTTCTATTGAAAGATGTTATGCATTTTCCAGGTCCGAAGAAGAACTTGGTCTCGTTCGCGATGTTGGAGGACATAGGTTATGACGTTTTTTTCACCGAGGGAAAAGCTATCCTGTGACATAAAACAACGGGTCAAACAAAGAGGATAGGGATTCGAGTTAAGAATCTCTACAAGCTAGAGTTAGATGGCTGCACTGCAATGATGGGAAAAGTAGAAGAAGTGGTGGGCCGAGATGAGGGCATATTATGGCATGGGAGATTGGGCCATCTTCACCATGGCGCCTTGAAGATTTTGTAGCAGATTTCTACTGAACTTCCCAAGGGTACTCTTGCACAGCTAGATCAGTGCAAGGGATGTACTATGGGTAAGTTTGTGAAGACCACCTTTCATGAGAAGGAGAACCGTGCTTCGGTGATCCTGGAGAGAATTCACACAGATGTGTGTGGACCTTTCTCGGTTGCTTCAACATCAAAATATGGGTATTGTGTTATATTTGTTGATGAATATTCTCATAAATGCTGGATCTTCTTCATGCAGAAGAAGAGTGAAAATTTCTCAAAGCTTTGTGATTTTAAAGCATTGGTGGAGAAGGAGTCGGGGAAGCAAGTGAAGGCTCTGCAGAGTGACAATGGTGGTGAATATATCTCGAACGAATTGAAATACTTCTGTAGCAAAGAAGGAATTCGAAGAGAACTCATAGCGCCTCATAACCCATAGCAAAATGGGGTCGTGGAGAGGAAGAACAGAATGATCGTGGGTGTTGCATGAGCTATGCTGCATGACTAGGGCCTACTGATGCCCTTATGGGAGGAAGCATGCAAAACTGCGGTTTATGTGAAAAACCGTTGTCTTCATAGAGTACTTGGCATGAGTACACCTGAAGAAGCTTTTACTAGTAAGAAGCCTAATATTTCTTAATTGAAGATTTTTGGCTCATTTGTTTACATTCATGTGAAAAAGGACACCAGGAAGAAGCTGGAGCTGACTACAGAAGTTGGGATATTTTTGGGGTTCACAGAAACACCCCATAATTATCGTATGTATTTGCCAAAGATTTGAATGAGTATGGTGCGATAGGATATAAAATTCAATGAGGATAAAGCCATGAAGTTGTCGCTTGAGAGGGAGCTACATTTGCATGCAGAGGAGGAACTTCTTGTTTCCAAAGATGAGCCTCAAGATGTGGATAAGCCATAGGAGGAGGACCATGGAGTGGAGGAGTCCACTCACACAGAGCCAAACATCAGAATAGGCAGAAGGCGTACCACAGAAGATGAGAGACTGAAGCTTGATGCGACACAAAATGTAGGAGTCCCTACATCACAATGCAGATAGAGACAGTCATCTGACCGATTCACTGGATACATGGCTCTCATGAGAAAGTGTATCGTGACAGAGCCATCTTCCTTTGAGGAAGTAGCATAGGAGCCCACATGTGTAGATGCCATGGTGGAAAAGTATGACTCCATTGTCAGAAACAATGCTTGGGAGATATTTCCAAGGTTGGTTGGTAAATCAGTGGTAGGTTCAAGATGGATCTACAAGGTAAAGCAAGCTATTGATGGGAGCATTGAGAAGCATAAGGCAAGATTTGTTGCGCAGGGCTTCTCACAGATTGAGGGGATTGATTATGCAGAAACCTTTGCACCTGTCGCACGGTATTCTTCCATAAGGACCATCCTTTCTCTCTCAGTGAAAATGGGTTGGCACATTGATCAGATGGATGTGAAGACTGTGTTCCTTAATGGGATCATTGAGCAAGAAGTGTACATTGAGCAGCCTGAAGGATTTGAGATCTTCAGCAGTGAGTCACATGTGTGTAGACTCAAAAGAGCATTGTATGGGCTGAAGCAAGCACCTCGTGCTCGGTACACACGGATCAATGGCTATTTCACTGGACTTGGCTTCACCAAGAGTGAGGCATATGCAAACCTATACCAAATTGTGGTGGAGGGTAAGCTTTTAATAATTTTTCTTTATGTTAATGATTTAATACTAACGGGTGATGAGCAGTTGATACAATCATGAAAGGAAGATCTTGCAAAGGAGTTTGAGATGAAGGATTTGGGCCTTCTTCATTATTTCCTTGGATTGGAAATATAGCAGCGAGAAGGTGAACTATTTGTGTCTGAAGGAAAGTATGTTCGGGAGATACTTGGTAAGTTTCACATGCAGGATTGCAAGCCCATGGATACTCCTCTTCCAGGAAACTCGAGGAAAGAGGATGTTGCATCGACAAAGGTAGTCGATGCTACTGTCTATCGATAGTTGGTGGGTTCGCTCATGTATTTAGTTAATACAAGACCAGACATATGCTATGCGGTGAACCTGCTTAGTCAAGCGATGGTTAAGCCTGCCAAGCTCTTTTGGAAGGCAGGAAAGCATGTTCTGAGATATCTCACGGGCACATCTAAGTATGGCTTATGGTACAGATAGACGAATGAGGTGAAGTTGCATGGATTCATGGATGCAGATTGGGTAGGCTGCTCAACAGACAAAAAATATCACATCGGGAGGGGTTTTCAGTATCGTATCTACAACAATGTCTTGGTACAGCAGGAAACAAAGATCCATGCCACTTAGTTCAGCGGAAGCAGAATACATGGCAGCAAGTCAAGCTGCATCTGAGGCTATCTGGATGAGGAGGATCCTGGTCGGTTTTTTCGTTTCACATTTAGATCCTACAGTGATACACTGTGATAACCAAAGTTTCATTAAAATCTTGATTAATCATGTGTTTCATGGTAGATCTAAGCATATAGATATCTGGTATCATCATATCAGAGATTGTGTGCAGCGGAAGATCATGTTGCTTCAATACATTCCTACGGAAGATCAAGATGCAGATATTCTAACGAAGGAACTCACCGAGAGAAAATTCGAATACCATAGAGATAGGATCAGGGTGAAGGATAATCACTATCTTGTTGAGAGGGAGCGTTGAGATTCAACAAGATGACGAGCTTAGTGAAAATTAAGCACCTTCACTAAGTGGGGCCCGTAGGCTATTTTTAGGCGTATGTCTATTTTTAGACATGGTGAGCATATTCTATAAGTTGCAAGATGTTGTTTGTAGATGGTTGATCAAGTTGGAAAAATAGATGAAATTCTATTTTTAGAAGATTGGGCGAAGTCTATTTATATATCGCTAATCTAAAAATAGATGCATGTCGATTATTATTAGCCCTTAATAATAATCTGACAATAAATATCAACTTATTCTCTTGGAGCACTTTATTTCAGTGAATAGATTTGGAAAATCAGTGGGCTGAAGGAATTACGCAATTCCTAGGGTTGTTGGTGACTCATGCGTGAAGGAGTAAGTTAGAACTAAAGTGGCAGAGTTGTGACAGAGTTGGAAGAGTATTTATGGGAGTTGTTATTTATTTTAACTCAGTTAAGTGAGTTAAACTCAGTTGTGCTAGTTGTATGTAGTTATAACTAAAGATACACTAGTGAGAGTTTAGTGAATTAATTATTTAATTAATTCATAACTAGAGACTCACTTGCAACTAAACAAATACAACAGTTAACTACTTGCATGTTAGTTCTAGTGGAGACCCAGTGGAGAGATAGGTGAAAGGGTGAGATGGACTATCTGTTGTGACTATAGTGATGCATTCAATTCATCTGAAACACATTGGAGATGCCAATGAATATTGCATAGTCAAGGAAAGGCCAATTCGAATTCATTCAGGGGTCTTCTTCAATAGGGATTGCACAGTGGAGGTAGGTTGTCAGGAGGCAAGAAATTGGTGCATATATATGAAAATTTATGCATGATAGTGTGTAATGATTGTTGTTTTTACTGAGAGCTTGATGTACTAATATTTGTATGAGATTATTACATGTTCCATTGATATACATAATATATGATAGTTGGGGATTTTAGCTTTAATCTTTCTCGTTAAACAACTGTGTTTATGTGTGATTGATTTTGCTTCATATGTGTTTTACAATTAGCGATTTAATTTCCACAATGAATTAAGTGGAAGGATTATTTATTTAACATAAGTTAATTTGTTATATTAGGGGAGTCCAGTAATATACATGCATCTTGTATAATTTCCACATAATCTGCTTCTGCTTTACTAGTTGTTGATCAAGGAAAATTTAGGAAAAGGGGGAAACATCTCTTCTCTCTTTCTCTCTCTATTCTACCTATCCACCCTATTTCTAATCCAAGTATGCATCCATTCATCCATTTCTCCCTCCAGGTGAGACTAAAATCCATGTTTTTCTTACTCTCTGCAGTGCTATAGGATGCCCTAGGTTGATACAAGATTTTTTGTAGTGTTATAGGAAACCCTGTAATGCTACAAGAAAGTCATCCAAGGAGGAAAAAGCTCACCCAAGGCCACCTAACCCTCAAGAATATATTAAAAATCATTTTTTACCTATACCTACCACTCATAACCATTAGTCCACTCTATGCGTAAATATTCACTCACTAAAACCTCTATTTTTCCACTGTCAACTATTTTAGCTAAATCGCTACAGATAACCTCTCCTCTTTTCCATCCATATCCTCCTCGACTTCTTCACTCCATCAAGGAAAATTTTAAGGATGGAAAACTATATTGAAGTTTAAAAACATTGGCGAATCTCACTAGTCCCTAGTATGTAAACTAAAAAATGCTTATTAATGTATTTGTAAAATTATTCAAATTTACGATGGTTTTATATGTACTCTTTATATAATGTTGGTGATTTTTAATGTAAAATAATTTTATATTGTAAAATTTTTGCGAACCATTTTTATAAAAAATGGAAATTGACGAATATTTTTTTATTGAAAAATCATGGAAAATTAACCCACCTGCGAATATTAGCCCCTAAAATTTTCCGTGCACTCCATTCACTTCCTAACACCATCCCTTGCATCCCTACACTATTTCTCTTCATTCCTCAACTCATTGGAGCTCCAAAAATGCAATAAGGGGATTTCTACAGGAAGATGATCACTTCCTGTAGCAATTATGTACATGCAACCAACACATCAAGTAAGCACGAGGTAGTTGATGAAGATGGCTCTAGATGATCACCAAAGGACTCCATAAGGGAAGCCAAAATAGTAGTATCACCTGAGGGTATCCATGAGGCACCTGTAAAAGAATCAACAAGAAAAGGAAATAATAAACTCACTCAGAAAAATAGGTTTCTCACTCAGAAAATAAAATAAAAATATAAATAAAAAAACACAGCAGAGGAAACAAATCACTGATGGACATTACCATGATCCAACTCCCTAAATCAAAGGATCCTGCCACTCATCTGCATTATGTAAGCTTAGGTATGGCTCCCTCACCCTCTTGCTATGCATCATTTGGTAAAAATGAGTTAATGTCGAGCATAAAGAGTTTAATAGGCAAAAAGGTGGCTAGTTAACTTGACCATCCTCGAAAAGTTAAAGTATAGAGTTAGTGGGGCTTTCATGCCACATGGAGTTATCACATTATTTAAGGGAGAGATCAGGAAGAATTGGAGTTGATTCCAAGGCATATGGGAATGGTTAGCTCAAGTGGGACCAACGGTCCAAATGAGGAAAGCTCGTGCCAAATCCACATCACCACTACGCTCTAAGCCCTATCAATTTTGGAATACAAGGTGTATTTTGGCTTAGTCTCCATCATTATATTATGCATTCTAAGATTAGTTAAAGAAGGAAAGAGACATGATCCACTAGGGATCCTCGATCCATGGTTGAGATTTGCATGCAAGCCCATGCAATTGGAAAGTTTGATGGTGCTACAAGAAGTTTCCAGGGATGCCACACAATGCTAGAAAGTGCCATGAAAGCCACTGTCATAGTGTATTGACGACCCAACACCATCCTTCAAGCAATAAAACATCAGAGTTGCAGAGGTAAGTGGACATCACACCACCAAGTTTTTCATGAAAATTTACACACAATCAAGCCATAATTCAGAAATTTAAGCGGTTGTTAAGAGAAGTAGGGGTAAGAAAATCACATTTTGTGTTAATTTGAAACCTTTGGGGTCCCATATCACAAGTGTTTTTGGACACAATCCAAACAACCATCTATCTAACATAGTCACAATACGGGGGAGGTTTTAATAGAAAGGAGCCCAGAGACATAAAAAGAATTAGACTACACCCTCCCGTGGTTGACATATTTAGAAATAACCAGTGGATGGGGTTCTTCGAGCTCCTCAAAGGCTTTGATGATGAAGTGGCTAAAGAATTTTCCTAATCCTTTCACTCCCAAGTAGATGATAGGGCCACCACATTGGTTAGAGGGCTAGAAATTACCATAACCCCTAAGCTTATTAGTGGAGTCACAACCTTCCCTCTAGGAGTTAAGTGGAACAGAGAGGAAAAAGTATCTAACACTACCTCTAAGAAGATTTTCTTCTTTCTTAATGAAGAATACATTGAAGATAAGAATAGGTTCATAATGGAAAGTCTCCCTTACCCACGGGATGAGGTAGAATACCATATCATGAAATATATTTCCTGTGAGGGAATTGTGGTCGATGGATACCATTTTATATTATTGCATGAGCTTAGATTCAAAGGATATATGCCCCTAGAATAAATACTACACATCGCATACTTCCTCCTGCATTCAATTATGGATACGAGCCAGTGGGTAAGGGAGAGAAAGTATCAACACCAAGCTCACCATGGTCTTATTACACTCATAGTGGGAGTTATTCTCAACAGACTAAACATCCATGTACCTTGGCCCAATTTAATAGACATGGACAAAGAAGCTTTCATTGGGACACAAGCTATGAATTTTGGACAGACCCTACCTCTAGCCTTAGAGAAAGTGGTATCAAAGAAGAAGAGGAAAAGACTAAAAAGACAGATGACGAAGAGGAAGAAGAAGAAGTGGAAAGAGAGGCAGAACCAACAGAAAATATAGGAGTATATGAAGTGAAAGAGGAGGAGGAAAATAAATATGAAAAAGGAGAAGAAGATGAAAAGGAGGAGGAAGAGAAAGAAGAAGAAAAGGAAGGAAATATAGAAGAGGAGGAGATATTAGACCCCAAGCTAAGCACTGATACCTCTCCTCAACAAACCAACCTTTCACCAGGTACCAATGAAAATTAAGTAGATGCCCCCTTAGCCACTCTAAGTACCCTTGTGAAGGAAAAGAGAAAAATATAGACCCCCATGTAATTCAAGACCAGGAAGAGTGATAGGGTGAAATAAGGGAGACCTCAAAATCCAACCAATATCCCAATCACAATTGAAGAATCACCCAATAAGAAAGAAGAAATAAGGCCAGAGGAGGGAAATATTCAAGAGGCCACTTCACCTAAAAATACACCCGTGACCTATATTAGAAGGCACTCCTAAAGGCTAGAATTCCTCAAACAAGTACCAACCCCCACAGACCTTCAAGAGGAAGAATAGAAGGGGAACCAAGGAAAAGATGGTTGGATATAGGAAAAACAAAGTTTTCTACAAGAAACTCAAACAATGCTACAAGAAACAAAAAATGCGCTACAGGAGGAGCAAAAGTCACGGGGGAAGAGAACAAGGCACCCTTATAAGAACAGGAGGCCCAAGGTGATGAAAAAGAGGTAGAAATTAAAGGACATGATGCCAAAGGACAGAAAAAAAGGAGCCAAATGAAGAGCCTTCCTCACCAAAAAATGTACCAAAATATGTTACAATAGTTTCACATCCTAGTTCATAGCCAAACCTGAGCTCCTATCACAAATTCATTGAAGGAGGAAGGATGATGCCTCAAAAGCTCTCAGTCCCCTATTCTGTGAGCTAGAAAAATAGAGTGCACACACACACCACTAGATGCAAATTGCCAAAACTAAAAATGTGCAAGATGTAGGATCATGGAAGAGAAAATCACTGAGATGGGGAGATATTTGGCTGATTTCAAACTTAGGGAGGAAGTACTAAAGGAGCAGCTACAAGAGGCACAAGCAGAGAATGCAATATTAAATGGTCAATTGCAGCAGAAGGACAAGGAAATTTCTGCCATGGTAGACCTCTGCATGGAGGCAATACAACACAGGAATCCCTCCAAATATTATGCCATCTACCTGAAGGAATAGTGGTTGCATTTTCATATCAAAACAGTAGCCTCAAATGGTTCATTACCTTTCTAGAATTAAAGGAAATTTATTTATTTTTTCAATCACTCCAACATAGAGGATAATGCCAAATAGGAATAATTTTATATTCATAATATTGTCTTGACTGATCTAAAAATTTGGGACCGCGACTCTAGGTTGGGGGATATGAAACTGATGGCCCTAGCCTCTTGGATGACCAATGAAGAGGACATGGTAGAGGAGGTAAAAAATGTGATGAGGAGGGAAGGAAAATAGCCTCTTCACATCAGGGTAGAGTTATTCATCCCTAAAGGTGTCATAAAAAATCACCTAATGATATCCAATGATTCCAACCTTGCAGATAAATACCTCAACAAACAAGCACATGATATTGCACACTATGATGACATTTCTAGACTGTTGGGAGAGGAGTGTGTAATGAAATGTCAGATAATATGGAATGGCCTCCCAATTAGCCTAAGAAATATGGAGTATCATACTCCAGAAATATTGAGAGCTACCCTAGAAAGGGCACCTTTGTACAAGAGGGCCATGCAAACAATGAAGATCCAATGGCTTGGCTTAAAACTCAGTCCACCTTTGCTACTAGGACCGGGTGAAGGAAAAGATTAAGCTGAAGAGAATAAGGAATGGGAGGAAGCAAAAAATAATGCAATATTCTACCCTCCTAAGGGAACTCCTTCCATGATTCCTTGGGATGTCAGAGAGGTCACAAGGGTACTAAAAGAAATGAAGAAAGAGGACAAAGTTTCTCAGAGGATGAGCAACCATTTGTTAGGGGGGTGATTATGAACACCATCATTAGGTACATTTTAAAGGGTTAATTGTCACCTTTTTAGCCTAATTATTCTATCTTTTTCACATTGAATTGCATTATTGCGATATGTTGCTTAGTGAATATGGTGTATTAATGGTTGTCATACTTAGAAGCCTAATGTGGTTTAAATGCATGAAAATTAGGAGAACATACCATTTTTTAGGAATATTTCACAATCATGGCTCAGAGTAGACATAAAGGTATTATTGTAGGAGGGTTAACCACCTCCTTAACTCCTAAAGGCGACCAATATCTCCTCGCGATTTTCCTCCAACAACTCGAAATCATAAACAACCAAACAAGTCGAAGATCAAGGGGAGCCAAGCTTCACTTCTCTTGAGTCCCATGGGGAAAAACACCTAATTTTTACGGATTTGTTGGTAGCTACCCTTAAGGATAAATAGGCCAGAGAAAGAGCACACTAGGATTTGATTTTTGGATTTATCTAGAGAACTCTTAGCTCTTGTATTAGACATTTATGACTTTCATATGTTATGTAGAAGACTGGTTATGAAATAAAATGAGCATTTGGTTTCTTCTCCACGGAGTTAGATTCAGGGAGTTGAGCTTGTGGTTTAGGGCCCAATCCATTGGCCTCAGTCTCTCTTATGTACTTTTGTGTTCTTTCATGTTTTAGTAGTTAATCTATTTCCATTTCATGTTTAGTAGCTTATAAAATCTAAAAATTGTGTTTTAAAGCCTCCCTCTCTCACCTCTTCCATTGGAGCTTGAGGAGGGAAGGCATTCACGACAAACCAAAATTTATTTTAGTTTATAATTTCTTGGAAAACTTAGATACATTTCTTTTCTTATAATGGACATGTTGTAGATAAAGAGGTAGATTTTTGTTTCAAATGCATAGGTAGGTTTATTTAAATTTAGCCCATTTGTTCCACCATTGTTATAATATAATTGTCAATTATGAATGCATGAACATATAGTTTTCTTGCAGGTTTGAATAGAGAAAAAAAGGAGGACTTCCCCAACACCATTATCTTTGGTCTCAACCCTTCATCAACCAACTTCCATCCAAGTCACAATGGAACCTGCTTTTTGGAAATCTCCACCACAAAACTGAGAGCCACCTTGGAGGTGCAAGAAAATATTTTTGAAGAGTTCTTAGCTTGAAAAATGGGTTGGATACCTGTCATATACCTAGATACACCTTAATTCCACCTCTCCTAATGATTTCCTCACCATTTTTACCCTCAAACTACCCTCAACCTGTTTCCTATAGTGTTTCAGGACATCCTGTAGCACTACATGAAATCTTGTAGCAGATCACGTAGTAGCGCCAAACACTCACTCCTTCAGCCCAAAATCACTACTTCACCTCATCTAGGCCTAGGCCAGCCTCGAACACACCTTCAACTCTAAATCTTGAGTTAGGGAACCTATTAGGTCACCTCAACGCTGCCTTATTTTGCTGCAAAACAGAGTCATTTAAAAGTGTGATTAGCTCATGGATAGATGCATTATTAAGCACAATAGTTAAGCATGAGATAAATAGAACTCAATTATTCATTTGGTTCAAACTGTGTGCCTAGAATATTTTCCCTTTCTGCAAGTTCATATCAACAATCTAAATTATGAATACCACTTAGCTTAATTTTCTTTCTTGCAATAGCTTAAGTGTGAATTTATATTTCTTACATATAGCTAGATGATCATTATGATCTAGAATAGTTTCTTTCCCGGTTGATAGAGTAATGATCATGATTTATTTCCAGTTTTAGATTTCATTAAGAAGTGTGACAAACTTCCTTTCCTGGAAGTAACCCTAGTAGTAACACATCATTGTAGAATTGAGAAGAGGATGACATGAGTATAACTCATCTGATCTGCATATAGCACTATCACCTCCAAGTTTATATAAACCCCGAGTTGATAAAGTAAAGTTGACTAGCCTATGGGAGTTGCAACACTCTTGGTGCAATACCAGGGCTCACCCCTATGATAGGGTGGAACATGAAAGTCCTGCATCCAGTTGGTTTCTACATTCATTAGTTATAAATTCATTCCATTGGTATTTTTTATAAAATTATATTGATTTTTATGTGGATGATATTGTTGTTGTATCCATGGTATTTTTGTTGTTATTGTGATGTTTATAAGCATGTATTTTATCAGTGATTATGTATGGATCTATCCATTTTTTTACTTGTAAATGAATGTAAAATATATTTATGGTCAAATATATTGTATGACAACCAATGATGTAGGGTAGAAATTATTCTTAGCGATTCCGAGATAAGTATGAGACCCATTTTCTCTGTTTTGTTGTTTACACCTATAGATTCAATGTTTGTGACATGTTTTAAAAAATGGTTGTCATGGTTAGGTGGGTCCCACATGAATTATTAATGATTTGATTGTGTTCTAATAATTTTACTATTGTTATTTATCATCTCTGAACTTTTCATGAAGCTCTAGCAAAAGCACTGGGTTATGGGCCTGAAAGGTGGCTCGAATCCCGGAGATGCAGACACAAAACTTAGTTTTTGGGGCCCTGGCCACTACCATGTTGTGCTATTCCTAGGGATATAGCCTCTTGGCCGCTGGCATGTAGTGTTATTCCTGTGGCTATGGTGCAAAGAGGTCAAAATGCCAGTGTGATGTAGGGGTAAGAAGCCTGAAAGGTTGGGTTACCTCCTGGGGGTGTTGTTGTACAAGGCTTATATGTTTTAATTTCATTCACTCCACTTCCTTAATGTCACCCAAGAGATTGAATCCCATATAGTAGCCTCTCTTCACATGTTTACCCCGGTTGGTCGATTACTTGGGTTGATGTGGGAAGAGGGTGTTACAGCTAGGATAAGCATGGATAGTGGAAAGACACTGGAAGTGAGGTTGCTTGTGGGGTCAATGTGTGGTATATGGATGTGCAATACTACAGTTGTGTATATGTTTCACATGTTCTCTATGTAGAAATTTGAATAACTGATATGTTATCCACCGAGATTCTCCTGATCACACACTATTTTATCTTCATGCACAATACAAAATCTCTTCTACCATTGATCATTATATGCGGAAATAAAATCAATTGCATGCACACATTAAAACCATAAAAATTCACACATATGAACATAGTATGTAATGGGAAAGCTTAAAGCTGAAAACCCCCAACTATCTGTATATTATATATGTCATAGAGATCATGTAACAATTATCATACAAATATTCTCACAAGCTCTCAGTACAATCTCCAATTGCTACACACTAATCAAGCTAGATCTAGCAAAACACATGCTCCAATCTCCGCCACCTGATAGCTTGCCTCTACTGCGCAATCCCTACTGAAGAATAGCTCTTGATGAGTTCGAATTACCCCAGCCTTTCTCACGCAATCTTTAAAGGCATCTCTACTGAGTGTTGGATGCAAACCATGCATCACTATAGTCACAACTAATAGTCACACTGCTCTTTCACCTATATCTCCATTGGTCTCCACTGAAACTGTCCATGCACTGAAGTTAACTGATGTATTATTTAGTTGATTAATGAGTTTATAATTAGTGAATTAATTAATAATTAATTCACACCACTCTCGCAAGTGTATCAATCAGTTAGACTAGATACAACTAGCTCAACTATGTTTAGATTAGTTAAACTGAACACAACTCCATTAACTTCATCAATCAACTCCACCAAACTCTCTCACATGAGTTCTAACTGAATTATCCATGCAATAGCTCCACTTAACCCTCAGGAATAGTGTAATTCCTTCTGTCAGCTCCTGTGCCACATCTGTGCACTTAACTAAAGTGCTCCAAGAGAATAAGATAGTGTTTAGAGTCCAAATATTATTAAGAGCTAATAATATTCGACATATCTATTTTTAGACCGGCAATATAAAAATAGATTCCTCCCAATATGTCTAAAAATAGAAATCCATCTATTTTTCCAACTTTATCAACCATCCAAAAATAGCATCCTGCAACTCATAGAATATGATTGACATGTCTAAAAATAGACTTTGCGACAAAAATCACCTGTGTGGGCCCCACCTAGTTTAGGTGATTATTTTCCAACTAGGATCAAGGATGATGTTTCAGGATGCCTCCTTCACTATTTCTTGTTGCAATATTCAACACTCCCTCTCAACAAAAAAGGACTATCTTTGCATGCGACATGCAACTCCATGGATTCGCCCTGCAACCTTTGCAAGCGCCATGCAACTCCATGCATCTGCTCTGCAACTCTTCTGAAACTGAATAGGCTACAAACAACTCAATCAATCTGATGCGTCTATCATCAAAGTCTTCGATTTCTGCTGGTACCAACTGCACATGTCTTCAAGAACCAATACACTGTTGAACTCTACACCCATGCACTTTGCACTTGCTATCAACTCTGAACCGTGCTCCAGTATCCAACATTGTCACTTTGATCTGCCTGCATCAATCCAACTGATCATGCTACTGCTACTCTATGGGCACCTCGTAGCCAGTTTCAATTCATGAGATCCACACCATCTCAATGAATCCTGCCCAGAAATCTCCTCTTGGGATAACTCATGCATGTCACCCCACCTCTCACCTAGTGGTATAGCTGCATGCACTCCCTCTGCCCATCTGGCACGAAATTTCTCTACATGAGTGGTTGCACCCACTCCATGATCCTCATCTTGTGGCTGCTCCACATCCCAAGGTTCACTCTTACCTGCATGCAAATCCTGCTCCCTCTCAAGCTTCAATTGCATGTCTTTCTTGCACTTCCCAACAGTAGGAAGCACCGTAGAAATCCCATCTACTTCAAGTCTGTAGAGATTCTTTTCTCGAATCCCAACCTTCTTGACTTGTCCTGTTGCTTTGTGCCGAAGGAAAAATTTTCCTTCACTAAAGACAACATCATACCCTTTATCCTCTAACATTGCGACTGAGATTAAATTCTTCTTTAAACTTAGAACATGCACTACATCTTGTAAAAGAATGAGTTTACCTGACTCCATCTAAAAGGTAATGGTAAAAATTTCAGTCGCATTGTATCATCCATTGTCGCCCAACTCAACATGCAACTGGAGATCTTTCTCCACCAAGTCACTGAAAAGATTCACATCTCCTGTCATGTGAAAGGAAGCGCCACTATCAAAATACCACCCCGATCCCAATGCACTAGACACCATGCATGCGATCAATAAGTCTAGCTCAAATTGCGAGGCAAGAGCCTCACCAGCTACAACTCCAGCAACCTACTTTTTCTTCTTCTTCTGTGGACAATGCGTGGAGAAATGCCCATGCTTGTGACAGTGAAAACACTTCACTTTGGACATGTCACGCTCTTTACCATCCACACTGGATTGAGAAGCATTCTTCTTACTCTTCCCCTTCCTTGCTTTGGCAGCCAAAGCGCAATCCTCTTCATCATCATTCTTTGATGAAGATCCATCCCTGATATCCCACCTTATCTCTTCCTACACAAGATCCGACCAAAGTCGCTCCCATCCTGGAAATTTCTCCCGACCATTGACAGAGTCTTGATAGGAATGCCAACTCTTCAGAAGCCCAAGGAGAGACAAGCTCACCAATTCCTCATCATCCACACTAACTCCTACGCTCCCAAGCTCATCCCTATAGTGGACAAACTTTGTCAAGTATACCGGAATAGTGTCATTCTTCTCCATTTTTATTTTCCTTAGTTTATCCTTGAGCGCCAACTTCCTCTGGTCGCTCTTGCTTTGGAAAAAATCTGTCAAAGATTTCCACATCAAGAATGGAGAAGATTTACCATGAAGGCTGGACACTATGTGATCCTTCACACCTTCCAGCAGAATCCTTTGACACCTTGCTACCTTCTTTTGCCATGCGTCAAGTACGGCAGCATCGCTAGAAGTAGGTTTTGGAATTTCTGCATCTATGAACTCCTTCAACCCATTGTCATCCATCACTGCCTCCATCCTGTCCTTCCATGCAATATAATTCGAGCTGCCCTCAAGGGCATACTCCAATCGCAATCCTTTGAAAGACATCTCAACTTCGACACCAAGAAAACACTGCAGCAATTTCGAATTCCACCAACACAAAACTCAACCACTTCAATGTTTTGCAATTTCTCCAATGATCAATATCGCTCCGATACCATGTATAAATTTGAATAACTGATATGTTATCCACCAAGATTCTCTTGATCAAACACTATTTTATCTTCATGCACAATACAAAATCTCTTCTACCATTAATCATTATATGCGGAAATAAAATCAATTGCATGCACACATTAAAACCATAAAAATTCACACATATGAACACAATATGTAATGGGAAAGCTTAAAGCTGAAAACCCCCAACTATCTGTATATTATATATGTCATAGAGATCATGTAACAATCATCATACAAAGCTCCTCACAATCTCTCAGTACAATCTCGAATTGCTACACACTAATAAAGCTAGATCTAGAAAAACACATACTCCAATCTCTGCCACCTAATAGCCTGCCTCTACTACGCAATCCCTGCTGAAGAATAGCTCTTGATGAGTTAGAATTACCCCAGCCTTGCTCATTCGGTCTTTAAAGGCATATCTACTGAGTGTTGGATGCAAACCATGCCTCACTATAGTCACAACTAATAGTCACACTGTTCTTTCACCTATCTCTCCACTGGTCTCCACTGAAACTGTCCATGCACTGAAGTTAACTGATGTATTCTTTAGTTGATTAATGATTTTGTAATTAGTGAATTAATTAATAATTAATTCACACCACTCTCACTAGTGTATCAATCAGTTAGACTAGATACAACTAACTCAACTATGTTTAGATTAGTTAAACTGAACACAACTCCATTAACTTCCTCAATCAACTCCACCAAACTCTCTCACATGAGTTCTAACTGAAGTATCCATGCAATAGCTCCACTTAACCCTCGGGAATAGCGTAATTCCTTCTGTCAGCTCCTGTGCCACATCTGTGCACTTAACTGAAGTGCTCCAAGAGAATAAGATAATGTTTAGAGTCCAAATATTATTAAGAGCTAATAATATTCGACATATCTATTTTTAGACTGGTAATCTAAAAATAGATTCCGCCCAATATGTCTAAAAATAGAAATCCATATATTTTTCCAACTTGACCAACCATCCACAAATAGCATCCTGCAACTCATAGAATATGATCGACATGTCTAAAAATAGACTTTGCAACAAAAATCACCTGTGTGGGCCCCACCTAGTTTAGGTGATTATTTTCCAACTAGGATCAAGGATGATGTTTCAGGATGCCTCATTCACTGTTTCTTGTTGCAATCTAGATGTGCAATACAGTTGTTGTGTATATGTTTCACCTGTTCTATATTCATTAATTGTACATATGATCATGTGTACAAGTAAGGTATGTAGGATTGTGTACCTATGATGTTGTATGCCTATTGTATATATGGTGTTGTGTGTATATTGCATATGCAGTGCTAGGTATAGATGGTGATATGTAAAAGTTCGAAATGCATTGTTGTATGCATATCTTACTGTGCAGATGTTAACTATGCAGTGTTGTGTGCATATGGTGTTGTGCGCATGTTGAATAAGCAGTGATGTACATATGGTTCTATGTACATGCTGTATATGCAGCGCTATGTACATATGGTGTTGTGAGTGTGTTGTACATATGGTGTGTTGTGAGTGCTATGTACATATGGTGTTGTGAGTGTGCTATATACATGTTGTACATGTGGTGTTGTGTGTAGGTGGTGTCGTGTGGCATTGTGTACGTGTGGTGTCATGTACATGTCATGCATGTGTTGTTGTCTACATGTGGTAATTTGTACACATTATATAGGTGGTGCAGTGTACATTTCGCGTTTTGTACATGTTGCACAGGTGGTTCCGTGTACATGTGATAAATTTGTGTACACGTTGTGCATGTAGTGTTGTGTACAAGTGGTACTTTGTACATGTTATGCATATGGTATTAGTATACATGTGGATTATGTGCATGGCATACATGTTGTATTGTGGGCATACAGTACTATGCATGTGCATCAGGGAAAATTTTATGAGCTAATATTCGCAAGTGGGCTAATTTTCCATACTTTTTCCAAAACAAAGTTTTGTCAATTTCCATTTTTTTGAAAATTGATTCGCCCAAATTTTATAGTATAAAATTATTTTACCCAAAAAATCACCAAAAAATTATATATACTAATATAAAATAATTATAAACCTAAATATTTTTACAAAAATATCATAATTTTTTTACAATTTACATATTAGGGACTAGTAAGATTCGCCAAGGTTTTGAAACTTTAAGATAAACTTTCATCTTTAAGATTTTCCCTGATGTGCACAGTGTAGACATGGTATCATGACATGTGTATTTGTTGTGTTTTACTCTGTATATGTATATGTATTGTGTTGTGTTGTACACTAGATGTAGGTGTGTGTGTGGTGTTGTATTGTACATCGAGTGTAGGTGTATGTGTTGTATGCCGACTGTTATCACTAAAAAATGAAGCATCATTTGACAAACTCATATAGGTTCATGTGTCAAAGGTAGGGTTGTAGGATTCATTTTTTATTTACTTGGTCAAGGAGAATTTTAAATTTTTCTTATTTAATCTTACCCTAAGGTCCAAACCCACTCACTTTCAAATCCCCTCATGTCACATCACTCATAATATTATGACAATTTTCAATTCCCAAGGTTTTAGTATCGAAATGGTCATTTTAGCCAAGAAACCACAGTTTCATAGCCAAATACACTAAGAAATTACACTTTTCGCTATGAAACCACTGATACTTTCATAGCGGAAACCCACAGATTTACATTAAGCATGCTACGAAAGTGTGGTTTCTTGTCTGTCATGTCAAATTAGCTGTTAGGTGTCAGAAAATAATTGGGAAAGGGTAAGTTAGATATCATTCAAGTCATTGAGCGTTAAGATCAAGGTACATGGTCAGCTCTGAAGTCATCATCACCATTTTAGGCATGTATGAGTCATCATTGTGTTATGAGTGAATATCAAACTTCAAAATCTTTCCTAATTCAGTCATTTCTCATTCTTCATTCCTTCTTCACGTGATATTGAGTTTTGGAGAGCTATTGCATTGACCCAAATTCGTGCCTCATGTTTTCAAAGGTTTATAAAGATCACTGATCAAGCAAGGTTGAAAACTATCAAGCGAGGCTGAGAAGGAATTAAAGAAACCATGGCAGAAAAAAGAAGGAAAAGTAAGGGTGGCCAATGTCTAAGATATGAACCAGAAAATATGAATCTGATTAATGAAGACCCAACAACTGTAGAAGTCTTCAAAAGGATAGGTTTTTACAATTTTGTGAACGATTACAAGGCTGCGATATACAGGTGTCCAAAGAATTTGTTTTAAATTTCAGTGGAATAGCTACCAAAATGGGGATGTTGAACCTTTCCATTACACCAGAGGTCATTGCAGCAACAACAGGGATTCTAAGGGGACAAGATAAATGGTTCAAAGGATTCAAATTCAACATGGAGCAGTGCAAGGAGTTTATCAAGCCAGAAAACAGTGAAATGGACCTTACTAATGCTATCCCAAGAAGCTGCATGAAGGATAACTATTCAAAGTTATTGCTCATCATACAGAAATATTTTACTTGTGAAGGGAGATACCATAAATTCTACTCTTACCATTTCAAGCTTCTCCTACACTTTACTGGTAGGATATCTCTTGATCTGCCTTTCTATCTACACATAAGTTTATAAAAAATGGCAAATAATGTTCAAGAAAAATTTGAAGGAAGTGAGACTTCATTGTTTCATCATGGTTTAATTAAATTGTTGGTTTTAGATGAGCTCCAAAGACTAGGCAGAGACTGGTCTTCATTTTTTTTTGTTAGTGGTTTTGAGTTGGATACTCTTACTCCTACAAGAACTCCTAAACCTAAGAGTATCCCATCACCGTTAGTGGCTGAACAAAATGAACCATTGGTGGCAAAACCAAGTGAACCAGCAAGAGTAGAACCAAGTGAACCAGTCATGAATGAAACAAAGAAATTGCAGAATTTTGATACACCCATTGTTCCACCTGCATAGCAAAAACCAAAAGTGGTGAAACCTACAAAACAAAAACAAGCTGTGATTAAACAAGGAAGCAAAAGGATGACAAGGAGTCAAAAAATGGCTGTAGAAGGACAAGCAGTAGCTAAAGGAAATCTAGAAGAAATATTACATTCCATTGTCATAAAGGGGACTCCTATAGTCCAGGCTGAGGATATAGAGGAAGGTGGACAGAAACTAAAGAAAGCCAAATCTGCAAAGAAACTAGAATTTGAAGGAGAAGATGCAAGTTTTATGTCCCAAGAAAGAAAGCCCATGACAAGGCATGCTAGAAAGCTTTTAGAGAGCAGTAAAGGGGTTCATACACCTATTGACACAGTCCAACGACCACAAGACATCATTGATCTTTCATCACCTACAAAGAAAGATTCAATTAGCAAGTCAAATAAAGGAAAGGAAAAAGTAATGGAAAAAACATAGTTTGAACTCCTTGAAGAACAATTGGAGTTGGCCAATCATGAGACTGTTGTTATGAAGAAAGAATCAAAGAAACACAATTTCTAGAAGGTTTAGTTTGAAAAGATGAAGGATATTTGGGAAGAGCAGGTTGACAGTGTTTCGTAGACCCTAGATAATACACAACAGTTTATCAAATGGACCATACCATCCAGGAAAGAAGTGAAACATGTCAGGAAAATTAATTTACATTTGAAGTCTAAAAACAAAAAGTTGAAGGATCAGGTTAAAGACCTCCAGGAACATCTTGAACTAATTCATGAGTTGGAGAAAAAGGGCCTTAAAATTATAGTAGTTGAGGAGACAATTGCTCAATGCATCATCAATGAGGAAGAAACACCTCAAGAATCATAGTGTGAGTTGGTTTATGATTTTAAAGGTTAATTGCATGTTAGAAACTAAGTTTTTACACTTGTAAAGTATATTTTTGAAGTTACATGGAAATATGGAATTTACACTGTTTTCAACAGTTTCGTAGCGTTCCTAGGCTTGAAGACTAGGAAAATGCTACGAAACTACTGTAACTTTATTTTTTTAATTTTGAACTAGTTTTGGGAGCTTTCAAGAGGTGAAAATGGTATGGAAGATGTATTAAGAAATAATGAACATCATGCAAGAGGAAAGAATCAGAAAAGTTGATGGAAAAAGGGATTTTTGTAACGCTACAAAAGTTACGCTACGAAACTGTCATACTTTCGTAGCATACTATTTTGAAGCTTTATGAGCAGGTTTTTGTGCACTTATGGATAGGTGAACACTTCAAAAGGTTCAAGGGACCTTTCCAATAGTTATACAAGACTTAAAGACCACCATATGAAGCCAACTCAATTGCCAAACCATTCATTGAATATATGGACCATTTTACTTAAAAATAGGGTTGGTTTCCAGTTTTGGAGGAGGTTAATTAAAATGTGATGTAGTGAGGAGTCCCATCACACCCTATTAGAACATGTGAAGGAATAAGTTTTCAAAGATGTAACTGTATTTAGGAGATAATGTTGTTACTGTAATAATGAAAAGTTTGAGTCCTATTAGGAAAAGGACTGTCAAGTAGAATAGCTATCATGTTCTCATTAAAATAGATGTTTTATTGTTATGAAAGGTGTCATTACGGAAATTTCGATGAATCTAGCCAAGAGGTAGATAATCTCATCATGTAACGGGTCTATTAAAAGGTAAAGAGTTGAATTTGTAAAGGGTTGGAGACATTTTGGCAAAACTGTAGCTTTATGTAATTGACTGTTTTCAGTAATACAAAGACTTGTTTCTTGACCAACCTGAGATTCTGATTTAGTTTTTAGTGTTTATCTGATCTATATTTTCTATGTGTAACACTTGCAGTGGTTTTCATATTTAATACTTATAATTCATTCATGTAATGCTCTGACTTACTTTATAGATGAATTGGTTGTGTGATTTCCAGTTTCAGGAGTACTTACCTTTGCTAAAAACTCTTACCTGCCTCATCTTCCATGTCAAGTGAACTTTCTACTGTATAATTGCTTTGTTGACTCCATAAGCCCAATGTTTGCAGACTGATGTTATTTTCAACCTACACTTATTTCAAGCAAGTCATTTTCCAAGTAGATTTAGCCATCTATTTTATCATTATCAAATATCATTAACCCTTTTTGAGAGAGCCCTCTCAAACTGAAGAGGCTAAGCTTCAGTCACAAGTTGGTTTGAAAAAGTTACATAAATTTTTCTGGTTAGTAGCCAATTAGGTGAAATTTTGTGATAACATCAGTGTAGGTGTATGTATTATGATGTCTTTTACACTAGGTGTAGGTGTATGTGTTGTATGTCGATGTGGGTGTATGTATTGTGTGGTGTTGTATGTCTTGTGTGGATGTATGTTTCATGATGTACACTGTGTATGTGTACTTTATTGAAAATAAGCAAATGAATTGAGTGCTTGTCGGGTATGGAAACTGATCCGGTGTGTGTACAGAAATAATAAAGCCATAAGTAAGGACTGATGAAGGATAAGCATCAATATTTTATTTTATTTATACTATGCATGTGATCTACGATTCTAATTTATGATGGTTACATGTGATTTATGATTATGGTTTATTATCATTGCATGTGATTCATGATTTTAACCTATGATGGTTGTGTTTTGAGATAAACCGATGTGATATGTTTATACATGATGATTTTATCAAACAACTGGTTTGACTTGTGGTGATAGGAAGTAAAAAAATTGCAAGTGTACCTCATTAACATACTACCAATGAGGTATTATTTGAAGTTATTTTAATTTATTTTTAATCTAATGAAAATTCTATGCTCGGTATAGGAAGTATGCAACGACCAGTTGTGATGATTGAAACAGAGTGCAAGAATTAGCAACAACAAAAAAAGGAATTGAAACATGTAGTAGTATCCTGGTAAAGCACTTTAGGAGCAGGGCCATTATGGGAAATTGGCAACCAATAGTGTCCACTGATTTCCATGAGCATGCTATGACCGGTATGATGGTTTTGAGGCAGTTATATGTCTTGGTTGTTTTATATTTCAATGCGAGGAATAATTTCCAAGGGATGGATCGTCCATGATAGGGGATGTCAGTGATTCGAAGGTGAGTGATTGCATGGAAGGGGATTACCAAATTTCGTGAGGGACTATGTAGTGTAGAAGGGAAGGTTGGGGATGATTTTT
The DNA here is from genome assembly GCA_034641835.2 of Pinus albicaulis. Taxonomy (NCBI): domain Eukaryota; kingdom Viridiplantae; phylum Streptophyta; class Pinopsida; order Pinales; family Pinaceae; genus Pinus; species Pinus albicaulis. The sequence goes on from CM076571.1 coordinate 653,995,866, forward strand.
TTTGTTCACTCTCATTTCCAGATAGAATCATATGCACATTGGGAGTATTCCTTGGAACAATGAGCTGATAGTTGTTCACTAAGAGTACAGTAGCGAAGGATTGTAGCGCTAGACATTAGATGCAGACTTTGACTATGACAGTGGATTCTGGACTTCCTAGGAAGGAAGTGAATCCTGGTACTACTTTGAGGGTGGAGGTGTAAGCCTCTATATTCCCTTATTGTTGATATGCGAATCCTATCCTTTTATTTATCGATTGATAAAATGCATATATGTGTATAATATTGTAAATACCGTAATGAGTTGTGTCATAAAGCTCCAGTACAAGGTATGTTTGTCATGATGCTTTTTTCTTTTGAACATATTATTCACTGTAAATGCTGCAACAAGCTATGTTATAAATCTCCATAGGAAATATTTTTTATTTTTAGTGGTTTGCTAGTTTTTATGTGTCATTAAAAACTGGGGGGGGGGGGGGATTTTGTAATAGCCCTGGTGAAAATTCCATGTAATAAAAGTTAAAAATAATAACCACGGTTGATGGGACACATATTCCAAGCTAGATGTTGGGAAAAACATCCTAGTGGGTGTAGGTTAATATGGCTAAGGAAATTGTCAAAGGAAAATGAAAAGACTTTGGAAAGGCAAGCGACATTAATTGGCACATTTATTTATGAAAATAATGAAAAATAGAAGAAAAGGGAGGTGAAAGGTCACAGGTTGCATGTGAGGAGGAAAATGAAGGAAAATAATGGAAAATGAAGAAAGTAGAGGCCTCATTAATAAAAACACTTCTGAGGATCAGTTGGAAAGCTTTTTCTCACACTTATGGATCTCTTTCTATTCTCTTGCTCTCTCACTCTTGGATACTTAGTTTTCTTGGCACAGTTTGGAATTGGATCAAGAAAGGAAAAGAGGGCAAGAAGAAGGACGGAGAAATCAAGGAATATTAGTATCAAGCAACTACAACATGATTCTTTGCAGGTATTGATTTTCATGTGTCATTTCCTTGCTAGATCTAGCATGCATGGTATTGCATGTGGTTATTTTCTCTCTTGGCATGGGTTTTTCCAAGTGTGACAATTTTTTCAGCCTAGCCTTTCCATTTGTGGATAGCGATGGTGTTCTAGAGTTATCATATTTTTATTTAGCTAGATTTTCGGATGGATTCGAAGCAGATTGAGGTGGATCTCTGAATGATATAACAAAAAACCGGTTTATGTGTTGCCTCATTTTAGAGCCTAATGATCCAAGTTTGGATTGCGGTAAATCCTAAGAGATGGGTGCTCTGCATCTGGCCTAGGAATCCTGGGTTGGGATATATGGTAAAACCTTGAGAGTATGTCTTGGTTTAGGGCCTATTTATCCCTTACCCTAATTGTGGATTTCGGTAAATCCTAAGAGACTAGCAGACATGAAAATTCCTCATGGTGTAGGCAGAGAGAATTTGGTGATATCCATTGTGTTGGCCTAGTGATCAGGTGCAGATCCTAGTAAAGCCTCATTTCTATTGATGAGGGTGAGGTTGTTTAGTCTCAGGATGCCCTGGTTGATTCTTTAGGTTTGAGTCCCATATTCATCTTTGGAATAAGAAACGGGGGTGATTAGCTAAAGAGATATTTGGCTTAGCCATTCTATGGTCAGGTGGAACATGGTAGTCTCATCTCTAGTTGGTTTTTAAGTTCATTAATAGAAGCTCATTCCTTTTGAATTTGGTATTCAAATGTTTTGATTTATATATGGATTATATTGTTGTTGTATACATGGTATTTTTGTTGTGATGATGTTGGTTATAAGCATGTATTTTATCAGTGATGATCTATGCCTCTATCCATGTTTTTACTTGTAAATTAATGCATAATTTATCTATGGTCAAATAGATTGTATGGAAGCTAATAATGTAAGGGAGAAATGCTTCTTAGAGATTCTCTAATAAGTATGATACCCCTTTGATCTATTCTGTTTTTTATACCTGTATCTTTCAATTTTGTGACATGTTTGACAAATTTTTCATCATGGCTAGGAGGGGTACATATGAGTTATTAATGATGTGATTGCTTCAATATCATTTTCCTGTTGTTATTTATCATGTCAAAAAATTTCATTAAGTTTTTTTTCGAGCACTTGGTTATGGGCCTAAAAAGGTGGCTCAAATCCAGGGGATGCTAGCGCAAAACTGCGTATTTAGGGCCCTGGTCACTAGCATGCAGTGTTATGCCTGTGGCTATAGCCTCCTGGATGCAGAAATGACACCCTGTGCTAACATTGATGGCTCAAAGGGGTTAAAATATCAGTGTGACCCAGAGGTAGGACACCTGAATGGTTGGGTTACCTCCTAGGGGTGTTGTGACTATTGTACAAGGTTTGTATGTCATTTTACCGTTGGCTCCACTTCCTTAAGGTCATTTAGGAGGTTGTGTAATATTCCTAAATTAGCATGCAGCTAATTGGAATATTAATTTTTCTCTTATCATTTAGTTAGATGAATGAATGGGTAGGGAGGCCCATAAATCATTTTAGTAGGCATAAAATACCCCTTAATATGAAAAGGCATCATCTTCATACCTGGATAAAGCACCCTCACATGTGAATAGGGGCTAATGCATGTGGATAAGGTTAAGTTTGACCAAGTCAATAGAACTGGTACGGAGGGGGTGAATCATCAATAGAGACAGCCCAATGTGAATGTGGATCAGTTTAGATAGTCAGAATAAAGCCACCTTGGGTGTGAAAGGAGGCAATGCATGGAGACTAAGTCAAGTTTGACCAAATCAAACATCATTGTAAATGAGAGAGTGGAGTTAATGGAGACAGCATAATTTTGGAGGAGGAGTCTTTGCATGGAAGTAACCTCATAAATGGATGGGACCCATGGTGAGGAAGCTCATCAAGTATATAATGGAGGGAATGGAAACCATATGGGGTGTGGAGAATATTATTTTATGTTCGATTTTGATGAATTATTGCATGCTTTAGATGTTTAGCTATGTTTTTTGTACTGTTTAGTACAAGGGTATTCTCATGTGGGAATTCCTCACTCTTTCTTTTAGGACTTGTTGAATAAATCTGAGAGGAGGATTTTGGGCTTCATTTGTTGTGAAACCAGCTCCAAAAATAGAAGAAAAGAGATATCAACGCCTTATAAATAAACCACTTCGAGGGTAAAACCTCCAATACATTACATGAATGAACAATTCTTGGATGATACAAATTACAAAACCTCCTTTCTATATATAGGAGTCCATGGGGCCATAATGTAATCTTAGTGGGGCCACAATGTAATCCTAGAAAACCTAAGAATAATAATTTAAGGGCACAATAATAAAAATATGGGGGTTACAAGGGTACAATAATAACAATAAGGGGGTTACACTAACAACAATAAGGGACTATACTAGTAATATAGGGATCTAACATGCCCCTCTCCTTCAAAAAAGTTTTGTCCTCAATGCTTGAGTAGCTCTGGGTGCTTCTGTATAAAATTCTCATCCTCCCATGTAGAATCTTTAGTGGGTAAGCTATTCCACTTGATGAGATACTCTAAAATTGGTTGATTCCGTAGCTATCGAGTTCTTGTTTCCGTGGCCACTTCAGGTTCCAATATGATTTTTCCTTCCTCATCAAGTTCTGGAAATATTGTTTGAACTGGAATATTTTCACCTATAACCTTCTTTAAGCATGAAACATGGAAAACTGGATGCACTCGTGAAGAAGCAGGAAGCTCCAATTTGTATGCCATAGTACCAATCTTTTGCAACACCTTGTAAGGACCATAGTACTTTGGCGATAATTTATTATCCTTATTAGCTTGCTTGAGGACATTTGTTTGTATGGTTGTAGCTGTAAAAATACCCAATCTGCTACATCAAAACTTCTCTCGCTGCGATGTTGATATGCCTGTTGTTTCATTCGATTTTGTATAAAATTGAGTTGTCACTAAGAGTTGGAAAATTGGCTTGTTGATGCTCGATGTGATATTCCACTACTTGAACCTTCGAATTTTCTCTTAAAGATGATGTGATGGATGGTGGATGATATCCATAAAGTGCCATAAATGGGGAAATTTTTGCTGCAGTATGGAAGGAAGTGTTATACCACCATTCAACGAGAGGTAACCACTTAACCCATTGTGTTTGTTTATCAAATACAAAACAACGAAGATATCCTTCCAAACATGTATTTACTATCTCAGTTTGACCATCGGATCGAGGATGATAAGATGAGCTATGAGCTAATTGTGTACCCAAACAAGAAAATAACTCCATCCAAAAATTTCCAGTAAAAATGGGATCTCTGTCGCTCACAATAACCCTTGGGTTTCCATGTAGCTTTTGAATTGTGTCCATAAATGTAGTAGCAACTGTACTTGCTTTAAATGGATGAGATAATGAACAAAAGTGTGCATACTTGATAAGTCTATCAACTACCACCATCATGACACTCTTTCCTTCGGACTTAGGTAAACCTGTGATAAAATCCATTGAAATCTCCTCCCAACGTTGACTTGGAATGGATAAAGGTTGTAGAAGACTCGGGGTCTTAATTGTCTCAACTTTATTCTACTGGAAAACCAAACATTCCACCACAAAATTTTGAATATCAGATTTAAGGTCATCCCAAAAAAATTCTTTCTTCACCCTGTGGTAAGTTTTAAAAATCCTGAGTGTACTACTAAAGGAGAAGTGTACAATTAAAAAAGAATCTTTTGTTTTAGTTGGGAATTCTTACAAAGATATAAGCGATCTTTGTACCATAAGGAATCATTTTCCAACTAAATGTATCAGATGTACTAGGATCTTGCTACAACTTTTGAATGAGTGTCCATACATCTTTGTCCTTCTTCCATTCATCTCTTGCTTCAGTTATCCAATCTGGTAGGATAATAGAAATGGCACAAAGCAATGCTTCCACCTCTTCATTCTTTCTTGAGAGTGCATCTGCAACAACATTAAGCTTTCCTTTTTTGTAGATTATTTCAAAGTCATAACCCAACATCTTTGTGACCCATTTTTGCTGCTCTTCTGACGATAGCCTTTGTTCCAAAAGTGTTTAAGAATATCATGATCGATTTTTACCTTGAAGTGTCTTCCCATTAGGTAAGTTCGCCATTTCTTTAGTGCATGCAGTATTGCTAACATTTCCTTCTCATAAATAGGTTTCTGTAAATAATTTTCTTTGATTGGACAACTTTCAAAAGCAATGGGTCTTCCTTCCTGCATTAAAACAACACCAATTCCATTTCCTGAGGCATCACATTCCACAATAAAGGTTTTGTGAAGTCTGGCGTAGCTAAGACCGGTGCTAGGCACATTGCCTCTTTAAGATGTTCAAAGGCCTTAGTTGCTTCAGGAGTCCATGAAAATGCATCTTTCTTCAATAATGTTGTTAGAGGTGCTGCTATTCTCCCATAATTATTAACAAAATTGCGATAATACCCTGTTAACCCGAGAAATCCTCGCAACTGCTTTATGGTTGTGGGGACTTTCCATTCCTTAATGGCTTTAATTTTGTTAGGGTCTACTTTAACACCCTCGTGAGATACAATATGACCGAGATATTCCACCTCTTGTACTCCAAAGAAACATTTGGATGTTTTTGCATATAATTGTTTCTCCTGCAATAGTTTGAGCACCCTGTCAACATGTTCAACATGATCCTTCCAAGACCTGCTGTTGATTAGTATATCATCAAAAAATACTAGCACAAATTTTCTAAGGAAGGGTTTGAAAATGGAATTCATCAACCCTTGAAATGTAGAAGGTGCATTGGTAAGGCCAAAAGGCATGACCAAAAATTCATAATGACCCTCATGAGTTCGAAATGCTGTTTTTGGAATATCTTCAGTCTTCATTCTTATTTGATGATATCCTGAACGAAGATCTAACTTGGTAAAATAAATTGCTCCATGTAATTCATCCAATAATTCATCAATCACAGGAATGGGAAATTTATCTTTAATGGTGAGCTTATTGAGCTCCCTATAATCAGGACACATGTGCCATGATCCATCCTTCTTGTGTACCAATACTACAGGAGCAGAGAAAGAACTTTGACTAGGTTGAATTATACCCGCCTCTAACATTTCTGCAATCATACGTTAAATTTCACTCTTTTGGACGTAAGGATATCTATAAGGCCTGATGTTTGGAGGAACACTTCCTGGAATCAAATGAATAGCATGATCATGATCACGAATAGGTGGGAATCCTTTGGGAGTTTCAAACACCTTGGAATGATTGTCCAAGACTTGTTGGAGATCTGCAGAAATAGATGATTTTGATGTTGGAACTTCTAGTGAGCATAGTTGTGCAATTACGCCTCGCTGTTCTTTCTTTAGAAGCTTTGTCATGACATTAGAGCTTATTATCCTTCCTGGCTTCCCCGCAATACCCCGTAATTCGACTTCCTTTCCTTCTGAAAAAAATTTCAAGAAAAGTTCTTGAAAATTAAAAGCTACCGTCCCCAAAGATTGTAACCATTGTACTCCTAGTACAACATCCGCACCTCCCATAGGAATGGAAAGCATTGGAATATTCAATACATATTCCCCCATGGTTAGCTTGATATTATGGCATTTTCCAGAGAAATTTATAGTTCCTCCATTTGCAACCATCACTTGACATTCTGGTGTTGGGTATAGGAAACAATTTAATTCCTTGCCTACCTTACAATGAATAAAATTATGGGTGCTACCTGAATCAATCAACACTATTACCTTTTTCTTCTTGATATGTCCTTCTATCTTAAGAGTTTGAGGAGTGGTAATTCATTCCAATGCATTACATGATATGGTCGAACTCATTTCTTCCTCTTCTAGGGCTAGTCGCTGGTATATATCCTCTTCTTGTTCATTTTACTCTTCCTCTTTACAATCTATGTAAAATAATTTCTTCTCAACACACTTATGACCTTTAGTGTATTTGCTATCACAACTATAGCAAAGCCCTTTTTCTCTTTTTTCTTCCAATTGTTGTGGTGTCAACCTTGTAGGTTGTGAAAATCTAGGAGTAACAACACTTCCATCTTTATAGAAGTGAGTGGTAGGCTTCCTTATTGCCATAATTTTACATTCAATTTTTCTTTCCAACCTGAATGCCTTCTCCAATGAATCAGGCTCTAAAACGCAAACTTCATGTTGGATGTTATCCTTTAAAGTACTAATCAGGAGCTCAAGTCTGAGCTATGGAAAAAGCTCAAAACTGAAAGAATTCAAAATCACTTGCAATCTAAATGACCAGATAGGCCTCATCAATACAATCCTGGTGCCGCAAACGACACTTAAATCCGACATCATATGTGAAATTTATGCAAGTTTGAAGTTTTCAGTAAACTGCAAAAAACTGAGTTGACCAGGTTTGACTTTCAAATTTTGAAAAATTAAAAAAGGAATATTCCAAGGAACATTCCTAGAATATTCCAAGGAATATTCCTAGAATATTCCTCAAAATATTCCCTGGAATATTCCACCTGGGCCAATCCTTTAATGAAAAGTGGCAGCACAGTATTTGTTGTTGGTTTGACTTTGGAATTTTCGGCCAATCAACGAGTGCCACGTGGCAAGCTCGGAGGCCGCCACGTGGCCCCTAGCCTGTGAAAATTTTCATATGGCAAGATATTTTACAGTCGATAGGATTCTACCCCGGGTCGATCGTCTACCACCCCAAACGCCCGACTGGGCGGGCTACAACATGTTTCTTAACATTATAACGCAGCGGATTTTATTTATATAATATGCTCGTTGCATTCAGCGGGGGGAAGAGCTAGCCCCCAAGTGTAAATGCATACATATGACTTGACCGCCATGACCAGGGCACTTAACACTAGGTCTAATTTCTTACGGTTAACATTAATTGTTGGCCCGTTTACATGTGACAACAGTAAAATAAATGTCACGGGTTCAACGGTTTATATAATGGTTAAGTTTCCAACGAATTCAACGGGGGGTCATGTGACCACCCCGCCCAAAAATAAATGTTATCCAAAACAGTTCCACTAGAATTGGAGGTGTGCACTTAAATTTGGAAGAATCCACCTTTTTTAGCTCCAGTTAACTTCAGGCCTCCACATTTGGTGGATTTTGTTTAAGGGATATTGGGCAAACTCTGTTTTGGTCATAATTTCTTATGGACTAAACCTTTTTGGACAATTTTTTTTTTTTTTTTTGGGTACTCAGAGGATTTTTTATCCATTGGAACATGTTTCATAGCCATTATATTTTATCTTCAGCCCCTTTTGCTTCAAGAAATCAATGAGAGCCATTAGGGCCAAGAGGGAGTTGGAGTTGTTTTGGGCTATGCTTAACCATTTGAGGTGAAAAAAAATTCATTTTCGACTATTTTCAGCATTCCAGAGCCATTGGGACAGGTTCTAGAGGTAGTGGAGGTGTTCTATAGCCATTTTAGCTTCAGGGAAGCTTGGGGAGCCACCAGGGCCATTGGAAAAATGGAGCTGTATTGAGTTGTACCTCTCTGTTTGAGGTGAACCAAAGACCATTTTCAGCTATTTTCCACCTTCTGAACCTAATTGAAGAGGTTTTAGAATTTTTTGAATACTTTTAGAGCCCGAAAAGCTTCAGGAGAGTTTTCAGACCATCAGAGCCATTGGGGAAATGGAGCTATATTGAGTTGTACCTCACTGTTTGAGGTGATCCAAAAACCATTTTCAGCTATTTTCCACCTTCTAAACCTAATGGAAGAGGTTTCAGAACTATTTGAGGACTTATATAGCCCAAAATCCTTCAGAGGAGTTCAAAGAGCCATCAGGGCCTTATTGAAGAAGTCATTGTTTATGGTAATTGTTCACTCTTTAGTGAATATGGAAAGGCATTTTTAGCATTTTCATGTCTTCTGAATCTGTATTTGCATTCATATTTTCCTATTGAGGCACTTTTAAACTTTTATTATCATTTGAGAGCATTATAATACAAGAGGACAAGCTCTCATTTGGGAGGCTTGATCCAGCAGACGTAGCCCAGGAGGGGTGAACTGCTCACCAAACATTTGTGTCATGTTATGCTGAAGTTATATTGTTGTATATTTCTGATTTAATATGTTAAACAACAAATTAAACTAACTTTCCCTCACACATAAACTCATAAACAATTACCAAAAACACTTTGTTTAATCAGCCAAACATGGAGAATTTTGCACACATTTAATTAATGGAAATGAATACCTTCAACACATTTTCAAGTACTTCCATTTTCAGATCAAGTACCTATGAAGAGATCGATCTCATGTTCCTCTGAAAGATCAGTTACCCTTATATTCAATTTTTGGATGTCCTCAATGTGCTCCCCCACTGAACACTTTTGTTTGAGATTTATCAATTGGCTAAAGAAAGTGTTGCTCTTTGTATCCTCATAATGTGCTATCATTTCCTCCGTAAAAATTGACCAAGTGACAATTTTTTTACGGGAGAAAAGCCATCGATACTATACAAATGTATTTTGTTCTAAATGTAAAGTTACAATGTGTACCTTTTGTGTGTTTTTCACATTATTGAGATCAAAATATTGCTCCATCTGTAGTATACATGTTACAGGATCCTTTCCATCAAACTTCCTCATATCCATTTTTGGAATATGGTGGTTCTTGCCTCCAACATTAAAGTTTATGAAATCACGATTAACATTTATTTTTTTCTCATCAGGAGTTTCCTCTACTATCTTTTCACCATTAGGAAACATTTCTTGTATCAACTTTTCCAAACCTTCGATGTCTACTTTTAGATCCTTCTTCAAGTTTTCCATGTTGTCTTTTATTTTTTCATCGATCTTAGATTCCATGTCATACATCTTAGCTTCCATGCCCACTTCCATGCCATCCATCTTAGCTTCCAAACCATGCATCTTAGCTTCCACGCCTTTCTTCAAACCATCCATCTTAGTTTCCATGCCTTTCTTCAAAGCTTCCATTTCATTTTTTGTTGTTCTTTGCGAGAGCGATATTTGTTGTACTTTTTCTTGTAATTTTGATATGCCATGTTGCCATTCTTCATCTTCATGAGTCATAGTAGAGCCTTCTAAAGGCTTAATCGGTGTTGAATTCTTTTTAGGGGCCATTTTAGAATCCAATATTGATATCTATTCTACAATATGCCCTTGTAATTAATTCAACTTGATTCTTCAAACAAGACTTAAGCAATTCAGAAAAAAAAAAATACACACCTTTTACTTACTTTTTAAGGAGCTCGATATTGAAATTGAATTATCTCTATAATTGCAGATCCTCAATATCTGGAATTTATCCCTATAGTAGCCCTCTGAAGCTTCTTTCAAATTCCACAGGTCTGATCTGATTTGGATTCTTCAAGGCAAAGTTATGTCCAATCTCCCACAATGACCCAATTTTGGACTAGTTCAATAGAGTGAACTTGTATGACTTGCCACGTGTCACTGTTTCCTTCTTTGGATCTGAAATTGATAGATAAAAAACTAGATTCTGTGTAATTGTGGCCAATTTTTACAGCATTCTAATCCGATGCTCAGAGAGAGAGATATGAATATTTTCCCACGATCACCTCTTTCAGATGAAATTCAGAAGCATGAAAAAGCCCTAACTTCCACAAATCATATCTCCAAAAATATTGCGAAACAATATCTGAAATTTGGTGATGATGTTCCTTAGGATTTTGGCTTCACGCTCTAAAAATTTCAGCTTCTGAATCTTCATAGAAAATTTTTTATTACGAAAATACCACGATGACCTATTTAGGTTAAATTCAGGAGCCTGCAAAATGACCTAACTTGCATAGATCATATCTCTGAAAATATTGCGAACCAAGCTCTGAAATTTTGCGATGTTGTTCCTCAGGATTTTCGCTTCGGACTCTAAAAATTTTAAATTATGAACCTTCGTAGAAAAAAATTTATAGCAAAAATGCGACGATGACCTGTTTGGAGCAGCGAAACCCTAGAATCTCAAAGCTCTGATACCAAATGTTGTGAAACCAGCTCCAAAAATAGAAGAAAAGAGATATCAACACCTTAGAAAAAATCCACTTCGAGGGGGAAACCTCCAATACATTACATGAATAAACAATTCTTGGATGATACAAATTACAAAACCTCCTTTCTATATATAGGATTCCATGGGGCCACAATGTAATCCTAGCCGACCTAACAATAATAATTTAAGGGCACAATAATAACAATATGGGGGTTACAGGGGTACAATAATAACAATAAGGGGGTTACACTAATAACAATAAGGGACTATACTAGTAATATAGGGACCTAAAATCATTTCCACCATCCAAAATTGGGCCAAGAAGTCACCTACATCCACAGCACAGTGTCCTTGAGGAACTGCGTTATTTTTCATGGTGTTGTAGTGGAAGGGTCAAAACCCTTGATTATGAGCTAGTTTCCTAATGAAAGGACCAAACTTTCAACCAAAGAGCTAGTAAGGAGGAGATACAACCATTTCTTTGTATTCTTAGCCATATTTATACAGAGCTTCAGTCAGACAATGTGATTCAGCCATAGATCTGCAACATATCCTTATTGTATCTCATGTCTATCAAGAAACCTTTGTCGGGTTATCTTGGAATTGTGTAAAAGAGACTAGATCTCAGTTTTTCAGCTCTCTTGAGTAATATATCAAAATATCCATTTGTCTCAATATATATGTAGTATAAACCCTCATTAAACTATGTTGTTACTTTCTTCAGAATTTCTGTGTTGCAGTAGTCATGGGGTTGTAGTGTTTTTGGGTTGTTCTGCACTTGGGAGGCCTATTTAACTAAGCTATAATGATTTTTTCTGATCTCCTTACATATTTGATTGCTATAATGTATAAAATAATGGATCCATGGGCTTTTCTTCACTATTATAGCATAATTTTCTACAAAATGCGTTTTTGGTGCCTATATTGCTGATTTTCCCATTTGGGAATATTACAGTGGTATCAGAGCTCTTATCTCAGCTAAGCCTGTGTACTTCAGCCATTATGTTATATAAGGAGGCTTCTCATAGGAAGGATAATATCTACATAAGAGATCAAAGAAAAATCTTATTATTAGGAGGGAAGGATTACTCAAAACTTCTTCTTCAAACTCTACAATGTATTAGAGAATACATCAAAGAGATGATGAGGGAAAGACATGGAGATCCCTCAACAAGATTTGTACGTGAGGAATGCTCTAGTTCCTCATATTTTGGGTGGGATCATTCAACCACACCATCGTATTTACAATGCTTTACCAAGCCTATGTTCATAGCAAGTGAGATGGAGGATAAAAGATCTAGCAGTCATGATGAGGGTAGATTCTTCCTCTTGAATTTTGATGGGTCACCTAAAATTTTAGCTAGGGCTTGGGTGGAGGATATTGATACTTATTTATAGAATCACCAATTTTGAAAAGATGAGGCCATTAGAGTAGCAGCGCTGCATCTATAAGGTAAGGCTTATTCTTGGTGGTTATTTGAATCAATGCTTATTTTGATGAAAAACATTCTGAAAGACCTTTGATGGAGCTAGTCAAACCAAAACAAACAAAACCTTTGCATGGGTTGGAAGGATATATAAACTCCACTCCATTTCAGAAAAATATTGAGGGGAATGAAATTTTCCAGAATACCTTGCTAGAGGCAAGATCCCTATTTCATAAAGAACAATTTTCTGAAAAAGAGGATATGGAGGTCTCTTTTTCAAAAGAGGATCCTCTCATTGATGATAATGTAACTTCCATTGATGGAGAGTAAGAGAAGGCTGGAGGTAAAAACGTTGTCACATCAGGCGCATATCTAACACCTCATGAAGAAGAATATGGAGTGCTTTCTCCAATGAGAGGAGTTCTTGTATTTTCACAAGAAATTCCAAAGATTCTCACATGTGGAGATCAAGGCACAATCCATAAGTAGCATGTGCTATCATTGATAGATTGTGAGACCTTAAATATGAAGAAGAGAATAGGGAGACAGAACAACATCATATGACTAGGAGCACACACCCCTATCTATTTCAGAAGGTTGATGCATAAAAGAGGCATACTGATTTGCACAGTCAGAGTAAGGACAAAAAAATCCACTCATATATGTAGTCTACTCTTGATATTGATGCCTCATTACATGGAGGCATTCCACCAGGGAGAACACCAAATTAGGTGATGTGAGATATGATTCATATTTGGTTGCACCACTCTTAGATTTTGGAGGGGTGAGAACCTTGGAAGGACTCAACACAACACAAAGAGTCTGGGGTAGGCTCCAGGAGGAGGAAGACATTCTCCCAAGATCAGTATTAACCACTCTCACCAAACTGAATCTTGCCTTGACAAGAGATGTTTCAAGGATGGATGGCACCATCAGGGTGCAAGGAGACCACCCCATAGATTTGGAGAATCAGAAGATACTTCCACATAGGAAGGACTCTTCCAAATTTGGTAGAGGTTGGTGGCCAGACATGTTTACATTGGCCAAACTTAGAAAGTTTTTTATGGGTGATAACTTCTCATGGAAGGCTAGCCTCCAAAAACTTCCCCTTTTTGTAGAGAATTGGTAGCTGCAGGAGGAGTAGCAGAGGCAAGATTGCAACATCCCGCTGTATGAATTTGGCATGAGAGATGTCGAAGAAGAGGGAAAAAACATGACAGATGCTTCACATGATAGATCAGTAGCACTGTCAATATTGAGTATTGACCCTTATTCGAGATCCCAAATATTAGTGGAATACTCTAAGGATCTCTTTTCTTGCAGAGTGCTTGATGACCAGTTATCTGATGGGAGATATGTAGTGGTAGATGGGGTCATCTATTTTCATGGTAGAGTCTTATTGACTAAAGCCTCTAACCTCTAGGAGAAGCTACTAGATGCAACATATAAGGGTTTTCTCTCCAAACCCACTAGTTTTATAAGAGCATACCATACTATCTTGGAGGGATTTATTTGGGAAAGCTTCAAAGAGGAGATGCACCAACATATGGTGAGATGAATGAATTATTTGGAGGATGAGGAGAGACATGACTCTTTGGTAGAGTTATCATAGCCACTTCCTTTCTCATTGGGAATGAGAGGAGGTCCATCTATGAGGCACCTTACTAGCTTGAACCAAGTACATGGTAAAGAATGTATTTTTATACCTCATGATTCATTTACTATGTATTTGCATTTCCTTATCATACATATGAAGGGAATTTCTTCAAAAGGGGGGCACTCTTACTTCTAGAATTCATGGTCTAATTGAGGTCATAAGCAACTTTGATGATGGCCACTCCCTAGGAGATCTTGGGGAGATAATTTTTTATGCAGGGTATGCTCAATTTTCACCATACACCATACATCTTCTCCAAGATTGTGATGAGATTGGGGCAGTATTCAAATGGATGGAAAACCACTCATCATGCCATATTCTGATGCATTCAAGAGTAAAACTATGTTGATTTCACTTGAGGGACCATTGTCCTTCTCCATTACTACATATGGAAGCTAGCATGACTTTGATTATGATCCCATATGTTGATGATGTTCTCATTATTGTTGGGGATATGATTTGGGGGATCACAGATTGGTTGGATGTGTCCATAGGGAATGAAACTTCCCACATTTCTTCATGCTTCAAGAGGAGCATGGGACCTTATATGGCTGCTACATTATATCACTTGTTTCCTTATGAAGGGAGCCATATGATTGATTTATGTCCTTGGCAGAAGCCTCTCACATGGGAGGAGTTTTTCTATGAATTACCATTCTGGAGGGTGATTCATTTTATATGGATGATAGCTTGGAGAATGGAGATTCACATGGGAATGATAGTTTCCAACATATTTCAGATTCCATGCCTCAAGAAGACCTCTAGAAACCACATTGTTGCCTCCATGGGTGTTTTACTTCTACATGACGATAGCTATTTGGGATGGTCACCAAAAGCTAACTTGCATGCTTGGTAGGGGAAACTTGGAGATCTATTGATGAGACAAAATATTGTTCCTTGGAGAATTTTATCATATGAGGATGCTACAGGAGGAGGAGAGGAGGCTCTTCAGTTCTATCCTTGGAGTTTCTTGAGGATAAGCAACATTTGGGAGGGGAGGACTGTAATATTCCTAAAGTAGCATGCAACTAATTGGAATATTAATTTTGATCTTATATTTTAGTTAGATGAATAAATGGGTAGGGAGGCCCATAAATCATTTTAGTAGGCATAAAATCCCTCTTAATATGAAAATGGATAATCTTCATAGATGTATAAATCACCATCACATGTGAACAGGGGCTAATGCATGTGGACAAGGTTAAGTTTGACCAAGTCAACAACACTGGTATGGAGGGGGTGAATCATCAATAGAGACAACCCAATGTAAATGTGGATAAGTTTAGATAGTGAGAATAAAGCCACCATGGGTGTGAAAGGAGACAATGCATGGAGACTAAGTCAAGGTTGACCAAATCAAACAACGTTGTAAATGAGAGAGTGGAGCTAGTGGAGACAACATAATTTTGGAGGAGGAGTCTTTGCATGGAAGTAAGCTCATAAGTGGATGGGACCTATGAAGCTCATCAAGTATATAATGGAGGGAATGGAAACCATATGGGGTATGGATAATATTATTTTATGATCGAGTCTGATGACTTTTTGCATGCTTCAATTGTTTAGCTAGGTTTGTTGTACTGTTTAGTACAAGGGTATTCTCATGCGGGAATTCCCCACTCTTTCTTGGAGGACTTGTTGAAGAAATCTAAGAGGAGGATTTTGGGCTTCATTTCCACCATCCAGCACTGGAACAAGAAATCACCTACAACCAAAATGTAGTCTCCTTGAGGAACTGCACTATTTTTCATGGTGTTGCAGTGGAAGGGTCAAAACCCCTAATTGTGAGCTAGTTTCCTAGTGAAAGGATCAACCTTTCACCCGGAGAGCTAGTAAGGAGGAGCTAGAGCCATATTTATTCAAAGATTTAGTCATACAGTGTGATTCAACCATATATCTGCAGCATATCCTTCTTGTATCTCATGTCTATCAAGATCCATTTGTCTATCTATCTTTGTAGTATAAACCCTCATTAAACTACACTGTTACTTGCTTCAAAATTTCTGTGTTGCAGTAGTCATGGGGTTGTAGTGTTTTTGGGTTGTTCTGGGCTTGGGATGCCTGTTTAACTAAGCTATAATGATTTTTTTATTATCTATTTGCATATTTTATTGCTATAATGTATAAACTAATGGATCCATGGGCTGTTCTTTACTCTTATAGCATAATTTTCTGAAAAATGCATTTTTGGTGCCTATATTGCTGATTTTCCCATTTGGAAATATTACAGGTTGAATCTCATTAGTAGCCTTTCGTCACATGTTTACCCTAGTTGGGTGGTTACTTGGGTAGATATGGGAAGAGGGTGTTCCACCGAATTGGAAAGGGGCACCCACACAAAATAAGTAATGGCATCCTGTGATTTCCCATTAAGAAAGTTCCCACAAGGGGGCCTCATAATGATTTTTAACAAATTGACAAAATTAATGTTTAGGTGTTAAAATTTGGCTTATAATTGAGTGATCATGCAACATGGAAATAAAAAAGGATAATATTTTATTGGCATTGATGAGCCAATGATTTATGTCCATTGATTTGCATAGTAGGGTGAATGCCCACGCCCTGGGCGTGCCTACAAAAAGGGCTGCCCATGAGGGCATTGCGTGATGGGCATGCCAGGGTGCCCCGTGCGAAAAGTTAGTGCATTGACCCAACTTGGAAATGGGCGCTCACAAAAAATAAGTAATGTCAGCCCATGGCTTCCCATGAACTGAGTTCCCACAAGGGGGTCTCATAATGTCTTTTAGAAAATTGACTAAATTAATGTTTAGGTGTTAAAAGTCAATTTATAATTGATTGATATTATAGCATGAGAATAACACATGATAGTATTTAATTGGCATTGATGAGATAATGATTTATGTTCACTAATTTTCATAGCACGGTGAATGTCTACACCCTAGGAACTCCTCATGAGGATGAGGGGCCTTGCTTCCCACGGAGGTGTTGCGTGCTAGAAACACGACCAACGTGTCGACCTGACAAGAGCACCCGTGTTATGAGTTGGTGGGTCGACCTGAATTGGCAAGGGGTGCCTGCAAAAAATAAGTAATGTCAGCCCATGTTTTCCCATGAACAAAGTTCCTACAAAGGGGTTTCATAATGTTTTTTATAAAATTATCTAAATTAATGTTTAGGTGTTAAAATCCATTTTATAATTGATTGATTATGCAACATGACAATATTTTGTTTTGATCATTGATGATATAATGATTTTTGTTCACCAATTTGCACAACAAGGCGAATTCTCACACCCTGGGTGTACCCACACGAAGGTGGGGAGCGTTGGCGCCCATGGGGACATTGTGTGTTTGGCACACCAGGGAACTCAACTGAAAAGGGTGTCCACGTGATAAGTTGGAGGGTCAGACCAACTTCACAAGGGGATCACGCACAAAAGAAGTAATGTCAGTTGATGATTGCCCAGGAATAGGTTTCCCACAAGGGGGTCTTAGAATGATTTTTATGCAATTGACTAAATTAATGTTTGGGTGTTAAAAGTCGGTTTATAATTGATTGATTAAGAAACATGGTACTAATAAATGATACCATTTTTTTTCATTGATGATATAATTATTTGTTTTCACTGATTTACATAACAGGGTGAACGTCTGCATCCTATACGGAACCGCACGAAGTTGGGGGGGGCAGGCGCCCATAGGGCCGTCACATGTTGGGCAGGCCAAGGCACCTGCCCAGTAGGGGTGCCTGTTCGATGAATTGGTGGGTAGTTCAAACTATTCTAGGTGGATCTACATACCAATGGAAAGTACAAAAGGCTCAAAAGTCAAAGTGACAGGAATGTGGCAAACTTAGTGTCGAGTTGAAGATCTCATCTTCATGATTGCAATGGTGTGAATGGTTCATCAAACCAAGTTCGTATGTGAAAGTTAGAGCTGGTCAAAGTTGTTAGGTTGATTGGATGACTTGGCAGCTTAAGGAGGCAACAAATTTGCAAAACTCCGGCCACTGGATTCCAGCCAGCTCCGGCCAAATTCCTAGTGAATTTGTGGGATCGCTAATTTGAATCCTTCTGTCAAAATCAAGAAGTTTGAAAATCTATGATTATGGTTAAAGAAACAAAAAAATATATAAAAATATAGGGGTTGACGAAACAAAAAATATGGGTTAACGAAACAAAAAATCCCGCCCCTATCCCAATGAACTAAAAAATTTAATATTAAATATGGGGTGGGGTCGACGACCATGACCCCGCCGCCCCAACCACTGTAGCAATTGAAACACATTTGGAGTGGCGCGGGCTATCAACCCCACCGCCCCCCTACCATACCACATATTGTAGTGATGAAAATGGGCGAGCCGCTCGATGCAGGTTTGCCCCCCCCCCCGAAAAAGAAAATATTAAATATTGGGATTTTTAAAACTATACACCACTATTTCGGGAGGGGTTAGGGTTTGATCACCTGACCTCCTCCCAACCAAACCAGATCCTAACCATAACACCCAATGCCTTCCTTTGGGAATTCCTCCCATAATTTTGTATATAAACTCAGCCTTTCACTAATGTGCCTAGGAAGACCAGGAGTGGCATGGATATCAAGGCGGGCAGTGGAACCCTAAGCCTTTTTAGGGGCAGGTGGAACCATGATTTGAGCTCAACTTTCAGAGGGGTCAAATTTTCCCAGTGTATAAATTGGACAATTTTTATATGGATCCTACAACTCTTAGCATCAGGAACCTGATGGTGCTATCTGTTTTTGGCTAGTTTGTAGATTGAAGGTATAAGGGTGTAATTTTACATTGATGCTTGTACTTTCATTTTATTTTCCACTTAATGAAATAGGGCCTCCCCACTTATTGAGCAGGGCCCGGAGTTGTAGTCCCTCCTAGACGAACTTCGATATCAAGTTCTCATCTTCTTTGCATGATTTTATGTGCTTCTCTCTTCTTGTTTCATGCCTTTTAAGTTTCATGGTCAAGATGCAATTTTACATGTAATTATTTATTCCATATCGAAGCTAAAGGTCTTGGATCAAGTGGTATTAGAGCAGGTATTTGTATATGTGAATTGCATGTTTGTATTTTAACTATAAATAGGCTACGAAGAGTCGAAGGGAAACTAAACTCTTTTGATCCCAAGGCAAAGGTCAAAATTTACAAGACTTCACTGAAGAATTTAGAAAACAAGCATTTAATTTGGGAATTTCATTAGATTCACCGGATATTGTTCTCAAGTATATTGGTTCTCTACATAATTACATAAGACATTCATTATTATTGTTTAAGCCTCCTACAATCGATGAGGCCAGTGTGAAGGCCATGCATATAGAAAGCAGGGGAACACACGAACAAAATGACCACCCAAAAATAACTGCAACAACCAAGAGAAGGGGAGAAAAGCCCTCTTGTACAAATTGTGAAAAAGAGGGATATGATGAAGAAAGTTTCTGGAAGCTGCACATTGAATTGAGACCTAAGAGGAATAACAAAAATGGGAAGGATAAGGCCGATACAACCATGTAGCAAAACCAAGGTTATGAACCAAAGGAAGATGAGAAGGTCACAACTACAAGCTTTGCACGAGGTAGAACAATTGACCTAGGATCTGATTCTGGTGATGAAATGAAGCTTGCAGCATTTTGGATCACAGCAGGACCCATAGACTTGGGTTCCGATTCAGGCAATGAAACAAAATTTTCAACAGACATTGTACCAAATATGAAAAGGACACTCACTGTGGTAGGGCTATAAGAACTTGAGGAGATCAACCAACACATCCAAGCAGAGAATACTGAGCTAAGGAGGCTCCTACAGGAAGAAAAGGAAGAAAAACAAAGGTTAATACACCAGTTAGAAGCTAAGGATGAGGCCTTGGAAAAGTTGTGACATAACCAACCTAAGGTAAAAAACAACCCTTCAATTTCATGTAATTTCCATGATGATGATTTCCCTACTTTTGAAAAACATACTACAGAAATCGGATTCAAACTACTGAAGGAAATGGGATATCAGGGAAGGGGCCTTGGTATAAATTCCCAAAGCATCGTAAACCCCATCGAAGTCAAGGAATTTCCACGTCATGCAGGACTCAAATACACTAGGAAGGAAGTTGGAGAAAGCTCCAACATAGCTAGTGACCAGCCATCGACAAATGATGAAATCACTTACTCACATTCCATTGATAGTGAGGTTTCCATGAAAACTTATCGAAGGAACACCAGGGGAAAGCGCTCCAAGGAATCCCGGAAAGTTTGGAGGAAAAAGAATCATTATAGTCATTGTAACAAAGTGGGACACGAACAAGCCACATGTCCAATGATCCATACCTTGAAAGCATCTATAGGGGAGCCGATGGGTGAAAATGTTCAAAAAATGAATCTAGCACATTCATGGTGGACTGCCTTATTAAGTAAAATATGGCTTCCTTAAAGGTAGTAGTTTGTTATGGCCACAAATTGTAAATCATGCATTGCGAATAAATGTAAAAGTGATGGTGTGTTTTCCATCACTTCCAAATGCAACAATGATGCATTTGGCCTTTTCTTATCAATAGTTGAGGTATTGGATTTTTTATTATGTAATCCTTGACCAATGAGTGTATGCTATAAACTATTGGCAAGTGAGGGGTAGTTGAGTCATGTACATGATTGCAAATCATGTACCATATTTGTGTGAAGGTGATTCAAAGTGTGGTTTGGAAAGGACACAAGCAGTTAGCTAGGTATGTTAATGCTTTTGGTGATCCAAAAGATCCTCAGTGGGGAGGATTGATCCAGGTGGATCTACATACCAGTGGCAAATACAAAAGGCTCAAAATTAAAAGTGGCAGGAATGTGGCAAAATCAGTTTCAAGTTGAAGATCTCGTCGTCCTGATCGCAACGGTGTGAACGGTTCATCCAACCAAGTTCGTATATGAACGTTAGAGCTGGTCAAAGTTGGTAGGTTGAATGGATGACTTCGTAGCTTAAGGAGGCAACAAATCTACAGAAAACTAGCCACCAGATTTTGTCCAGCTTTGGCCAGATTCTGGGAGAATTTGTGGGATCGTTAATTTGACTCCTTTCGTAAAAATCAAGAAGTTAGAAAATGTGTGATCATCATTAAAGAAAAATAAAAATAAAAAATAAATATATATATATATATATATATATATATATATATATATATATATATATAGGGGCAGGCCATGACCCCTGGCCCTATCCGAACGAAATAAAAAATTTAATATTAAATATGGGGTGGGGCTGAAGGTCATGACCCCACCGCCCGAACCACCGTATTAATTGAAACAAATTTGGCGGGGTGTGGGCTGTCAACCCTGCCGCCCCCCTACCATACCACATATTGCGGTGATAAAATAGGGCAGGCCGCCTGATGTGGGTCCGCCCCACCCGGCCCATAAATATTAAACATTGGGAGTTTTAAAACTATACGCCACTATTTCGGGAGGGGGTGGGGTTTGACCGCATGAACTCCTCCCAACCAAATAGGATCCTTGCCATTGGACCCAATGGATTCCTTTGGGAAGTCCTCTTGTAATTATGTATATAAACTTAGCCTTTCACTAATGCACCCAGACATACTAGGAGAGGCTAAAAGGTTGAGGCGGGAAGTGGAACCCTAAGCCCTTTCAGGGGCAGGTGGAACCATGATTTGAGCTCAACTTTCAGAGGGGACAAATTTTCTTAGTGTCCAAATTGGAAAAATTTTAAATGGATCCTACACCTCTTGGCAACAGGAATCTGATGGTGCTATCAGTTTCTACAACAAAATTCTTCATTTTTCGGCTAGTTTACAGATTGGAGGTATAAGGGTGTATTTTACATTGATGCTTGTACTTTCATTTTATTTGCCACTTAATGAAAGAGGGCGTCTCCACTTATTGAGCAGGGCCCAGAGACGTAGTCCCTCCTAGATGAACTCTGATATCAAGTTCTCGTCTTCTTTGGATGATTGTATGCACTTCTCTCTTCTTGTTTCATGCCTTTTAAGTTTCATGGTTAAGATGAAATTTTACATGTAATTATTTATTCCATATCGAAGCTAAAGATCTTGGATCGTCGATTTAGCAAGGGGATCCTATACAAAATAAGTAATTACGGCCCATAAATGCATGACTGCCCATGACTTGAGGATGGGACCAATGTTGAAATTTTTTCAGTTTGTGCTTGTATGCACTAAAATTTGACATGGTTATGGTAGATGGATGCATTGATGATATGGGAAGGTTTTGAGACTCAAATATGACTCACAAAAATAATTTGAAAACCAAATGAAAAAATTATAATATATATAAATGTAAACGAGATGAAAATATTTATTTCTATTTACCAGTTGCGGGCTTATAATTTACTTCATAATCTAGAGATTGAGAAACATCCTTACCCTTCCATTTGATAAAACTTATTACCCTTCATTTTCATCTTTGTCAACATCATCATCATCAACATTTTCATCGTCACCATCATATTTGTGTCAGGCAAGTTGAATGTTGGGTGAACCAGGTGACTCAATGGTTAGGAAAACATGGTTTAATAAAGATTTAAAAGCTAAGATGATAAACAATGTCCCATAAAAATTTTCATGGTATGAAACCTTGTATAAATATTTATTAGTATTATCATGTTATATCTAATTCCAGTGTTTACTCTATTGCTCACATAGAATATTTATTCAAGGTTTCATTAAAATCCTTTAAAGGTGAATTACTTATTCTCATTATTACTTGCAATAATAAAATTCTTTGAAAAAACTTACCCTCTAAAACTTGTTTTGAGTTCTCCAAACACACACATATTTGATTTGATTCACTTAGTTTCCATAGGATTTAGTAGTTCAATTGGAATCCCCCCCAGATGTTTATCTTAAATTCTACCCATCCTCAATAAACTCATAACATTGACATGTTATAAACTAAATATGGAATATTCTAAGTCTAATATAAACAATTTAACAACTCATATCCATTCACAAGCATAATTTATTACTATACCCTTATAAATCATAAACAACTGTAAGCATAAATATAATCAATTAAATAACCATAAATAATGAACACATCGTTTTCTGAGGAAAACTCACCATAGAAACACTATAACACATAAATTATTAATCACAAATCTTTTACAATACATGACGATCTGTCAGCATTCTTGAATAGAATGAGTTTCCTCTCAACAGATAGCACACAACTTTGGCTTTGCATTGTTTAAATTATGTGGAAAATATTTTTTTCCGTGACTAGTAATATTTGGGAATATCTTATAGAAATATACAACTTTTTCTGAGGCTAACATTTGGGTCTCTTTTAGTCAATTCTATATTTGCAAAAGTATTAATTAGAGTGACCTTCATTTGTACATATTGTACACCATAGGCCACTTCATTAAAGGGTCAAGTCTGTAAGTCATTTTTGAAGCATATCAAGCTTTTAATCAACTTTTCAAAAGATGATGATGGGATATACCAATATTCATATCATTCCATATGTTATTCTTTATTTAGGGCATCTTGGAGATCTTTTATTTCATGTATTCAAAGAGTACCCCTTATATTTTATAGAAGGCATGCTATGAATCATTCTATGAGAATTTCCTTATTGATTATATATGGGATATGACTAAGAAGATATATAAACATCTCATTTTATTCCAACACAAGTTCACAAGGCATATAATTAGTGCCTTTTATTTTTGTGCTATTAGATGTTTGACATATTGAGTTCTAAGGAATGATAAAAAATTGTCCTTCACTTCCATTTTTTTTTGCTTTTCTTTAATTCTCCTTAAAATTCATAAATCATGTTAATATTCTTTTCTTTAATTCTCCAACACAATTTGAAATTTTCTTTGATTTATGTGTGGTATATCCATCAAAACCTAATTGTTCTCACATATGAACCAGTGATATTCATCAACATCATAGAGGGGTAGATGGTGGTGCATTTTTTTTTTTGGAGGGGTTTTTTTACTATATTGTAGTAGGTGGAGCTAGTAATAAGATAGTCAATGGTTTCTTAGTGTTTAATTGATCAACTTTGATTGATTTTACTAGAAGGTTTATTTCATCGATCTAACCATTTTTATATTTATAGTATGTAAAATGTCTTGATTTTGGTTGCATCACTTCATTGCAATGTTTGAAAAAAAATGAGGCATCGTCCTCAAATATTAAATCATATAAGGGGTATAGTTATAATATCTTCTATGCAGAGTAATATCTTATTATCTCCAATATTTAACCAATTTCACTTTTTATGGGGTATTCCAAGGAACAACATATCTATCACATTTACATGGTTTTCTAGTTGATACATCTATGAAGATCATCAAGAACATCCTTGTAAATGTTCCCAAAAGAAGTTTTGGACACGAGGAGTTATTGAACATAGAAGACTTGTTACATAAGGATTTGGATGATTATATATCATATGTACTAACTCTAAACCTATATGCTTTAAATATTCTCTACCAATTAAAGGATGAGAATGCCTACCTCTACCAACTTTATATCTTCATTCAACTCAAGAACCGTCAATGATTCTTCCCATGTGACATCCATATAATCATCAAATCAATTTAGAACTCCAATGATTTGCCACTGTTGAGTATTTTTTCTTTGTGATTGATGACAATTTTCAAAATCACTCATCACTATGCTTTTATTTTGGCTTTTGTCCCTTCCAACTTTTTAAATATTAGTCGTTGTCTTGTATGATTGCATTATTTTGAGCATCCTTTTTTTTTTCTTCATCTAGTGCGTACTCTCACTCTCTTGTAGTTGACTTCCTCATTTTACTCAAAATAATGACTCTTAAATGTGTATCAACTAAGGTTACGCCATTTTAGGAACTTCTCACAAATTCTCACCCTCACCACAAAGCCAAAATTACTTTTACTAGTTGAGAAAGGTAACACAATTAGTTATTCATTTCTAAAGTATTCCTAAGCTTCTTGAGAAATTTTTCGACTACCATTCAAAAATATTCCCACTTATATTGCCATTTTTCTATTAGATCCTATTTATTCTTGTTAGTGGATATTGAGGTTCAAAAATGTTCCAAATGCCTTGGAAAATCAAGAATTTGTGAATTAAAGTGGGTACCATGTAGAGGAACCAGTCATACAATTTTTCATAAAATATTATTTTAACATCAACAATGGATGCCCTTCTTCTAGTGCTTGTTCCTCACAAAATTAATCTACGGTTTTTTTGACTCACCCATTTAATTTTTTTTTACCACAATTAATCAATTTAGAGACAAGGCACTAATCCTAATTAATATTAATCATGTGCACCACATTCTATAAATTTATTAATTTCTTTAAGAATGGACATGAGGATTCTTTTGTGTGTTTTTGTAAAAATTTGTGCTCTAACCTATGCAAGTGTGACATAGTAACATATAGGATCAATTTTTAAATAATTTTATAATTTCCTTTATCACCAATCTCATGACGTTGGAATATTCACTGCCCCCTCCCCTGAATAATGAATGATTGTTGGACTGGCTTCCCACTTCCTTTGAGTCTCAAATATACATGGGTACATTCATATTTACTAAATAATCATGTACTAGCATGTTGCTTTTACTATGTGGTCATGTTGGCTTATCTTTCGCCCAACTACCCTCGCTTAGTACTCAATGTGAGAAAGCATGGAATTAATCTAAATTCCATCCACTAGTTAAATGAAAATAGACAAACCTACTTCTGGTTATTACACTGCTCATAGGAAATATATAAGATTATTATAATATTCTATATAACATATATATATATATATATCTATATATATATATATATATATATTATCTAATAGAGTTATACAGGTTATATATAATCGTATAATCAAAAGTGTGGAGAGTATAATTGTATATAGGTTCACAACAGAGTGAATGGTGCCATAATCAGGTTCTCATAGAGCACGAGGGCATTCAAGCATGGTAGAGAAGTGGGCATGAGGGCATTCGAGTAGGAAATAGTATTGGGCATGAGGCAATTCGAGTAGGGATGAGCAATGATAATGAGGGAATTTGAGCAGGGAAAAATTGGACACCTATCTTCAATATGGTGGTAAGCTTGAAACTAGGTTCCTCTATTTGCTAGTTTTTTTAAGAACTCGCTCATAGACCTTAACCCATGACTGTAATCTTGACCCTAACTCTCTTATCATTCTGAGTTATTTACTTGCATCAAATCCACACACCTATTTCCACGTAGGGAATTTATTCGTCTTACCTGTAACGGGATGAAACCTTACCCATGATTGTAAGCTCGAAACCCGTGTATTCGTCTTACCTAAAATGGGGTGAAACATTACCCATGATTATAAGTTGGCCATTATTTGTCTCGTGTCTTTCATTATTTTGTCATCATAAGTGTCATGTGTAGGAATCATTCCTGCCCGCGTGCTCGCCCACTCTACGATTGTTTTATGGAGCCTCATTATGACTTAAGCTTTTGTTTTCACCAATTTTTCTAGACAAGGAGTATTAGTGTTACAAATAGACCCATTAGAATATTGGTGCATGTTACCCCATGCATATGCACTTTGATAGATTATGTTAGAGTTGGGGTCTCAAGAACGCATACATATTTGTAGAAGAAGAGAACTATTTCAAGAGATCTCAATACAATGAATAAATTTTCTTTCCGATTCAAAGAATAAAGAAGCCTTAAAATTTATATTACATTTTGCAAATATTTTGACAGAGTAAGCTCGAAACCCTTACCTACGACTATAAGCTCAAAACAATTATTCATCTTATCTATGATGGGTTGAACCCTTACCCATGATTGTAAGTTGGGAACCCTTACCCATGACTATAAGTTTGGATGAAACCTTTGTATGGTATTCTTATGTAGTTTGGATGGAAATTTTGTATGGTATTCTTATGCAGTTCATATGGAACTATTGTTTGGTATTCTCATATAGTTCATATGGAACAATCCACATGCACAATTATTATATCCTACTACAGTATGTATGGCTTTTTAATGAAAGTTTTCATACAGCCTTGGCATCGATTATTTATACAATTCATATGATATGTATTCTATGAAAATTATTAGTTCTATACCAATACACATGACCTCAATGTCAAATTTTTTTTTGGCTCTGTGATGGAATTTTTCATACAATATTTGCGTCGATTATTTATACAGTTTGTATGGTATCTCTTCTCTGAGAATTATGGCTTCTATAACAAATACATATGACCTCAATATTAAGTCTGTTTTGGTTCTATGATGGAAGTTTTCATACAGTCTTGGCATAGCTTATTTATATAGTTCATATGGTATATATTCTTTTAGAATTATGGCTTCTATACCAAATACATATGACCTCAATATAAAGTTTCTTTGGCATTCATAAACTTACATTATGGAAGTCTTTAATTTATGATTTGGTTTATGGCATAGAAACCTTGCAATTTCTCAATATCACATTCTTTCTAATATATATATGTTGATATATTGTTATCATCAACCCTAAAGTGATACCCTAAGGAGGCTTGGAATATTAATTCAAACATTCAACTGACAGATATCTCCTTGACAAGTCTCTTCTATGACTCATATGAAATGATGGAAACCCTAAAGGAAAAATGAACAGTGACCCTAAGAAACCCTATATCAATAATCTTAGGGCTGGCAGATGACGATATTATTCACATATTATAGTGATCATCAATAAAGTGAGAAATAAGTCTATGTCATTGTCATCGTGAAAGTGACATAGACTGTCAATCCTATGCACATAGTATGATGTTATGTCATAATCCATATGTACATCGATGACTTGGAACACCTATGCCTCTACATGATGATAATACAAATGCACTTATCTTATGATAGTGATCTTGTAGCAACAGGGATCTTGATGTATCAATTTGACACCAATTCCTATATAATGCATGAAAATCTAGATTAATCATTTATTTATTGATGGAAATATGTGTAATACAAGATGATTGTGCAAAAATGTCTATTAATATAAAAAAACAAATATAAATCGTGAATTTTATTCCTTTGATATTTGTTCATCTGTTAAACAATTCCCACCTTCCCAGTACTCAAATAATCAATCAACCTTTGTTCTCTCACAAGCCCTAGTTTTCCCCTTCATGGTGTGTGAGTGGCCTCACTCACCATATCACAAGTCTCTATATTGAGACTAATCTTGATGCTTCATGGGATGGTGTATCAACTAATATCATGCTTTATCCTAATAATAATTGAATGGCATTCTATTTCGATGATTTTCTATTCAAGTTTTGGCAATTTATAAGACTTGTAGCCTTCCACTTTTTTCATGGTTCTCTAGGTTGAAGTGGTACACTAAGTCTATGTTAATTAGTATAGGTTTAATGAAGGTACTTTATTTTCCTCAATCCATATTCATAAGATCTTGCAAACAATTTGTCATAGATAATGGGCTCTTGTAGGTTATTCATATTCTCTATTTTCTTGGTTTGATCGATATTAGAATTCTCATGCTCATAACAAACACACATATACATATATGCCAATATTTATCCAATATTAATCATTAAGGTATATGCATCAAACATAGCTCTCATTCAAATATCATTTTTATCATTACGTGTTTTATTCATGAGTTAGAATTTCACATTTCAGTTTTTAGTGATGTTTTCATTCACAAATCATTGATATGCATACTAATTTATTCCACATTCTATGATCAATTCCATATTAATACTGAATATGTAAAAAATATCCATTCTACATTATAGGTAAAAAATATCAAAATAAACTACAATTACTTTCACACAATTAATATGAACATTAATTGTTATTATAAAATTAGAGGCGTGACATACATTCTTATTTATTCCCCATCTTATAACCAAATATCCTTAAAAAATATCCATTATAAATTACAAGTCAACAATATCATAATAAATAACGGTCACTTTCACACATAATGTCTAAACAAAATCATTGATCCATAATTAATAATAGCTTAGAGTAAAGTGATTATTATGTCTTTAAAGCCCTCCATACCAATGAAGGCCCTGAATCCTTTGGGAATTAACCGACCATTTAATAATAAAGGATTTCCAATCACTAGTCCTTACCGTCCATGTTCTTATTTTAAAATAAATAGTCTTTCTCAAGGCCACATATTTGGCCCTGACAAATTAGATGGACTTTTTTCATAATATATATGTCGATAACTTCTTATGTGGGTCACATGTCATGGAATTAAGTTGTAAGCATGAGTCAAAATGTAGTGAACATAGATGTGTGATGGACTATGCATCGATGGAGTGATGTTATTAGCCCGATATCAATATTATTATATGGTGTCTTTTATCATCAAGACAGTGCCAATTAAAGAAGATCACAATGCAAGAAGGGACACTAGGAATAGACTCTTCACCAGGGAAAAACCCCTCCATAGGGGAAAACCCAAAAAATTCTCTTCTTGTAGATTCTAAAGGACGACTTCTAGACCTTTGATCTCACCAAGTGATAGGCCAACCACCCAAATAACAGTGCTTCTCTCTGAACTCAAACTGCTCGTATTTTATAGGCTGAAATCTAAACCAAAGAAGCTTCCATTCTCACATGTGCGATCTTGCCAAAAAAAGAAAAGATGCCAAAAAAATAATAATAAGCCTTCTCTTCTTCCTCACTAGTTTTATCCTATTCTTTGCTTTGATTTATCTCATAATTATCAAGAAATGTGAAATGGGTTAGTGTATTTTGAGCTCAAATGAATATTCTATATATAACCTCTTGGTGTGGTGCAACTTCCTTCTTGTGGGGCTGAATTGGTTTGCTGGTTGACCCATCACTTCTTGTCCTTTTCACATTAAAAAATAATTTACTTGGGATTGATCCTAGAGCCCTCCAAGGGAATTTACATCATGACCTTGACTTAGACCTTTTAAAAACCCCAAGGAACAAAATGGGAGCCAAAAATAATAAAATAATCAATGGGAACGAAACCCATTCTTCAATACATAATTTTTCTTTTTCTTTATATTTGATAATTACATCAAGTCATGGTACATAAACAATTATGAATATCAAATCTAGTTACCACTTTCAACACCTTCAACATTAGCTTTAAATGATGGAAGAAAATTCAATATATATATATATATATATATATATATATATATATATATATATATATATATATATATATATATATATATATATATATATATATATATATATATATATGGGTAAAATTGAATACATACCATCCCCATAATAGTACAATTTGTATGTATGCTATTCAAATTGTAATCAATGAGAAACTCTTCCTTTGTACCTATTGATTTAATGGCACATACAAATACACGATTTCGTTTAGATCCCTCAAATATACAATTAGGTTGCTTATTTGTGGTGATGGGTCGTGTACTATTTATAAACCCTTTAATATTCTCTGCTTCTTTTTTCCTTCCACAAATATACATAGTTGTGCCCTTATTTTCATCAATCTTTTAGTTGTATATAATTTGCAACCACTCCATATCTTCGCATATATTGGACTAATCATACCTAATAATTGTATTTGTAATAGGGTATGACATACTCCATAAATATAGTTAATCATTCGTAACATACCTTTATGCCATCCACGGAAAATATCTCCAAACCATGTAATGATGATGCAGAAATGCCGTATATCCTTCCATTAACAAAAAAATTAGTGTTTATTTCAGTAAGATCCTTGGGTGCCCATTGTTTCACTAAATTTTTGTACCTAAAGGGCACCTCGATGTCATCTATGCTCTTATTATCATAGGAACATGACCCCCTTTAGTGAGAAACAATTCCATGTGTCTATGGAATTTTCTTCTAATCTTTCCACCTCTAGTTGATCTTCTTCTGCTAGACAACATAGCAGATGTTTGGTCAATTTCTTCTATCCTAGCTAAGCTTTTGTCACTCGAAGAATATAGATCTAATAAATTATTGTCTGGTTGAACATATTATAACACTCCATCAAATGAGAGAAACTGTTAGCAAGTGTCATAAGGGATGTTGAGAAACATTTTGGGGAAAGTAGAAGAACATTATAATAGTACAAGTGAGTTAAAATGACATTATTTACATGTAATATATTCAAGTAATATTTAAAAACTTGAGAACTTGATAAACTATTCATCCTAACCAATTAACATAATCGAATATCATTTAATCTTCCATTACAAATAATGAACCACATACTTCGATATGTTGAAGAATTTAACTAGTTTTGGTCTTCATAATTGTCATTTGACTCTTGTCATCATGTAATTATTATGTATCTATCAAAATGAGAAAGAAAACGATTTTTTTAAAGCATGGGTTTCATGCTCAACTCACTTTGTCATTAGGTCAAGCATCCATTTAATTTTCCTAGGGTTTTCCATGAGTCAAGATTCCTTGTCATATTGTAAAAGACCGTTTCGTGATTTTGTATCAAGGAAAAAAATATTATTTTGAAATTAGAAATGTCTAGAAGGCTCCCAATACCACGTCCGCTAGTCAAGGAAAAGTTTCCCTAGAGAGGGCTAATGGAACCTCTTGGAAAGGCTATATAAATATAGGTCTTTGACCTATTGAGAGACACATTAATATTTTGAAAGTTTGTAATTTCTCTTCTAATTTTCACATGTGTGAAATACCCTAGAGTTTCTAGGGTTTCCTCAAGTCAAAAATTACACGAGGTTTTTGTAATTTTCCTTAGTGAGCATGAAAGGCTAGAAGAACGATCATCTTGAAGAGATGTTGTTTCGCTACCCTTTGAGATCTTGTTTCACTGCACTTGGAGAACTGGAAAATATCAGCATGCAACATATATCAAGAACCATAATTTTCTTGTTGTCATCGTGTATCAAATGAAATATGTACCAAATTGAGCGAGAAACTGAAAATGGAAACATAATTGGTGTTGCTGTTATGGATTAGTTGAATCAACATGCTCTTGTATGTTGGGAAAATGTTACTAGTTTCAATATTCATAACTGTCATTCTTCTCATTCCATTATGTAAATATTATATATTGATCAAAATAAGAAATAAAGTTGTAAAAATGATATTTTATAAAGCATGGGTTTCATCCTTGAGTCTTTGGTCAATATGTCAGGCATCGATTTTCTATCTTCAAAATTAATAACACATAAAAAATCACAAAATTTTGTCCAAATTTGCATTATATTATATTTTATTTTATTGCCACAATTTGAATGTCTATGTGATGCTAGAAAGATATTTTCATTTCTCTTGTGCATGTGTACCTAATACTGAGATATAATAGGTTAGGAGAATTGATGGTTGTATTAAAATTAAATCTATTATATGTTCTATTACTTATGGCTACGTTTCCTTTTGGTCAAAGAGCAAATGCCTAGTAGCCTAAGTTTTTTGTGGGCATGATCCTCATACTCATTTTTATAGAGGTTCTTTCCTTATACAATTTGGTTGTGAGAATCATTTTATCATTCCAAGCTAGTTAGTCAACAAATTGTTGATACACGTTTATAAGTGAAAATTTTTTGTCTTTCTGGATTTTAAGTTGTAACAAATATAAACCCTTATTGGATTTCTTTCACTGTGTCACATAAAATTATTTTAATTCACCTTATTTTTTAAAATTGTTTTGTAAACGTTTGGTTACTTAAAGTATATTTACTTGGGAGAGGGAATTATTTGTTCCTTCTTTCCTTGGATATTATAAAAATAATAGCCTACTCTCTCTCTCACTTTCTCTCTCTATCTTCTACCTTCCATATTTTTATGTAAGAAACATCATTACTTTATATATATAACATTCTATTTCACACAATAAAAGGCTTTTGATTTATCCAGAATAAACATTTTTTGTATGGCCCTTAGATTTAATTGATATTTTGATGATTTAGATGCAATATTTTAGAGCTTCATAGGCATTTATTTTGGTAGAAAAACTATTATATATATATATATATATATATATATATATATATATATATATAAAGGTCTTGGTTTGGGTTTAAAGAATTTTCTTGGAGGCGGACTAATTTTTCAAAGAATTGTTTTGGGCTTAAGAACTTTTCTTCGAGGACATTTCTTGGAGACGGTTTGATTTTTCAAAAAATTGTTTTGGGTTTAAGGAATTTTCTTGGACATACATTCAAAGGACATTTCTTGGAGGTATGTGATACATATTTTTGGATGTTTTTTGTTCATTTCTTTTTTAAAGTATGGATTTGTGCTTAATTTCAAATTCTTCGAAATGGTCTAATTTTGCAAAGAATTGTTTTGGGTTTAAAGACTTTTCTTGAAGGGGGCCTGATTTTGCAATGAATTGTTTTTGGTTTAAGGAATTTTCTTGGACGTACATTCAAAGGACATTTCTTGGAGGTATGTAATACATTTTTTTGGATGTTTTTTGTGCTTCATTTTTTTTGAAAGTATGGAGTTGGGCTTAATTTCGAAAAGACATTTTCTGAAAGTATTTTTTAAAGTGACTTTTTTTTAAAGTTGGAGGCATTTTTTGAAGTGACATTTTTTTAGAGTACGTGTTTTGAGTTGAAGTAAATATTTTGAGCTTTGTTTCATTTTTATAAGACATTTTTTTCTCGAATTTTTTAAAGTAAGTGTTTTGGATTGGAGTATGTATTTTTTGCAAAAAATTTAAAATGATTTTTTTTTAAAATTAAATCTTTTGTGATGCTTTTTCTAATTGAGCTATTGTCTAATTTTTTGAAGGAAATTTTTTGAATTTCATACTCTATTATCATGGGAAATCGAAGGACTTGTGCAAGAAAATATGATCGAAAAAGAGACCCTGAGGAACGTAGAGAAGAGACGAGACAATCTCACAAAATAAAGATAGAATCCCTCTCAAATATTGAAGGGGAAAATCAACCTCAAGAAGAAATTGAAGTATGTAAATGTAAATATTATGATCTATTGATATATTTAAAATTTTCCTAGTGTAAAATGTGAAGCTTAATTTTTATTTGATGAACTAATTTGAATTTAAATATTTTGTTTAATGTAAACAAACAAAGATATTTCTCAAAACATTGATGATGAGATACAAAATTTTGAAAGAGAAAGTGAAAGAGATATTGAACCAATGATTGAAGATGATGAAAATATTGAAAGAAATTCAAATGAAGAAATTGAATCACAAGGTATGTACACAAACACACACACACACACACACACACACATATATATATTGAACACATGCACGTATTATTGAAATTATACATATATTTATTAATTTAGTTATTTATTGTTCATATGTAAACTTATTATGTACTATTTTTTCGAACATGTACAGATGAAATCAGTGTCAATGATGAGATGTCAGAAAATGTTGACACTCACACATATGGAGATAAAAAACCTAACCATGTTATATGATATCGTGTTAACTGCATTTTTGAAAAGTATTTCTTAAATGAGCGGGTGATAGTTCAAGCTCAAATGTTGAAAGGTCTCCTATCATTAAGGAAATAAAAAGAAGCTACGACACTACTGGGTATTCAAAAATCAACCAAAGATAAAAAAAAATGAAGGAAGATGTGATACAAAATATAAGTAGTGCTATAAATTCAATTAAGAGATCTAGAGAGAAAAATGTTTCAATTGTACATAAACGAATACATATGGCAATGTTTTCATCAAGTACTAAAGAGAATCGTTTGGTAACATCTATGGCACGAGCATTAGGAACCTCACGAAAAACTTTGCACAAACATCGGAAATTTCGGCTACAAGTAGATGTAAATGATGAACTCGCTGGTTGGAGAGCTATTTGTAGGCAACCATACAAAGATAGACTTGGAGAAAATGTTAAAAAAATAATATATGAATATTGGAAGAAAAATTGGCATGCTTCGCCAACTGCAAGGCATGTGATGCGAAGAAGAATAGCACGAAATCAATACGAAGAACATGAAAAATATTTCTTGGAAACCACTCAGATAGATTTATTCAACAAGTTAAAAGAAGAGAATCGTTAAATTCATGTTTCAATCAGTGCTTTTGTTCAACAAAAACCATGGTATGTAAAACCTATCACCGTACGCGACACTTGTTGTTGCTGTTATCATGTGGAATTTGAGTTATATTATGACACATTCCTTGATTTCGGTAGAACATTATGGAAGGATTCACCTCCTCCTTCCACTATCCGTGATTTCATATCTCAAATTCTATGTGAAAGAGAAAGCGATGAACTATTTTACAAAAAGAAATGTGTTGGTTGTAAAAAATGCAATGATTGTGGAAATTTGACTAAATTTCAAAATAAATATCGTACTGATATAAGTGATCAATCATTTTCCAACATGAAAGTGAAATGGAAGAGATATGAATATATCAATACATCGATTCAAGGTGCAAATAGTGTTAAAAGAATTGAATTACTAGAAGATGAAATTTTTGTGATAGACTTTTTGAGAAGGTTTGAAGCAGAAATTTACAAATACACCAAGAATTCCCATAGAGCTCGATGGAAAGACTTACAATTCAAAAAATATCGTGAAGTTTTTCCACCAGGGACCATTTTGTCAATGATTGATTTTGCAGAAAACTACACATTTGTTCCACAAAAAGAAATTCAGAGTGAATACTATCATTCTGAACAAGTCTCCATTCTCGTCCATATTCTATATAGAAATGTTGAACAAAACGTCGATCATATAGAAATCACGAGTGAATTTAAATAATATAACCATGATATATATATATATATATATATATATATATATATATATATATATATGAAAAGTTTTAATATTTATATAGATTTAAAAGTCAAATTGATATTTTTAGGCATCATCTAACTAAATGAAAGATTCACTATGCATATGAACAACTTGAGAAAATGCATTCCTTCATCCTTTTCAAAGTATTGCTTCTATACAATATGGAATATGTATTGATCTTGTCATAATGCCTCTTTCAGGAGCCTTCCAAGATGATGGATTTTTTATAAATTTAGAACCTTTTATATTGGTCGTGATATAACGTGAAGTTTTTATACAAATTTAGACATATTCAAATAATGGTTTTCTTATTAATATAAAGATGACTAATTGTGGATGAATTGAAAAGT
Organism: Pinus albicaulis; assembly: GCA_034641835.2. Taxonomy (NCBI): domain Eukaryota; kingdom Viridiplantae; phylum Streptophyta; class Pinopsida; order Pinales; family Pinaceae; genus Pinus; species Pinus albicaulis. The sequence continues at coordinate 654,031,944 of CM076571.1, forward strand.
ACACTTATTTGATAAATATGGTGATAAGGGGAAGGCACTAGCCTTAGAGAAGTCCATAGATGGTCGTGAGGAAGAGGTTACTGATGAATAAATTTTTATGTTTGACAATCCAATCCCAGAAATAAAGAAACTTGTAATCAAATAAAACAAGAAACTTATTTCTTTAGTGTTGATTGAGCCTCAGAAAGATGAGATAAAAGGAGAAATCAAAACCTTGCCGCAACAAGTTTGTTGGTATGGGATGAGAAACTCCTTTAATCATCCCATTTATTTTTTATGATTTAGATACCTCATCCTTTATAAATTAAAAAAATATATATTTTATAGGAGTTTTTTACAGAGTATGATCCCCATTATATGACTATGGGGGTCAACATTGGTAGCAGTGTCAATGCTCCACCTGTGAGTGAGTCACCAGTAATTGTGACCGATACAACTGCTCAACCAGCCATAGCAGGATATGCACCCCCTGAACAACGTATGTCAGGATCTAAACATGATGTTGCGGATGCAGAGCATGATTTGATTGCATAATTTGAAAAGAGATTTCCTGGATTTTCTTGTATTACTAGCAAAGGATCACTACCGATCACATTTTTGGTAGATGATGACAATTTCCCCATGAAAATAGGGAAACTTATAAGTATTTAAGAAGTGTTTTAAATATTAAGTACAACCTAAATTAAATTAACATATAGTCTGTGATTATTTTAAACTAATGATAATATCATTTTGTAGGAAATGATGTATTTTATAGGAATTTTTATGGTATAATCTTGGAAATATTTGGGCCAACCTTTCAAACAAACTAGAAATCCCATAGTTCCAATTTAAATTTTGAACTTATTAACAACATGGTTCGCTTGTTCGGTGAGGGTACCTTCAAAAAATATGGAGTTAAATCAAAGGTAGGCCTACATTTTAAATATTTGTGGGACTATTATAAGTATCAATTAGAAAGGGCCAGGTCACATGAGCACCATCCATCGATTCCCGAGATGGAATGAAGAGCACTCATGGTAGACTCTAAATGAGAAGGAATTTCGAAAAGAAGGAAAGACTCCACCCATACAAGGAAGGTATGAGGCAATTTTAATAATGTAATTATGGTGTTTTGTCATCATTGCGACATCTAATTAAGTTTTTCAATGTTTTGAATATAGGCTGCCAGATACTTCGAAAGACATAATGGCTAGAATATCCAAACATGGAAAGCATCATCTTGACTAGGGTATTTACTTGAAACTTGCCATGAAAAGTGTAAGTATATAAAAAAATAATTTGCATCCAAATTATAAATTGTTAACAATTTTAATTTAATATCACAAAAGAAGAAAAAATCATGTTCTAATGAAAAATTGTAGGGGTCACAATTTAAAGAGGCTCCCACAGAGGAATACCTAAACCTTGCTTTCAAGTATGACTCTCAAGTCATGGTTGAACGAAGGACAAGCATGGCATATTCATAGTCTTCCACCACTAAGCATAGCACTCAAGAAAATAAAAGAGACAAATAACATTTATATATATTTACTTGTACAATATATTGGTTACTATTTTTGGCCATGAAGTAATTTGTTTGTTTGTAAAAAGAAGGCAAGCAATGTAGATACAACAAATGTGCCTATTGATAGTGGAGTGCATGATATTGAGACTGATGTTCAACTAGGTACTAGAATTATTCCATCTATTAATAAAAATTGTATTAGGGAATACAATTAAAATATTTAAATGCAAATGGTGTATTAATTATAACATTTCTTGTTTCTACACCAGAGCATGTACAATATGTGGCCAAAGAAGAGGAGGAAAACATGGTAGCATCTAAAATTATCATGCTTCCCTCCACTACTGGAGAAGTTAAAGAAAACTCTACTACTGTTTTTATTAATAAAACATTTTCAATAATAATAACTATAAATATGAATTTAAAATTTCACTCTTATTGCAATTGATGCTCAACCCCACTTCCAATAACATAGTTGTAGGACTAGGTCAACAACAAGATATATTAAAATAGAGGCCACAATAATTGAAGGGACCCAAGATGAAGACATCCTCACTAACTTCATATTAAAAAAGAGAAAGAAACATGATAAAAAGTGTCTGCACTGGTTTATTTAGATCCTCTTTTTTTAGTACCACATTTTTTACTAAGAGGTTGAATGCCTCATGAAATTTGCACATGTAACTTTAGAATTTCTCAATAAAAACTTGTGATTTTTCCATTGCAAAAAATTAGAACTATTTTGTTTCATATTGTGTAAACATATTTTTTGTGATAAAATTTATTGACATAAAATATTATTGTGGATGTATGAATGAATGAATGAATTATGACACCCTTACAGGAATCATATATTTGCGATATTTCTTTATCCGACACTAGTTTGAGGTTATTTTTAAATTATAATGCAAGAAATTGTTTATAGAGGCTCAACCAAAACCCATGTAAAATAAATAAGGGGGAAAATATAAAGGACACATCATTAATATTTTTTCTCCTATAAAATTTGTGGATTTTAAACATCTTGATATATGAGCCATTTTGAAATATGTAAAACCTTTATGAGTACTAGGAAAACCAAGGAAACTTTCATAGGTTATAACAATAGTTTCCATAAGCTTAGAACCACCATGCATTGAAATTATTTCTAAAGTAACAACATTTGTTAAATCAACCACCCATTTTAGTCTTAGGGATGAGATACTTATAAAAAAATTCCTAGTTAAGGATTTCAGTAACTCCAAATCTGAATTTATGGACTGATGGATTATTATAGTGCAATATACTCAACCTTTAAGATTTTCCATCCACAATATTGTTTTACAATACTTCTAACTTTCTTGTTAATAAAAGAGTCGATGCCTTCCTTTCCTTGAATAATACATTTCCTCTCTTCTCCCTGAATTACTCCCTTAGCTGTGATGCCCCAATCAACCTTCCAAATGAATAATTAAGGGTTTAATCCTCTAATTTCAATGATTAAATTGTTCATATTCATGTTCCCTTTTCAATTACACCATGCTTTCAACTCATGTGATAATTAACTCAACTATCCATTTGAAAGGATCATGATCAACGAAATACATGCTTCTCATTGAAATATGTCATTGAATCACTTAGTACTACTAACCAGGTCTTCTTCTAATGTATAAATAATCCAAGTCAATTCAATTAACAAAACTATTATAGCCCATTGTCGAGTCACCTCATGATGGCTCTTAGGCAAATAATGACCAATCCAATTGAGGTAGCTCATTAAATTGGAATTTTTTGTTGATCTAAAATGTTTCATCAAATTCAAATATTTGAATGCTTATAACTAAGGATGGTGGGATAAAAATAGAAATTACACTTATTTGATAAGAAATGTGATAAGGGGAAGGAACCATCCTCATAGAAGCCCATAGATGTTGTTGAGGAAGTGCTTAGTATTCCTGATTGGTTTGATGATGATGAAGTGTACATGTCTCTTGACCCAATAATAACATTCAATAAGCTTGTGGTTATAATGAAAGAATACATTTATCATTTGATTCACATTAGAAATAAAAGTCTTGACATTAAAGATAGGATCAACATGTTCAACCAAAATCTTTAGATATATCAGGTAATAACTATATTTTAAAGCTATCTTTTTTATGTCACAAGTTCAATCATTAATGTTTGTTTTTAAATTTTCCATTATCTAATCGAAAAACCATTTTAATTATTATATAGGATGTTTTGGCAAATATCACACCACTACATACAGAAAAAACATGTCACCCAGAAGAGGATCGCAGGGAACATATTCCAATAGTGTCAACTAGTGCACAAGGTAAATAAAACTCTAATGCTCTTTTTATTAATGAATAATAATAAAAATATCAATTTAACTTTTCTTTCTTGTTACAACTGATGATCCACCCCTCGTGTAGTAGCCTCGACAATGTCATGAGTACACGACAAAGCCATCAAAACATTAAAAAAAAAATATTTTACTATTTAACACCACGTACCATATTATGAAAACATATTTTTGATGATATTTTTTTTTAGATGAAGCATTTTTTGTCTATGTTTAACGAATGAATGAATGGATGTTATGTGTTAATGAATAATTTTTATATGTCTAATTATGTTCTTAGAAATTCGACGTCTTGATGCACAAGTGTAGAGTATGTTTTTTGGAATTATTTTAATAAGAATTAAGCTTAGAACAATTTCATCAACGCCATCAATATTGGATCTCTTTTATGCACATTTGTAACCTCTTTAAATAGTGTTTTCGACTCCCTTTAAAAAGGTGACAATGGTAAACCTTTTAGGGATTCTAAAAGAAACTCATGCACATGCCTTTAAAGTTGAGACTATGATCATTAAAAACTTGTCAAGAATGAAGGCTTGAAATATGAATTTTGAAGAATTCAAATCTTGTAAAATTACCTCACACATTCGATTAATTTGTTAATATGCTTGGAATTTCTCGAGCTCATTAAATATCCTTTCGGTCTTTCAATATCAGAGTCATTAAGCTCTTGCTCTTCTTGAGTAAGTCTGAGGTTATGTCACAAAGAATAGGGCTAGTATAATGAGCTCAAAACTTCGCTTTATTTTTTGCTAGGTTCGGTCCAGGGAGAGAAGGTCTTATAGCTATTCGGTCATCAAGAAAAGTGCTTATATCCCTCCAAAACTCCTTTATCCTTCATGTGTATAATATCTACCTTAGCTCTACAATTAGGGCTAGTAATTATGCCCATATTTTTGTTCTTATTTCCTTCACAAATTTGGATTAAGGAATTTTATGTTATTGAGATGAGATGGTGTCAAGTTGATCTTATTTTCTACCCTCACTTCAATACTTATCTCTATTAGCATGTTGAGAAATATAGGGTAGGGAGTTAGTTTAAATATTAACTTGATCTCTCTTTAATCTTTGACACTTTCTTGAGATTTAGATCCTTCGATGGCTTTGGTTAAAATATCAATGTGATGGGTCATTCATAGATTTATAGACCAACACAATAATCAAATATTCATAGTTGATCCCTCTTGGCTAGCATAGATAGGTGGGTAGATCATTACTTTGGTCCATACAGATAGAGAGATAGGTGCGGTTAGGATGTACACCAAGGACATGCTATCCCACTTGGGCTTGATAACACTTTTTCATTAACCTCAAATACAAGGAGGGTGTATAATACCACATATTTGATAAATTCATGGTATAAGTAATTTAACTTCATTACTAACACCGAGAGCCTATAATCATATTATTATGTTAAACTAAGCCTTTATACAATCCATGCCCATGATAATTAAACCATCTACTACTTTGTATCCCTATCCCACTACACCATACACTACCCTGCTCCTAATTTAGGTGCTAGCTACTCATACTTCAATTCCTAATCACACCAATATGTGAATATGATGACAATTTAAGTACATATTTGTTTAATTTCCATGATGGGACATATGAATTGTCCTGCCCAAATTTCTTGTCAATGATTATAACATTAAAAGGGCTAGCACTAGTCTATCTTATCGTCTCAAAATGACCAGATAGATGAAAATTTACAATTTATGTTATCATCACATCACACTATTTCATGGATGGGCCTTTCTATAGATTATATGCATGAATTTATGGAAGGACATCCCCTCTACACATCCTATGATTGATTGTGATAGCAAGTGAATAAAGGACAATTGACGGATCTTTGTTGACAAGATACCCTACTTATAGATTGTACTTTATTCACATATTCTCACAATCAATCATATGGTAGGTAGAGGGGATGGAAAACAACAAATTAATGCATATAATTTTTATAAGGGGTCATCTATGAGACAAGGTGAAGTGATGATGACAAACATGGTAAATTTTCATTTTTTGGGTCATTTTGAGATGTGATGACAGACCAGTGCTAGCCCATTCAAGGTTATAATCATTGATGGGAAATGTGTGAAGGACCATTCATACATCCCATCATGAACATTGCACTCATATGCTCTTAAATTTTCATCTTAATCACAAACTATTGTGAAGTGAAAAATAATATATGTTAGAGTTTCATTAGACTAATATAGATTAGAAAATGCAACCACTATATAGGTTAGTTGAATAAATATAGTAGAAAATATAGCAGCCATTCCAACATTTTCGACCAGTGCACGAGGTAAAGAAAGCTCTAATGTTATTTTTATTAATCAATAATAATAATAAATGTCAATTTAACATTTATTTCTTGTTAAAGTTGATAATCCACCCTTCTTGTGGTAGCCTCGACAATGTCATGAGTACATGATCATACCATCAATTTAAACAAATAAAAATAAAAACAAATTATTGCACTAGATATATCATTAGAAACATCATGTACCATATTATGAAAACATATTTTTGATGATAATTTTTTTTGAGATGAAGTATATTGTTTCTATGATTAATAAATGAATGAATGAATGTCATATTTAATGAATAATTGTTATATGTCTCTTTATGTACATGAACTTGTTTCATATTATGTAAACCTATTTTTTTATGATTAAATTTATTGAGATGAAATATTTTGTGGATTTAAAAATGAATGAATGTTTTCTATTTGTTTTTTTATGTATATTAATGTCTTTCCTTCAACTATTTCCTATATAGTATATAGATTGGGTACTGGGGAATTCAGAGTGATGTGGGGGGGATGGGCCATGAGCGCTTCAACCTTCAAGTGGTTGTCCTTGTTCAGTAGAGAATAAAATGATTTGGATAGTCTTGGATCAAAACACCCTCAATCCAGGAGAGCAACAACAAAGTCAATGTTGACTTCATTTTTGCTTTGTCAAGTGGAGGGAGGTTTGCTCCAAGACTAAACTACTCCAACAATTTATTCTTGAAACCAAGAGGAGCTCATTTAGGTATTCATGCACACAAGTCCTTTTAATTATTATTTATTCAGAAAAATTAAAATTAATATTTGGTCAAATTTGAACTAAGTTTCCTCATTGGTCTCACAAATATGTGTAGGAAAACTAGTTTCAATTCATATGTTTAAGTGGAACAACTATCTGAAGAAAATAGCTAAAAATGGTAAGTGATTAGGTGAGACAAACAAAATTATTTGACATTTGTGTTGTATGTATTGGTTGAGGGGGAGTTACATAAAGTTTTATAATAAATAAAAAACTTTTCCATGAAAAAAATCATGTATTATTCATCTTTCTTTGACAATTGTCTTTGTATTTGAGTATGAAAGACCATAAACTATCATTTTTCATGTAGGTTAGTAGGAGAAAATCTTACTTTATTAATTGGACATAAAGCACTGGTATGTTTTTTCTTCGATTTTATTAATTATTTATCACATATAAGTTCTCCTCCTTCCTTTCTGTTGCAGGTAATTTCATTCACATATTTGGATTTGAAATATTAATTGCGGTTGGAGTCATATACACAAAAGAAACTCATCAAATTAATACTAAAATTTATCCCACCAAGTTCTTGGCTACCAGGTGTGTGATTTATTTCTGCATTTCATTTTATTTCAAGAAAATTTTTCTTTCTACATTGCAAATCTTCCTAGACTATAAATGTTGAGAAAAACTAGGGAAAATAGAATCAGGGTTTCTTTTATAATATTTTCTCTTGTTATATTTATAATTCTTGTGATATAATGCTATTTCATCGTCATCATTATTATTTTGTGTTCATCATCAAGACAATTCCAATAACGAGGATCACAATGCAAATAAGAACACCAAAAATAGACTCCAAGCTAGGGAAAAACCCAAAAAATTCTCTTCTTATAGAAATTCAAGGAAACCTTCCATGAATTTTTGATCAAGACAACTTTCCAAGTGATATGCCAACCACACAAACAATAATAATTCTCTCTATAACTCGGTCTTATGCTCTTCTCTATCTCAAAATATGAACAGAGATAGAGTTATTCCCATATGTGTGAGATTTGCAAACAAAGAATTGGTGCACAATACAAACAAATATACCTTCTTTCTTTCCTCGCGATCATTCACCTATTTCTCACTCTTAATTTTCCTCAGACTTCTTAAAGATACCAAATCAATTGTGTGACTCAAATGAGGTCCAATCACTCTCCTTTGTTGAGAAACCTAGGACATTATGTGAATTAGATTATTCAATTTGATTTCTCTTATCTTTAAATTTATTGTGAAATTATATGTTGATTATGTTAGTTTTCCTTTCTTGAAGTAAATGCCAACATGAAGATCACAAAGTCAAGAGCACAAGATGTAGGTGCACAACCAGGGAAAAACCCCTATGAAGTGGAAAACCCAACCAAATTTTTCTATAGCAGATTAAATCAGGTTAAGAAACACTTTACCCTTTGAATAAATAAATAGACTTAATACAACCACCAAACCAATTCCTCCTTTTTCTTTGCAATCATGGTTCTTGGCTCCTTTTGCTTCAAATTTAAAATTTCGACCCTCCTTTTGCAATAGTCTCGACCCTCCTACTAAATAAATCTTGGCCTTCCTACTTCCCAAATCTCAGCCTTCCTTTTGTAATAGTCTCATCCATTTTTGGTAATCATATTCTCAATAGGGAACTTCAAGCTCCCTTTAATTATTTCCGCAATTCACATTTTCAGCTTCCTCTCTATAATAGTCTTCTAAGATTCTCATCTTACTTTCCATTTCTCGGTCATGTAATATTTTATCTTACTTATTGAATGAATGCTTCACTTCTCTCCTTAAAATGGTGAAATAGTACACTATTTATACGTATTGGTCACTATGCATTTTATCCGCATGAACAATTTGACTTGAATTTGACTTGTACGATTATAATAAAGGCTGACTTAATTACCTTTGCTTTTGAGGCTAGCTTTGAAGGATGAATGGTAATATTCTTGGGAGAAGGAACTGATTTGGTGGAGAATATATTTAAACACAAATTTTTTTTTCCTTTATTGACCTTAAGGAGACCAAGGAGGGTCTCCTACAAAAATGACTTTGAATTTGACTCAACAAAAATATTAGAAGCCTACAATGGAGGCTTAAACTATTAACCATTGACCAAAGGATGAAACAAATTCTTTAATAAGTCAATAAAAATAATTTTCTTTTCTTTCTTATGACTCAAATACAATTATGAAAATTAGAACTAGTTACATTCTTCAACATTCTTCCTTAAATATGGAGGTATTCATATTTTTTACGTACAAGTATAAGGATGAAATCAAAATGAAATGATCTATAGATATAAAGAGTCATACATCACCACAACGCTTTTGAATTATATACTTGATTAGGGTATCTAACAGCGTGGTAGTAAGGTGTGTCCAAAGCTTCAACCACTATAGGTACCATCGGGCTTCCACTCTAACACCAACCGAGGGATATAGGTGTGTATCCAAGGTTATATCTATATGACCAATGCCATTCTCCCTATTTCAGGATCTAGACATCAACACATGGGCCGACCAGATTTCCTCCCAAGCATCAGGCACCAAGTCCCATATGCTTAAATCTCTCCCTATAAAATAGATGTATATCCATTACTCAAGCATGATTCCAAAATTCATATTTTATCATGTAGATATGATGCGCAAAAACAACCCTAATTATCAATAACCTTTCAATACATGTATACATTAATACAAACCTTAAGGTTCTTCAATTATATTGATTATTCTTATATATCTTGTTGCATTGTTTTAAAAAAAATTCAAATGTTCTTAATATTTATTATCACCATCTTATGAACTCATGGAGGGTATCCAAGCTCCCACTTAACTCAGAAATAAACTTTATTGGGTTCTTATTTTCATTATCCTCATCATTAAGTCATTTTCAAGATAGGTGAACATCTTCAACACTCTGAAGATTGTGTACCTGCAAATTTAGTAACCAAATAAAAATATATAGGAGTATGAGATCAATACATGGTACCATATCAACATGAAGAGAGTATCAATCATAAGTAGTCAAAATTTCATAGCTTAAACTTGAATAATATTTCATATCCAACTTGAGATCTTATGTCATGGTTTTTGACATAATCCCTAGATTCCAAAGTTCAATTTTATGTATTAAAAACTTAATAGAAAAATAAATTCTTTAAGTCCCATAAACTTGACTCAACACTGGAAGAATCAAATATTGTACATCTATTGTTTCAAGAATTTTATTTTTAGAATTTAATGACATAGTTTACTAGGTTTTGTTATAAACCCTAGAAATAACAAGTTTACATCTAGGGTTTAATTCATACTAATATTTTGCATCAATACAAACATTAAACCTTATTAATTTTGACTATGGTTTCAATAATTCACAAAAACCTAAAGGTTTAAGGTTTTATGACAACCCTAAAAGATTAGGGTTTTTCCAATTTATTACAAAAAGACCTAAATATTGTTAGACTAAAAAACCCTAAGTAGCATAGGGTTTCATTATTATGGAAAATATATTCTAAGCATCAACACGTTAGATTTTTATAATGAACCTTAAAAATTAGGGTTTCCAAAAAAATTAAAATGACAAGAGACATGACATAGGTAGATTCAATCTAGTGATTGATCTTCCTAACAAGAATCTTTTACAATTCAAAATTCCAAATATAAAATAGTTAGTAATATGCAATTTTTTTCAAAATAATTTTAATAAATAGGTTTTTGAAAATACACATACTTGGTTTTGCTCCTTTTACAAACCTTTTAGGGTTTTTCCTTTGATTTCTCTCTATCATGAATCATAATTTATAGCTGCGATACTTAACGACAAGTACAACAAACAAAACTATACGATACCAAAAATTGTAAAGTCAATCTAGGATTTCCTAGGAAATTTCATTTTCCAATTACAAACTTCTGGAATCAAAATATCTTTTACAAAACTTATGACTAGGGTTCGTCATGAGTTACTTAGGGTTTTACACTATTGGATAGAAACTACCAATCTTAAATTTTATAAACCCTATGTTGAATCAAATCTGATCATACATACCTTATAAATACATATTGTTTCCTTTGTTCATTTCATTACGCTTGTTTCCCTTTGAAAATTGAAGACAAGTTGTTCAATAACCATAACATAAAATATAAAGGTAGTACTTATCTAATATAGATGAGGTCTTGGTTCCAAGGATGCTAGATATAATTCCTCATAATGTTTTGATGATCTACGTCACTTTCTTTTAAACTTTGATCCTTTTGAATTGTTTATTGCATGCTGATTTATCCTTATTTATATAAATACACATGTCTTATTCACTACTGATTAGAATTGGACTTCATGAAGGTGATTTTAAGAGGTATTATTTGTAAGCATATCTTTACTACTATAGAACTTGAAGTTTCACATCATTGAACAAAGGAGATAGTTCCTTCTTAGAGTGTATATTTTTTTTTATGTTCATGGAGGCTGTTGTTAGGCCTCCTCCAGCATGTCATGATTATAAAAATTGTCTTCAAGGGGTATAGTAACTTTTATTAATGTTTTTCCAATAATTCTAGCTATACACATCCTTCTTGTTTGGTTATGTGGTGTACATGTCTTAAGATATCAACTGCTTTCATAAAAACTTCTTTGTAGAGATCTTCAAGGGAGACAATTGTATATTTTCCTGGCTCAATGACTTGTATAGGCTTGAGTTGTGCATACATATATACCAATATTGATATTGCGACTTTTTATAGAACTTATACTACAAATTTTATATTCTGCGATGATTGTAGCTAGATTATATGCCTAATGAACCTTCGCTCACAGTATTCTTTATGCTCATAAATAATGTGGGAAATATTGGTTCCTATTGTTGAATCCTTTTAATATACTCATTCTTAGAAGGTGGTCTTATGGTGATTGCTGTCACTTCTTATAGTTTTCAAAATAGTATTGTGTATATATATATATATGCCTAGAAAAAATGGTTTTCACCACTAAATTTGATGTGACATACTACTGTAATATCAGCGAAATACTTGATCATAGATGATGACATCAAGGAGAGTGATATACCAATTTAGAAGTCTAAACCTTGAGTATATTGTATCCACAAAATGTGTTTCAGTCCTCTTGAAATAACACAGAACTTGAATTTTTGAAATAACACATAGTTCAGATATTTTGGAGTGATTTCAGAGCATGTTAAGTGTGCTCAGAACTTTGATCTATAGCCCAAGAATTTCACTCTAGAGAGAGTTGATTTTCCACCTATTCAGATTCTTCTAATGCATCTTAGACTACGACCTTCATTATTATGTCTTAGGTTACCAAATTATCCTTTCGATCCCGTAGAACATTACATATCTCTGATATTTGTGCTAGTGTATGTTCTTGGGATAATTGATCCTTTAGCATAAAAAATTTGGTTTAGATTAGTCCTCTTCCTTCAGATGAAATTATTCCAAAACGATCTTCTTTCTTATCTCTGCCCTCTGTTCAAATCCCTAGCTCTGATACCATGTTGAGAAATCTAGGGCATTATGTGAGTTAGATTATTCAATTTGATTTCTATTATCTTGAAATTTATGTGTGAAATTATATGTTGATTATGTTAGTGTTACTTTCATAAATTAAATTCAAAAAGTAATATCACAAAGATAAGAAAACATGATGTAGGCACACAAGATTTAGTCTATCTTATGACTCAGATACAATTATGAATACTGACACTAGTGACATTCTTCAACATCCTTTATATAGTCTTTTGGTGGGGTTCAAGTGCCTCTTGTGGGGCCGACTTAATGGGTTGGCCAACCACACTTAGGAAAAACATTTTTCCCTTAAGAATAATAAGTTATGTGGTATCAACAAAGAACTAGAATAAAAACAACAATATAATATGTTTTAGTAGATGGTTTTTCTAACCTACTGTACTTTTCATCCTTTGATAAGGGAGTTTAGTTTTGAATTACTCAACCTCCTTCTAGAGCTAACTAACATAGTTATTCAAAATTCACCATGCTTTAATATAATTTCAATATAATTTCTATATAATGTTATTTTCACATCCAAAAAAAATCCCATGGAGGTCTCATCTATATCTAAAATATATAAGTCTAGAAATATAACCCCTCACAAAAAAATCATGTTTTCTAATTTCCTAAAATTAGTCATTATTAACCACCTATGTGGCATCCAATCCTTTTTTTCAATCTAATTTTTTAACGAAGGATTACTAAACATCCCTATGTGTCACCTTTTGGATATTTCCAAAAAAATATTCTTCCTAATTACCAAATTAAATAATAATATATTAATTTTCACTCCAAAAGTGGGTAATTTATAAGTGAATTAATATCAACAAGTTCACTTACATTTGTACTATTTTAAGTATAATTTGGAAGGATTGGTGTTGGTGAGTAAGGATTACACACCACTAATGCATGGCCTATATAATAAATATGAAATAAGGAATACATCCCCTTACTCCCATTATTCCCAAGGTGGATATGTTCAACACATATTTTACAAAGTTGGAGTTTTTCACTTCTTGTCCCATTACATTACTTGTCAACATTGTCGCTGTCAATGCCATAATCAAACGAGTTAAGTCCAAGAAAGAAACTCATCATAGTAATTGTCATGCTAAGGCATCAATGTTAGGTCTATCAATTCATATTTACATAGCTTAATATTCTATATTACAACATAGTCCAAAGTTCATGCACTATGGTTGTCACATTAACAAAAGACCATGTCAATGTACCACTATCAAGACATTGTCATGTGTGCATATTTATACTCATAAACTACTTTTACAACTCAAAAGGTCACTATGTTAAGTTAGTAGTTGTCTTCAAGTCACGGTTTCTATGTCAATTTTAATATATCAAGGTCATTGTACAATAATTCCAACTTTCAAGTTAATAGTAATGTATCACAGTAATAAAGTGTCAAATTAAAACATCTTATCATAGCATGCTCACTATGTCAACCAAGGTGTTATTGGTAACCTTTTTACATTACAATAATTAGAATAGGTATAAGATAGAACTGAGGTCTTAACAATTTGTAGGATATAGTAGGTTCGCTCATATTGGAATAATAGTCAATAGACTGCATCAACAATTAGGAGTCAAGGTCACGTAATTTTTTTATTAATATGTCAAGTCCTATGAGTCAAACTAACATGTCATGTCATTGTTTTCACTAGGACAATACATCACTTGTTAATTTTGTATACATCAAATTAAAAATAATGTTCAAAGTCAATGATTTGGTTATTGTCTTTGGTTCTTGAAGTTATTCAACTAATACATAATTATATTGAGGGGTGAATTGTTGTCATATATTGACAATTGTTGTTGAATATTATATTTTTTTCAACACACAGAAAGTATATAGTTATTTTATTATATTTGGTTGTATGTATTTTCTAATTATAATATGTTTTCTTTATTTTGGAAAACTTAAATGCATGGCACAGTAAAATCTTGGCTTGCACTGTGGCACAAGCCTATCCACTATGCTATAGGAACATATACACAAATATCAACATTAGGTTCGATACACCCATTAGGATGATCGCTACTATTACATCTCAATTATGGGCCATTAGAGACGTTGGACAAGATCAACAAATATTTATATGAAGCATATGATGCCCAAATAGGGCTAGCTAGAATATGATGGTTTATCGCACTTTAATTTAAGAATATTAGTCTTAGTAGGCACACTCTTTACTACTTGCAAGAATTTTCTCCATATGTTATTTAATTTCTTTTCTACTTCAACCTAGTCGAGGGAATGATGCCACGCGACTTGACATTATAAAGCACCAAATGGATGGATCATTTATTAGCCGAGGGAATACTTCTTGTAGTATGCTCCTCTCGCATTGAACTAACGGATGGTTGTTTGTATTATGTGGTGTGGGTGGTCATAGAACCTCATTGGATGGACAGACTTCAGACCTAATATAGGTCTTTGAAAAAACTCTATTCTTGTTTAATTAATTCTTAGTTGGTTGGTACAATACTTACACTAAGGAAAATCCATTACTCTTCACCCAAGAATCAAAGTAGGTGATTTTTTGTTTGTTTTTTAAGCGTATATTTTCATGTAATATTCGACGTCATAGGCTATTCGTCAAATATTTGATGTTTATAAGTGAATGTACTCATTGGATAATTGATGCCACAAATGACGGAAAAATGTATTGGTCATTTGAAACTCTCGTCGGACATAACCCTCGCCCTTTGAAATACGATGCGTCATCATTAGCTTGTGTACCCCAAACCGACGAAACAACACATATGATATTCAAAACTCTTTTCAAACTAATTCAACTTGACATCGGTTATCTGATGCATATACATCCAATGGGATGCTCAAGACTGACAGAAGGAAACCTTAGAGCGATAAGACTCATGTCGCATAATTTAAATATATCTTCGATTACCCGATGCCTAAACATCAGTTTTTCCTGCCAGGAAAAAATGACCATGTCGAATATCTCACAAAAAATAAATGTGAGATTTGATATTCAACATTTGGCGCTTTAAAGCATCGTAAAAATGACTTCAAAATGGAGTTGTCTTTAGTGCGACTTTTTGAAGTTTCAGGGGCCGGAATCCGGTGAAAAATTTTGAGGTAAAATCTTGATTTTTGTTATTCAAACTGGTTTTTTGACTCTATATATGGATTCAGCACCCTCAAAAACCTCTAGGACACTTCGATTGTGCAAAGTTAGCAATCAAACTTCTCTTTTCAATAAATTCCTGCCGGAATTTAGAGAAATTACACCGTAGAAAATCACCGTAAAAGCCTTCAAAAAGTCACACTAAAAACTACTCGCTTCAAAACATCAGTTTTTTAATGACCATTTCAACCTTTCTGTTTCAGATAATTAACATTTGTACCGTTGAATATCTGACGATTACTTAAATGTCAACTATTAAACATGATTCTATTGACGATTTAATGAGCACCAATGTGTCAGATAAGTGACACTAATAAGTCTCATATTTGATTAATAGTCGTCACATGTTGACCCCATTTGTACTAGTGTTCTATTAAATTTTTTATTTTTCGAAGGCATGAATGTGGTAATATTCTTAGACTCTTATTATATGTGTAATAAATTTAAGTTCATAGGGTATTAGGATATTCCAACTTTATCTATGAACATCTAATAGAGGTGTTAACAATTATATATGAAATTAATTTTCTCATTTTAGTTTTATGGAATCAACAACAATATGTAGTCCATCTAGAATCAGAAATAATATGGAGTCCAACTAATAGAAAATATAAGACATTCCATATGATTATTATGGTGACTAGCAATATTGAATAATATAATATGATTTCTTTGTCTCCAATATTCATGTTAATGAAGTAATTATCTTAGGGGATTTCGAAAAAAAATATTCGAATTTTTTTTTAACTTTCAATATTTTGTTTTCATCGCATCAATTCTAGATAAGAAAGTAGCTTAAAATAATCTTAATTAGTTTTGTTTCTTAATATGTTCTCATAATTTTCTATTTAAATTTAAGGATATATTACATCCAAGACAAGCAACATCAAAATGATAAACATGATATTGTGCTGTGATACTAACTTACATGATGAAAACATTCAATTATGATATGTCCCATGCTTTCTCGGAGATTTGAGGACAACTATTAATAACCACATGTTGCAATATTGTTATGATGTCATTTTATTTAATACGAAATTGTAGTAGTAATTGATTTATTTTCCCATATCTCCACTTTAATGGGTTGCTTTATTTTGTGGGATTTTGACAACATACTCATTAAATAAGAAGTGATAAGAAAACTTGGTAATTTCTTGTATCTTAATTCATGAATTTTATAATAAAATTATTTTTTATCATTTTTCTAAAAATATTTATGTTAGGATTTTCCATAGACTTTACTGATGTGTTTAAACAAATAATGACTTTGAATGGCTAGTATGGGCTACGCCACTTCTCATTCAATTTAAAGAGAAATCCAAATATATAACATTTGCATGTTGTTGGAAAAAAGGAAAACACAAGTGTTTCTTATTTTAAATTGGTCAAAATGCTTTGGCTATAGCCTATCATGGTAATCAGGTTGTGGGATGCTATAGCCTTTGGCTTTGAGAAAAACCCAATATGGCATCATGTGTAGGTGTTCATAGTCTTTCCACATCCTTCATTCATCTCATTAAGACATTTTGATAAATTACTTGTAATATGTATTTCCCTTTGTTGCTAGTGAGAAGTATGTAATAAAGAAACTTGTTTATGGGAAGATGATTTCCAGGAAGAAAGGTCTCACTGATAATTCTGGGTAGTGATGACCCTGAGTATTGCAACAATGATATAAGTCTCAGGTTCTCAACTTTAATTATCAACCCAGGATTCATACAAACTTAAGTTAGGTTAGCATTGCATTTGAAGTAGGGACTATCTTCTTCTTCTTTCAATTCTTATATAGGTGGGAGGTATTGGAGTGGAGGTTAGATGACAATAAGCTAGGTTAAGTTGTGGGACTAATATATGCTACATGAAAGTATATTTGTATAAATAACTTGTATAAAATTCATTGGCACACAAACCTATGCTATTTGCATCAAATGAAAAACACACTTTCTAAAAATAAAGGATTTAAAATATGAAATTTAAATTTCATAAAATATCACTCATAAAAAAATTTGATGAAAGCATATATGGGAAACTTTGTGAGTTATATATGATTCTAAATTCAACCATCAACATCCCATACATGTTTTAATACAACTAGGAGGCTGAACCAATTATTTATTGATGAACAGGGTGAGAGAGGTGGATTGTATGTGGGTTGCTACAAGATTCTATGTTTTTCTACAAGAAGAGTCAAAAAAGCCTACAAAACAATTAGAGAGAAAACATAAGATGAAATAAGGAGGTTGTAATCATGGAGGATGATGTCATTCAACTAGTAAAGGCCCGGGAAAACTTAATCCAAGTTGTATCATTGAAAAACCAAGTTATGTATGTCTCTTGTAGCCATAAAATCAATTGTACAACAAAACAATAAATTATATAATCTATAAAAAAAAGTAATGTAATGGTAAAATACCTAGAAATGCATTAATAAGTGATATAATCAATCAAAAATTCTAAAAAATTGCATAAATTACTTACAATGAATAAGTTCTTAATAAATCAACTACTTAATCATGCACAAAACCATTAGATTTTAGTTCCATAAATGCTAATGTTAGAAGCTAAATAAAACAAATGAAAATCATAACATGAATAGATGTACAAGAAGGATTTCAAGCTCCTAGGGTGGGCCCAACCCAAGGATGCTCAGAGTCCTTAAATAAGGACCAATCTAAGAGATAGAACAAGGCACTACAATTAACTAAAAATATTTTCTTACATTATAAAACTACAAACCTTGCTTAGGAATATGAAAAGCCTAATATTGCTTGTTTACTTGATATTTTACTCTGTCACTAGGACAATTTTATCATGTTATTTATAGATCAAGTAGGGAGTAGACTCCTTGATAGGAGGGCACTTTTTTCCTTAAAAAATATTAAAAAAGGGAATCTTATCCCAGATTTAACTTGCAATAATAAGAGGAAATGCCTGGAGCCAACTGAGTTTAAATCTTCTTGTTGTAGGAAGCACGCCCCTAAATATCTCTAGTGTTGAATTCCTTGGAATATACTCAATTTATCTATAAATCCTACACAATAAACATGTTAAGGCTAATAAAGTATGAAAAAAACATCAAATTCTCTAGGAACTCCTTAAACTATGAAAATATACAAGTAAGTGCAAAATGTGGGTTCAAACATTGTTTTATGTGTTTAGGAGTTGACTGGATGGGCCTTATAATTTACTTATTTTGGAGGCACATCACACCCCACTATACTAAGTTAGTTCTCACCCTTGAGAAACTCCATATTATTCTTTTGTTTTCTCTTGTTCATTCAATACTCTGATTGTTTGCTTGATGTCCCAATATGAGCAAGTTGCAACTACCCCTGCTGGGTAGAATCCTACATTTTACTCTATATCTTTCCACACTTAGGACTCTTCTTATTGTCTTTAGTGTCATTATAGCCCTAGTATAAAGAGGGATTGAAAATGAGTCCTCTCCACTGAACCCCAAGCCACTGAATTATTCTTTTATATAGAGAGTTTCTTGTTAGTGTTACTTGTAATATATCAAGAGAGTGGTGCTCCCTTATATTCATGTTGGAGGGAAGCCTTTCCATCTTCTCCAAATATTCTAAAAGTATCCTCAAATTGTAGGATAGCTTCTGCCTGTATTTTCTTCCAAATATCTTTTATCGTAGGATCCTATAAAATAATGGCATGGGATGTTGTAAGTATTGAAGGGGATGGTTTTTTTGGTTTGATCCATAGTGTCTCCTTCAATTCCCATTCCAATGTCCTTTTTACCAATAGATATGTTTCATATCAATGAGTAAAATGTGTGTGTGTGTGTGAGAGAAAGGTTGGGGGGGGGGGGGAGGGAGAGAGAGTGAGAGAGAGAGAGGGGGGAGGGAGAGAGAGTGTGTGAGAGAGAGAGAGAGGGGGAGAGAGAGAGAGAGAGAGAGAGAGAGAGAGGGTGGGGGGAGAGGGAGAGAGAGAGAGAGAGATTTTAGAGTAATTAACATAGCAGAAACATAAAACAAATAACACACACAGCAGAAAACAAACATAAAGACAACATATTTTAATGTGGTTCACCCAACCAATCTAGGTTATGTCCACCTAACAGGGCATCAGCAATCTCATTCAACAACTGGAGAAATACAATAGCAGAGTTTCTCATCTGATCATCTCTTCCACTCACCTCACATCCCTCATCATGCTCATTTGCCTCTACAGGCTTACATTTTATAGCTGGGAGTAGAAACATAATCATAAATTCACTCACAACAAATATAGGATGCATTAACTTCACATCAGAAATAGATGGAGTCAATTTAGCAACAAATCCTATTGTTGTCACATTCATGAGATTTTCTCCAAAAATAATTTAAAAGAAATCTCAACAAGAGAGAGAGAGAGAGAGAGAGAGATCATCCAAATTTTCCTTTTTCTCCATGCCACATTATAGGTATAAAACGATGAAGTGTTCGGTTTCCTACAACTATATTGTTCCTCTTTGAGCTATTTAACCAACATGTTAGTACCAATATCTATGTGTCCCCTATGTATGGTTTGGAATCCCATATGAACATATCAGTGAGGAAAGTGATATATATATATATATATATATATATATATATATATATATAGAGAGAGAGAGAGAGAGAGAGAGAAATTATCCAATTTGTCGTTTTCCTCTATGCCGAATTATAGGCATAAATCTATGAAGTATTTGGTTTCCTACAACCATATTGTTCTTCTTTGAGCTATTTGGTTAATCTAGAACCCACATGATTATTCTTTAAGGAACAATAAGTACACCTTAGAAATTTTATTATGCCTTAAAAATTTTAAATAAAGGTACAAGGATTTCTCCACTATTTTCATTAGCGAATTTTTTTCCTTACACAAATATTGTTCCTATTATAATTGATTTCCTGGGAGTGAATTTTATCTTTCAATGTGCACCCTTCAATTGGCTTCTTCCATTTTTAAGAGGTCCATTTCCTCCCTCATCTTGTTGACTTCATCTTCCATACTGGAAAGATCAACAACACCTTTATCCTATTTAATCCTCTTCCATATATGTGTTTCTACTTTTACCTTCTCTTCCTAAATAATCAAGTGGTACACTAGATGTGCAGGCAAGACTCTTCCTGATGTCCCTGCAATAAGAGGGTCATCTCTTAATGGAAAAGAGAGGAAGGAAGGTGGCTTCCTTGATGAATATTTTTTTGTAGCTTATTTTTCCTCCTATAGTTATCAAAGATGTTCTTGTGTATGTACATGCTACTCCTATATATGGACAAGTTGATTTATTTTATTAGGTAGTACTATTATCCTCCCCTGTTGTATCTCTTTCTTCTTGTCTAGATAATATGTTGAGTATGCTTACTCACCTTGGGATTCGTACAGGTACTTAAACTTGCCAAGATAAATCCTATTTATTTTTCCTCTTCCTTCAAGGTGCTTGTCTTATTTTATTTTAAAGGGTTTGCTATTTCCTTCCCTTTCCTGTGTTTAGCAGTAATATTCTTCAACCTACTAAATTATGCTTGGGCTTCTTGAAATTTATTCCTATCCATATCTACAAATTCAACCCAAAGGATCAGATGTTGTAGGTATTATATCTCATTTGTAACAATAAATTTGATCATACCATGATGATATAAATAATTTTACCCCCATTTATCTTAGTACTCATTTCCTTTAGAGACTATAGGAAGAAAAATGGAATGCTTAGTAGTTCAGATGGCGGGATTGGAATATTAACTGACACAATAGATTGAATTGCTAAGAATAATCTATTCTTAAGCTTCCCTCATAGAAGATATATTTAAGGATGTGGTCGATCACCTCATCCTAAGGACTAGAAAGGATTTATCTCGCCACTCCATTCTTATCTTCATTAGGATGTTCATTTTGTAGGAAGAATCCCTTCCTCTGAGTGATGGCCTCCTTTGATTCTTCCTTATTCCATTGAAATCCCTTTGGGAGAGTTGTGATTATGCTTATTGAGATCTCATTTATGTAGACAACTAACCCTTTTAGTACAATAACAAATTCCTACCCTTCAGGGTTCTGTAGGTTCATGGAAAAATCCATAGCCACCTCATCATAAAAAACTTAGAGTCTCTCAAGGAAACCTAATGATTGAAAATTCTCAAATATGGTGACAACTTCAGGATATTAGTATCTTCTACTTGTATCAATCGACTCTCTCCTATTGAAACTTTAACCCATTCTGACTTCACATAGTTCCTTCAATCAGGTTTTGGAGATCAATTTCAGAGCACACCCAGAGGCCCCCTTCCTATAACTCCTTAAGACTTGGTCAAGCTAAAAAAATTTCTTTGTGGGTATGAAATTTTGGAGAGAATGTAGTGTGTTTTTGCTACTACAGGAGATATGTTTTCCTATTGCACCACTTCTGTTGGGTGTTTTTTTGAGTGGACAAAAATATCACAGTCTTGAATTTATACCTTTGTCAAACCAAGCATCAAAATATACAAAAGAAACTAGTGAACCCTCTTCCTTTCCACTCACAATTTGAAATAGAAAAAAAATTATTTGGATTGGAAGTCTAATTAACCATAGAACATGATACAAAAGTGATGGGCTGCAAAATTATGAGTTTTTACTATGAATCACCTTGCTTTATTTTGATAAACCCACCATTTTCCACCCTAAATAATCATAAAACATATATATATATATATATATATATATATATATATATATATACACATACATATATATATATATATATATACATATATATATATATATATATACATATATATATATATATATATATATATATATATATGTGTATATATATATATATATGTATATATATATATATATATATATATATATATATATATATATATATATATATATATATATATATATATACATACATATATATACATATATATATATATATATATATGTATATATATGTATATATATATATATATGTATATGTATATATATATATGTCTATACATATATATATATATATATATATATATATATGTATATATATATATATATATATCTATACATACATATATATATATATATATATATATATATATATATATCTATATATATATATATATATATATATATATATATATATATATATATATATATATATATATATATATATATATATATATTCATGGAACAATTCAAGGTATGATTTCTTATTAAATAGTTATCTTATTATTGTTTTTAGACTATAACTAAAGGATTTTGAAGAGTCATTTCAATATATTTTATGTATGTGTAGAATAAAGGAGATAACTTAAGTGATTGAATAAATACAACCATCTATTATTACCAGGTGTCATGTTTTGATTAAGGGATCAACATCACAGTGGTATCCCAAGAAGGAAATAAATGGCATGTAGATTCTCACAGCCACTTGAATACTATTTGAAGATGTTGCATGTAGTTTTTTATCAAATTTGGATCATGGACCTAAGTGATAGCTCTAATTTCAAAGTGTTCAGAAGTGTGTCGAACCTAAGTGACCGGATTAATCTCGTCTTCCTAATTCCGGCGTCTTGAATGGTTCGAAAAATCGACACCGTATGAAGAAGTTATCGTGATTTGAAAAGTCTAGTAAACTGCAATTTCTAGCTTTTGACCAAGTTTGACTAGTTTTAGAAAATTTAAAATAAGAATATTCCTAGGAATATTCTTGGAATATTCCTCATAATATTCCTTGGAATATTCCCCAAAATATTGCTCGAAATATTCCTTCTGGACCAACCAGTGAATGATAAGTGTCAACATGTAATTGGAGTTGGACTATATGTGGTTTTGTCTCGGCCACCACGTGGCAGGCCCGAAGGCTGCCATGTGGCAGGCCTGAGGCTGCCACGTGGCCTAGGTATGGTATATTAAATTTTTTTTGGAGTTCTAGGGGTTCGAACCCAATACATGCAGTCGCACACGCACGCGGCTTACCAACTCTTCTAACTGTGGTTCTTAACGCCATAGGTTAGCGCGTTTAATTTATTGCTTAAATGCATTGCATTTGGGGGTTAGAGGGGCCAGCCCCAAAGGCCATCTCCTCCCCATTCTCTCAAGCGTCGTGACCTTGGACCAAATGTTTAGGCCTTAACCGCCAATATACTCCACCTACAGTTTGTTAAAACGTTGATCGCATGCAACCCCCGATGGCTAAATCCGCGGAAGGTTTAACCTCTGCCTAATGGTTTTGCAATTTTTTTCACATGCAACATTAACATTAAAATTTATCCACACTATTAGTCTGCCCTAAACTCTGTTCAACCACAATTGGCCACAGTTATCTGCCTTAGCTTCCGCGGGAAGTTTGTTAACCAACGATATGTAGTGCTCACATGACCGACGGTTCCGCTCCAAGATTAAACACACATTTAGTGTTGTCATAAGTTATGGAGCACACCCAAAATTTGGGGATTTGGCCATTTTTATCTGGATTTTAACTTCAGCCTCTCCACATTTGGTGGAGGATTTTTGGGTGTCACTGGACAAAATGAGTTTAGGCTCTATCTTGAGCTAGATGGGACCAATTTTGGAGTGCCAATAGTCAATTTCTACTATATTAGACATTATAGACTCATTGGTGAGGGTTAAAGATCCATTAGATGACTTTTGAGTAGGTTTTTTCTTTAGGGAAGTTATAGCGGCCACCGGGGCCACCATGGGCCAACAGTTGTTTAAGGCCTAGCCAGGGTAGCTAGAGGCCTTTTTCAACAACAAAATAGTCAATTTTGGATGTTTCAAAAATTATGGAACTAATGGAATGGTTTTAAAAGCCTGTAGATGACTTTTGAAGGCTGATATGCTTTAGTGAAGTTCCATGGGCCACAAGGGCCAGCAAGTGCCAGTAGCAGTTTGAGGCCTAGCCAGGGCAGCTAGAGGCCTTATTCAGGAAACCAATAGTAATTTTTGATAGTCATGATACTTATGAGTCCATTGGAGGAGTTTTAAGAATATTTTGAGAACTTATAAAGCTCGAGAAGCCACAAAGAAGTATTCTTTGACTCGAGAGCCAGGGGGTGCCACTAGGTGTTGGAGGCGAAACTGAAACAGCCGGAGGCCAATCTCAGCGAACCAATCGTATATTATGACTATTTTTAACATTATAAATCCATTGAAGATATTTTCAGAGTCATTTGAAGACTTCTAAAGGTCGAGAACATAGAGGGAATTTTTGGGCAGCTCAAGGACATTAGTGGATGGAGGCCTAGTTTGGGGATGCAGTGCTCATTTTGAGAAAATGATCAGTCCATTTTGGAGATCTGATATGTGTTGGAGACAGTAAGTGAGGTTTCAAACATAGGAAAAGAATTCTGAGGGAGTTATTTCAATCTAGAAACTCACTATAGGTCAAGCGCACCGACAGAAGGAATCAAATCTAAGGAATCCTAGATATGTTTTCAAAGTGATGAAAACCTTGACAGGGATATAAATGGTATTCTAAACCCATTGGTTTAGTTTATTTAACCTTTGGAGTTGATTTTGTAACCTGTAAAATAAATTTTACCATAATCCCAAAGAGCCAAGTCAAGATGACAAGAGCTCAAGGAGACGTAGCCCATGATATTCGGGTGAAATCCTATATTAAATCTTCTGTTATGTTTTGATGTTTATTTTCTGCATTATATGGTTGTTCCACATCTTTAATTTCAGCAAAAACAAATGGACTTAAAGCACTTAAACAGTTAAAAATCATACACTTGTTTCAAGTATAAAATTCAAAAAAAGTCAAGTATAAGCTAGATTTTTTATTTGTTTAACTGAGTGGGAGGTTCTTGAAAAACATAACAAGTTATCCAACCCATTTTCAAATCATTTTCATTCTCCAACTAAATCATAAGGATAAACTCAATCTTGAGTTACACATTGTATTTTTTAAATAACCACATGAAGAATTATGTAGTTGGTCAAGTAATGAACAAGATTACTTTGTGTGTAAAACTGATATGACGCCGAGGGAAAAATCCTTCAAAATTAATAATCTATCTTTTCAACTTTCACATGGGTAGTTATGAAACTAGTTGAGGAATGAACAAGATGCCTCGATGCATAACGTCATCATGTCAACAAGGGAAAATGATTATTGTCAATTGAAATCAAATTGTTAAGTCACTACCTAATTTTTACATCATATTTTACAAGTGATAAGACTATATCAACTAATTTAGTTAATGTTCCCAAATTACAAATGGCATATTACAAATTTTTTGGGACTTAGGCTCCCCTTTTCTTATAAAAATATGTACTATGTTTGAATGATGATATAGATAAAAAACAATATACAGCATGTGACTTGATCTATAATTCGATTTCATTTAATATAAAATTTTATTTCCCTTATATGTTACAGATTACTTGCTAAAAATTTTCCTATCACATGAAAACTTATCACACATTTGAGTTTTATAGTTCCTTAAATTCAAATAACCAAGCACAATTTTGAGTGTATAATAGCCTCTTCCCCTATGTCATATGATCGAGAAACATGGGGAAATGTGAAAACCTAAAGGGATGTATGTTATCCTTTCCATCATCATTGGGTTACGTGTAAAGAAGGGTGTTGTATGAATTATGATGTAAATTTGCAATTTCTTCTGAAGTTTTAATCAAAATCACAAGACGTAAACCTACTCTACCAATTTGCAGAAATCAATTCACAATTTAGAACAATAATCTGAGACATGCAATAATAAATAACACACATTCACACAATATTTTTTCCAGGGAAGGAAATATGCTAAAAACCACAATGTTTGCTTGCATTAATATGATGAATAGAGATGTATTACAATGGCTTTGCTCAACTGACCACAACCTGCAAGTGAATAAACTCTCTCTACTCACTAAGAAGCTCTGACCCAGACTTCGTATATTTCTGCCTCTTCTTGAGCCCATATTTCCTTGTGCAATTCCTTGAGAAATTAGGCACCTATTATTTAGGAATTTTTCCTAAATGGATTGCATAATTCCCAAGGTTGATCATCTGACTACATGAAACACATGTACACTGAAGACTAGTCTACAAATGATGTTACACTGCCTTGGAATCTCCACCACAGATGAGGAACTCGAATTTTCTACATGAATTCACTATT
Organism: Pinus albicaulis; assembly: GCA_034641835.2. Classification (NCBI taxonomy): domain Eukaryota; kingdom Viridiplantae; phylum Streptophyta; class Pinopsida; order Pinales; family Pinaceae; genus Pinus; species Pinus albicaulis. Next base: position 654,058,651 of record CM076571.1, read on the forward strand.
TTGGGTTGATTGATCAGCTAATTGGATGATCATTGAGCCTTTGACTGTAAGTCCCGCTACTTAACTAACCTTCCACTAGTTCCTCCAATAGTTAGAACTGGTTTAACTAAAAACAACTTTAAATAGCTAACCTTGATTTCTAAAAATTAGAAATCACACATGCTTAACTAAAATCTAACTCCTCTAAATCGAATTTACTAAGCTAACTAAGTGACAAGATCCATGTCAACTCATTTAACTGCATCCAATTTTTTTACTACTGTGGAAATTCAATTTTTCTTAATTTAATAAAGGAAAAAAAAAATTGAGAATTTCTTGCTACATTTTTCAACACTCCCTCTCAGTAAGAAAGGTATTATCAACCACCCATATCTTGCACCTGTGGAAATTGAAATTCCGTCTTGACAAGGCCTTTTTCAAAATTTCAGCATCTTGTTCCTCTATTAGAATGTACTGAAGCAACATTAACTGCCTCTGCACACAATCCTGCAAATGGAGATACCAAATATATATATGTTTGGATTGATCATGAAATACATGATACTCAGAGAGATTGACGTGACTCTGATTATCACAATAGATCACAGTTGGATCCATCATCTGACCAAACAGTGCCATAAGTATCTTTCTCATCTAGATCACCTAACATGATTCTTTACTTGCAACCCCGAATTCTACATCTATCGAGTTGAGCGCCACAAATATTTTCTTCCTACTATACCAGGAAACTATTGCGGACCCAACACTGCAAATTCCACTTGATGTAATATTTCAGTCTGATGGACTCCCCTCCAAATCTACATCTATAAAGGCACACAAATTCACTTCATCCTTCTGTCTGTACCATAGTCCAAACCGGGTAGTTCCCTGAGGTACCATACAACATGCTTAGTTGTCTTCCAAAATAATTTGGTTGACCAAACCATAGCTTGGCTTAGCTGGTTGACTACATAACACATATCTAGTTGTGTGTGCTTAAGGTACATTAGTGAACCCACTATTTTTTGATAAATGGTAGAATCCACTTTTTCACCTGAAGTGGCATCATCCTTCCCTGAGTTGGTAGATAGAAGTGTCTCCATGGGTTTCCAACTCTCCATGTAGAATATATGTAGTATCTAATTTGCATACTTTTATTAAGATACAAACAATTCCCCATTTCCTTTCCATACTTACAAGTCGAGGAAGTAGTGCTTGAGACCCATGTACTTCATTCAAATTATATTGGAAGGTCCTCCTTGCAAGATCTGATCAGCTGCTCATCACTAGTTAAAATTAAATCATCAAAATATAAGACAATAATGAGAAATTTACCTTCTTCCAATATATGATATAAGTTTTCATACACCTCACTTTTGGTGGAGCCCAAACTGGTGAGATAATTATCGATCCTGGTGTACCAAGAACAAGATTCTTTTTTGAGACTGTACAATGCTCGCTTGAGTCTACACACATGGGATTCTCTATAAAATGTATCAAAACCTTCTGGTTTCTCAATGTACACCTCCTTCTCAAAACCCCATTGAGAAATATTGCTTTTACATCCATCTAGTGGATCTTCCACCCCATCTGTGCTGCCAGAGAAATAATTTATCTAATGTATCAGTACCTTGCTACAGGAGAAAAGGTTTCCTAATATTCAATTACCTCAACTTGAGATTTCTCTTTAGCAAAAGTTATGGCCTTATACTTATCTATGCTTCTACATGCTTCCTCTTAACCTTGAGGATCCATCTTGAACCAACAATTGATTTATTTTTTGGCCTTGGGACCAATTCCCAAACACGATTCTTTACAATGGATACATATTCCTCCAACATTGCATCAACCCATACAAGTTTCTCTACTTGTTCCTTGAATAGGATGGATCAGTCTCTACAAGACCATTCATTAGATCCATGTATCCAATGTACCAATCAGGTGACCTTCTCTTCTTGTGAAAATTTGAAGGAGCCCCCACATTATCCCTTGCATACTACACAATCCTCTCAATTTACCTGGTATTTTTTCTACCTTCTATGGATGGTTTTTTCTAAGTGGCTATCTCCACTCTTTGCTCCTCAATTTTTGGTTTCTCCTTAACTTCATAAGGTTCCTCCTATGGATCTAAAATCTCCTCTTCTGGTGGGATCTGAGGCTCCCTCTCAAGAGAGAAACACATCTCTTTCTCCTCATCAAATTTTACATCTCTTTGCATAAATTTCATTCTAAGGGATGGAAAGTACACATGGTAGTTGTGAGGAGTTTCTCTGTAACCCGCAAATACCCCCAATTCCGTTTTCATCTCAAGCTTCTTCCTTGATTATTTGGATACATGGTATTAAATAGAGGCTCCAAAAATCCTAAAGTGCCACACATCAAATTTTTTTCCCGAGAAAGCCTCCTCTAGTGTAATCATGCCAAGAAACTGATGAGGACATCAGTGCTGCAAATAGAATAATGTGTTGCATGCCTCTTCCCATAAGTGCAGTGTTAGGCCTTGGTCATGCAACATCTCCCTCACTTCTCCCACGATGCTATGATTATTTCTCTTAGCCACCCCATTATATTGTGGGTTGTGGGGTGTTTTCAAATCTTTTTGAATGCCTTCTTTTGCACATAATTTTTTTAATTCATTCGACACGTACTCACCTCCATTATCACTCCTGAGAGCCTTCATATTCTTGTCGATTTATTTCTCAACTAGTGCCTTGAATTCTATGAACTTGGAGAATGCCTCATATCTCTTCCCCATGAAGAAGATTCAACACTTTCACGAGATTTCATCAATAAAAATGACAAAATATTTTTTTTTGGCAGTGGAGGTTGTCAAGAAATGTTCAAAACATTAGAGTAGATCCCTTCAAGGATTGCATGTTCTTTGTTTTCCTGATCATGGAATGTGGATTTTTTGTACTTCCCTCAGGTACATACTTTTCATACATCCAGCTTCTCATGTGCTCCTTTTGGGAGGCCTGTGGTTATTTGCTACATAATCTTCAGGACGTCATGATGCAAATGCCCAAGTATTCTATGCCAAAGTTCACCGACATCACAATTCTAAACATTCTTCACCTTAGTGCTTAATGTAGCACAATATTCCACATCTAACTTATATAGGTTCTTTAAGCAAACCCCGATAAGATTCACCTATCCTTTGGCTATGTGTCTCAAGAACGATTTTCCTTTGTTTAAGATCACATCATAACCATAGTCTTCCAAAATTGCAACAAAGATGAGATTTTTCTTTAGGCCTAGAAAAAACATGAAATCATTCAATCTGAGAAAGGATCTTGACTCCCTATAAAAGGTTATTGTAACAAAATCGCTCACGTTGTACCTTCCATCATCCCCTAGCTCAATGAGCATATATAAATATTTCTCCTCCAGGTCACTGAAAAAGTCTCTACATCATGTCATGTGGAACAAGGAACCTAAGTCTAAGTACCACATGCTCCCCATGACTTTTCTGGTCATGCAAGTGATAAGGGTAAAGTTAAGCTATAACTGTGAACCAAAGGTTTCACCTACTACTCCTCATGACGTCTTCTTTCTCACCATTTTATGTGGAAACTTTGTGTCATAGTGCCTAAATTCATGACAATGGAAGCATTTAATTTTGAAAAAATATTTCTTCTTGCCTCCTTGGTTGGATTCTAGTTTGGATTGATATTTATTCCCTTTTCCCTTCCTTCCTTTCCAACCAATGCAAAGTTGTCGTCATCCTCGCCCTTGGATGAATTTTCATCTTTGGTATTATGCCTTATTTCCTCATGTAACAGATCCAGACCATAAGTGTTCCCAATTTAGTAGTTTCTCCCTCTCATTCACCAAATCTCGGTATCTATGCCAACTATTGGGAAGGCCTAGAAGGGACAGCCTTACCAAATCATGATTGTTGGCCCTCAATTTTGGTCAATTTTTCTTATTAAAAATCCACCTAATTTCCATCATTTTCCACCTTATATCATCCACATATGCCTTATTTTTAACTTATTATGCATATTCAGGTAAATAAATTACGTTTTTCATTTTTTAGATATTTTTGTAAAAATTGGGTTTTAAGAATATGTTTTGTCAAAACTGAAAACTCCCGTAATTTCTTCATGGAAGTCATATGTGTAGGACACTTGAAAACGATCTGAGCATAGATTTGGAAAGCTTGGGAACCTATTTTGGCCAGCAACAACCCCCCTTCTTATTTAGTATTAGTGGTAATACTAAATAAGTGGGGACCCTTACTCAAAAAATCCAAAAAAATCAATTAGAGATTGTTTTCCTTTTTTTTCTTTTAAATAAAACTTACTATCATAAACTTAGGAGAAAATTCCTTGAAAAATATAAAAAACTTTAGTTTTATGATAGCTTAGAATTGAATCATTCTTTGAGGAATATCGCATCGCAAAAAGGTAAATGAACACTTCTTTATAAGCGGAATTCTAAAAATTGCGATAGGAAACTACGCGCTAAAGGAATATTCATCGCATCGCATGCTTAGAATGTTATATCTTACGATGAAAACTTCAAATCACCGATGATCGATAACATGTATTGAAAATCGCATATCGCAGAAAATATGTTAACGGATGTTTGTCATATATTGTGTCTTGCGATCTACGATATTGCGATATAGCGATTTTGCGATGTTACAATAATTGCGCTATTTGATTCCACGAGATTGCGATCTGCGATATTGCGATATTGCGAAGCAAATTACAGATTGCCTTATCGCATATTTTTAAAGGCTCATTACACGAAGAAAATCTTTCCATAAATCGAGACCCCGTTATACGCTTTAATGTTAAATTAATGAATTGATTGTCATTCATTAATGAAAAATGGTTTTGTTCTGATTGAAGAGTTATTTCACATAAGATAGTATATTTCATACGTCTTCAGCATTTAAAACTTTCTCTTCACCTTTTTCTATCACTATTCTCACTTAATTCGTGAACTGAAAGAGCAAAGAGCTGAGAACTATACAAAGAAGTATTCAGAATAAAATGGGAAAGAAAGACAAGGCTCCAAGTTCGGAAGATAAAGAGATGACACCCTTATACACAGACACCGCCTATAACAGAGACGTTGGTATCACTACTTTGGAGGGCATGTATAATCTACTTGAAGAAGATAATCCTAGAGTAATGGAGGTTACGGCTACTGCGGGATCACATGGGTCTTCTGAAGCATCTCTTACAAAGTTAGCTTGTTCATTCTTGCACCGAATAGCAGCCAAACCTAGAATTCTTCCGTACACAGATATGATTAAATGGGTGCTGGATAGCACTGATATTTTAGACAGACAGTTTAAGACTCAGGGTCAAGAGATCATTGGCTCATTCACTCCACAAGATTTGAGGCTCATGTATCATTTTCCTGAGCCACAGGAAACTTATAAAAAATAGTTCATAGAGAATTTTTCCAAAGAAAATGAAAACCTGGCAGAATGCACCAAGGACTAGTCCTGCTGCTATGCTCTGTCGGCTTTTTGGAAAGCTTGACATTAATAAGTTTTCGCCTGAATGGATTTCGTTATTGAGTGCTGTTGTTAATGTTACCATTATGGATTGGGCTAAGATATTATTTGATAACTTAGCCACGGCTATTTTTAACTACCGGTCTAAACAGACTATCTCTCAGAGGATTTATCCTCCTTTTTATTTATCTTCTTACATGATGGATTCAATCTGTTATGTTTCTAAGTTTCCTTTAATGGGTTGGAAATGGAAAATTCAAGATCGCCTGCCCATTCATGTTTATCACAAAGAGTTGTGGGATTCAGAGTTCATTCCCTGTTTTTACAAGATTTTCCATGGAATTATGTTACCCTTGTACAGAATATTGTATGATAAAGATGCTCCAAGGTTTTCTCCTGAAGCTAAGGTGGACATTCTACCTGTTGCGAGATGGTTTGGAGAAGAATTATTTACATATGTTAGGGTTTTTGGAATTTTTTCTTCTCTTCATATTTTACCATTGTATGTTCCTGATAAACTCATCGCCCGAGAAATTTCTTATCAAACCTGCGGAGAAGGAGGTTTGACTAAAGAGTTTAAAGACAAGAAGAAGGATATCTGGCCTCAATTTCCTGTGGCCTGTGGGGCCTTTTCATTATTTGATGTTGGTCATGCATTTAAAGAAGTAAACAATATTACATGTTTACATTTGTTCAAGTTTCCAAGAAGACCATTCGATCCATATGATGTTGTTAAAAATTTCACTACTGCAGTCAAGATAAGAGTGTTTTCTAAACAAGAAGATTTTTTTGATGACATGTTCCAAGAAAAAGGCACACTTAAAGAAATTCTACATTCGGCTCAAATACGGTTTCCTCCCGCAGAGTTTCAAGAATTAAAAATATATAGAGAAAGGAGGTTAACTACTATCCCTCTGGATAAATTGCGCTTGGAACCCGTAAGGGAACCAACCCCTAGTGTCAGTCTCAGTAGAAGTTCAGGTACAAATAGGTCTAAGTCAAAGTCCAGAAGAGAAACCTCTGAACACTCTAGGAGTGAAGGATCAGTAAAAGATACTGCCCAGTCTAAAGAACTCTCACAACAACATATTTCAACCTCCCCACAGTTAAATATTCCCCCTCTCATTGTACAGCAATCATCAATTAGAACTGAATTGGATAAGGAATGGGAAACTTTCAATTATTTTATTAATATTAAAGCGCAAAATACACAGACACCTGTGAGCAATGTACATATAACAATAAATATAGTCACAGGAGTAACTACCAATGTCTCAGAAACAGAACATATTCCTATAACCCCATCTTCTGAACTCATGCTTAAGATAGAGGAAATTCCTCCTCTTGATGTGTTCTATAGTCCACAACACAAGGCAGTGGTAAGAAAACAAAGAAAGAAAAGGAAATTAGAAAATGTGCCTTCTCATGATGCAGAACACCTAGATGTTCTATGGAAAGATCCTACTACTGATCCAACCGAAAAATCTCACTAAATTATCTCAGATCACAGGAGCTTATGCCTCTGCAGCCATTGACAAAGCATCTGAGGTATGGAAATTATTGAATGAGAAAGAAGATCAGATATAGGTCTTGCAACAACAGTTGCAAGAAGCCAATGCTAACAGTGAAGCTCAGAAACAACTTGAAAAATTACAGCAAGATTTTCAACAAATGCAGATTGGATATCAGGACAGTTTGGCCGAAAAAGAGAAACAACTACATTTTATGCAAGAAATGCACAAATATGATCCCAAGCTTGTGTAATTTATCAAAGAGTCTATTTCCTTAAATGACCAACTACTGCAACAATAAGAAATATTATGCCAAAGAGTATTAGAATGGAACTCTTATTGTGAAGAAAGTGATAAAATCACTAATCATGTCGTAGATTTACGACATGATTATGATTTAACTGAAAAAAGAGTTATGACTATTTGGCTTGGAAAAATACAGAAGAGGGGAAAAGAGCAGGTGCACCTACAATCAATGAAAATCACAAAGAAATATTTTTTAATAATTGGGATGCACAGATCAGGAAGGCAGAGCAAGCGGCAGAAGAAGCAGCCACAACAGCTAGCAGTATTATTGATTGTATAAATGAAAATTTACACAAAGAAAATCTGATCTCTGAAACTATTCCAGGATACCTACCAAAAGCACAACAACTGCAGACAAACTCGAAACAGAAAGCCCAAGAAAAGGTAGAATTTATTAAAGGATTAACAAAGTTAAATTGGGATTCTTATTGGGCATGTCTGGTAAAGCCACACAGCCAATGCATGACTCTCGAGTGTATCATCAATTCTGCCAAAAGATAGCGCCAACTCTTGCCAATTCTGTCTTCATGGGACAGTTGAAATCTGAAGTTGGTCAACCTATTCTTCTCAAATCAACGCTGAACACTTGCAATTCCAAGGAACACGTTCATAGTTAGTTGTTAAATTTTAATTTTAGATTTAGTACTAGTCTTGCTTTATTTTTGCCTAAAAATAGGACGGTCATTTAAACGGTATCCTATATTTTTGTAATAAATTACTTTTAGATTTAGTTAGTATTATTTAAACCCTTCTCATGCATTTAGAGAAGGGTCCTAAAATTTGTCAAAAACTTGTCCTCAGAACATGCACTTTTTCACCCTCCGAGGAGGTTTTGATGAATGAATGGAACAGGATTTATCGATATCTGCGTTTAATATCTGCTACTGATGTTGCACTTCTGTACTCTTAGTGGATGTTGGATTAAGAAGAGATAAGTCATTATTGCTTGAAGCTCATGAGTAGAACTAGTTATAAATGGTACTTTTATCTCTTAACTATTTCTGCCTCTGTGTTAAAGTAATATTTATGTTCAGTTGTTTATGTATTAACGCTTGAATGTCTGAGTTATCGTTTGGCACTTTTGTACAGTGATAGCCACTTGTTTATGCTTAATGTATGAATAGCTTATTATGCGATATATTTTTCACAATTGTTTCGTCTAACTTTTTATACGAAGTGGTTTATCTTTATTAAATTCTTTTCTTATAACAAATGAACGATCTTTATTACCAATCTCTATTTGAAATCATTTTAGATCGCATAAAGAAAATATTACATCCCGGGTTAGTTTAGAATTAGATATTTATGTTTAATTAGAATAAAATTTGCATGTTATTAGATTAGAATTAGAATAAAAGCATCTCACTTAGGAACTTTCTTAGAAAGGAAATTTCAATTCTCAACACACACACACATATTGGGAAACTGGTCCCATTATCCCCAGTCGGCCCCACTACACCAAACAGAAAAGGAGTTGCTAACCAAGGTCCGCCCCGGGTGGGTATCCCCCTTGTTGTAGACCCAATTTTCGGGGCTTCAACATATTTAGCGCTAGAAGGAGGGCCACAAACTATGAATGGAAAGTAAGTCAAAATCCAAATACCATTCTGAGAGTAAATTGCCCTCACCATCTTCCCTGACTTCTCCATCGCACATAGAATTTTTAAATCTAGAGCCAGAAGTCGAAATAACAACAGCCACTGCCACAAACCCTGACTTTTCAGAAGAATCTGCTATTGAACCTCCTGAAGTTGAATCTTTGATTCATAAAATTCAGTGATTTTCAATATCACCTCAACGATCTGATAAATCTCAAGGGAGTGTGACTTTGCAATATAATCCTGCTCATCCTCTTACCAGATTACAGAGTGAGAAGCTTGACATTCAACCAACTGAGTTACCTCTACCTACAAGGAAGAGAGCAAGGAAATTACCTAAAGGGTCTGATAGTGAGACTCTTTCATCATCATCATCCATCTCAACCTCTTCACCACGAAGTCAACCATTCACCCCTCCACTTCAAACTATTGTCCGTCACTCTACTGGAACTTCCACATCTCCTTCTCAAACATCTGGAATCATAATATCCTTATCTTCCCAATCACAAGGATCATATTCTGTAATTTCCTCTGTTAGTAGTTCAGCGATGGCCTCTCCATGGAATAATCCAGGGGCAGTCTTAATGCCTGCACCCTTGAGTCAATTACCAGCCCATCCTGAAAAATGGCTGCCTAAGTTTAATCCTGAAGCAGGCATGCTAGCAGAAGAACATATAAATAACTTTATGTTGTCCATAAATCTCAATGGAGTTATTAATGAAGATGTTGTTGTCCAAATTTTTCCCTATACTCTACAAGGAGCAACTGGATCATGGTATTTCTCATTACCATCTGGATCTATCACTAGTTGGGATATCTTTCAAGATCAAATTTTGACTAAGTTTGGTGATGACAGATCTACAGCAACATTGATCAATGACTTGTCTAATCTTAGAGCTGAATCAAAAGAGCCTATCAAGGATTTTAATTCACGTTTCAATAAATTTTTAAATAAAATTCCTACTGCTTCCAAGCCTAGCAAAGAAGTGCAAAGTGAATGGTACATATCTGCTTTACCATCAAACATAGCAATCTTCGTTGATAGGGCTAACAAAACAACTTTAGCAGACAATATGAAGGAAGCAATAGCAGTAGAGAAACATATCATTACTTTAGAAAAGAAAAATGTGATAGAAGAATGAAAATCAAAGAAGGTTACTTTTAAGGAAGACCCCAAGAAAAAACAATCGAAAGATCCATTTGATTTAGAAGGATTGCAGAAAGTTTTGAAAAACATGTCTAACAAAATGGTTGACATTAAGAAACAAATGCCAGAAACATCTTCAAAAAATTCTTTCAAGCCTTTTAGAAGAAACCCTTCAACTGATCCAAAGCCACCAAATGCTATTGCTAATGCTGAATTGGAAGAAAAGGAAGAGGAAACTGCTACTGAAGAAACTACCGATGAAGAATAAGTTGTAGAAGTACAAGGTATGTGGGATTTCATCCTCCCAGATGAGGAATATCAAGAAGCATCCCCAGTTAGCACTCGAAGTAGAAATAAACTTTATCGTCCTAAACCTACTCCTAAGCCAAAGAGCGTAAGCTCAATGACTAAGGATAAAGTTGCACCCAAGAAAACAACATCAAAAACAACTCAAACTAGCCCAGTCCAAATATATTCGTCAACTCCATCAAAAAAATTGATTGTTTCGGATTAAATGGAGTATAATATCATAGAAGACATGAAGAATACTAGGGCTAACATCACTTTTTATGAATTTAGCAAGTTAAAACACTATCAAAAGGTACTTTTGAAAGAATTACATGTTGTACCAGAAAAACATTTGCCCGATCCTGTAATTTCTCAAGCTTCCAACGAGATGGGAAGACCTCCAACTAATGCGATCAGTAAAGTTGATCTAGAAAATATCGCTTTAATTGGAGGAAGGTAAAGATCTCATACTCCTCCATTTCTTCTTACTTATGAAGTTTTCAATAAAAATTTACATAATTGTTTAGTGGATTCTGGAGCTTCATCCAATATTTTACCAAAATCAATATGTGCAAAGTTGAACATTCAACCACAAAAATCTGTTGTGCGCATAGTCCAGCTAGATCGATCGCAAGTTGAAGTGATTGGTGAATTAAATCAGGTTACCATAAGACTATCATCCAATCAAAAGGTATGTCAAGTTATCGACATTTTAGCTGCATATATTCCATAATTTTATGGCTTAATTCTTAGCAGAGATTGGTCAGAAAAACTTCATGGATAATTCGCAACTGATTGGTCGCATATGTGGCTTCCTTACAATGGTAAACCAAATCAGATAAAGGTTGAGAGAGAAAAACATCAGAAATACATAGTAACAGAATTGGAAGGAGAAAATGAACCAGTTTCATATAGCAATCATATCATTGGCAACTATTCAGTTGATTCTTTCTTAGGAAATTTCAATGCTCATACTTCACCATATTTAGAACATTCTGTTTTATCTCAAGTAGAAATTTTTTCTCAAACAGATAGTTCTAAATGCATTAATTTTGTAGATACTCCTGTAAATAAATCTTTATTTTGGAAGTAATTTTTTGATGGTTCTAAGTCTAATGAAGGAGCAGGAGCGGGATGTGTGTTGGTTAGTCCAGAGGGAAACAAAATTATGCTAACTTGTAGACTCGAGTTCGATTGCACCAATAATACCGTAGTATATGAGGCTTTAGTCCAAGGATTATACAAAGCAATCGGATTATACATCAAATATCTACAAGTTTTCAGAGATTCTGAAATTGTAATCAAATAGGTACGCAATACTATACATTGTTTATCAGGTCATTTAAAGCATTTTCAATATTTAGTTCAAAATATGACTGAACACTTAATAGCATTTAATATTTCATCAATTCCCAGAATCCAGAATGCTAGTGCAGACCTCCTAGCCAATGTGGCCTCTAAGCTCATTCCTGCAAAATACTATATCCCTGATCGATTTTCAATCAAATTAATCTTTAGACCTTCTATTCCTGATAACATTACCAATTGGAGGATTTTCAATGATGATCCTGATATTGTAATTTTCCTCACATCTGAAGGATCTTACACTAATGAGATAATTGATGAAGACCAACATGACAGACAATTGCAACAAGATAGCACTAATAATACTATGCCAAAGTCAGTAGTCAAGTTAGAAGACCTTTATGATTTAAAAGATCGATTCAAAAGATCTACCAATTCAAAACTACAAATTTCAACTTTGAATTATGAATTAGTAAATCTAGGAACTGATACCAAACCACAGAATATCAACCTAGGCCTCGGTCTAGCTCCTGAAGAAAAATTAGCGTATGTTCGTCTTTTGAAACAATACAAAAGTGTATTTTCCTGGAACTACGATGAACTCAAAACTTATGACACTTCTATCATCCAACATACTATCGCAATGATAAATGACGAAAGACTTGTCCAACAAAAGTTGAGAAAGATCCATCCCAATCTAGAAAATCAAATCAAATCTGAACTCAATAAGTTATTGAAAGCCAAGATTATTTTTCCCGTTTGACATTCTAAATGGGTTTCTAATATGGTTCTTGTTAGAAAGAAGAACGAAGACATTAGAATTTGCATTGACTTTCAAAACCTTAACAAAGCTTGCCAAAAAGATAATTTTCCTTTGCCTCCTATGGAGCAAATATTACAGGCAGTTGCAGGATCAGAATTAATGTCTTTCTTAAATGGTTTCTCTGGTTACAACCAAGTGTTAGTCCATCCTGATGATCAATTGAAAACTACATTCAGAACTAAATGGGGCACTTATGCATATCAAAAGATGCCTTTTGGTCTGATCAACGCTGGTGCCACATTTCAAAGAGAAATGGACATCGCTTTCAAGGTATTAGTTAAAAAATCAGTGGTAATTTACTTGGTTGATATAACTGTATATTCCAAGAAATGAAGCAATCATCTTAAAGACTTAAAACAGATCTTCCAACATTGTCAAAGGTATGGAATTTCACTTAACCCGAAAGAGTCCTTTTTTTGCATTAAGCGAAGGAAAACTTCTTGGATTCATAGTGTCAAAATCTGGAATTCATATTGATCCTGATAGAATCAAGGAGATTTCTGAAATACCCTTACCTCACAACAAGAAAGCTATGCAATCTTTCCTTGGCAAGATTAATTTTGTAAAGAGATTCGTGCCAGATTTTTCAAGAATTGTATCTCCTTTACAAGCAATGATTAAAAAGAATTCAAACTTCAAGTAGGGCCAAAATGAGTATGAGGCACTCAATCTGATCAAACAAGCAATTGTTAATGCTCCATCTTTAGGAACTCCAAATTTATTAGATCCTCTTATTTTGTATACATTTGCCTCTGATAAATCATATGCTGCAATACTCACTCAAGCAAATCAAGACAAGGCAGAAGCTCCAATTGGTTTCTTCAGTTCAAATTTACAGGGGGCTGAATTGAATTACTCAGATGTAGAGAAACAAGCTTATGCTGTTTTCAAAGCAATTAAATATTTCAAACCCTTTCTACTTAAAACCCATACAAAAATCATAGTACCGTTTCCAGCGGTAAGAAATATTTTAGTTCAGAAAGATGTGGGTGATAAAAGAGCCAATTGGATTACTGCCTTACAAGAATATGATGTAGAAATCAAACCAGCAAGTATTGTAAGAGGTCAAGACTTTTGCAAAATACTAGCTGGGGCATCGCTTATTTCTGAAAAACCATCTACAGAGATACAAATGTATGAGGTAATCCTAAATGATGTTGAATCATTATATGCTAATATCATATTTTATCTAAATAATGGATATGCTCCTCCAAATCTCGATTACACCAAGAAAAGAGCTCTGAGGTTAAAGGCTAAACAATATCATCTTGTGAATTATGTTCTTTTTAGAATGAATTATGATTCTGTTCTCCTTAGATGTCTTGAGAAATCTGAAGCTGAAAAAGTCTTGCAGGAACTTCACGATGGGCCAGCAGGTGGATGTTATGCTGGAGATTCTACTGCACATAAAATCCTCTGCGTAGGCTATTACTGGCCCACACTGTTCAAAGATTCACATAGCTACGTAAGGAAATGTCAAGTTTGTCAAACCACTGCTGGAAGACAAAAGAAACCATCATTTCCATTACAACCAGTCAACATTGAACAACCTTTTGATCAATGGGGATTGGATATAATAGCTGAGATCGTTCCTCACTCTTCTAAGCAACATAGGTATATCATTACAACAACTAATTATTTTACTAAATGGATAGAAGCAGTTCCTCTCAAGACTGCTAATGCCGAACATATCATCGAGTTCATAGATTAGTTCATAATCACCGGGTTTGGTTTACCTTCTTCTTTAATGTTTGATAATGCATCGTATTTTTCTGGTAATGCTATGACCGAATTTGCACTTAAAAGAGGTTTCAAACATAAATACTCTGCCAATTATTGTCCACAGGGAAATGGGTTAGCTAAATCTACAAATAAAAACTTAATCAGAATCATTAAGCGAATCATTGATCAAAATCATAAAAATTGTTATAAGTCTTTAATATATTCTTTATGGGCAGATCGAATAACGCAGAAGGCCTCCATTGGCACTTCTCCCTTTAATTTAGTTTATGGGAAAGAAGTGGTTCTTCCAACTCATCTAGCAATTCCTTCTATGGCCTTAGTTCAATATATTGATGAAGCACCAAATTCTTCCTTACAACTAAGGCAGATGGAAATAATTAAGCTAGAAGAACAACGAGAAAAGGCCAAAATAACTCATGCTCATCACCAAGCATTAGTTAAAGCTTTTTTTTATTCAAACATGACATCCAGAAAGGACTTTCAGGTCGGAGATCTAGTTTTAAAATGGGACAAAGCTCATGAGGAAAAAGGGAAACATACGAAATTTCAACGAATGTGGCTTAGTCCTTTCCAGATCACAGAGATCATAGGTCCATCTACTTTTATGTTACAAGATTTAACAATAAAAAGAGAGTGTTTACCTGTTAATGGAAAAATCCTCAAAAAATATTTTCCATAGAATATCACTCTTCTATTTTGTATATTAGTTTTCTTTATTGTCATAATAAAACTGGTTGTAAATGGTTACTTTTGGAAATTCACGAAAAAGACACAAATTCTCTTTTTGGTTTTTGTCTTTTCACTTGTATAAATATAATTCTTTGAGAAAATTGATCATTGTTATTTAAAGATACAGTTAAAAGCTTTAAACCTAGAAATGATATTAGTTTCAACTTTGAAAATTTTGATAAAAAACAACTTTTAGTGGGAAATTGTTTTATGTCAATCTAATGAAAGGTATCAATAACAAAACAAAGATTCTCTGTAGAAAAGCTCTTTCCAAAAAACTCTACCATTGTCATCCAGAGCTATCTTAAGGAAACAATGACTTCCTCCCTACCTAGAGAATTACAATGTTCTGAGAATAATCCAACAATACACTTTAACTTAAAGAGTAAGAGGTCTCATCACGAGCCGACTTATCATGATCATAGATATTATAACTTTCTAACTTTGCCAATACTGCATACCACAACAAGGCAATGACTCAAGATTGTCGCAATCGAAAGGCAAGGGGTCTCATCACGAGCCATCTTGTTCAGCAAAGTTATAAATCAAGTGAATGTCACTGTCATAAATTGGCTACCAAACCAAGACATTGTTCTTTAAGGATAAAAAATAAAAATGAAAGCAATATGTGTGGATATGGATTTCTCTTTGAAAATTGTATATTTTCCTAAGTAGGACACAGGATCATTGCTGGGTAACAAGTAACCCTGTCGAGGCTATAAATGTCTGCTGGCAGCAGTGGCTCTACCTACGACAAATGAGCATATTTAAAAACTAATTTACAGAGAAGCCTTTTGCTTTTATCTTTATAAACCAATTAATGACTGGTGTAGATACAAGGACTAGCTTGAGGAAGTAAATAATCAAAGTTGAATATAGAAGAAACAAAATATCATTGATAGATAGAAGCATAATATGCTTTGTCTTTCTATAATAAAGTTTGATTTTCTGGAAATTTTTCTATTTTGAAAGTTTATAAAATTTAAAAGAAAAAGCAGAGATAACTGGTTCTTCCGAGTGAGTTGCCAATTGTTGTGGCCAGCAACAACCCCCCTTCTTATTTAGTATTAGTGGTAATACTACATAAGTGGGGACCCTTACTCAAAAAATCCAAAAAAATCAATTAGGGATTGTTGTCCTTTTTTTTTTTTTTAAATAAAAATTACTATCATAAACTTAGGAGAAAATTCCTTGAAAAATCTAAAAAACTTAAGTTTTATGATAGCTTAGAATTAAATCATTCTTTGAGAAATATCGCATCGCAAAAAGGTAAATGAACACTTCTTTATAAGCTGAATTCTAAAAATTGCGATAGGAAACTACGCGCTAAAGGAACATTCATCGCATCACATGCTTAGAATGTTATATCTTACGATGAAAACTTCAAATCACCGATGAGCGATAACATGTATCGCAAATCGCATATCGCAGAAAATATGTTAACGTATGTTTGTCATATATTGTGTCTTGTGATCTGCAATATTAAGATATAGCGATTTCGCGATGTTACAATAATTGCGCTATTTGATTCCACGAGATTGCGTTCTGTGATATTGCGATTTTGTGATATTGCGAAGTAAATCGCAAATTGCCTTATCGCTGATTTTTAAAGGCTCATTACACGAAGAAAATCTTTCCATAAATCGAGACCCCGTTATACGCTTTAATGTTAAATTAATGAATTGGTTGTCATTCATTAATGAAAAATGGTTTCATTATGATTGAAGAGTTATTTCACATAAGATAGTATATTTCATACGTCTTCAGCATTTAAAACTTTCCCGTCACCTTTTTCTATCATTATTCTCACTTAATTTGTGAACTGCAGGAGCAAAGAGCTGAGAACTATGCAAAGCAGTATTCAGAATAAAATGGGAAAGAAAGACAAGGCTCCAAGTTTGAAATATAAAGAGATGACGCCCTTATACACAGACACTGCCTATAACAGAGACGTTGGTATCACTACTTGGGAGGGCATGTATAATCTACTTGAAGAAGAGAACCCCAGAGTAATGGAGGTTACAGCTACTGCGGGATCACATGGGTCTTCTGAAGCATCTCTTACAAAGCTAGCTTGTTCATTCTTGCACCGAATAGCAGCGAGACCTAGAATTCGTCTATACACAGATATGATTAAATGGGTGCTGGATAGCACTGATATTTCAGACAGATAGTTTAAGACTCAGGGTCAAGATCTCATTGGCTCATTCACTCCACAAGATTTGAGGCTCATGTATCATTTGCCGGAGCCACAGGCAACTTATAACAAACAATTCATGGAGAAGTCTGCCAAAGAAAATGAAAACCTCACAGAATGCATCAAGGACTGGTCCAGGAGAGACGAACCACTGAGGAAAGATAAACACGGTATGTATAGTACTGGTTCTCTCACTTCTCTGTATGGTTTCGCTACTGCTATGCTCTGTCAGCTTTCTAGAAAGCCTGACATTAATAATTTTTCGCATGAATGACTTTCATTATTGAGTGCTGCTATTAATGCTACCATTGTGGATTGGGCTAAGATATTATCTGATAACTTAGCCATGGCTATTTTTAACTACCGGTCTAAATAGACTGTCTCTCAAAGGATTTATCCTCCTTTTTATTTATCTACTTACGTGATGGATTCAATCTGTTATGTTTCTAAGTTTCCGTTAATGGGTTGGAAATGGACAATTCAAGATCCCCTGGCCATTCAGGTTTATCACAAAGAGTTGTGGGATTCAGAGTTCATTCCCTGTTTTTACAAGATTTGCCATGGCATTATGTTACCCCTATACAGAATATTGTATGATAAAGATGCTCCAAGGTTTTCTCCTGAAGCAGAGGTGGACATTCTACCTGTTGCGAGATGGTTTGGAGAAGAATTATTTACATATGTTAGGGTTTTTGGAATTTTTGCTTCTCCTCATATTTTACCATTGTATGTTCCTGATAAACTTATCACCCGAGAAATTGCTTATAAAACCTACAAAGAAGGAGGTTTGACTAAAGAGTTGAAAGACAAGAAGAAGGCTATCTGGCCTCAATTTCCTGTGGCCTGTGGGGCCTTTTCATTATTTGATGTTGGTCATGCATTTAAAGAAGTAAACAATATTACATGTTTACATTTGTTCAAGTTTCCAAGAATACCATTCGATCCATATGATGTTGTTAAAAATTTCACTATTGCAGTCAAGATAAGAGTGTTTTCTAAACAAGAAGATTTGTTTGATGACATGTTCCAAGAAAAAGGCACACTTAAAGAAATTCTACATTCGGCTCAAATACGGTTTCCTCCCGCAGAGTTTCAAGAATTCAAAATATACATAGAAAGGAGGTTAATTACTATCCCTCTGGATAAATTGCACTTGGAACCTGTAAGGGAACCAACCCCTAGTGTCAGTCTCAGTAGAAGTTTAGGTACAAACAGGTCTAAGTCAAAGTCTGAAAGAGAAAAATCTGAACACTCTAAGAGTGAAGGGTTAGTAAAAGATACTGCCCAGTATAAAGAACTCTCACATCAACATATTTCAACCTCTCCACAGTTAAATATTCCCCCTCTCATTGTACAACAATCATCAGTCAGAACTGAATTGGATAAGGAATGGGAAACGTTCAATGATTTGATTTATATTGAAGCACAAAATACACAGACACCTGTGAGCAATGTACATACAACAATAAATATAGTCACAAGAGTAACTACCAATGTCTCAGAAACAAAACATATTCCTATAACCCCATCTTCTGAAATCATGCTTAAGATAGAGGAAATTCCTCCTCTTGATGTGTTTTATAGTCCACAACAGAAGGCAATGGTAAGAAAACAAAGAAAGAAAAGGAAATTAGAAAATGTGCCTTCTCATGATGCAGAACACCTAGATGTGCTATGCAAATATCCTACTACTGATCCAATTGAAAATCTCACTAAATTATCTCAGATCATAGGAGTTTATGCCTCTGCAGCCATTGACAAAGCATCTGAGGTACGACAATTATTGAATGAGAAAGAAGATCAGATACAAGTCTTGCAACAACAGCTGCAAGAAGCCAATGCTAACATTGAAGCTCAGAAACAACTTGAAAAATTACAGCAAGATTTTCAACAAATGCAGATTGGATATCAGGACAGTTTGGCCGAAAAAGAGAAATAGCTACAGGTTATGCAAGAAATGCACAAAGATGATCCCAAGTTCGTGGAATTTATAAAAGAGTATATTTCCTTAAATGACCAACTACTGCAACAATAAGAAATATTATGAAAAATGATATTAGAATGGAACTCTTATTGTGAAGAAAGTGATAAAATCACTAATCATGTTGTAGATTTACGACATGATTATGATTTAACTGAAAAAAGAGTTAATGACTATTTGGCTTGGAAAAATACAGAAGAGGGGAAAAGAGCAGGTGCACCTACCATCAATGAAAATCACAAAGAAATACTTCTTAATAATTGGGATGCACAGATCAGGAAGGCAGAGCAAGCGGCAGAAGAAGCAGCCACAGCAGCTAGCAGTATTATTGATTGTATAAATGAAAATTTACACAAAGAAAATCTGATCTCTGAAACTATTCCAGGATACCTACCAAAAGCACAACAACTGCAAATAGAATGGAAACAGAAAGCCCAAGAAAAGGCAAAATTGATTAAAGGATTAACAAAGTTAAATTGGGATTCTTACTGGGCATGTTTGGTAAAACCACACAGCCAATGCATGACTTTCGAGTGTATCATATATTCTGCCGAAAAGATAGCACCAGCTATTGCCAATTCCGTCTTCATGGGACAGTTGAAATATGAAGTCGGTCAGCCTATTCTTCTCAAATCAATGCTAAACACTTGAAATTCCAAGGAACACGTTCATAGTTAGTTAGTTGTTAAATTTTAATTTTAGATTTAGTACTAGTCTTGCTTTATTTTTGCCTAAAAATAGGATGGTCATTTAAACTGTATCCTATACTTTTGTAATAAATTATTTTTAGTTTTAGTTAGTAGTATTTAAACCCCCCTCATGCATTTAGAGAAGGGTCCTGAAATTTGTCAAAAACTTGTCCTCAGAACATGCACTTTTACACCCTCTGAGGAGGTTTTGATGAATGAATGGAACATAATTTATTTATATCTGCATTTAATATCTGCTACTGATGTTGCACTTCTATACTCTTAGTGGATGTTGGATTAAGAAGAGACAAGTCATTATTGCTTGAAGCTCATGAGTAGAACTAGTTATAAATGGTACTTTTATCTCTTAACTATTTCTGCCTCTGTGTTAAAGTAATATTTATGTTTAGTTTTTTATGTATTAACGCTTGAATGTCTGAGTTATTATTTGGCACTTTTGTACGGTGATAGCCACTTGTTTATGCTTAATGTATGAATAGCTTATTATGCGATATATTTTTCACAACTGTTTTGTCTAAATTTTTATACGAAGTGGTTTATCTTTATTAAATTATTTTCTTATAATAGTTGAATGATCTTTATTACCAATTTCTATTTGAAATCATTTTAGATTGCATAAAGAAAATATTACATCTATGGTTAGTTTAGAATTAGATATTTCTGTTTAATTAGAATACAATTTGCATGTTATTAGATTAGAATTAGAATAAAATCATTTCACGTAGGAACTTTCTTAGAAAGGAAATATCAATTCTCAACACACACACACATATTGGGAAACTGGTCCCATTATCCTCAGTCGGACCCACTACACCAAATGGAAAAGGAGCTACTAACCAAGGTCCGGACCGGGTGGGTATCCCCCTTGTTGTAGACCCGATTTTCGGGGCTTCAACAGAACCACAGATGGAAAATCATCTATTGGTTCGGTCAAACTAAGCTAAAACGAGCCCAGTCAATGCTGGTCAAACATGCCATGTTTTTCAAAAATCCCTAGGAAAAAGGGCAGAACTAGTATTTTTTGGGATTTTTCCAGATTTTGTGTAGCTGAATGGATGGGTTAGACCTAGATGGATGGGATTATGATGTATAAGGTTGTCAGAGAAATTGTAGCTTTGTTTTTTTATCATTTGTCTATTTATACTAAGCTTTTGAACCATTTAAGCATGGACAACTTGTATAATTTCATATTGAGACTTCTAAATATTGTGAGTTAATTTGTGGAACTAGTTCCACCTTCTTTTTGATGTTAAAATATGTGGATTATTGATTGAATTTGCAGTAGCTGAGAATTTATTCAATTGTGCAAGGCAAGGGTGGAGGCCCCCCACACCAAGCTAAGCACACTTTTTGGTTAATTTAGCTTAATTTTCATTAACTAGTTTTGCTTAAGATTTATTTAGTTATTTAGATGAATGAAGATTTGTTATGTTTGCTGATGAATCTTGGTTTAATTATAATATGCATATGAAGTGACAAAAAAGAGTTTAAGTTAAATTATCTTTCTATCTTATCAAAGATCAATAACTAAAATTCATCTTGTTTTCCTTGTTTAAGTTATTTTCTGAATTTCTAGTTTTAAATCAATGGTAACAATGATGAATATAATTGTAAAGAAGGACAAAATTGACCTCTTCAGTTAGGAGCCTCTTCTCCTACTTTTTATGCATCATAATATATTGTACATCAGTTATTTGGTTTCTCTTCATGAAAGTAGTACTGTGGAGAAGGAAAAATAGGATCTCCTAAGTTAGGAGCCTCTTCCCTCGCTTATTACACATTGAATCAGAAATTACCTAGTTAAATTTTATATTTTTAATATGCATTTCCTTAAAACCTAGAATCTAGAATAAATTTGCAATATGCATTTCTTTCAGTTTATGCATCTTGTCATATAAAATTGACTACATTTGAGATCCATATATTTTGGACATGCTTCCAAGTTTACAAACCCATATTGATAATTAAATACTTGTGTTAGTTTACCCAATAATTTGACCCAAATTTTTTGGCACCGTTGCAGGGGAAGCATACATCAACATAGTCAATTAGGAGGATTAAAAAAAATTAAAAAAATCTTTCAGCTATGTTTCTTTATGCCTAGATAAAGAGATCAGAAAGGTATATTTACTAAACAAAACCCCCCAAAAATTTGACCATCCACAGGAGTAGGACCATCAGGACTAATTACACCGGTTGCTGGAAGACCAACTATAGAGGAGTTAGAATAAAAACAAAGATTAGGAAAAATATTGACTCTTATTGAAAGAAAAATCTTGTTAGCCTATGAGGTGAAAGAAAAAAAATACCAAAATAAACAACTTTCATAGAAAAACAAAAGGAGACAAGGAGACCAATTGTTAAACAATTAGGGGAACCAGTTCTTGAGAAAATAAAGATAGTTGAGGAAACACCAAAACAACCTCTTATTGAAACACTACAAACAACTAAAAAGAAAATTACGGAGGAAGGAAAAGGATTTAATATACCAATTATCACTCCAAAATAAATACTTCAGTATGAGAGGCAACAAAAAGAATGGCAGAGAAAAAGAGAGGACGATACAAAAAGAGAGTATGATAAAAAAATACGGAATGATATAGAACCAAACAATGATCAGGAAGCTACCTTTGGCTTCCCAATATTAGACACAAGAGAAATCCTAAGAGAGGAAGTGAAAATGAAAAACATTCCACCTTCTATTTTGCCCAATTTTTATGGAATGTCAACTGAATATCCTGACTCATTTATGTTTGAATTTGATATATTATGTCGAACTTATGGCTATATATATGGCACACATAAAATTTGTCTCTTTCCTTCTAATATGAAAGCAACAACACAAAAATGGTTTATGGGATTAGGATAACATACCATTGCCTCTTGGGAAGACATGAAGGTATTTTTTCTCAAAAAGCATCGAGCCTATTGCAGGGCTAGAGACTCAAAAGAAGATATTTTCAGAATGACACAACAAGAAGATGAAATTTTGGAAGAGTACTTAGAAATATTCCTCTATAATCTACAAAAATCCAAACAACACTCTCTGAATCTCAATACCATCTGCACATTGTTTCTTAAAGGTATCAGAGATGAATACTTAGATATTCTCAATGTGATGGGAAAAGGAGATATCTCAAACTTTCCATTTGATGAGATTGATGGACTATGTCAAAAATATTCTAGTGGAAGAGAAAAAAGTGGAAAAAGAGATGTTACATCAAGAGCTTCCAAATCTGCAATAGGAGTAACAAGAGCATAAATAGGAAGTTTGTTAGAAAATTTTAAATTGATATTTTGAGCACTTTAGGAACACAAGTTGATGTTTTAAAAGAAAATAAAATTAAAGAAGAACAAGATCAAATATTATCAATCCTTTTTCCTAAGTTTAGGAAGAAACATCCACTTAGAGAATGTCTTTTGGGTAGTATTCAGGTGTGTGGAATTTGTACAGAGAATCATGCAACTAAAAACTGTCCAAAGCTTAAATAATTTCAAATGGAAGAAGTACAAGGGATAGATTCTCTTTACTATATGAAACCAAGGAGACCTTGGAAACCAAGGATTCCTTAGTAATTCCCTCAACAAAACCCCCAAAATTATCAGTATCCCCCTTAGAAGTCATGGAATACTCTGATGCCATGGCAGGCTTGCCCTCCACAACAATACCAAAACCAACCTGCACAAGTTTGGAGAGGATATAGTTATGGAAACTAGCCACGTTAACAAATGTATCCTTAACAATACCAATAGCCATATCAATATCCATATCAAAAACCATATCCTCAACAACCATTTCAATACCAACAATTCTAGCAACATCCTCAACCAATGCCATTTCCACAAAAAAATCCTGCACCCTTACCAACTCAACCACAACATCTTCAACTGCCTTCTAACCAACCCCCACCTAGACCAACTCAATTACCAGCTCATCCAGTAGCAAATTCGAGTAACAAAGTGGAGAGACCAGGATACAATATGGAAGAAGAAGCATATTTTCCTACATAATATATTCTTCCTATACAAGATGTCCACTTAAGATCTGCGAAAGTATTACACAAATATTCTCCATTGATCATAGAAGAAAAAACTGAGCAAGGAGAACAATCTGAAAAATCTCATCCAGGAAATCAAATTTAGAAAGCAAAAGCTATTGTGACTCAAACACCACCTTATCCAGAGAGGTTAGTAGAGTAGAAAATTCCAATGTCTCTTCCTAAATTTAATATTTTGGATGAATTGAAGAATGCTTATGTCAAAATTCCTTTACTGCAAGCAATCAAAGATATTCCAATTTATGAAAAAAAAATAAAGGAGTTACATATTAAGAAAAAATGCAGAAAGATAATCGATGCATAAAGGAAAGATATCCACCCACAATCCAAGTCATTGGAAAATTAGCTAGTCTCATGTCTGCAAAAACAATAATTGAAAAATATATTGATCCTAGGATACCTATGGTTACCATTTGAATCAATAATTTTCAAGTTCTAAATACTTTAATATATTTGGGAGTATATATGAATGTCATGACAACAGAAACTATGAAATATTTGAAATTTCCTAATATTCGACCTACTACTAAAATTTTGGAGCTAGCAAATAGATCTAAAGTTGTACCAGAAGGGATATTAGAAGACATCATTGTTTTTTTGTATTCATGGGAGTATGCTATAGAGTTCCTAATCTTGCAACCAAAAACAAATCTAGGAGGCCATCATTTGCTTCTAGGCAGATCATGGTTAGCCACAATAGATGCCTTCATTGGACGCATATCAGGAAGTATGATCATAGCACATGGGGATGAAAGGAAACATGTTACACTTTATCCTCCAGCATAATCTCCTTCTTTATTATCATCGCTTGATGAACAACAGCAACAATAAATTCAATTTGTTCTTAGTATTATTCAAGTCTTTAATTTTAGAGAAGAGGAAGAAAATGAGGATCTATTAGAGTTTTTCATCTCAAAACCTGATATTTCGGAATAGCTAAGAATACCACAATATTAAGCCGCAAATCATCTTTTAAATCAATGTTTTTAGGAAAATTCTATTATTCAATCATTGCAAAATTAATTTTAAATTATTTTTCCTATTAACTCAATTACCAATTCACAAAGTAAAATATTTGAAATCAATCCTAGAAGGATTTTTAATATTGGTAATAATTTACAATCATCACAAGAACAACAAGTAATTGCATTATTACAGAAATATTCAAAAGATTTTTCCTGGGATTATACAGACGTGCAAGGAATTCATCCAAAGACATGTTTTTACCACATCTATACTGATGATCATATCAACCCAGTGATACAACCGCAAAGAAGAATAAATCCTATGATGAAAGTAATAGTGAAAGAGGAACTGCATAAATTGTTACGAGTTGGATTCATCTATCCTATTTCTGATTGTCAATGGGTTTCTCCCTTAGTAGTGGTGCCAAAGAAAAATGGAAAGTGGAGAATATGTGTAGACTATAGGGAACTTAATAAAGACACATTGAAATATCATCTCCCATTACCATTTATTGACCAAGTACTAGATCCATTAGCTGTAAAGAAATTATTTTATTTTCTTGATGGATTTAATGGATACAGTCAGATTAAGATAAAATTGGAGGACCGAGATAAAACTGCATTTTCTTGTCCACGGAGAACATATGCATATAATTTTTTTCCCTTTGGGTTATTTAATGCACCTACTACTTTTCAAAGAGCAATCCTTGCAGTCTTTGTTGATCTAATTCATGACTGTGTAGAGGTCTACATGGGTGATTTCCATGTCTATGGAGGAACATTTGATTATTGTTTTAATAATCTTGAAAAAGTTTTAAAAGTATGCATAGAGACAAACCTATCCCTCAACAATGAAAAATTATTTATGATGTTAACGGAAGGGATAGTGTTGGGACACCACATTTCTTGTTCAGGAATCAAGGTGAACATAAAAAATATACAATTCATTATGAACTTAATTCCCCCAACAACACAGAAAGAAGTAATAATTTTCTTGGGATATGCAGCAGATTACGAAAGATTCATTGAATTTTTTTGTAAAATAGATCTACCTCTATTCAATTTAGTTGCAAAAGATGTTGAGTTCCAATGGACAACAAATTTTAAAAATGCATTTGAAATATTGAAAGAAAAATTTTCAATTGCACCCATTCTTCGAGGAACAAATTAGTCATTTCCATTTCATATATCCACTAATGTATCTGATACAACTGTAGGAGCATCACTTGGATATAAATAAAATCAGTTCAATTATGCCATATACTTCATAAGAAAAAATTTAATACTAGATAATTGAATTATGCATTCATAGAAAAAAAAAGTGTTAGCTGTTGTGCATGCAGTTAATAAGTATAGGCCTTATATAACAGGCCATCAAGTATTGATTCATACAAATCATTTAGCCATCAGATACTTACACTAGTACAAAATGGCTAATTTGTTACTAAAAAAACGACTAAAATTTGCATATAAACGACTATTTTTCGGTCGGTGACCAATAGTAGCTAATTTATAGTATCTTATAACGCAACCAACTTTTGGTCGTTTTTAGCTTAGTCATTAATTGGTTATCTCAATTTTGTTATCTAGTTGTATATTTGGTCATTGATTTAGTCACTGATTTGGTCACTAATTTAGTCATTCATTTGGTCTTTCATTTTGTCATTGATTTAGTCATTCATTTGGTCACTGATTTAGTCATTCATTTAGTCATTGATTTGGTCTTTGATTTGGTCATTAAATGTCACAATTAATGACCAAATATACAACAAAATATATTACTATATGATCACCCGAGAAAACCAATTAATGACCAAAGAACTATGACCAACATGTTGGTCGTGTTATAAGATACTGTAAATTAGCTACTAATAGTCATATATATGTAAATTTTAGTCATCGTTTGAAACCAATTAATGACCGAAGAAATGTGACTAAATTTTAGTCGTGTTATAAGATACTGTAAATTAGCTACTAATAGTCGTATATATGCAAAATTTAGTCATCATTTGTAGTCACAAATTTATCATTTGCAATAGCCATTTATTCATTATATAAATGACTAATTTAGTAGTTTATATTCATTTCATTTACTTTAATTAATAATCATTATAAATGACTAATTTAGTCATATATTCATTTTATTTATGTTCATTATTAATCAATATAAATTAATTTGTATGACTTAAAAATTGTCATACAATGTGCATGTTCATCTAATATGAAAACACAAAGTCGCATATTTTAATTACAATACTAAACAACATCAAGTGCAACTATAAATAATTTCAACCACATAAATTATATTATATGAAATTTTAAAGTATTACAATATGAGTTTCCAACTTTATATTAGTTGGACTACAATTTACACATGAAATGATGTTTCATCACTTCAAAACATTATCGTTGTGTTGTCAAGACATTATAGGTGAATTCACAAACTTTGAAGACTTGATCATCAGTCCTTATATGTGTGTCTTATGCGAGATATTGGCTCTAAGGGTATCACCAGACTATTTCTCCTCTCTCTTTTTGCATTTGTCGCTCCAATATTATTGCTCTTCTCTTTTTTCAATTCGTGCTTCTTACCATCAACACTGATTTTATTTTCTGAAAACAAAAGAAAATGCAATGTAGTGTAATAAATGAAAGACAATGAACACTAGAATATAACATAAATTAGACTATAAATATTTTATACAACATATACCTTAACATCAACAATGTCAAAGCTATTTTCCTTCAGCATCAATTTCTGCAAAATAAATGTCACATTATTCTTTCTCATTTCTCAACATGCTACATATGATAAATTGCAAATCACATAAAACCAAGAGCAAAACATTTTCTAACCAAAACAAAGAAACAAACAATGCCTCTAATAAAACTTCATTATAATATTAGCAAATGAAAAGAGAGCTAGTGGACCATTTGTGTTGTTTGACTTTGCCTATTTTTGCTATAAAGTGCTCGAGCTTCAGGAACCAACAAATGTGAGCACGAGCTAAAAACTAACCAACCATTCAGTTGTCAACATGAGAGATAACAAATAAACCAGAAAATTGATCAGGCATTAAAATTGTTAGCAGACTACCTTGAAATTTCCTTCTTGAGAAATACCTCAAAATCCCCTCATTTCTAATAAGCTTCCTGGCTATGTACCTCCATCCTTGATTTCCCTTGCTATATCTTGAATAAATAATATCCCTTCAACAACCAGTTTTGCGAGAATCCTACCAAGTAACTCAAGAGCCTTGGGCGCATCAATAGTAGTATCCTACAATGAAAATAGTACAATCTCCAACCTAGAAACATCAAAATTATATATAGTTATAATGTTGAAGAGTGTAACTAGGTAGGTCTTCATTATAATGACTATGTAATTATGTACTTAATATGTAAAGATGAAGTCAATAATAATAAAATGAATTTTTGGTTTACTTGCTTCATGGGTTTCATGAGCAAGATTCTTAGTATAGGTCTATGGAATTCTTTTTGATGTCTATTAGGTACATAAGTGTAATTAAGAGTCATGTAAAAGGCATGAATAATACCCTCCAAGAAGTTGCAGAAGAATGGCTTACAAATGTTGAAGATATGCCTATGAAGTAAGCCTACAAACAAATGTTAAAGTCGCCCTACTTAATGGCTATAAGGTCGGCTTAATTACTTGGCTAGAACTACTATATATACCCTACATATGTTACGGTTAAGAGAACATATCTGCAGATGATACTGAGGTTATACAACATGCAAAAGAAAAACGTTTTGCGAATTCTACTGAGGCAATACAGTGTAAAGAAGGGAGCAAAGATTAAGTTAGCGTCTGGGGTAGAACACATTAAAAGAACGAACAGATTTGCAGATCTGTCTCTGAGGTACTGCAGATATTTAAGTAACAATTACAGTCAAGTTTGAAGTTAACAAAAGGTGGAAGAAAGAACAAGAATTATGTATTAGTTTGAAGGTATAACAAATCAGATCTAAGGACAAGATTGTCTACGTATAAGTCTGAAGGTGACAGCGTTTGAAAGATAGCAAATAAAAGAATAGTTTTGATTGCAGACTTATCTAAAGGAAGAACTGAATGATATAGCTTCCAAGGTAACTGAAGGACGTATTCTACAAAAGCATCTAAATGTTAGTAATTGCTGAAGTAACTGGAATATTGAGATATTGACTAAAGGATATGATTAAGTTATCTCTGAGGAAAGAATTTTAAAAGTCAGAAACCTCAAGTAAGGAAGGTAAATTAGCGATTTACCTTCCTAAATATATTGCAAAATACTCAGTTACAAGAAAGATCAATTTTGTCTCTACATTTGTATAAGCACTTTGATAATTGACTTGATGAAGGATTAACCCATCAAGCTCACAAGTAGTTATCAAGAAGAGAATTTGTATTAGTCTATAGCCCTTAAATTCTCAACATGGTATCATAGATATGGTTATGATCAAAGGCAGTTTGAAAGGACTCGAAACATTCTAAAAGGACCTATGTCAAAAAGGCTCAAATCATAGTAAGACAGTCCAATAATTAAACTAGGTGCAAGTTCACAAGAAAGGTCAATCTCTGTCACTATGAAAAGAAGGATCTCGGTAACATCTCAATCTCAATGAAATCACAGTGTTGAAATTACCTCTGCCTCAATTCATTTCTACTCCTATAAGATTATTTCGATACCACAGCAGTGAGGAGAATGAGTTATAAAGGTGTATTTACAGTTAAGGCTCGGTGTTGACAAAAAGATATTAGTATAATTTGTATTACAGTGAAGATCTTCAGTGTTATAATCACAGGTCAACTAAAATCTCGGTAATCAATCACATGATAAGTATGACACTACAATTTGGAACTACCATAGTAAAAAATTTATCACTGTTTCATGCTACCACAATGAGAAAGTTCTCACGGGTTTGGTGCCATCATAGCTTGATGAGAAGTATGCCATTTCAGTTTGATGGTATCACATAGGGTCTCACAGAAATGGTCAATAGAAGTCAGAGACATGTACAGTGAAGTATTTACAATCGAAGCACAAAATAAGGTCAAAACAGTAATATGTATACACAGTGAAATAGTACATTCGAGGATCTCGGAATAGCTGCTTACATTGAGTTTGAAAGAATCTGAATTCTTTCCTATGAAGTTGACAGTGCAAGAACCAACTAAAAGAAAGAACTAGTTTGAAGGTATAACAAATCAGATCTAAGGACAAGATTGTCTACGTATAAGTCTGAAGGTGACATCATTTGAAAGATAGCAAATACAAGAACAATTTTGATTGCAGACCTATCTAAAGGAAGAACTAAATGATACAACTTCCAAGGTAACTGAAGGACGTATTCTACAGAAGCAGCTAAAGGTTAGTAATTGCTGAAGTAACTGGAAGATTGAGATATTGACTAAAGAATATGATTAAGTTATCTCTGAGGAAAGAATTGTAAAAGTCAGAAATCTCAAGTAAGGAAGGTAAATCAGAGATTTACCTTCCTAACTATATTGCAAAATACTCAGTTACAAGAAAGATCAATTTTGTCTCTACATTTGTATAAGCACTTTGATAATTGACTTGATGAAGGATTAACTCAGCAAGCTCACAAGTAGTTATCAAGAAGAGAATTTTTATTAATCTATAGCCCTTAAATTCTCAACATATAATTCATAATCGCACATGACCATAGACTGTAGCAGTCTTGAAATAAACTCAAACTTGAATAAGAACAAACACAAAATTTCAATTTTGTGGTTTATATGATAGCCATTTGATAATAGCTCAGTTAGCATCCATGTTTCAGGCAGTATTTGGTGTCTTTTTATGTGGAAAATTTTCCAATGGGGCAAGATGTTTTGACATTTTCTATTTGGATCTAAGCTTAATATGAATATGTACTGGATTTTTGTTTTAAATGAAAACATAGGTTCTTTTTCCTTTTCTATTTTTCTCCCTTTACATATATATGTTGTGAATTTGCGTAATTTTAAACAAAATAAACAGTCATGTTAATATTTTTTAACATATTGCAATTTTAAAATTTATAGCTAGAGTTTTGGAGGAAGTATGAGAATTCTACCTGCTTTAGCAAGCATTCTTGATTCTTGTTCTCATATATATCTGGAGAATAGAAACCAAGTTCAAATGGACAGTAAACCCAAATGTTACACTTATTTTCACCTTTTTCATGGTCAAAGCAAGCCTGACAACAATCTGCAACACTTTCTTTATGGTGCATCAGACCCCATTTAACTGTCGCTTCATCATAGTTTGTATGTGGTTCTGCATGGCATTCAGAAGGAAGTGGCCTACCAGGTATGATTCCATCTCCTACAGAAATAATATCAAACTATGCATCAGACTTTAATTGCACCATTTTAAGCTAGGATTCTCCAAACCCTTGCTGCCCTTGGACAAATTGAACAAAGAAACAATATAACTCGTTCAAAAATAACACACTTGGGAAAATGTGGAAAAGAAAACAGATGTTAGAACAAAATACTTTGAATTTTAACAGTTCTTCACTACAAAATGCTAAATTCCATTCTCCCACATGTAAGTAATCAAATTGTTAAATTTAGCAACATAACAATAACCTTAAATATGTTGAAAAAAGGAACCTAGAGAAATTGTCAGGAAACCATAATCCTCAAGTCATAAACTTAAAAATAGATAATACTGCTATATGAATACTTTGTAAAACACGCTCTCAAGACATAATGCAATGAAGAGGACAAAATAATTTGGTGATGCTAACCTAGTAGTCAAAATCCCAAGAAATCAAAAGTGAAAACACCAAACTAATATTGCACATATATTCATTATTGATCTCAGTTCCATCCTCCAGCATCTTTCCACTATCCTCGCTTGAAGCTTTGAGAGGTAATGAGAATATAGTCTCCTCCAACATAGGGCCCCAGTGAGTCTCCAATACTTTTGCGACCATCTATGTTCATGGGAACCCCAATACATAATGTATAAACAAACACCCAAATTTGGGAGCTGTGGACCAAAAGGAGCAGGGAGGAAAAGAACCTGATGTCACAAAAAAATACTATGCCATCACAACTAATGGACAAGCCATCAGTTGAAGTCACACATAAGCTGAATAGAAAAAATGCATACCAATATCTCTGGCTTCTGTGGAGGAATTCACATTGGCTTTCATTGCTTCACGTTTCTTAGCTTCTTCAAGCTTTTTTGTCCGCCTTTCTTCAAGGGCTATCACTTAAAAAAATGTAAGCATGAACAACATATTGATGTAACTGCCAAATTCTAAAACAGTCAATAGTTTGCATTGTTACTGAACTAGGTAACACTTTAATTTTACATTATTACTCAACTAGTAGGCTAACAATTTATAACTTTTGAGGAATCCTGAGCTTAAAAGTCGCTGATATTTATATAATGAGAAAATGTATGAGCTCTCACATGTCAATTGTTAGAAGCTATATGAATGGTGGAATATATGCTAGAGCACTCATAGCATATGGAAAATGGAGTTCATGATGTTATATTCCCAAGGGTGAATGATATTGATCCTTTAATTTGATTGTGAGGTCTCTAAGCACTTTAATGATTTATAATTCCCTAGTACCTCTACAAGAATTTCCCCTGATATTTAATTGCCCTGGAATTCAAGGCAAAGCTCTGAAATCTCTGTTATTAAGCAAAAGGGGAGCTATAAATATTCCCTAAAAATTGGTTGTCATTTAATAATAATCCATAAGATGGTTTTTCTTTCATTATCCCTTCAACTATTAGTGGTGGAGAAAGAAAACTAGTGAAGTTATTACTGTTTGAAATCATGAAGCACCGTCAAACCCTTAGATAGAATGGAAGTGATTGGACTGCATCCCCAAAGACCACACATAAAGAGATTAGATAGAATGGAAGTATCTAGATTGCTTCCCCAAGACCACACATAAAGAGAGATGAATAAAGAGCAGCAAAGGTGACCTGAGCTTGCGAACTATCAAAAAACTCATTTATTGAAAGCAGTGGTGGTTTGGTGAAGCTATTATTCGAGCAAGTTGAAATGTTGCTAGATAATTTGTTTCCACTAACATTAAATAAAATCATAAAAGAAACTGGAAATTCAGGAATCATCCCTCTAAGTTGATTGCCTCTCAAGCGAGAAAATACAAGTTCCTGCATCTACCCAAAACTATAAGAATTCGACTAGTCAAAATATTTTGACACAAATTAAGGATCTCCAAGCTACTACATTCACCCCAACCCTCAGGGAAGGTTCCATTTTGAGTTGTCTGTAGAGCCCAAATAATCTTAACACGAGGAAGTGTGATAAGATCGGCAGGAATATCTCCTTGAAAATAGTTGAGCTCCAATTTTTCACTGTTTGATAAACCACTAGTAGGCTCAGAATCAATATAATTTTTTCCAAGGGTGTAGTCCAGCGGATTTGTGAACACAAGTACATAATGCTCATGGAAATTGCCCAGCTCCTTGTGAATCTCATGAGTGAGGGAGTTCCTTAAAACATCTAGCATTTCAAGCATGGATTGTTTGCCAATCTCTATTGGGATAACTCCATCTAAAATATTTGGAAATATTTGTTTGCCAATCTCTATGATTGACAAAATTGGGATGAATGATTGAAAACCATAAATACATCTTAACCTTAGATTTATTAAATTTGGAGAGATAGATAAAACCAAAATACAAGTCTTTTAATACTTAATACATCTCGATATATATATATATTAGTACTATTATTTTTTGTTTATTTTTTGTGGGAATATTTATTTCAACAATTTTTTTGTTTTTTTATTTATAAGCTTTACCCGGTGAAATATCTCAACTATATTGGCCATAGCATGTACCTAGCCTCTTTAAATTTAGTTATAGAACTCTCACCTAGTTACATATTTCATCCATATTGAGTTGTAAAGTGGACCTGGCTACTCTAGGTGAAATTATAGATCCTTCATCAAACATAACTTGCATTTGAAAAGTGAAAAGGATAACTTGTATAGAGGCACCTCCTGTGTCAGAAATGTAACAATAAAACTCACCATTATGTACTCTATTCTTTTGTCCACATATCCATCAAAACTGACCATTCAAGTTATACTCTTTGATAAGTCTACGCATTTTTCTAGTTTCGATACCTTCTTCTTTGTCTTTGGACTTTGATGGGTCAATATCGCCAACAACCACAACAAGGTTAACTAGCTCTAGCTTTAGATAAAAGCATGCTTGGGGGCATTTCCAACTCCAATGGGGCTTGGAGAAGATAAGAGAAGAGGGGCAAAGCTTATGGATTCTCACTAAAGAATCATAGGGTAGCCACTTTTTGTAATGAACAATATCTCTAATTTAACCTACCTTTTAGTTATCACCTCTGTCAAAATCAGTTCCATCTACTGGGGGCATAAAACCAACAAATATATTTGTATATGATGATATGTTTTCTACATTTATAACATTTCATGTTAGAAGGGTTTTTTTTTTTCAATCAAGTTACAACATTGTACACATTGAATTGCATTAGTGCTGAAAAGGATACGTAAACTTCATGTTAAATTTCCACTTCTCTTTGGTAAACTTCATGTTAAAATTGGCAACTAGGGAGAAATTCTACTCTAGTCTATTCAGTTGATGGAGATAATAATCACATTGAATTCCTCTTTTCAAGAGGACGAAAATTGATCTAAATATCGTCAAACTTGGTCAAGGAAAACAGTTGTTTATACTAAAGGAAATGCTACAAGTTATGTTTTTGTTAAGGCGGGATAAATTGAAAATTTGAATTTTAAATTTTCTTCCAAAATCATCATATCAAATTGTATATAATGGCATTCCTCCATCCTCAATCGACACATCTCTTGGAGAAGTTTGTTAGAAAGAAAGGGTCTTTTTTTTGCCGCAAATTATGAGGGCATTTGTGCCATTCTTTCAATGGAGATGTTCATGGAAGTGTAAGGGTTTTTTTTTGGGCCCCAACAAGGAGAGGTGGCTCAACGTAAATGTATTAAGGTTATTTTAAAACATATTCCAAAGAACGAGAGGTTGGGTTGGAGGCCGATATTCTTCTCTTTAGGGTCAAGGAAAGGAGGGGTTATTTTCTGATTTGTTAAGGGTTAAACCAAGGCTATGAAAGGTCACAGTGGAAGGTTGTTAGGGTGTCGCAGAGGAATGTGGCAGGCCGCTTGCCTAGCCACTCCCTACCGGGTTGCGTAGAGGCTTGAGGAATTGTCACATGCCCAAGAATAATAGAGAGCAACTTACCTTGCTTAGGCCATAGCATATGGGGGTTGTTAGAGTGTTTAAGGGTTATTGCTACATACAAAATCCCTAATCTGGCCATGGTCTACAAAGAGGAGTAACAACCTTTTTCAGGATGTTCGAAGTTCTGATCACAGATTGGAAAAAGGTATTATATGGACTATGATTTTTGCATCCTTATCATCAATTAAGAAGGACAGATTCATGTTCAGGATTGAGCTACTCTTACACTATGGTTAGTAATTGTTTCATTCAGAAGTACAGGGTTGACTGGATTATGATATTGCTCAACATATTGACAAATCAATTTGATTTTATGTTTACTCTCTCTATCTCATTCTCCATTGAACATTTGATCATGATAATAATAAGAATTGATCAAGGGTTTTCCACTTCTTGGGGTTTTTCCTTGGCATGACCCAATCGTGTGTTCTTTTGCCTTAGCTTTTCTTCTATATTTACTTTCTATGTTCTTTCTTTAGTTACTATCAATGGATTATGTGATTGCTAATGGAATTAAATG
Source organism: Pinus albicaulis (assembly GCA_034641835.2). Lineage (NCBI taxonomy): Eukaryota > Viridiplantae > Streptophyta > Pinopsida > Pinales > Pinaceae > Pinus > Pinus albicaulis. The sequence goes on from CM076571.1 coordinate 654,094,237, forward strand.
GGAATTGTAATTGGGCTATATGAATCATTTAAGTAATTGTCCTTAGCAAAGAAAATTTTATCAAATCTTAACATTTCAACAACATATTACACTCTTTAAATGGAAAATCAGATACAGTTTCAGCAAAGAGACTGAAAAATTAAGAGTGAAATGCATATATAAAGTTGGAAATTAAGAGTGAAATGTTTCTTTGTTGGCTTCAAAAGGGCATTTGACACAGTCCCTAGAGATAAGTTGTGGTGTAGAATGGAGAAACTGAAAACTCCTTCGCAATATAGAGTTGTTATCCATAGGCTTTATGAATAGGTGAAAGTCAAAATTAGAACTTCAATAGGCATTTTAGAAATTTTAGAAGTGACATCGAATTCAAGCAAGGTTGGCCTTTATTCCCTACCCTTTTTGGTTTATATATTGACAAATTAGAAGAGTGTTTAAATCTGCAACGTGGGGATGGTGTTCGGTTGAGGGAGTTTGTGATAAAGCTTCTTCTATATGCCGATGATCTTATATTGGTTGCTAAATCGGCCCATGGATTGAAGATGCACCTATATGCCCTTGAGATTTTTTGTAAATCAGTGGGGATGCAAGTCAATACCAATAAGACAAAAATAATGATTTTCTCTAACAAAAGGAATCAAAGCCAGCATACGTTCTTCTTTGAAGGAAACATTCTTGAAGAATTAAATGAATATAAGTACCTCGGGATCGATATCAACAAAAAGCTTAATTTGGATGATTTTAGAAAGAAAATAATCTTAGGAGGGTCGAAAGCATTATATGCACTTCAAAACATATGTAGAGAGGCAAATTTATGGGAATGGAACATGACTATAGTGCTCTTTGGAATCCTAGTTTGTCCAAGGATAGTATATGGGTGTGAACTATTTGCTAGCAACATCCCTCTTTCAAAATGGAAACAAGTTGAGGAAAACAAAAAAATGCTTGATCATGAGCAAGTTCAAAATAAAAATTTTGGTTCCTTACGAGATAATGTTGAGTGAAACAAGAGTAGCTCCCGTTGAAGCAATTTCTATGGTGCATATTATAAATTATCTAAGAAGAATTGAGCAAATGGGAGGAGGTAGATGGCTAGAAGTTATATTCAATAAAGGTATGAGTGAAATAAAGAAATCATGGATGAGACAAAACAAAAAAATGGGTGCAAAAATGGAATATTTACCTCAATGCATGTACCAAAAATAGCAAGGAGTTAAAAAAAAAATTATGGAGAATTTTCGTAAGCGTATATGGGGAAATGAATTGAGTAGAAAGAAGAAGTACGATGTTCAGTTATTCAACCCCACTTGTGATCTCAAAAAAAATGAGTACATTGGAGCTATAATTCTGTGGAGAGAAAAGATTCTTATTGCTCAATTAAGAAATAACTCACATCAACTTCGGTGTGAAACAAAATAGTGGAAGAGACCGAAAGAAGCTTGGGAAGAACAAGTGTGTACTTTTTGTACTTCTGGGGCAGTGAAATTGGAAAAGCATTTCATTTTGAAATGTTATGATTTTAGAGACATCAGGGACAATTATGGTCATATGTTAGCATCAATTATGTGGCATTATCTTTTAGTGAGGGGACTCTTAGAAGGTTGGGTTAGCTCGTCATCAGTTTGAGTAAGAAAATGATTGAATTGCAGAAGGAAAAAAACAAGGAAGCGGATAGTACCATAGACTATTTGTAGTCTTGTGGACATTAAAATATCATTCATTCATTCTAATGTGCAAACCTCTTTGGCCACTAACACGAACATAAAAGGTTGAAAGAGGGGATATCAATAGTCTTTTCGCTAGATTCAACACCATACCGACTCTTGTAGCAAGGTGAAATAAATTTTTGTACCATTGGTCTCTATTTTTTGGAATGTCAATTTGAATTATCAAAATATTTTGTATAAAATCACCAATGCTCTGAGGTTTTCCCACCTCTCCTTTCCCTTTTTCTATTTGATGAAATGTTTTGGAACTTTTGTAATCGAATGATCCATTCGATTATAATTAAATCTTTAGGCTTTAACTTCCACAAATTTGTTAGGTTAAAATGGAACATGTTCGATTAAATTTTATTGTATTTGCAAGGAAGCCCTTTGAACTTGGTCAAACCAAATCCAGAACTTCTTCCCTATGGGATGTTACATCCTGTTTCGAGTTACTGAAAGTACACAACAAATTTCAGGATATTTTGTCCCCCTCAGCTAACTGAACTCGATCAAATCGAGATTCCAAAATGTATTCTCTATGAGATGTTATATTTCGGTGTAGATTAGGGAAAATAATGGTGCATGGCCTAGATTTTTGTTACAAATAGTCTTTGAACAGTGATACCTTGAACCCCTTTGCATGATAATCCACCATGTCTGTGGTTGGATGACAGGTGCTACCGTGACAACATATTAACTCAGCAAGGTAAAACCAGTACCAACCCTTCTAGTTTCTCTTTTGGATCTACTCACGAGGATCAACATCAAAAGACTAATAACATAGTTTTTATACTCAATGCCCTAATTACACAGAAATTAAACCATAATCTAAAGAATAGATCCAATAGCACTCATTTCTCTGAATTGGAGATCAAAATAAAAATAAAAATGAACGAGTATTGAAATGTGGGAAGCTATCTCCTCTACAGAGAGAGAGAGATCTTCACCTCCACCATGGGTGGTAATTATGTTGGCAATTTTGAGGTTAAAAATGTCCAGCAAGGCCAAGGGCTTCATTAGTGAGAAGAGAGTGTCGTAGATTTGGAGTTGGGGCGAGGAAGAAGTATATATATTGAGGGTGACATATGGAGCAGAAGCAACAACAGAAGTTGCTGAAAAAAGAGGAAGACTCACCCATCGTCACACAATGACTGGGTGATTCCCACATTATAAAGGTGAAGGGGAGGTTCTATGGATAAAATTAATTTGTTCCTCCATACTTGTCTGCATTTACGATAGATAAAGCATGCTCTCAACAAACATTTTCACACTGACTGTTTCATCCCTTCTATTAAAATGTTTAATATCACTTCTGTAATGTTAGTACCCCTCATTATTTTATCTGATCCTTTGCACTGGATCCGAATAAAAAAAAAAACTGGGGGCACCAAACATGCAGATCCACTGAAAATATAGGCAAAATATTTAGGAAGAATCATATTGGAATCAATATCTCTATACATATATTAATAACAGAAAATCCATAATATCATTAATTATTTAGTGATTATTAGTCTCATAGAAATATCGAACAAACATAGAAATGAGAATCGAACTTTGGATTGTTGTTGTTGCACATAAATTAGATTGGGCGTGTATCTGTGGGACCATTATACTATTGAATAAACATAAGTGGAATTTGGTAGAATCAGTTATATTTATCATTGTGATGAATTATTGACTTGAATTTTTGAATAACATATGTTATTGTGAGTTAAAATTTGTTAGCTGGCCATCTTATGTTTATGAAGATGCCACTGTCATTGTACACTATTTATATTTGGTGATTCCCTAAATCGAATTGAAACCCTGGGACAAAAAACAAGGGAAAATTTCCCTCATATATTACATTTTAACATGTTTTTTCCCATGCCACAGTTTAAGAAATTGAATTCTTTTTCAGTGGGATTGTTAAAAATACTTGAAGTCCACTTTCCCAGGTGCTTGGGGTGCGAGGGGTGTGTGCACCAGACCCTTGGGGACGAGTCCCTGTGGAACATTTTCGAGGCTATAGTTTAAGGATTTGAAGTCCTTTGTCAGGGCTTTGGGTGTTACCATGAATGCTCACCATTATACCACAAACTCTATAAAATATAAACTAAAAAATAAATATTATATTTGCTACTGTCTCTGGCTCCAACTCAAGACTTAGATTTTAAGCAGTCGGATTACATTTTTAGTAGGGTTAATGTAAATGCTTTCCAATGTATCTCAATTTCTATAAAATATAAACTAAATTTAAAAAATCCAATACTATCAGTGGCAACTAGTCAACAAATATTTTTCTCCATATGACTCCAGCTATTCAAACATGATAAACTCTAGGGCACATCATCTTTGGCTCTTTGTCATCTCAGTTTTATCATAAATACCAGTATAAGATGGTGCATGGGCACTTCATGTTACTTCATATACGAAAAAAATGGAACATTCTAACAATGGTCTCAAATAATGTTTTTCTGGCTTCACTGCATCTCTCACAATTTACACATAGTAGTGAGAAAAATAATTTCTTGCCCAATATTTCAAATAATGGCTCTCGGATATGTTGTTTTAAATTCTCATAATTTTACAACATTGGTCAAAATCTAACAACTACTACCCCTAACGTCCCCAATGCTTTTGTCAATAACACTCCCAGATTTTCTTTTGAAGTGTTTCATAAACCATGACAAAGAGTCTGCACCGCAAAGAATGTACATCCTTCAGCTTTGTTGCAAGGACTAAAGCATTGTAACAGGACCCATTGATGTTGTAGCATACTCGACAGTTGGCTTGGGTATGAATTGGGTCAAGTCTAATTGTTTAGGTCAAGCTATGTAAAGCCCAGTCTGACACACCAAGACTCCAGGAATCTAACCAAAATTGATGAGTTCGATGGAATTTGAGAATTTTATTGGATGGTTTGGCCAAGTTTAACTATCCTTATGGATTTTAATGAAGGTTGGCATCCATCTAGCTATTTTTAGGAAACTACAGAAGCTTCCTAGGAAGAAATGTTGGGCATTGGTAGCCTCCTTTTGAAACGTTGCCACTAACATATCGGCCTATTCGAAATGCACCACTAACATATCGGCATATACCTCATCATGTGAATTCATGTCGCAAAAAACAGGATCATTACATGCTTAAACAACATACACATAACAGAACTCATAAAATTAACAGAGATCCAAAAGCCAATCGAAGGAATACTAAAACCACTGCATTTATTAGATCTACTATGTCTAAATACTGCCTACCAATTCTTTGAGGAATCTAACTGTTGTGAGAGAAATAACACTACCCCACTTCCACCGACCCAACTGTGCTCTTGTGATGTGCTGATTAGGCATTTTAGAGTCTTTCTTACGTAGTTCCATGATGAGCATTATTGGAGTTTTACAACAATTGCAAGGAATATCATTTTGACCAAATTTTTGCCCACCAGCCTCCCCCCTCTAAATTTACCGAGTGTTGATGAGTGGAAAGTCACGAGAAGGGAACCCCGATATGCACCCTAGCACTTCATCGACTTCACTACTGAACCAACCAACTAGTTAGAAACCAGGAACTGGTTTAACAAGCCCGAGGAAAATGTGTGTTTGGAGCAGAGAGTAAAACCCTGGTTGAACAACCATTGAAAATTGAGAAATTCATGTGACAGCTACGTGAAGTGACTCTCTATTTCAATTCAAATCCTCCACATAAAAAATTTCCAACTGAATGCAACATAAAGAAAAAATCCTTAAACCTTAAGAGATAAAGTTACCTTAAAACCCCGCTACAGATCATGTTCTGCAAAATGAGAGAATAAGGTCTGCGGTTTGCTCTTTTTCTTCCCATTTTTATTTAATGCAAATGAAACAATGAAGAGTGTGTGTACTTACCTACAGGCCCTGCTTGGATGAAAAACTCCCATAGTAATTCTTCTGAAACTTGGGCATCCAAATTTCCAACATAGGCTATTGTAGCATCTTGATTTCTTTCAACTGTATGCTGCCCTAATAGATTGGCTCCTATGCCCTGTGTTATCCTGCTGGTCATTTTCTGCTTAATACTGCTAAACATTCTGCTCAAACCCCATCATGTTGTGGCTCTAGATCTGTATTTGTATTTGATTTGTTGTCCTTCCCCTGGTAGTTATATGGCAGGTGCTCCTAAAGCACTTGCAAAAAATTGAGAACATTTCTTGCTAAAGCGGGAAAACTCCTCTCAAAAAATTGAGAACATTTCTTACGAAAGCAGGAAACTCCAAGAAAAGTTCCTTTTCAAAGGAAATTGAATATAAAACCTTAAAGAACTCGAGTAATACGACTAGCGGAAGAGGGAAAAAATCCGAGCAAGATTATTTATATATATCTCAAAGGAAATCGAATAAGAAAACTTAAAAATATTGAGTAATATAATTATTTATCCACCCGCTCTACAATCATGTATAAGGTTAATGTGTGATCAATTGTAAGGTTGGGTAGTGTGTAATTAATTGTAGGGTAAGATGTGTGATCAATTGTAGGGTAGGGTAGGTAGTGTCCCATTAATTGTAATCAATACAATATATTTAAGAACATTAAAAAAAAAAAGGAATGGTAAATAAATAAAATATTTTTTCATAATTACTCCAAAGGTATGGTAAATATATATATATCTATATATATATATATATATATATTAGAGGTATGGTAAATAAAGAAAATTTACTTTTATTTTTATTTCATAAATTTTTTTGTATTTAAAAAAAGCTCAAAAATGAGGTTTTATTTAGATGAATTCTATGGGAAGAATAACATGGGATAAATTAATATTAATACCATAGGTCAAATACCATATTTATAAAAGAGTTATGGTAAATAAATAAATATAAAAGAGGTGATGTGGCCGAGGGCTGGGGCTAATTGCCTGCCCCTGCCGTGCTAACTCTCAAATATTTAGTCAGTGGTTATGCGTTGAAACCATGACCTAGGGCCAGGCGTCAAACTCTACCCTTTTCGGATTAACCCTTTATGTGTCCACCTATGGTTACATTCCACGCCATGGGACTGGGCTAGGGCCTACATCCCTTCCCCCCTCGACCAAACGCATGTCTGGTATGTGCTCAGTCCTATAACTTGCGAATATGAATAGGAGTTGGGGTTGGTCCACTCTCCTTTGCTCCATCCACCTCCACGACAAGTCATATAGGTGTGATATGACCAGGGGTTGGGGCTCACCGCTCGACCCCTCCTCCCAATGCACCCATACATGTGATTCAAATATAAGTGACAAACATTATGGTTGAGAACCACTTGTAGGCGAGATGGTAAGGCTTTGGAGTTTTTTGTGGTAGGTCATCAGTTTGATTCCCACTAAGGCCTTCCGACCCTTAATAATGTTTTAGCCAATTTGGAGGCACTGGGTGGCGGCCTCTAGTTGGGCCACGTGGTAGCTTCCCATTGGGAGAACAAAATACACTGCAACCAATAAAATTGGGCCAACTCACACTTTAGTATCAAAATTGAAATTTTTCATTTCCGGAGTGACACAATTAAAAATTACTAATGTAAATAACTAATTCATATACTTGTTGTACTTATTATCTTGTCATATTTTTATTCTTGGACTATAGTAGTCATTTACATTAATCATTATTAATTTTTTTACTTATTATCTAGTCATATATTTTAGTCCCGGACTAAATTAGTCATTTTAGTTAGTCGTTTTTAGTTTGGTCACTTATTATCTAGTCATATATTTTATCCCTAAACTAAATTAGTCGTTTAAGTTAGTCATTTTTAGTTCGGTCACTTAAAATTGCTCAAATTTAGTAGTAATTCACATGAAATAATTGCGGTGACTAACTTTTTTGGTCACCTAGTCACTAATTACATCATTTTCTACTAGTGTTAATGAACAAAGAAAATACAAATGGCGGAATTACTAGATGGCCGTTATTAATGAAAGAATTTAACATCATTGTTCAAGATCAACCAGGTAAAGATAATCAAGTAACATATTTTCTATCAAGGCTTCATTCACCTAGTGATCCAAATCTTGTTTAAGATAATTTTCCAGATGAACATTTATTTGTTAAAATAACTAAAACCCCATGGTTTGCAGATATAACCAACTATTTATCATATGAAATATTACCATCCCATTTCACCAATAAACATAAAAGAAAAATAATCAGAGAAAGTGATAAATATAGTTGGGTAAATGGTAACCTCTTTTATACTAGTTTTGATCTATTAATAAGAAAATATGTTAGAGAATATGAAATTCTAGATATTTTTAAAGCATGTCATGACGAGCCATGTGGTTTCCATTTTGTAGACAAGTGGACAACATATAAGGTGTTGAAACTTGGATACTACTGGCCAACAATCTTTAAGGATTTGAAAGCCTATGTTAAAAGATGTGACTACTACCAAAGAACTGGAAGACCTGTAATATCAAATGAAATTCCATTAAATAAACATGTACCCATAGAGCCATTTGAGAAATGGGCTCTTGAATTTGTGGGACCAATTAACCCACCTTCAAACTAAAATAAGTATATTCTTGTGTGCATGGATTATGTTACAAAGTGGGTGGAAGCAAAGGCAATGACAAGAGCAACCGAAGAAAAAATGGTGTCATTCCTCTTTGAGGAAATATTTGTCATATTTAGAGTTCTGAGACATATTGTTACAGATCAGGGAGCACATTTCACCTCCAAACTTGTCTGGGATCTTAATAAAAAGAATAAAATCAAACACATAAAATCTACTCCGTACCATCCCCAAGAAAATGGAAAAATAGAGTCCACTAATAAAGTCCTGGAAAATATCATGACGAAAAAAATGGAAATGAACAGAAAGGATTGGTCAGAAAAGTTAAGAGATGCACTATGGGAATACAAAATTACATGGAAGAATACAACTGGATTCATTCCATATCAGTTGGTATATGGTAAGGAAATTCTGTTACCCATTGAATTTTAATATCATACATATAATCTTGCATCAGAATTGGGATTGGAACTATCTAAAGCACAAAAACAAAGATTCATGCAATTAAATGAACTAAATTAAATAAGACAACAAGTAGTGGAGCATACAACACTAGTGAAACAACAAAGAATCAAATGGCATGACAAATTCATTAAAAATAAAAATTTTCATAAAGTAGACTGGGCTTTACTTTTTTACTCCAAGTTCAAATATTTCAAAGAAAAGTTTACAACTCATTGGCTTGGGCCATATGAGATAGAATAAATTTTTGACAATGGAGCAGTTAAAATAAAAACAATTGATGAAGCAAAAATTTCCTTTTTAGTCAATGGACATAGGCTTAAGGTCTACAATAAGCCTATCAATAAAGAGGACTTTCTAAAAAGATTCTCAACAAAAAATATTATGGAAATTATGGAACATCATAGTGATATTCCTTCCTTACTTCCAGAATAAAAAATAAAAACTAAAAAAAAAATTAATAATAAAGGAGTTTGGTTGTGAAAATCTAGGAAACTGGCACAATACAAACTCGAATTCATGTTAGAAAAAAAACTTGTTTGGCCAATATGAATTCTCAATTTTGTTTTATTTTACTTCAGTTTTATTTTGTGGAAATAATCCTCCATAATTCCAAGACTTGAGGACAAGTATTAACATAAGAAAGAGGGAAGTTCATAATGAAACTATGCAAATATTTTCAGCAGCTATATTGCAGAAGGGACCTAAAACATCATTCAAAATATTATTGCAGAAGGGGCATGAAACATCTTTCAAAATATCATTGCAGTAGAGACCTAAATAACATTTCAGAAGGGACCTAAAACATCATTCAAAAATTACAGAAGGAACATGAACAACATCAATATTCATTAGAAGGGACCTGAATCAATATCAGATGCAAAAAGAACACGAAACAACATAATCTATATCAATAGGTTCAAATAAGAAATTAAAAGTGTCTACATTCCATCTGAATTCATCTTTGAAGAACCATCATCATTAAAATGAGTCAAGTATGTACGAACCAACAAAGTTCATCATCAATCAATAATTACATCAAGCTATTTTGCAAAAGGAAAATTACAGTAAGTGTAAAAGAAATTCTTAGAACCTTTGATTTTGAAAAAATTTCTAGAATTGTTAAAACTAATTTAACTTGGATATGCATCATATCACATTTATCATTCTACATCCTACATTTATCCTAACTATATTCCATTAACCTCATCCTACCATCATTATCTTGTTATATCCATTACCCTACCATGCATTCTACATTAAAAATTTCATTATAGTCCTACAATAATCCCATATAATTCCATATACCCTTACATTATCCTCCAATATAAACATAAGCATTTTTTATCAAAGATTGAGGCTCAAAATTTTTTCCCATAAATAACTTTTTCTCGCCTACAAAACCACAAAGAGTTAGTGTCATTATAAGAAAATTTGATTTTGAAATGACCTATCATATGGTCATTTAAAAAAAATTTAAGAAATGAGCATATAAAATGACAAAGACTAATGTATGCAAAATAAGAGTCGAAAGGATGAAATGCAATATACAACATGAAAAAACACGGAAATGATGAAAATACATACGTATCATTGCACACACAAACAAAAGTGGGCATGAAACGAAATGAATGAAGCCATGAACGAAGGATGAACTTCACAGAATGTGGGTAATGCGGAGTTATGGTGATAAGACATGCATATACACCGTGGAATGAGGATGCTACATAAGATAGAAGAATGCATTCAAAATAGATACACATGGGTAGCCACGGGTACACAAATTAGAGTGTGAGTTGGAGTGGTAAAATGGTCAAAATGCATTTAAACAAAATTGATGTAATATTATTGCTATCCGTCACCATTATAAAGAAAACCAAGCTCTTTGTTAAGCCTTTCTTCCATCATCATAGCCAGAATTAAGCTCAGAAAGAGGAAGGAGGAAACAATGGTAAGGAGGAAACAAGTAAGAAAAACACAAACAATGAAGAGAGGGTTGTGTAAAACAAAGAAGTGTAATGTTCCAAAATTTTCATGCAGATAATTGGAACATTAATTTTTGCTTATTTCATCTAGGAGGTGAATAAAATGGGTAAAATTCCCATGAGTAGGAATAAGATCCTTCATAATGTGAAAAGGATCAATGGAGCAGCTTAATTTTTCACCTTCCAGTGTGAAAAGGGGAAATTGCATGAGGACAAGGTCATGTTTGACCAAGTCAACTGCACTGCCTAAGAGATGTAGCTTGCATGAGAAGACAACGTAGTTTGAGAGGGAGGAATATTCCTTGTGGAAGAAACCCTAATGTGTGGGGACCATGGCAAAGAGGTATTCACTTGTACAAAAGGAAGAGGAGGCATCAATAGTGGGACATCTTTGAGCATATTGATTTTAGTCTGAAGACTAATTTGCATACTCCGGCTGTTCAGCTGAGTTGCAGTGCTACTTAGCACGAGGGATTCATGTTTAGGATTTCCTCTCCTTCTTAAGAGGCCTCTTGATGGATTGCACTTCATGTTCTCCACATCTTGGCTCAAGGCCAAAGCCATTATTCAATCACTATGTTATTTTTGCTGAAGTATAACGTAGTGTTAGTGGGTGTTGCAGTGAAGGGTTCCACAACACTTCTCTTTGACTCATATTTCAGAGGAGGGTGTTTCTATTCCTCCGGGAGGTTAGTGAGAGGGATTTCAGAGCTTATTTTCATATCTTGGCATCAGCGGCGCAGTCCAGCTCCTTCCATCATCAGCAGCGTAGTCCAGCTCCTTGACTACGTTATTCTAGAGTGCATCTGCAGTGAGAGGTTGCACTGCTATTTTGGAGGGCAATATTTCTAGTATTAGGATCATCCTTGTACTTATGAAATCCATTGGAGGAGGGTTGCTGCATATTGGACATCTTATTCAGCCATCTCCATATTGCATTATTTTTGAGTTGCAACTGCTCCCCAACAACTCCGGCATTTCTGTAGATTTTCCATTTGTACTTGTATTCCAGCCAATCCTTATCAGGATTGTTCTATAGTTATTTTCAAGGGTTGAGAGCTTTCTCCCCCTCATTTCTTTGATATATCATTGTCATATCATTGTATTTTCATATTATATGTTGCAGTGTCTCCTATAGATAGCGCTGTCATAGCTAGGGCATATTTATGTAGCAGTGTTTTGTCACATTTGATGTACATGTCTTATTGAGGCTGTCATTGCCTAGCTTGAGTGAGTGATTCCTCAAAGAATTGTACTTTCTTGCTGCTATATTATAAATGTATCAGCTGTTTGCATCTTCATGTGTCATGGCTCTTTAAAATAACGTTGTGTATTCAATCCTTGCTCAAGTATTGTTGCAGTCCCTTCACTGGGTACTTTATGAGGACTTCTAGGTGTGGTAGATCTATTTAACCACCTTATAAGGATTTATTTGGAGCCATCTCTTGGATTTCATTCTTAGATACATTTATCTAAGGGATCCAGGTCATGGTTTCAATTCCTGTAGCTGCCATTACTAGAAAATGCATTTTCGATTCATGCCTTGCTAGTTGTTCAAGATTTGGGATATTACAATGGTATCAGAGCTACTTTCTTGGCTCAGCGTGTGAGTCTAAGCCCAATAAAATAAAAATATTGAAGAGGATGGGATTTATCTCATCATATTTCAAATCCATGAAGAACCTCCCCAAGGAGGATAAGCAGAAAGAAGAGGAAGAACCCTGCACTTCCTATTCTCATCAAGAAGACAAAGAAATAAGCAGAAGGAAGACTCCATATTTTGGAGAAGGAAAAGAAAAAGGGGATAAGCTTACAAAGCTTCTTCCTAAATCTTTACATATGATTCATGAAGAATTCAAGGAGATCAGGAGAAAGATGCATGAATAATATCCAAGAGGGTTTGATTCAAAAGAAAACTTTAGATTATTACATGAGGAGTGTGAGAAAGCAGTTGTACATCCTAATGCACAGCGCAGTCACATGCCCAAGATTGCCTGAAGAGGGATGGAAAGAGAAGAAGAGGTTTCTAGGAGGGAACCCCTTAGGGATTTCTTGAAGGAGTATGAGTCTCAAACTCAAAAATTCAGAGATCATCTCAGTTTTTCAGAGTTTTGCAAGATGAAGGTAAATGGAATAGAGCAGCAGGATAGATTTCATCTATCTACCTTTGGAGGTTCACCTATATGTTCAGCCAAAGCTTGGGTGGAGGAGTTAGAGACCTTCTTGCAGCACCACCACATTTCTTAGGATGAAGCCATCAAAGTTGTAGCGCTGCATCTGACAAGTAAGGCTTATGCCTAGTGGATCCTTGAATCTTTTTCTTTGAGAAATTTAAGCACTGCATCTTATGAACACTTCACTAAGACATTAGTGAAAATATTTGATAAAAATATTCATGAGACACACATGGTGGGAGTAAACAAGAAAAATCAAGCAAAACCCTTACATGAAAACTTGCACCATACTTTTCCGGAGGAGAAACCTTCTTCTCACACTTTTGAGCAAGAGAGCATGGAGATCTATTTTTCAAAAATGGATCCAATCATTGGAGAGTTGCCCACTCATGTTGCAGAAATTGAGGGCAACAGCACTGTCATTTCTAGAGTTGATCTAGTACCTCATTCAAAGGAAGGAGGAGCCCTTGCTCCAAGCAGAGGGATGCTCACATCTTTGCAAGGAAGTCCCCAGGATCTCATGTGTAGAGATCAAGGCACAACTCATGTTTTACCTATGCTATGGTTGAGGAGGTGTGGAACCATGGAGACATAAGGAGAAGGTAGGGAGAAGGCCAAACATCATGAGATGAGGAGTACACATCACTATTCATCTATGGATTTTGATGCACCTAAGAAGGTGATCGGATTGCACAATGGAAGCATGGAGAGCTTTCTCCATTCATCTATTCAGTCATCTCTTGTTGAGGATGTCTCATTGCATGGAGACATTTTGCCAAGGAGACCACTAGATCAATAGAGGAGGATGGATGCTTCACCAGTTGAGGAACCACTCAGTGATTTTAGAGGATTGGGAACCTTGGGAGATCTTGATACAGCACTGTGAGATTGGGGTAGACTCAAGAAGAGAGAGAGCATTCTCTCAACATCATCGGTACCCACTTCCATTTCAGATTCTGCGTTGTGGCAGAAGCAGTAGGGAAAGGATAGAAGCCTTCCAACTTGCATCTTTGGCATGGGATATTTTAGAGAAGAGGATGACCATATGACAGGTTTTCTTCATGGGAGATCATTAGTGTTGTCACTATGGAGTATAGATCCCTATTGGAACTCCCAGTTGTTGGTGGAGTATTCCAAGGATATTTTTACTTGCATGACCTTGGATGACCAGTTGCATGAGGAGGGATATTCAGTCAGAGATGGGGTCATATTTTATCATGGTAGGATCTTCTTTCCTAGAGCTTCCAAGCTCAAGGAGAATTTGTTACATGTAGCTCATGAGGATTTCCTTTTCAGTCCCACTTGTTCTATAAGAGCATACCACACCATCATGGAGGGGTATTTTTGGATGGGCTTTGAGGAGAAGATATATCAGCATATGAGTAGATGCATGGACCAGATGCAGATGGAGAAGATACATGATTCTTTTGGAGAGTTAGCACAGCCACCTCTTTTCTCTTTAAAGATGAGAGGAGACTCATCTATGAGCCACTCCATTTGTATGCGAAGAGAGTATGGTAAGGGTAGTCATTACTGTTTACATGAGAATTTATATGATGTATGTATATTTCCCTTAACCTTACATGTGCAGAATGATGCTCCAAGGACGAGCATTCTTTTTTCTAGACCACATGGTCTAGTTGAGGCCATAAGCATGATTGATGGCCACTCCCTAGGAGGACTTGGGGAAGATAAAAATTATGGAGGACATACTCATTGTACACCTTGCACTATTCACTTCCTCCATACCTATGAGGAGATTGGAGCAGCAAGAAAGTGGTTGAGAAGCCACTCATTTTATCATTCTCTATGGCAGTTGAGGGTCAAGCTGCATTGGTTACATTTGAGGGACCATTGTCCTTCTCATTTGTCGCATATCGCAGCAAGCATGATTCTTATTTTCACTCCCTATGGTTCTATTGTTGTTGTCTTTATGAGGAGAATGCTTGGGAGAGAGACACATTGTGTGGATGTGTCCTTTGAGGGAGGAATTCCTCACACTATTTTCACTACATGTTCTAAGGGGAGCATGGGAGATTGTATGACCACCACAGTAGCACATTTGTCTCTCTATGAGAGGGGTCATATGATTGGATGGACTCCATATGATGGTGACTTCCAACTAATCATATATGAGAGGATTTGGGCTAGCTTGATTTGCAACATTGGGGAAGAGATCTTTGGAGGTCTAGTCCTCATTTTGCCACTTGAGGGTAAACTTATTGTAGCCCATGGATAGCCAACACTCTACACTTATCATAAGTGGAGAGATGGACAACGTGGGGTAGGCTACATATTCTACCATGTGTAGATTTTCATTCCACCTACTTTGCCGAAGTCAAAGGTGGATGACAACTTTCAGGAGTTTCCTAGTTTGAAGGTGACTCATTTTGCATGGCTTATAACTTGGGGATGGAGGATCCATATGGGAAAGATAGTTCCCATTCTGATTCAGATCCCATTCTTCAAGGGGACCTCTAGACCTCACTTTTCTATCCTCTTGAGTATTTCACCTTTTCATGATGATGGCTTGATAGCTAACTTACATGCTGAGAAGGGCCAATGTGAAGGCTTGATTGATGAGATATCATCACTTTCCTCAGAAGAGATCATAATACATAGATGCTACAAGGAGGGGAGGAGGAAATAATTCAGTCTATCCTTACACTTGCTTGAGGACAAACAATCTTTGAGAGGGGAGGACTGTAATGTTCCAAAATTTTCATGCAGATAATTGGAACATTAATTTTTTATTATTTCATCTAGGAGGTGAATAAAATCGGTAAAAGGCCCATGAGTAGGAATAAGATTCTTCATAATGTGAAAAGGATCAATGGAGCAGCTTAATTTTGCACCTTCCAATGTGGAAAGGGGCAATTACATGAGGACAAGGTCAAGTTTGACCAAGTCAACAGTGTTGCCTAAGAGGTGTAGCTTGCATGAGAAGACAGTGCAGTTTGAGAGGGAGGAATATTCCTTGTGGAAGAAACCCTAATGTGTGGGGTCCATGGCAAAGAGGCATTCACTTGTATAAAAGGAGGAGGAGGCAGCCATAGTGGGACATCTTTGAGCATATTTATTTTAGTCTGAAGACTAATTTGTATACTCCGGTTGTTCAGCTGAGTTGCAGTGCTGCTTAGCATGAGGGATTCTTGTTTAGGATTTCCTCTCCTTCTTGAGAGGCCTATTGAAGGATTTCACTTCATCTTCTCCACATATTGGCTCAAGGCCAAAGCCATTATTCAGTCACTGCATTATTTCTGCTGAAGTATAACATAGTGTTGTTGGGTATTGCAGTGGAGGGTTCCACAACACTTCCCTTTGACTCATATTTCAGAGGAGGGTGTTCCTATTCCTCCGGGAGGTTAGTGAGAGGGATTTCAGAGCTGATTCTTATATCTTGGCATTAGGCCAAGCTTCTCCCATCATCAGCAGTGCAGTCCAGCTCCTTGACTGCGTTATTCTAGAGCACGTCTGTAGTGAGAGGTTGCATCGGTATTTTGGAGGGAAATATTTCCTGTATTAGGATCAGCCTTGTACTTAGGAAATCAATTGGAGGAGGGTTGCTGCATATTGGACATCTTATTCAGCCATCTCCATATTGTATTAGTTTTTATTTGTAGCTTCTGCCAGCAACTCCGACATTTCTGCAGATTTTCCATTTGTACTTGTATTCCAGCCAATCCTTCTTAGGATTGTTGTATAGTTATTTTCAGGGGTTGAGAGCTTGCTCCCCCTCATTTCTTTGAGCTATAATTGTCATATCATTGTATTTTCATATTATATGTTGCATTGTCTCCTATAGACAGTGCTGTCATAGCTAGGGCATATTTATGTAGCAGTGTTTTGTGACATTTGATGTACATGTCTTATTGAGGCTTTCACTGCCTAGCTTGAGCGAGTGATTCCTCAAAGAATTTTACTTTATTGCATCTATATTATACATTGATTACCTATTTGCATCTTCATGTGTCATGGCTCATTAAAATAATGTTGTGTATTCAATCCTTTCTCAAGTATTGTTGCAGTCCCTTCATCGAGCACTTTGTAAGGACATCTAGGTGTGGTAGATCTGTTTAACCACCTTAGAAGGATTTCTTTTGAGCCATCTCTTGGATTTAATTCTTACATACATTGATCTAAGGGATCCCAGTCCTGTTTTCAATTCCTATAGCTTCCATTACTAGGAAATTCATTTTCCAGTCATGCATTGCTAGTTGTTCCAGATTTGGGATATTACAGAAACCTGAATAGAAAAGAAGCTACGTAAGAAATAGGTGAGGATATCAAAGAATTTTGTGGATAAATAAGGAAGGAATGCATTATTTTTAATGAGAGGATTGAAGGCCGAGATCTCCTGTTTTCCAAGTTTACCGAGCTTACCAACAAACTCCAAAAATTCCGCAAAGAGAAAAGGTAAAAATCACTTCTGGATTTCTATCAGTAGTTGAACAGATTTCAGGATTAGTTAAGCTCGTGATAGTCATTGATATGTGTCATTTTATGAAGATTTAAACTTTATTTATGAATTCAAAACCTTGCCACCATTAAACCAACTCTGCCACATGTGTAATGAGTGAATCCTCAAAGACGTTGAAGAGGATTTCTAATTGAAATGACATTGTTTAAACACAGGAACACGAGTTATTAACTCAAACACATATACAATATCTCTTCCATATCAGGTAATCGAGCTCGAATCACGAATTCCCTCATGCATAATTGTGAAATTGTTACATATGAATAACACAGTGTTATATTTTTCGTACACACATTGAAGATTTTCAACACACAGTGAGAAAATTTTTCCATTCTCATACACACAGTGAGAAATTTGTCCTATTTTCATATGCATAGGGAGACTTTTTTAAAAAGAGAAGGGATTTTTGATAATTTTTTTGGAAGAACAAAGATTGAATAATGAGTAATGGAGCAGTAAAAACATTGTGAAGGTGTTTTTATGATCCAGAGAGTAATTTTTTTATCAGTTTTAAAGAGCAGTGGACTCCTTTTGGTAGTAGAACAGAGGATTGAAGAAAAATCAAGCAAGGAAATAATTTCATTTCTTTTAGAGAGCTTCAAATAACAGGTAAGCCTAATTGCCATGATGATTATCCATGAATGAAAATTACATGAATAAAAAGACAGAGGTATATATATACATGTATTTGTGTTTATGATGTGGATGTTAAATGTCCAAGGGTACATTAATTGGTATACAGAGCACATGGAAAATAAAATAGATCCAACGGAATTCAAGATAGAGAACTGGGGCAAAGAAACCATAGAGAAATTGTATCAAGTAGGATTGATAGGGTTCCTTCATAAATTTAATGGGCATAATGACAAGATTACTCAAGAATTCATAAACCGTTATGAACAGAGACAAACAATAGTGACCCCTCAATAGCACTAAGCCCATAATTCCTTTCACAAGCTCTAGAGCTTCCATTAGTAGGAGAAGAATACCACAAAGGCTTACATTTCAAAGAGAATGGTTGGACATTCTTTTTATAAAAACATAGAAAAGGGTCTTTTGATAGAGCAAAAGGAATCCCATGAGACTGGCTGAGTGAGCCATGGTCTGAACTAGTATTGATCATCCAAAGATAGTTTACATGTAATAACTGGTTCAATATAGTCTATCTCTACCACATTAGGCTACTTCAACATGAAAGGATAATCCAAGATTAATATACCCTATTTATTTGCAAGGAGTTTGATGAAAATGATAGAGGGTGTTAAAAATAAAACAAAAGAAAAATAAGCACACATATATCATCAAGGGCTCATAAAAATACTTGTAGAACATGAGGTGAGAAGCAAGGGGTTGATTTGGAGAGAATATTTGGTTCAGCATCATCTTGAGGGACAAACTACAGAGGAAAAATTTGAGCAAATGCATGTGACTAGGAGAATTATGAATTCTCCAATGTATCCTAGAACTAGATCCAAGAGGAAACAAGATAGTGTCACGATTAAGAAAGAAATATCCTTCTTATCTACTCCTAGGAAGTCTAGGAAGGAAATACATGAAGAACCAAGTGAAAAAGTAAAAGATCCAGAGGTATAAACAATTGAACCTCCAACATCATCCAAAAAAATGAATGAAATATTACAAAGAATGGAAATAGATGTATAAGAAGGGCCTTTAGAGAAGGATTCCTAATTTGATCATGCATATATAGGAACCACTTCATCACATTCATTTTCCAAAGAGACCGTGGGAGAATAAAAAGAGTTGCAACAAGAAGAACACATCAAGAAAATATAAGAGTTGACAAGGGAGTTAGAGGTCAACAAGATTTTGGAAAATAACCTGAAGAAATAAAAAAATAAAAATCTAATCAAATAAAATGAGGAATTGACCAAAAATCTTGGAAAACTTGAAACGAAGAACACTCTCATTTCTAAACAGACTTATATATGGCTCAATGAGAATAAAAGATGGCAATACAAATATGAGAGGCAGAAGGTAAAACCCACCATCTACAAGGAAGGAAGGTATGAGTGTATTGATTGTCTTCTTTAGGCTGCACAACAAGAGACTACAAGATTAGAGACAGTGGGCACATCATTACTTAGGATATCAAAGAGGAGAAAGCAAGCATGAGGACATGCTTGACGATTAGCAAGGGGGAGATGTTGGCACTCAATTTTGGTAAATTTTTCTTATTAAAAATCCACCTAATTTCCATGATTTTTCACCTTATATCATCCACATATGCCTTATTTTGACCTTATTATGCATATTCAGGTAAATAAATTATGTTTTTCAATTTTCAAATAGTTTTGTAAAATTTGGGTTTTAAGAGTATTTTTGGACAGAACTGAAAATTCTTGTAATTTCTTCACGGAAGTCATTTGTATAGGACACTTGGGCATGAGATGAGGATAGATTTGGAAATATTGGAAACCACGGATGGAAAATCATCTATTTGTTTGGCGAAACTGAGCTAAAACAAGCTCAGTCAACGCTAGTCAAACATGACTTGTTTCTTTAGAAATCCCTAGGAAAAAGGGCATAATTAGTATTTTTTGGGATTTTTCCAGATTTTGTGTAATTTAATGGATGATTTCAACCTAGATGGATGGGATTAGGATGGATAAGGTTGTTAGAGACATTGTAGCTTTTTTTTTATCATTTATCTATTTATACCAAGCTTATGAACCATTCAAGCATGGAGAATTTGTATAATTTCATATTGAGACTTATGAATATTGTTAGATAATTTGAGGAACCAAGTCCACCTTTTTTTTTTCAATTATGTGGATGATTGATTGTTATAAGTTCTTCAAGTGTGAAAGGCAAGGGTGGAGGGCCCCCACACCAAGCTAAGTACACTTTTTGGTTAATTTAACTTAATTTTCATGAACTAGTTTTGCTTCATACTTATTCAGTTATTATATGAATGAAGATTTCTTATGTTTTCTGATGAATATTGGTTTAATTGTAATCTGCATATGAAGGGACAGAGAAGAGTTTAAGTTAAATTCTCCTTCTATCTGATCAAAGAGCAACAACTAAAATTCATCTTATTTTCCTCGTTTGAGTTATTTTCTGAATTTCTAGTTTTAATGCAATGGTAACAATGATGAACAGAATTGTAAAGAAGGAAAACATGGACCTCCTCACTTAGGAGCCTCTTCTCCTACTTTTTATGCATCATAAGCTATTTTCCATCAGTTATTTGGTTTCTCGTTATGAAAGTAGTACTGTGGGGAAGGACAAATAGGATCTCCTAAGTTAGGAGCCTCTTCCCTCACTTATTACATATTGAATCAAAAATTACTTAGTTCGATTTTATATTCGTAATATGAATTTCCTTAAAACTTAGAATCTAGAATAAATTTGTAATATGCATTTCTTTCAGTTTATGCATTTTATCTTCTAAAATTTACTACATCTGAGATCCATATATTTTGGACATGCTTCCAAGTTTACAAACTTGGACTGATAATTAAAGTGACTTGTGTTAGTTTACCCATTAAATTGACCCAACAATGATATCAAATGGTAACACCAACTCCTGCAAACTCATCATGAAATTTTGTGAACATGCTCAAATACTGTTGAATAATTCCATTCTTCTGCATCTTGATATTTCGAAGTTTATCCTTGAGCACCAATTTCGTATGGTCATTGCTATAGTGGAACATATATGTCAATTCCTACCACATTTCATAAGGAGTTTCTTCCCGATGGAGATTAGTGACAATGTGGTCCCATACTCCCTCCAATATTATTCTACTCAACTTGGCTACAAATTTCTTCCACTAAGAAAGGTTTTGGGCATAAGATTCTATTTGTTTTTCAACATCTATATTGATGTATTCTAGCAATCCATTGTCATCCAATACTTCCTCCATGCGATCCTTCCATGCGATAAAATTAGAGCTACCTTCCAAGGCATAATCTAGCCTCGGTCCATTGAAAGCCCTCTTCTAAGCTCTCAAGGGATCCTACTGCACCAAACATCAAATTCGATCCTCCTAAGGAACACCTTCAAAATTCCTGCTCTAATGTGAATCCTTCTATGATACCATGTAGAAATTATGATGCAGTTTGCAACTACTTATGCAGTTTTAATCAAAATCACAAGAAACAAACCTACTCTATTTCTTTTCAGAAATCAATTCACAATTTAGAATAATAATCTCATACATGCAATAATAAATAACAAACCTACACACAATATTTTTTTCCAGGGAAAGTAATATTCTAAAAACACCAATTCCTACTTGCATTAATATGATGAATATAGATGTATTACAATTTCATTTCTCAACTGTGCACAACCTACAAGTGAATAACCTATATCTCTTCTCACTGAGAAGCTCTAACCTATACTTAATCAACTTTTACCTCTGCTTGAGCCCCTATTTCCTTGCACAATTCCTTGAGAAATTAAGCCTCTATTATTTAGGAATTTCCCCAAAATGGATTTTGAAATTCCCAAGGTTGATCATCTGACTACATGCAACACTTGTACGCTTAAGAGTAGTCTACAACTAATGTTACACAGCCTTGGAATATCCACCACAGTTGGGGAACTTAAATTCTCTACACGCACTAGCTATTTTTGGCTGATTATCCTGTTAGCTAGATGGTCACTAAGTTTGACTGAAGTCCTGCTGCTTACTAACCTTCCACTAGTTCCTCCAACAATTAGAACTACTTTAACTAAAAACAACTTGAAATAATTGACCTTGACTGCTACAAATTAGCAATCACGCATGCTTAACTGAAATTTAACTCCTCTAACTTGAATTTACTGAGATAAATAAGTGAAAATATCCTTGTAAACTTAGTTAACTACATCCAAGTTGTCCGTTGATGTGGAAATTCAAATTTTCTCAATTTAATCAAGGAAAAATAAAACTGATAATTTCTTGTTGCATTTTTGAACAAGTGTTAGGTCTTTGAATACTTCATCCCAAGAGATCTAAAATTCACTGCTACATGCCTTTTCTATGTAATTTTGTGAAGGGTTGCAATAATTATTAACAAATTCTGAGATATTTATCTACTCATCTAGTACTATTCCTTGATCTCTTTGTTAGCTAGCCTCATAGCCTGTTGATGGGATCTTCTTAGTTTTGTGTAATCAAAATTTGTTGGAAAACTAGGTCATTATGAATGATTTCCATTAAAACAATTATTGTAGGAATTTATACCTTTTCCAATTCATAGTTCTCTAATGTCTCCTTTTTTCAAGATTTAGTTTTTTATTGTTGTTTCCTTGGCATAAATCTGACACTCTACTTTTCCAATATTTGTTGTGATATTGGTAGCTTGTTTTTCATATCATATATAACACTTTCACAATCATCTACCTTTGATTTATGACCATAAAATTCCTTTTATATCTAATATAGCTAATGTATGGCATCGTTCATTATTGTCTTAACTTCAGCCTCTTGATTTTGAACTCTTTTAAACTCATCATCCAATATAATTATGCATGCTTTTAGTTTTTTTTTATCGAAGCCTCAGTATCATTCCTCTACTCATACTACAACTGGTACTTCATCTTTTCCATCTGAATACTTAACTTATTCCTTATTTCTTCTCTTAGTTTGTTTTCTTCATATTCATGAATATTTTCTACTTCTACAAACTCACTGAAACCTTAGTAGATTTTGTCGACTATCTCATTTATTATGTTCTCAATCTTTATTATGTCCCTACTTCTATTCGAAATAAGTCCATTAAACTTTTCAAGCTTAAGTTCATTTGGTCGATCTCAACTTTGCTATTCACTCTCTCCTACTACAATTTTGATAGTTTTCCCTCTATAGTTTTCTTTTCAATTTAAACCTTTTGAATCTTCCTTTCAAGTCCTCTAATCTTCACAATTTCTTTTTCTTCTTTGATCTGCATTTCTATTATAGATTATATATTTTCCATCTCTGATTCATAACAATCTATTTTCTTCTTAAGAGCTTCAATTTCCTAATCATCCCACTTTTTGAATCTAGTGTCAATGCCACCAGTACTACTCGTCATCGTACCAACTTTTGTAAGTAGAATACCATCAATGGTAACCACTCTATAGTGCTTATTTTCCCAACCAATAACTTTAGGCTCTTCAAGGCCATTATATACCAATGTATTACACATTACAAACATAATATCCCTCTCTAAGGCATGATCAAATTGCATTACATCAAAAAGTAAATTTGTAATCCTCACAAGTGTGTAAAACTTCTCATGTATTGGTTTCACATAGACTACTTAATTTGGGATAAAGGTTTGAGGAGGATTGTGTTTCTACTTTAGATACTTGATACATTATTTCCTTGTATTTTCATCATGCACTACCATTGAATCTATGAAATTTCCCATGGAAACAGTAATTTCAAGATTATGCTTCTTCTAAATAGGCCTCCAAATTTCTTCCATTTGACAATGTACATCGAAAAATACAAACTGCAATCTTCCAATCGTCATAGGTAACTTGGCATCATGTTCAATATCACAGATGTCAATCTTTAATTCATGCAATTGAACTTCTATTTCATCAAAATTTCCCCCCAAATTATCATATTTTGTCTTGGAAATATGAATTTTATCTTGCATTTGATCTACTTCACTTTGCATTTTTTATAGTTCCTCTATATTTTTTCCAAATGATTCGAGAAGTATTTTCAATTAAGCTTGCATTTTCTCCTCTTGAGATGGCAATTGTTGCTCCATATTAACTAGTTGTTGAATATTTTCTTCCAAATTCTTCTTATCTTCAATATCATCTTGCTACTGGATATCATATACCTCCTTTCAATCCCTCAGTTTTGTATTTTTTCAACTGGCTTCCTCCTTTAAGTTTTGAATATGTAAACATTTGTTGTACCTATCTGTCTGAGTTGTGCCAACTATTTGAAATGTATCTCTACGTCCTTCTCCTTAGTGGAAAATTTACATTTTTTTGTGTGCATTGGTGATTAGGCTCCCAAGGACCATTATAATAAAAATAAATATTTTGTCTCCTAAGTTTATTCTTGATACCTTCATTATTTCTTGTATTAGAATAATTATTTTTATTTGTATCAACTCATAATTGATAATCAATATCCCATAATACTCTAATAATTTTTTTATATTCATATCATAGTTTTCAAAGTTTTGCAACAATTTTGATAGTAAGTCCTATTCATTAAAGGTTTTCATTCTTTTCATTGAAAGAACTGATTCCTAGCTACGACTAACTAGAAATACTTATGAAAATGAAAAATGAAAAACCCTTTAGCCTAGTATGGTTCACATCTATGATACCAATGTAATGTCACTTACTAAAATATAATAAAGTGATTCCTTGATTTTTATCTTACATACATTTTGTCAAACAATTTTCATGTAAACCTTTCTCCAAACGTTTTGCATGTAATCAAATAATAAACATTTATCTTGTAGACATTTTGACAAACATTTTTCATGTAATAAAATAGGAAATAATTCTTACATGTTGATCACAAAATAAATGTACCACAAGCAATATTATCACAATAAATACCTTAGAAAATATATATTGGTCTATTTTATTAATTCGTCCTTTTATTATAATCTAGGGAAAAAAATTTAGAAACAAGGATCAATTCTGGGAATCACATGAACAACATTTATTGTGGTTCAATTAGATAGGAGAAAGAGAATGATAAGAGTGTTAGAATATCCCCTCTCCTAACTGTTGAAATAGATCATGTTGGATATATTAGTTATATTAGATCAATCCTCCTTTTTATGTCTCGAACTAGCAAAATGTGCCTCATTTTGATGAGAGAAATAGTTTTGGGAATGAGTAGCAATATTTTAATCAAAGTGGCCCCTCCAAATGTCGATAATGCAACTTGTAAATGAGAATGTGACCTCCACACTCCATGAACTCAATTTGTACCCCTGTATTGACCAAAACAAGTGAATAAACCCTCAAAACACTAAGTGTATTTGTTATTACTTCGTCAAATGATTCTTCTACTCTACTATGAGATGGATCTTTAACAATAATTGCCCATAAAAGGTTTGAGTGATGTTTCTTCCAAGTCTGCTAGGGTGGATTTGTTTCACCAACAAAACTAACCTAAATCAAATATCTTATATGACCAATGTGAGAAACCAAAATGATCTCTCCAACTTATTAGCTAGGGTTGAATATTTCACAAGTGAAAGCAAATTACCCATAGGGTTTCATCTAAGATTTTGAAGACAATATTTTTCCAAAGAAAAATAATATAATAAAGCATACTCTAAGAGTGAACTTCAATCTCTCTTTTATCATAAAAATACCATGGGTCTCTCTTTTATAACTCTTTTCCCTTTTCCCACTCATAAAAGAACTTTATAAAGTTTTATTTTTTTCTCCCATAGTCACTTAATAACACATTTTTATTTTAATTATTCAATGCCACTTTTTCATGTTTCTTTTCACCCAAATGACATTTAAACAATTGAATTATTTTATCCCCTTTTTATGGACTATAGCCTACAGAAATAAAATGGGCTACTAAGTCATTCTTTAGAAGTGATTATTTGGAAAGGGACATTACATATATTTAGAGGGGGCATGAATCATTATAATGGAAATTCTTACTTGTTTAAAAATTTGAGAATCATAAAACATTAATCTCATAAAATGAACAAGTAACACAAGATATATGCAGAAACACCTATGGGAGAAGACCACAAAACTTATTTATATGAAGGATATTATAGGCACCAACCTATTATTAAATCAATTTTTAGGTACAACTTGTAAGAGAAATCAATCCTCTTTGTTTGTTTATAATCACCAAAATATAGGAGAGACTAATCCATTTTAATTCTTTGTATGTACCAACCTACAAGGGACACTAGTCCCCTTTGTTGCTTTAGAAGAAACAACCTACAAGAGACACCAATCCCCTCTGCTACTTTATAGGCACTAACCTATATGAGATATCAATCCCTTCTACTTCTTTGTAGACTCCAAAATACAAGAGACACCAATCCCCTCTACTGCATTGTAGGTACCAACCTATAGGAGACAATAATCAACTCAACTTCTTTGTAGGAATTAACCTACTTAACTTAGTCTTCTTGCTTCTTCACAATATTTGTTAGTTACTTCTTATTTCATCAATTCTTCTTGCTATTTCTTCATTCACTGGGTCTATTAGTTTATTTTTTCTTTAGGAAGCCTACTTGTTTATTCTTCGATCACTTGGTCTACATCTCCCAAAAATTGTTACTTTTTCCTTCTTTCCAAGAAAAAAATTGCACAAATTTCCATGTATTCAATTTTGCAAATATGATTTTGAAATTTCTATCACAAGTACCTAGAGTTTCCTTTATTGTCCCCTCCATATTTCATATTCTAAATCATCTCATAAAAAAATGTATAGACAAAATGTCAAGATGGCTTGTTTGAAACATGTTTTAGGAGCGTGTAAGAACATTAAATTTCTCCAATCACATCCCTAAAATTATAGTGAAAAAAAGTTTGGAAGTTATAATACAAGTACCATGGGATCTCTTCTTTGTATCCTTAATATTTCTGTAGAAATTATATAACTAATGCGTTATACATCCAAGATTATCCTAATCACACACTATTTGACTTCATGCATAATACATAATCTCTTCTACTATTGATAATTACTTGCGGAAATTAAATTAATTGCATGCACACATTGAAACCATAAAAATTCATACATATGAACACACTGTTTTAATGGGAAAGCTTGAAGCTAAAACCCCAACTATCTGTATATAATATATTTCATAGAGATCATGTAACAATCCTCATACAAAGCTGATCATATCAAGCTCTTAGTACAATACCATTGCTACACACTAATCAGGCCTGATCTAGAAAATCCATGCACCGATCTCTGCCACCTGCTAGCCTGCCTCTATTGTGCAATCCCTGCTGAATATTGGCTCCGAATGAACTCGAATTGGTCCAGCCTTGCTCATGCAATCCTCATTGGCATCTCCAATCACTGTGTGTTGCAAATCATGCAACACTATAGTCACAACTGATAGTCAACCTGCTCTTTCACATACCTCTCCACTGGTCTCCACTGAAACTTTCCATGCACTATAGTTAACTGATGTATTCTTCAGTTGATTAATGAGTTAATATTTAGTGAATTAATTAATAATTAATTCACACCACTCTCACTAGTGTATCAATCAGTTAGGCTAGATACAACTAGCTCAACTGTGTCTAAGTTAAATTGAACACAACTCCACCAACTACCTCAATAACTCCACCAAACACTGTCACATGAGTTCTAACTGAAGTCTCCATGCAATTGCTCCACTTAACCCTCAGGAATAGTGTAATTCCTTCTGTCAGCTCTTGTGCCACATCTGTGCACTTAACTGAAGTGCTCCAAGAGAATAAGATAATGTTTATAATCCAAATATTATTAAGAGCTAATAATATTTGACATATCTATTTTTAGACTGGCAATCTAAAAATAGATTCTACCCAATATGTCTAAAAATAGAATTCCATCTATTTTTCCAACTTGACCAACCATCCACAAATAGCATCCTGCAACTCATAGAATATGATCTACATGTCTAAAAATAGACATAGTCTAAAAATAGACTTGCGCCAAAAATAGCCTGCGGGCCCACTTAGTGAAGGCGACTCTTTTCACTAAGCTCATCATCTTGTTGCAATCTCAACACTCCCTCTCAACAATATAGGGATTATCTTCCACCCCGATCCTACCTCTATGGTATTCGAATTTGCTCCTGGTGAGCGCCTTCGTCAAGATATCAGCATCCTGATCCTCCGTGGGAATGTATGAAAGTAACATGATCTTCCGTTGCACACAATCTCTGATATGATGATACCAGATGTCAATGTGTTTAGATCTATCATGAAATACTGGATTAACTGAGAGTTTGATGCAACTCTGATTATCACAATATATCACAATAGGATCTAAGTGTGAATCGAACAACCCGACCAAGATCTTCCCTATCCATATAGCCTAGCAAGGCATAAAAAAAGTTTACACCTGCCTTCTCCACTAATAAGATGTTA
Source organism: Pinus albicaulis (assembly GCA_034641835.2). Lineage (NCBI taxonomy): Eukaryota > Viridiplantae > Streptophyta > Pinopsida > Pinales > Pinaceae > Pinus > Pinus albicaulis. The sequence continues at coordinate 654,122,612 of CM076571.1, forward strand.
ATGACTGCTCCACCCAGATTAAGAAGTCATGGTTTTAACCGATACTAAAATCCTCTAGATGTGCTCTTTCTCATCTACATTGGGATCCCCTCGCCTAATCTCGCATCGATGAAACATGAAGCCACTTCATCCGACCGTTCTACTCATAATCCATATCCCGATGCCTCTGAGATATCTCAATACATGCTTCCCCACCTTCCAAAAGAGCTTGGTAGGCTTAACCATAGCTTGTGAAAGCTGGTTAACAGCATAGCATATGTTTGGTCGTGTATTGACTAGATACATGAGCGAACCAACCAATTGTTGATAAACAGTGGCATCCACTACCTCTGCCGATGTAGCATCCTCTTTCCTCCAACCACCAAGAAGAGGAGTGTCGATAGGCTTGCAGCCTTGCATGTTGAACTTCTCCAGTATCTCCCAGGTATACTTGCCTGGAGACACAAACAGTCCATCACTGCGCTGCCAAATTTCCAATCCCAGGAAATAATGAAGGAGGCCCAAGTCCTTCATCTCAAACTCTTTTGCAACATCAGCCTTGCATGAGAGTATTAATTGTTAATCACCCGTCAAAATCAAATCATCTACATAAAGTAAAATGATCAACAACTTACCCTCCACCACAATCTGGTATAGGTTCGGATCCGCCTCACTCTTGGTGAATCCAAGACCAGTGAAATAAATTTCTATCCGTGTGTACCAAGCACGAGGTGCTTGTTTCAACCCATACAATGCTCTTCTGAGCCTACACACATGCGACTCGCTGCTAAAGATCTCGAAACCTTGGAGTTGCTCTATGTACACCCCCTCCTCAATGACTCTGTTGAGGATTGCAGTCTTCACATCCATCTAATGAATGTGCCATCCCATCTACGCTGAGAGAGCTAGGATGCTCCATATGGAAGAATACCTTGTCACAGGTGCAAAGGTTTCCTCATAGTCGATCCCCTCAATCTGTGAGAAGCCCTGGGCAACAAATCTTGCCTTGTACTTCTCGATGCTCCCGTCAGCAGCTTGCTTCACTTTGTAGATCCATCTCGAACCTACCACTAATTTCCCTTCCGGCCTTGGGACAATCTCTCATGCACTGTTTCTGACAATCGAATCATACTCTTCCACCATGGCATCTACGCATGCAGGGTCCTCGACAGCTTCCTCGAAAGAGGATGGTTCTGTCACAATACATTTTCTCATCAGAGCCATGTATCCATTATATCGGTCAGGTGACTATCTCTGTTTGCGCTGTGATGTAGGTGCTCCTACAATCTTCTCTGCATCAAGATTCAGTTGCTCAACTTTTGTAGTGCACTTATGCCCTCTAATGGTTGGCGTTGCATGAGTGGTTTCTTCCACTCCATGAACCTCCTCTTGTGGCTGATCCACATCCTGAGGCTCATCCTTAGGAACTAATAGCTCCTCATTTGTGTGCAAGTGTGGCTTCCTCTCAAGTGAAACCTTCATGGCTTTCTCCTCATGAAATTTGATATCCCATCACACAACAGTCTTCCAACTGTCTGGAAAATATACACGATAGTTGTGAGGTGTTTCTGTGTACCCCATAGATATCCCAACCTCTACGATCGGCTCCAGCTTCTTCCTGGCATCCTTTGTCACATGAATGTAAACAGGTGAGCCAAAAATATTCAAATGAGAAATATCAGGCTTCTTACCATAAAATGCCTCTTCGGGTGTAGTCATGCCAAGTACTCTATGAGGACAATGGCTTTGCACATAAACCACAATATTGCAATATTTAGCCCACAAGTGTATGGGAAGGCCCTGATCATGCAACATCGCCCGTGCAGCACCCACGATCATTCTGTTCTTTCGCTCCATGACCCCATTCTGTTGTGGGTTACGAGGCGTTATGAGCTCTCTTCGAATTGCTTCTATGCTGCAAAAGTGTTTGAATTCACCACCATTATCGCTCCTAAGAGCCTTCACCTGCTTCCCCGATTCTTTCTCCACCAGTGCCTTAAACTCACAGAACTTAGAGAATGTCTCACTCTTCTTCTGCATGAAGAAGATCTATCACTTACGAGAAAAATCATCAACAAATATCACATAATACCTATGCTTTTCTATCGAAGCTACTGAGAAAGGTCCACACACGTCTGTGTGAATTCTCTCAAGGATCGTCATGGTGTGATTATCCTTCTCATGAAAGGTGGTTTTCACAAATTTTCCCAAATTACATCCCTTGCACTGATCTGACTACGAAATTGTACCTTTGGGAAGCCCGGTAGAAATCTGCTGCAAAATTTTCAAAGCACCATGGTGAAGATGGGTTCAACTTCCTCACTATCCGAGTTTGCTCCCAATCTGCCTCTACCTACCTTCACTTTGCCTCCGTCATTGTCGCAGATGTGCCCATTCACCGCAGAATCGATAAAGGTTCTAATCAACCTATCCTCCGTTTCGTTCAGCTTCTTTACCACAGAAAGCCTTTCCTCTGCCAGCACAACATCATATCCCTTGTCCTCCAACATTGCCAGTAGATAAGATTCTTCTTCAATCCCGGAACATGCATGACATCCTTCAATATGAAAGGTTTACCAGACTCCCTCTCAAAGGAAATGGTCCCGATACCAGTCGCACTGTATCTACCATCATCGCCCATCTCGATGTGCACTCCAAGATCCTTCTCATCCAGATCACTGAACAAATATTTGTCTCCGGTCATATGAAAAGACGCACCACTATCAAGAAACCACCGAACCCATCATACTTCTGAGACCAAACATTTACCACCCAACAATCTGTGATCAAATCGCTAGGCTAAGGCCTCTCCAAAGAAAGTGACCCAACAACCTACTTATTTCTCTTTCTCTTCTCGTGACAATTAGGTGGCGTAATGTTCGTGGTTGTGACAGTGAGAACTTCACTTGGACATCCTGCTTCTCGCCTTTCGTACCGGATTGAGAAGTATTATTCTTTCTTCTTCCTTCCATGCTTTAAGATTATAAAGCACAATTTTCTTCATCTTCATTCTTCGATGAAGATCCATCCCTGGTACCCCACCTTATCTCCCCCTGCACAAGATCCGACCAAAGTCACTCCCATCCCGGCAATTTCTCCCGACCATTAACAGAGTCCTCATAGGAATGCCAACTCTTTGGAAGCCGAAGGAGAGACAAGCTCACCAAGTCCTCTTCATCTACAGTAACACCCACACTTCATAGCTCATCCCTCCACTCGACAAACTTTGTGAGGTACTTGGGTATACTATCGCCTTTCTCCATTTTTATTTTCCTGAGCTTATCCTTGAGCGCCAACTTCCTCTGGTCGCTCTTGCTTTGGAACAATTTTGTCAAAGCTTTCCACATCAAGAATGGAGAAGCTTTACCATGAAGGCTAGACACTATGTGATCCTTCACACCTTCCAACAGAATCCTTCGACATTTTGTTGTCTTCTTTTTCCATGCGTCAAGTGCGGCAGCATCGCTAGAAGCAGGTTTTGGAATTTCTGCATCTATGAACTCCTTCAACCCATTATCCTCCAGCACCACCTCCATCCTATCCTTCCATGAAATATAATTCGAGCTTCCCTCAAGAGAATACTCCAATTGCAATCCATTGAAAGACATCTCAACTCTGACATCAAGAAAACACTACTACAAATTCAAATTCCACCAACACAAAACTCAACCGCTTCAATAATTTGCAATTGCTCCAATGATCAATATCTCTACGATACCATGTAGAAATTATATAACTAATGCGTTATACATCCAAGATTCTGTTGATCACACACTATTTTAAATCATGTATAATATAGAATCTCTTCTACTATTGATCATTACTTGCGGAAATTAAATCAATTGCATGCACACATTGAAACCATACAAATTCACACATATGAGCACAATGTTTTAACGGGAAAGCCTGAAGCTAAAAACCCCAACTATATGTATATAATATATGTCATAGAGATCATGTAACAATCCTCATAAAAAGCTGATCATATCAAGCTCTCAGTACAATACAATTGCTACACACTAATCAGGCCTGATCTAGCAAATCCATGCACCGATATCTGCCACCTGCTAGCCTGCCTCTAATGCACAATCCCTACTGAATATTGGATCTGAATGAACTCGAATTGGTCTAGCCTTGCTCACACAATCCTCATTGGCATCTCCAATCACTGTGTGTTGCAAATCATGCAACACTATAGCTTGCTAAATCGATAGTCAACTCCGCTCTTTCTTTCACCTACCTCTTCACTGGTCTCCACCGAAATTGTCCATGCACTGTAGTTAACTGATGTATTATTCAGTTGATTAATGAGTTAATAATTAGTGAATTAATTAATAATTAATTCACACCACTCTCACTAGTGTATCAATCAGATAGACTAGATACAACTAGCTCAACTGTGTCTAACTGAGTTAAACTGAACACAACTCCACCAACTACTTCTACAACTCCACCAAACTCTGTCACATGAGTTCTAACTGAAGTATCCATGCAATAGCTCCACCCAACCTCTCGTGACAGCGAATCCCTTCGTCGCCTCCCGCCACCACTATGCACTTATCCATGCTCCAAGAGAATAAGATAATGTTGATAGTCCAAACATTATTAAGAGCTATTCGACATATCTATTTTAGAGGCAATCAAAAATAGATCGCCCAAGATGTCTAAGAATAGAAGTCCATCTATTTTTCCAACTTGACCAACCATCCACAAATAGCATCCTGCAACTCATAGAATATGATCGACATGTCTAAAAATAGACTTGCGCCAAAAATAGCCTACGGGCCCACTTAGTGAAGGCGATTCTTTTCACTAAGCTCATCATCTTGTTGCAATATCAACAATTTCAGAGGATGAAACATCATACAAAAACAAGTTATAGTGAAAATTCCAAGATGACCTATGTGATGTAGAGTTTATGATCATTCAAGAAGCTTAAATTCCTCATATCATATCTCCAAAATTATTGTGAAATAATATATGAAATTTGAACGATATGTACATGAATCTCTTATCTCTAGCATGTCCAAGTTTCACATTCTAAAACATTACAAAAGAAAATTTATAGTGAAAATTCCAAGTTGAGCTATTTGAAGAAGATTTTAAGAGCATTCAAGAAGCCTAACTTCCTCAAACCATATCTCTGAAATTACAGTGAACCAGGGTATGAAATTTTAACCATAGGTACATGAAGATATTTTATTTTTATCCTCCAAGTTTTGCATTCCAAAAAACCTTAAAAGTAACTTTATAGCTAAAATTCCAAAATGGCTTGTTCACCCCATAAATCACATTTTTCCTTCAACCTTTAGACTCCAAGAATCACCCAAAAAAATATTCTTCAACTCCTCTTCCAAACTCAGATATATTATCTATTGGATTATACGCAAAAATAACTCATATTCCATTTATTTACAATGTTTGTGCGTTCATTAATGGGGTTGAATTGTAAAATTGGTTGGGTTGGCCTACTTGTACTTTCAATGGTTCAGTCTAGTGAAATATTTCATATCTCTGAGTTAGAGGGAGTGTAATATACTATTGGAAATTATCAGAATAAGCTTTTAAACCATATATATTATGATCCAATTTGAGCTATGAAACGAGAGTAAAACTTATTTCAAATATAAAGTGTCCAAGTTGCGCATCAAAAGTCAAAAATCAATATTTGAAACAATCTTCATTTTCCAATATTTATCTTGGACATATTTAGACTCCCCCTATCTTTGAAATCAATGAGAATAATATTTCCAATAAGTAGAAGTTGAAAAATTAGATATCATTTTTGTAAGGAGACTATGACTAGTGGGTTTTACATTATGAAAGACCTAAAAAAGAGATTTAAGGATTGGGAATTTTCTAGCATTGATTCATCTAGATTCTCTAGAGGAATTCTTATAGGTTGGAACCATAGGTTATGTCTAATAGACTATTTCATTTTTATTCCAAGTCTATGCATAAAGATCCATGGTAAAATAATAAAACACCAATGTTTTACTATCCTAAAGGTTTATGGACCTTATGAGAAAAACTATAATTTATGGTATAGGTTTTTCAATGTTTAGAAAATTGATGAAGGGTGATTGATTATTAGCGGGGATTTAAATTTTATTATAAATATGTTAGAATTGTGGGTGATACTACTAAAGTGGATAGGTTGGAATTATTTTTCCATTAAATAAAAGGGGATCTCTTGGTTGATGTAGAGATAATCACTCTTAAACAAACCTAGTGGAATAATAGGGCTAGGAGAGAAGCATTATAAAAAAATACTTGACAGGTTATTGGTCTCAACTCCATTGTTTCATCAGTTGAATAAGGCATAGGTCATGGATTAAGAATGATAAACTTTCATACCATTTCCTAGTTTTGTTACAATTGGAAAATAATTGCCAAAAGTAAAGGATTGTATTCAAATTTAATTTGAATTGGCTACAAGAGAAAGAATTTTATAGATTGCGAGGTATCATTGGAGGTGTTACAACCAAAACTATATAATTCTGTTAAGTGTGAATTTTTTTGTTTCATTAAATATGTAAAAGAGAAGGTTGTTATTGGGGTAGGTGAAATACATAGGAACATATAGAAAATTTTAAAGGAGGTTGAATTTGACATAGGTGATATTTTCAAGAATAATACAATTGGCATTTTTAGGGATGTTGACTAGGCTAGATTGAAACATTTAGAATACAAGAAAGAGAAATTTTTAGAAGATAGAGATATTAATGGAGATTGAAAATTAGGGATACTTGATTGTAGTTAGAGGATGAAAATAGATATTTTCATAAATTTTTGAACCATTTGGAAAATTACTAATGCTATTTGGGAGATAAAAAATGAGGAAGGGGTTGTTGTTAGAAATTTTTGAGGACTTAGTATATGTAGGTCTGAAACATTGTGGTAATGCTTACATAGATCTAAGAGGAGTAAATATTGTGGAAAATATTAAATTATCTTCATAATTCTCTTAAACAATGAGAGAAGGGGATGTGATATAAGGTGATAACTAAGAATGAGTGATAGCTAGAAAATTAATTTATATTTGTTATTCTTCGACTTATTAGATGATAACGTATTAAGGGTGATGGAGGAGGTCAATACTTTTGGAAATTTTTTAGGATCATTCAATTCAACGTTAATTTCCATTATTTCAGAGGTTGAATAAAATAAAAAGGGTGAGAGTGATGCCAATGAATGGGACTTTATTTGAATAAAAGACTCCCATAATTTTGACAATTTTTAATGATTTGTATCACGTAACAATTCATAAGTAACTATTGAAGTTAGATTGCTTTTAATGAATTGGTTTCATTTAATAATTCTTGCTCAGTTGAAACTATTGAAGTTAGATTGTTTTTTCTCTCTTGGTGTGGAATTTGATTTTTGTAAATAAATTTTCCATAGTACACCATTTATAATGTGTGAAGTTAAGATAAGGAAGTTAGTAAAAAAACCTCTCATAATTGTGATTTTGTTTATATGGAACTTTATTGTAGGCTACCCTAAATAAATATAAATAAGTACAATTCTACAATATAATAATTGTTATCACTTTTTCTTTTCTTTTTTGCATTCCTCTAATATTGATATATTTAAAAATGCATATGATTGTAATTTGCATGAAAATTATTAAAAAAATGTTGTACATTAATTTTGGATTTATACACATATTAGAAAATAAATTTAAAAATGTTGAGATCCACATACACATTGTAGAAATTCAATTATTGACACTTTTGGATTTGAAATTCATAATGTCAAATCTGAATTAATACTTTTGTAGTTTGAAATTGACATTTTTTGAATTGGAATTGGAATGAGTACTTTCAAAAACCAATATTCATATTTTTGGAATTCAATTGTGCATTTGAGAAATAATAATATTTTTAGTTTAGATTATTGCTTAGTAGTCCAAACTAATTGCAACGGTTATTCATTATGTATTTGTTGGTCATTGGAAGTTTGAATCCAAGTTTTACTATGTAGGATATTCCTAGAAGGAATTTAACATATTAAAATATTTTTATCTAGGATTAAGTGCATTAGAAGGGAAGAATATCCTTGAAGGACTATTAAGAACACAAAGGGAATATCTTCTTATGTTGTGTGGGGAAATGGGAGGGAGTGCCATGGTTGTTTGATTTTCAATGAGATGCTCGGAGTTCTTTATAATGAATGGAATATTTAAGCATAAGAGAAAATGTGTTGGGTTGTGTGCTAGAAGCTTATAGCATTGTTTATTTGTCATAATGGCCTCAATCCCTAGCTCGGGGGTGGTATTTGTTCTTGATTCCTGTACTCGGATGGAAAATTGCTTATATGTGACCACCTTCTTGGACTATATTTTGTTAACAGATAAGTGTTATGTCATTTTTTTATAAATTTGCAAGTTAGTGTTATATTCTGGCATGGAATATATGGATATGCATCTTGTGTATATGTTTATCCTTAAATATGGTGATGGATGTTTGATTGTCATGAATTTCTATTAGATCCTATTATTTCTCATTATGCACGCATTTACTTAATTCTAGGCTCTACTACTCGGGACTTTCTCTGTTAGTATTATAGAGATATGGTTTTTGAGGGTTGAATTTAGATTCCTATTTTGTGGCTAGTGGTCTAGTGTGTATAGATGTTGAGAAAAGATGTCGCATAATGGAAAAACATATAATAACAAAGTAAACTATCATAGATCCATTGTCCAAATATTTATAACTAAATTTCTTTTTCATTGGTTTAGCTAATATTAAAATTAATCTATGCTAATTTCTTGGGACTTAAATGATTGTTTAAAGGTCTTTAACAACATTAACAATCACACTAAAAAAATGTTGTAAATAACAAGGAAAAAAAACTTTGTTTATGATTTCATATATAATGATATCAAATTACATGTTTTTTTTTTTTTTTAATATTAAATTAAAAACAATAACCACTACAAAAATCTATACCATACCAATCAAAAGAAATAGAAAAGTAATATCTATACATTACAAGAATCTATAACCTACCAATAAAAAAAAATAGAAAATTGTTATTTATACATTACCTATATCATATAATTAAACCCCAAGAGATATTAGATGTGAGTGTTCAAACATAAAGATCTCATAACACAATTCTAGAATGTTTCTTATGACAAAAAACCAAAAAAAAGGAGAGTACTCTTCCTTTAACCATTATTAATAACATCTATTTTTACATTAACTATATCACACGATGAAAACCCAAGAGATATTAGATGTGAGTGTTCAAACATGAAGATCTCATAAAACAAATCTAGAATGTTTTTTTTATGGTAAAGACGCAAAAAAAAATTAGCCTTTCTTTAACTATTACGGGTAACACTTACTCTATACCCTAATGATGGCAAAAGCCATAGATATCTCTTTCCTCTCTATGGCTTAAATATACAGTTCCATTTGCTAGGATAAGGCGTACTTTCCATAGGGTTTCAAAGCCCAAGAAATGCACGGACACCTCTAACTAAATCAGCCCAATATGAATAATCTTGATCCATTTATTCTCCATCAATTTATCCAGGGGGAGGAGGAGGAATCTAGGATGAAGAGATTGGACCTCACATGGCCAAGGCAAATAAAATTCTGTTCAGTATGCCTTCCTTGTGATCATGGCAATAAAATACACCATTCTCATTCTGTTTAAACAAATTATTTGACCAGCCTCACGCCTAGCTTTTAAGCTGGCTTCCAATATAAGGCTGTTAATTCCACTTATTCAAAGTCGTGATGAAGTTTCATTACCATCCCTGCCCTTTCAAAATCGGTGGCTGGAATAAACATTGTGAGAGATTTGTACTATATTCTTAAACAATGAAAAGAAAAAGGAATCCAGTGATACCCACCTGATCTATCTAATGATGGATGGTGAAGGGATCGAGTGCCTCGTGGCGTTTATTCCCATAAAAAACATAATCCGTACATCAAAATCAAATGCAGTGGGGGGATTTTAAAAAATTCAAAGCTCAGATAGACATTTCTATTCTGTGGGGCCCAGGCAATCATTACGACAAAACAAAGTGGATGCACACGAGGTTGATGACATTGCAGAAAAATCTATATGGAATCTTCTCCTTCTGTTGCTTTATAAGAAGCAAATTCCTGCATCACCAATCCATCCTTTCAACTATTCAGGTATACAGGATGGATGTGAACATATTGACAATGTTTGTCACAGTCTCTGCTCTTGCTCTAGCATGTTCTCTGTGGGTAGCTAGTTATCTAAGAAACTGGAGAAAGAAGGGTGTTTATGCACCAGTGGTGGGTACAATGCTGAATCATGCCATCAATTTTGAACGCCTGCATGACTACCATGCTGATCAAGCTCAGCGTTACAAGACATTCAGAGTTGTGTATCCCACTTGCAGCTATGTTTTCACCACAGATCCAGTCAATGTAGAGCATATTCTCAAAACCAACTTTGCCAATTATGTCAAGGTTTGATTCAAATCAGCTTATTTTCATGAGGAATTCATATTAATTCATCTTCAGCCTCTAGATATGTTAAGTTTGGGGAACTGGTATTCAAACAATTGTTATAACAATGACTTGAGCTGATGGCTTTGAGTTTGCACTGAGATGATTTGCAGGGAACCTTCAACTGATCTATTAAGTTTTGCAGAACTTCTATTCAAGCAATTACTATAACAATAAGTTGAGCTCATGGCTTTGAGTTTTCATTGAGATGATTTGCAGGGCACCTTCAATTATGACATCATGAAAGATCTTCTAGGTGATGGTATTTTCAATGTTGATGGAGATAAATGGAGACAACAGAAAAAACTGGCCAGCTTGGAGTTCACTTCTAAAGTGTTAAGGGACTTTAGCAGTGGTGTGTTCTGTAACAATGCAGTGAAGCTTGCCAACATTCTGTCAAATGCTGCTAAACTAAAGCTAAGTGTGGAGATGCAGGTTATTTGTTCAATCTCAGTAATCGGTTTCAATTACAGTAAATTAGATCCATTTTAACTTTTAATTTAGTAAAGGTAGAAAGGAATTATTAAAAATTAGAAATGCTCATATCTAATAACTTTATAGATCGAGGGTAGATGAAGATCAATATATTATAGTTGTTTTTTTCTTATAGGAATAAGATGGTTACATGAAACGACAAAGTAACAAATATCTTTTACTCGACCAAAATTATGGAGCACCTTTCTTTATGGGGTCTTAAATGGGCACCATTATGTGCATTGTAAATTTCTGGAATATTTTGAAAATATCTGGAATATTTTGAAATCTTAGAGAAATATTGTTTGACCCCTCCCTGTAAATTGTTTTTATGTTTAAGATTTCATAACATCTCAAAGTATATTAATTTCTTAATTAGTTCATGCATGGAAAAATGAAAAACAGGATCTGTTCATGAGGTCATCCTTAGATTCGATCTGTAAAGTGGCGTTCGGGATTGATATAAACAGCTTATCAAGTTCTAAAGCCGAGTCAGGGCCAGAGGCTTCTTTTGCAAAGGCTTTTGATCTAGCCAACGCCATGGTATTCCATCGCCATATGGTTGGCAGCTTTTGGAAAGTTCAGAGATTTTTCAATGTGGGTTCAGAAGCCATCCTAAGGGAAAACATCAAAATGGTGGATGACTTCCTGTACAAAGTTATAAACTTCAGAAGGCAGGAGATGTGCTCCGCTGAAAAGGAAAATGTAAGAAATATATTCACCCATAGGACAGATTACTTTGTTTATTTAATTTCAAATCTGAGCAAATAGGTTTTACTTTAAGTTTATCATCTTGAGATGTTTTTACATAGCTGCAATTTCATGTATTTTGTTGATAATTTCCTAGAGTTAAGTATGTGTATTAGCTTAAAATATCTAACATTTCAAGCTACTTCCATGTATCTTCTTGGGATTGAATTCTACCAGTTATTTTTTAGTATCTTCTTGCGATTGATCCTGTGATTTTTTAAATAGTTGCAATTTCATGTAGCTTGTTGATAGTTTTCTTGAGCGAACTATGTGTATTAAACATTTCAAGCTACTTTCATGTATCTTCTCGGAATTGAATTTTACCAGTTACTTTGAGTATCTTCTTGGGATTGATCCTGTGATGTTTTTACATAGTTACAATTTCATGTATCTTGTTGATAGTTTTATAGTGTGAGCTAAGTGTATTACTTCCATTGTATCTTCTTGGGATTGAATTTTACCAGTTATCTTCTTGGGATTGAATTCTACCAGTTACTTTGAGTAATGTCCTATTCAATAACTTGGCTAATAACCCATATCCACATGTAGCTAGACTTGCTCTTTATATTGATCTTTATTTTTGTTCCAGTCTTTAACCTGATCTTGATCTTGAGGTCTGAGTATAAATTCATACTGTGTCCTCTTTATTTCCCAATACAGGTAAGACCAGATATTCTGTCTCGCTATATCATCATAAGTGACAAGGAGGCAGATGGAAAGGTTTCTGATAAATATCTACGTGATGTTATTCTAAACTTCATGGTTTCTGCTCGTGACACAACAGCTATTGCATTGTCATGGTTCCTCTACATGCTCTGCAAACATCAGCATGTACAAGAAAAGCTCCTTGAAGAAATAATTGCCAGTACCAGAGTACATGAGGATCAATATAGTACAGAATGCAATGAGATAGCCACCTTCGCCCAATGTCTAACAGATGAGGCACTGGGTAAGATGCATTATCTTCATGCATCTTTGTCTGAAACACTCCGCTTATATCCAGCCATTCCTGTGGTAAGTAGCCTGTGCAGCAATAGTAATTTTTCTGATTTTTTTACACCAGTGAGCCATGCCTGTTGTAGAATTGCAACTGATTGTGGCCTATTTGGGTTTTCTTGATTCTTTTGAATCATGCAGGATGGGAAGTACGTAGTTAATGAGGATACTCTTCCAGATGGATTCAAGGTGAAGAAGGGCGATTCTGTGAATTTTTTGCCTTATGCTATGGGGAGAATGTCATACGTATGGGGGGACGATGCAAAGGAGTTTAAGCCAGAAAGATGGATTCAGGATGGGATATTCGAGCCCAAATCTCCCTTCAAGTTCCCTGCATTTCAGGTCAGTTTAGTCCTTCCATGCCTGTCTGCTAAATTTTTGATGTGCCTTCTAGAGTTACAGGTATTTACAGATATGTGCTTTCTAGAGTTACAGATTGGGTGGAACTACAAATGAGGTGATCAATCCATTCATGGGGTAGTCTAGTAACCTCAATAACAGAGATAATCTAATCTTAGAAATATAAATAAAATGGCTTGCTGTAAATGTTAGTTCAAATATTTTTAGAGCAGATAAGTTCTGATTGATTGTATCTTAATCAATGTTTAATGGATCTAGAGTTATATCTATTTTCTCCTCTCTCCGCCATGATTTTATCCTTGATTGATAAAATTTGCATAAATTTTTACTATTTCTCCCACCTCATTCTCTAAAAGCACCTAATTTTTATGAGTGCTCACAACTCTTAAAACCTGTGAGGGTGAGGGCCTGGGGCATGGATCTATCAACTCCTTGTTTGTGCTTGGTGCATTTAATCTGCACTAAAACAGATTCATCCAAATACACCCTTGGCTCTGATATGCAGCTTAGTGTTGTCACTTGTGAAGCTCCAGGGTACATCTTTTGAATTCTGAGCAATTTGTGTGAGATCTTGCTCCATGCCCAGTACATTTTCTCTACCAGATGCATTGGGCACACTAAATATGGTCAATTTACCCATCTAAACTCTTGTCAGATTAAATATGGGCTATAGATCCCTATAACTCTTGTCTCGTGTGTATGTTGATTGTTATGTGTAAAATATGTTGATTGTTATGTGTAAAATATTGATGATTGAGATAGCGCCTTGCCACGTCAAATATGGGAAATGGACCCATCTGAACTCTTCTGTATCTTCAGGTACATGTGTAAAGTATTGAACATTGAGATAGAGCTTTGCCACCTTGTAGAGACATGTTGTTTAATGTCCACTATATGGGATGCTTATTTGGAGTTTATATAAATAACAGAGGTAGAGACTTGTGACTGTATGAATTTAATTTAATAGTAGGTTTGGTGACTATTTCTGAATTTGAGTATCAGGAGGGAAGTTAATTGTTTTGTTTGATTTTTATTTTGTTTTACAGATTTTGAAATATTTTTGAAATCTACAATTTAAATAAAGATGATCTCATATATATGATTTTCTGTAGATATTTTATGATTTTCAATGCTATTGGGATGCTAATTCAGAATTTATACAAATGACAAATGTAGAGATTTACACCAATGAATACATTTACTGGGTTGCTGTAGCTACTTTATTAATGAATATAGAAAGATTTAAATTCAGATTTATTAAATACCTACAGAGGTATGTAGGAATTGAAAATATGTAAGTTTTACTTTTAAATAATTAAAAATTAAAACATAAATGATTAAAATACTTTCCTTATTTGTCCGGTGCTAAGAAATGATCTAGATTTTTTTATTGGCTGGGAAAGTGGAAGATAGCAGTTATTAAATAATCTTATTAATCAGGACAGGGATGGGATGGTTTTGGTTTAGAATTTCAAAACAAATCCATCCACATTTTTTATAATACAGTCAACATCAAAATTACAAAAAATGTGGATTTGTTTTAAAATTCTAACCCTGATCAGAAAAGAGATCTGACAAGTCTAATCCCTTCCTGTGATTGCTGCCCCAAAGTAATCTTACCATCCATGTTAACTGCATGGGAAAACTACTTCTAAAAAGCACATAGCTTTTCTTGAGGTAATAATAGAATTGCTTTGAAAAAAATATGAATTCTTTGTTAGGATTATTGCAGGCCGGACCTCGAACTTGTCTTGGGAAGGATTTTGCATACCTACAAATGAAAATTGTTGCTGCAGTTCTGGTCCGTTTTTTCAAATTTGAAGCTGTGAAAACCAAGGAAGTCAGATACAGAACTATGCTCACACTTCATATGAATGAAGATGGATTGAATGTGCAAGTCACTCCCAGATTGGATTGTGACTAAAACAGTTTGCAAGAATATCTGGGCATTAGTTGTTGTTCAAGGAACATAAGTGTGCTGCTTTGAAATGTGTTGGGAGATAAAATGTTTCTTGTAATTAGTAAGATTTGCATGGGTGTCAAAGGCAAGTATCTCAATGGTTGATGTTAATGCAGATTTCAGTCAGCATATAGAAGAGTTGCATCTTTTGGTTTTTGCAGAGAATGGCAGAAAAGCAAAGAAATCTGTAATAATAGAACTTGTAAAAAGTTTTAGTTACAGCTGCGTCTTTGTACGTTCTTGAATTCTATTCAGAATTCCATTGAAATTTGTGTTTCAGTATGTTTTATAATAAAATAATTGCTTTGCAGAATGCTTTTGTGCAGTTCCCATGGATTCTGGCTGCAATTCTTCCACGTCAACTTTTTGCTTTTCTCTGTGTAGCGTGGGCCTTGTTATTTCCTTTGTTTGTATGACGGGTAACATGATGTTGGGTTTCAAAGTCAAATGCAAACTTTACTGATTCCACTGAGAGTATTTCGCAGTACAAGGTTACTTTATGTTTTTTATACGAATGGCTCGTCCTCTGTAACGTGTAATTGTTATTATTTCTGTCTGGGTGATAAAGTCAAGCATAGAGTCAAAATAAAAAAAAGCAGGACTCTAACCTAGAAATAGTGCCGTGGAGGACATGGGCCCTTTGCAATCGAATACAATGGCCACTACCAACATCTTAAACGGCTAGTACTTTTAAAATACTATATATTGATTATGTAAAGAGGAAATAAATATGTTTTAAGAATATGAATGAATTACTAATATTTATAATATTAAAAGATATTTTTTCAGCTATTTTAATAAGGATTTTTTTTAATTAATATATTTGTATTTATTTATTATGTAAATGTTTGTGTAGTTATTTATGATCACTTGCTAGTTACTAGTTTGTGGTTATTGGATTTTCTTTTTTTCTTTTTTTCTTTTAGTTAATATTATATTTTTCCTTGAAATTTTCGGGTGACGTGAGCTTGTTGTCGCATCTTTGGGTATAGGGTGGATATCATCTTCACCTGATTGATCAGAATGATCAGATTGTACACAGGAGGTACTATAAACAAGGATTATGCGTACAATTGAGAGTTAAGTTCGACTTGCTTTGAGCTTTGGTGCTATAAACTTGGATTTAAGAGTGTTAGCGGACAATTTATTAAAGGATTATCAATAAGCACATTTCTAATGAGTGAGAGCCTACGAATCGAACTAGTCTTCTGCAATTTCGAGTTTATTTTCATGTTCAAAGGCTCTGTGTTATTTTCTTTCCATTGTGGCACTAATTGAAGCTTGAATTCCCGTGTTTTTTTCTACATCGAGGATAAAAGTTTTCAGAGGGTGTTAATATAGAGTTCAGGTAAGCGGATTGCTAGATTCTACCAACAAAAATATGGTGAATTTTTTAGATCTCGTGCGAGCAAAATCTAGTTTAATTCGTGATTTTATTTTTTAACAAAAAAATATGGACCTTTTGGGTAAATATAAAAATAACCCCAAAATTTTAGTGTTAAATCAAGGTGGACATTGCGGAGTCGAGTTTCGACGCTTTGAATGCAATGTTGTAGGAGTAGACCAGTAGAAAATGACCACAACTAAGTCAAAAGTCGGCCCATATTTCCATTTCCACAAGTCCTGTGAGTGAGATGTCGACCCCGATTCCATATCGTCTGCTTTTAAATAGTTGGAGGTTCAAAGTTCTATTGGAATTAAAAATTCAATATTGTAGGGAAGTATACCCATATTTACATTTTCAGAACACTCGTGAGGAAGGTACCGACCCTTCAACTATCTAAAACACCATGATACGATGTCATTCAAATGAGAGAAAACACAAATAATATCAATTCAATGTCGTGGGGTCGAGTTTCGATGCGTTGAATGCAATCTTGTAGGAGTAGACCAATAGAAACTAACCATAGCTAAGTTGGAAGTCGGCCCATATTTCCATTTCCACAATTCTTGTGAGCAAGGTGCCCAACCCAACTCCATATCGTCTACTTTCAAATAGTCCGCGGTTCAAAATTCTATTGGAATTCAAAATGCAATCTTGTAGGGAATTTTGTTTAATAATCAATATAAAAGCTCCATATTTTTCTATAATGTTTATGACAATTTTTTTTAGAAATTTAACCCTCTAAAATTTGTGAAGTTGGAAGTATACCCATCTTTGCATATTTAGAAGACTTGTGGGAAAGGTGTCGGCCCCAACTCCATATTGTGGTGTTTTAGATAGTTGGGGGGTCAGAGTTCTATTGGCATAAACATCTAGTTGGCAAAGAAAATAACTCTGAGCTCACTTGTACATGACACATAGACACAAGGATGTGTAAATTATTAAAAATAAATAAAAAGAAAAACTCTTCACACAAAAATAATAGAAATTGATTCAAAATGCAATATTGTAGGGAATTTTGTTTAATAATCAATATAAAAGTCCATGTTTTTCTATAACGTTTACAACAAAAATTTTCGGCGTTTTAACTTTCTAAAATTTGTGATGTTGGAAGTTGACCCATATTTCTGTTTCCACAAGACCTGTGAGCAAGGTTCGATCCCAACTCCGTATCATGGTATTTCAAATAGTCAGGGATTCAGAGTTCTATTAGCATAAATACCTTGTTGGCGAAGAAAATAGCCTTGACCTCAGTCGGGCCTGACGCATACATAGAAGCATGTGTTAGTTATTTAAAAAAAAACTACTGGGTTTGTTAATTGTGGATATTAATATTGGTGCACCTTTTAATTTGGATCTGAAACTCATGTTTGATGAGGTTTTTTGAGATCTCCTTGCGAGAAAAATATGGTTTAATTCATGATTTTTTTCATAACAAAAAATTATGGATTTTTTGGATAATTATAAAAATAATGCTAAAGTTTCATTTTTAAATCGAGGTGGACATGTAATTAAGTCAAATGGAAGAAAAAATAAATAATCTCAATGCAATTTTGTGGGATCGAGTTTCGACATTTTGAATGTAATCTTGTAGAAGTATACGAATTGAAATTGAGCACAACTAGGTTGAAATTTGGCCCATCAATAGTCGGGAGTTTGGAGTTCTATTGGAATTCAAAATGTAATATTGTAGGGAATTTTGGTTAATAATCAATATAAAAGTTGCATGTTTTTCTGTAATGTTTATGACAAATTTTATTAGCACTTTAAATCTTTAAAATTTTTCAGGTCGGAAGTATACCCATCTTTGCATTTTCAGAAGACTCATGAGCAAGATGTCGACCCTGACTCCATATCGAGGTGTTTTAGTTTGTCGGAGGGTCGAAGTTCTATTGGCATCAACATCTAGCTGGTGAAGAAAATAACTTCGAACTTAGTCGGACGCAACGCATAAAAACAAGGATGTGTTAATTATTTAAATTAAATAATAAAAAAACAATTACACAACTAATAGAGAATGATTCAAAATGCAATCTTGTAGGGTATTTTGTTTAATAATCAATATAAAAAGTGCATGTTTTCCTATAATGTTTACAAAGAATTTTTTCAGTGTTTTATCTTTCTAATATTTATGATGTCGGAAGTTGACTAATATTTCCATTTCCACAAGACCCATGAGCAAAGTCTTGACCCTTACACCACATCGTGGTCATTTAAATACTTGGCGTGTCAGAGTTATATTGGCATAAATATCTGGCTTCCGAAGAATATAACTTCGATCTCAGTCAGGCCCAACGCATAGAAACAAACATGTGCTAATTATATTTAAAAAAAGCTAAAAAATAGTTGTTCACACATAAGTAATAGGATTTTATTGAAATTGAAATACTGTGTGGGATTTTGTTTAATAATCAATATAGAAAATCCATGTTATCCTATAACATTAATGATAAGACTTTTCAACGTTTTTAATTTTCTAAAATCTGTGAAGTAGTAGGTTGGCCAATCTTTCCATGTCCACAAGAACTATGAGCAAGGTCCATACCCCGGTCCATATCGTGGTATTTTAAATAGTTGGGGGGGGGGGAGGCGGGGCCGGGCGGGGGGGGTTCAGAGTTCTATTGGCATAAACATCTAGTTGGCTAAGAAAATAATGCCTACCCCAGTTGGGCCCGACACATAGACACAAGCATATGTTAATTACTATGGATAAATACAAATTTCATGCAAAGTGAAAAATATTAGTTAAATTTATAGGAAACACATAAAGAAATAGAGTATATTCAATTATTTATGGATTGAGGAATCACAAGAAGCAAATAAGCATGCTTTCATATGAAGATATATAAATGTTTATAACATAGTTAAAACTGACATGTCTAGTTATAAATGTTTCCATGCGAAGAAGGAAAGTTAAAATATGAAATTGTATGAAATTTCAAGGTAGAAATTGAGCACAACTAATTGAAATTGATTCCTGTTTTGTTTAATGATCAATATAAAAACTCCATGTTTTCCTGTAACATTTACGGCAATTTTTTTTAGCATTTTAATTTTCTAAAATTTGTGAATCGACAAGTTCCTTGGGCAAGGTGTCAGTCACAACTTCATATCATTGTCTTTTAAATGGCCGAGGCGTTGGATTTCTATTGGCATGAACATTTAACTAGCAAATAAAATAAGCGTGACCTTAGTCGGGCCCGACGCATAGACACAATTAATTGTTAATTATTATAAAATAAATAAATAAAAAAATTTCACACTAAGTTGCAATGACTTTTAAATCCATTATTTCGTGAAAAGTGAAAGCTATTAGTTAAATCTAGAGGAATAAGACAAAGAAATAGGGTTTATTCAACTATTTATGGAATGAGGAATCACAAGAAGCAAAGAAACATGCTTGCATGTCAAAATATAAAAATATTTACAGCGGAAATACAATTGGCATGTGTGCTTATAAATGTCCCCACATGCAAAAAAAAAGTTAAAATATGAAGTTATATGAAACTTCAAGGTAGAAATTGACCACCACTAATAGAAATTTATAGAAAATCGATCTTGCAACGAATTTCATTTAATAGTCAATATAAAAACTCTATGTTTTCCTATAATTTTTATGAAGAAATTTTCAACATTTTAGCTTTCTAAAATTTGTGAAATTATAAGTCGACACATGTTTCCATTTCACAAGACACGCGAGCAAGGTACCAACCCTGACTCCATATCATGGTTTTTTAAGTAGTCGGGAAATTGTAAGGAACATGCTTGCCTGTATTTACAACATTATACACTGACGACATAGGTGGCAACAATAGATGTTTTGGAACTGTTTGTATCTGGGGAGTTTCTTTGTTGAAAAGGGATTTGAATTAAAATTTTCAATACGTCAATTTAATTCTTTTATGTTTGGATTTGTCTAGGAATGTGTTATGGTCCTTTAGGCAATTAAATTATATTTGAAATTATATTTCTATGTTTCAGTTATTTTAGTGTATTTTCTTTTATGTTTGACTTTTTTCTACCGCAACTTGATCGGTTTTATTTGAAACTATACGTTTATGTTTGAGTTATTTTGGTAATTTTTTTATGAGTTTTTTATTTATTTAATGTTCTAGTTTTTTTTTTTTTTGAAATTATTTATTTAAATTACAATTTTAGACCATGTACTCTAAAATATTAAATTTATTTAAATACTTAAAAACACACACACACACACACACATATATAATATTGTCAAAAATTATACAACCAAATTAATTAAAAATGTGTATAAAATAATTAAACTCTTATATAGTTTTAAACTATTTTATCAGTTTATAATTAAAATACACCTTTAACTTTTGGTTTATAAGAAGATTTATATGAAGATATTGTTTTACTTTGTTTTCGCCATCTTCTATTTATTTTTTCAATAATTTTAAATTGTATGAAGCAATTAAATTTTTAAGTTTTATTAATTTTACTTAAAATCAAGGATGAATGAAAAATCAATTAAAGTTTCAATGTGTGTTTTGATTATTTTGACTAAAATTTATAAGAGTAAAAGGGACTTAGTTTAAAGCAATGTGGATGCAAATTTAAATTTTATTTCAATTTCAATTTAATTTTATTCATATATTTTGTAAGTTAATTATTTGAAATATTAAATAATTAATTATATTTAAAATTAATTAAAATTATATATATATATATATATATATATATATATATATATATATATATAATGTTATTTTTTCTATATTGTTTACATAGACAAAACAAAAGTTATGATTATCAAATCTAAGAAGGACACTTACGCTAATTTTATGTATGACAATAGTAACTTGGAGGGAGTGTCTTCTTACAAGTACCTAGGAATTGATATTCATTGCAAGCTCAACTGGAACTATAGCATTCATAAAAGGATTAATGGGGGGTGGAAAGCTTATTTTGGTCATGAAAATAATTGTAAAACGACAAACCTCGTAATGTGGGATAGAGTGAAGTTCGTCTTTGAAACTTTAGTCACTCATGTTATCTTATATGGATGTGAGGTTTGGGGTTGCAAGATCTCTAGAGAATCCTGGAGAAAGATTTATCAAATCCAGAAGTGTTTCATAATGTATAACCTTAAAATTTAAGGGAATACACCCTATCCTATTCTCCTTATAGAAGTGGGTCTTTCCCCTATCGAGAGCCTAGCTATGACTAGGCTTATGTTGTACAAGCAGAAGCTCAATAGCATAGGAGACCATATACTTCCTAAGCTAGCTTTAAATTCCAGCCAAAACCACCTGAGGCTTAAAAGAGGTTGGTATAAAGACACCAGGGCCTAGTTAAACCACTGGGAGATTGACGAGAATGTTGCATTGCAAAACATTAATGACATTAACAAAATTGTTACTTCTAAGTTCAAAGAAAAAATGTTGTGTGAGAAAGATCTAGCGGCTAAAAGAAAATTAAGATATTATAAGGAGGTCATCAACCCCACCCTAGAAGATCAAAAGTATCTCTTTGTTTTAACTATCTCAAAGGATAAAATTAATATCGCCAAGATTAGAACGAACTCTCATGAGCTCCATAGTGAAACAGGTCATTGGAAAGTTCGTAAAACACCATGGATGGAAAGGATCTGCCATCTCTGTGAGAATATGAACATCGAGGATGAAAATCACTTCCTCTTAGAGTGCCCCGCGTACAACCACATTAGAGCTCAATTTCATAATCTTTGTTGCAATATTGACCTTCCTAGTCTTTTAAGATGTCAAAATTATAGTGGGCTCATGAGGCTTCTCTCCAAACTTTTCGAGCATAGGAATAAAATATTAAATCAAACTAAATAAGTCTTTTCTTTAGGTCTGATTAGACCAAAGATTGGTCTCAGTTGACGTTAACCATCATCATCATAATGTTAAAATATTTTATTATCAAATTATAGAGTAGGTATTGTTTCTTATATAGAAATAAATAGAGTATTAAATTATTACATTAATTCATTTTAAATTTCGTGGATGTTAAAATTCCTTATTCAACTAGTATTTTTGGACGTCATTGTGATGTGGTCTCATTTATATTGAATTTTAGAATATATATATATATATATATATATAGATATATATATAATATTTTCTTTTATATATAGTTTACATAATGTTAAAATGTTATATTATCAAATTATAGAGTAGTTATTGTTTTTATATATAGAACTAAATAGAGTATTAAATTATTACATTAATTCATTTTTCATTTGCTTATTTTAAATTTCATGGATGTTAAACTTCCTTATTCAACTAGTATTCTTGGACGTCATTGTGATGTAGTTTCATGTTATAGATAATAAATATATTGTCATGTATTATTTTACAATGCTTCAAAGATATTTTGAATATATATATATTTATTTCAAACACTATTAATAATTGTTTTTGTTACTTTTATATTATTATTAGTATTATTTAATGTTGTATAGTTAGAAAATTTATTATTTTATTTTTATTAGTGGTTTTTGTAAATCATGATGCATTGCTTGATATTCAATGAGTAGAGATTATCGAAAAAAAATGTAATTTATTTAAGCAGTAAAAATATAGAATCATAGATACAAATAATTAGTATAAATTACTTGATCTAAATATTTTATATAAATAAATGATCCACGAGTTTATTTCCTCCATAATATCTATCACGAGACTTTGAAATATATATTTTTAGGATTCCATAAAGTGATCACTATATTAGCTAAGAAATAATCGATTCTGCATGTGCTTCTTATTTTATAAATATGGGACCCTAATGATTAATATGTTGTAGAAATATGAGCAAGTTAGAATTTGCTCTAAATTTTAAAGTGCTAAATACTTTTATCAAGACCAAGCGATATCCAAAAGTTTATAGACTTTTCAGAGTTTTAAATTGATTTTTTTTCTTGTCCATTAATTTGGGGTTAGATTACACGTTATTTATGCTTAGGTGGTAATCTAAACTTTTCGATTTTTTTTTAATTATGAAATAATATTAACGTTTTTATGTAGCAATTATGTCCATTCTCTTTTCAAAACAAATGAATAGTAATAAAAGGAAAATGGGAACTAGAAGGAATTAAAGAACCTTATAACCTTTGTTAGTTGCAATTATGGTAATTAATAGCATTTAATGTCTAAACACTTAAAGACAATTATATGTTTTTTCAAATATTTTTAGATACATACATTTGAAGTTTTGGTCAATCGACATTTGTTATGATTGGAAGTACAATGTCTAATATGTTTACATTTGAACATCTTCAACTAACAAAATTTGTTTTTAGAGCACTTTTCCTGGTATTATTTATTATAGTTGATAGTAAAAAGTGTTTAAAGAGTAGAAATATTTAGACTGTTAATTCATTATTTGACTTGATGATATATTGGGTTTAGGTGATGTTTACTAGTTTGGGTGGAATTTGTTAAAAACAATGGTATGTAACTGTGAATGATTTCGAGTCATGAAATGTGTAGTTGTAAAATTATCAAAATCATTGCAAAAAATTATAGAAGAGGAGGAGACCGATAATCACAAATTAGATTATATGAATAAAGTAGAGAAGAAGAAAAATAATGAGCATTTTAAATGAAATTTCCATAGTAGGTGGATTAGTTGCACTTTAAATTGGTACAAATCTTGCTGTTGTTGCATGCAATATCTTTGTTCAAATCCAGAGAACATTGGATGAGTGTCAAAGGGAAACATGCAACAGAATTTTTTGTGTGATTTAAATGATAAATTTGTTGATTCACTAGGTCTCATGTGAGAAATATTTTTCACAAATTCTAATGCTAAAATAAGAAAATATTACATGCACCTTTAAATCTCATAATCATTTCTTCTATCTATGTCTACTTGGAATCTTTATTCCAAGATGAGTGGCTATAGAAGCTTAAATTATTTCATTTTTAGTCAATTTTGGTGCAGTATCTTTCGTTCAAATTGAAACATTTACTAAAGTACATATGCAATTTAATGTATTTTATTACACACACCACATCTATCACACACCCAGGTTTTGTTTTTCATACTTCAGAGGTTATGTCTATTATTCTACTGCATCTTAAAGTCCTTTGTGCAACTAGACTTTATGTCAAATTTACACCTCCTTGTATAATATTCAAATGAGAATACCTATAAGTGTAATACCCATTTGAGAGTGTTATATTATACCTTCTAATCTTGTCTAACATTATATGTTGGGTATCTGTAACCACAATCCTAACAACATAATAGTTCATTCTGGACCTTAATGCATATTTGCATCACCATCGACCTACCCCTAGTTTACCCATTGGGAAAAATAATTCGGTATGATACATTACTTGGTTCCATATGAATGACCAATACGCTACGGTACAATTTGGATGCATATATTAACCCTCTGCATAAAATTACCTATTATAAATTAAATACTACCATACAATGTGTTTAATAATAATGGTATGGCCATGGAAAAAAACTCTAGCGAGCGGCCTTTAGTTGTTGTTCGAGCATGAAAAAGGTAACATGGTTCAGTGTGAAAAAAATCTCATATTAACATGTGTTCAAACCCACCTATCGATCACATGAGTCACACTGAGGCATCAGGTCAAGTTTTGTCATGAAGGGTCTAGATTACTCAAGGCAATCAAACGATGGAAGGTGGTTCTTCAAACCCTAATATTTTGGGTTGGTCTTTTTTATTTTCATTCTCCCCCCTTGTGTTCACTTTCCTACAGTCTCATGTCCAGGGTGTTACAAAATACTTTTTGAGAAAAAATGTGTCACAAAGGAGGAATTGTGACGTCTCCAAGTTTCTTAGTCGACACCCACAACCCTTCACTGAATGTTTGACTTGATTTTAAAATATTTTGCATACGCCCATATCTTTGAGGATGAATGGTACTAGGTGGTATCCTTTTCATTTCGGCATCTCCATTTCCACTATGATGTGTACGTGACCCACCTAGGTAATATTTTTCTTGGCCCTTGATAATCCATTTTAGGTTCTTTCCATTTCTGTTTCCAATATTTTTTTCTTGTACATCTTCTCAAATCCCATTGTTATTAAGATAATCCCTCTTTTACTTTTTTTTTAAATGGAATTTATAGGTTGTGTTGATGGATTAAGTAGTTTCAGTGGTGAGATTCACATGCAACAACACTCTTCCAAATGCATCCTTGCTTTGGTGCTTGTTAAGGTACCTATTGAACCAGAGAGGTACCTCTGCAGTTTATTTGTGATGAGAAAAAAAAATTGCTTTTTTTTTGCATAATGACATACATCGGTGTTCAATCATTATCTCTTTCAGTTGCGTGGAATTTGGTCTTAGCATTGTCGGAAAAAATTCTTCCATGCTGATAGTTATTATAAAGAAATGTCACTCTCTTTTCCTCCTTTAGTGATGGTCTAGACCTTAAGTTTATGCATCCCCTGATTGAAAAAGGAATTCATTTCATTTCAGGTAGCATAGATGAAGCTCTATGGGAGTTTTTTCATATATATATATATATATATATATATATATATATATATATATATATTATTTTTACCTATATTCCATTCTGAAAGGATTATTACTGAATTTGAATGTATTAATCTTTTTGATGAAACTATGGTACAGGGATAAAAGTGAAAGGCAGGAAATGGCAAGTAATTTCTCTTACATTGCTAATTCGATTCTACCCATTCACCGTATCTTGCATCTGATTAACCTACACATTTTCACTTTGATCTCACTTTTGAGGTAAATTTCCTTCCTCAAGTTATGCACTTAATAACTTAAATCCAAGTTTTCCTTACATATAATATGGTTTCCAACTCGTCAAGTGGGTCCTTGTGGCACATTCTTCTACTGAATGGATTCTTTCTGGTCACACCAGATACTTGTTATGTTGTTGTGAAATGCATAATTTCCATTTTTATATAATGAGAATTATTATTATTTTGGTTTCATAGCTTCAAGCTCTGTGATGTATTAAGAGGCGCAATCACATTGGTTACAAGTTTTTAAAAGATAATTTGGTGCACATGATGGTCCTATTAGGGGTTCATATTTATACTACAAATTGGATATTTTGTCTTTAGAAACAATTATTAAAAACTTCTATCAAATTTTCAATATTTAAACAATTTGTTCCATACTCTATGTTTTTTTTTTGTCAAAAAAAAAAAATTTAAAAAAATTAAAAAAAAAAAAAAAAAAAATATATATATATATATATATATATATATCTGTGTGTGTGCATTTTTCCCGCTATATTGCATGGGTTATGTACCTTTCTCCCTTAGTAATAGTTAAGTCAGACCATACTTAAATAATTTAGTAATTTTGTTTTACCGATGAGTAGTCTTGTAAGCATGGTTTACCTACTGTATGAGCATTAAATTGGAAACTTACTCTCCAAATTTATTAACTATAATCGAGTATATATCTATATGAAACTCATTTTTGGCTAATGTCATAAAATATGGTGTAAAATCCTTTGTTCTTGCTTCCCATCGTTCAACTGATGGTAAGCCAAATATTTTATTTTATTTTATTTTTTACTTTTTATTTTTTATTTTTTATTTTTTTCTTTTCTGTTGCTAAATTTCCAGGATTATACTAGTTCTGGACTTTTGAACTTCCTAATGCCCCTCTCAATACTTTTTCAATCCTCATCATAACTGAGGATACGACTTAATGTTCGGATTTGCATTAAGGGAATTTTGAGGTCTAAAATGGCCCTCATAAGAAAAATGTACAACCAAAATAAGATTTATAAGAACCAATATGATTCAAAATGATCATGTCAATGGATGATTCACCATTTTTTAAGTAAAAGGGCAAAAATATTAAAAAATATTAAAATAATAAAGCTACATTTTCAAATCGTATTTTCAACTTATCTCCCACAATTTTTACTCAAATATCGAGCGGGAGTATTTTTTGGATGCACAATTTGATTCCTCATCCAAGGAGTACCCATGTTTCATACTTTCGATGGACTCTGCTACACGAAAAATGAGAAATACATGAAAAAAACATTATTGGAACCATGTTTTTCATGTATATCTCATATTTCATGTAGTAGGATCCATCGAAAGTATGCAACATGCATACTCCTTGGATGAGAAATTAAAGTTTGCATCTAATGAGTACTCCCACTCAAAATTTGAGCAAAAGCTTTAGGATATAAGTTGAAAATACAAGTTGAAAAAGTAGTTTTTTTTTCCCCTCTAAAATTTGATGGTGTAATCAAATCTTATTTTATTACTTCAACTATTATTTTATAATTTCCTTAGGAGGCCCATTTTAGACCTCAAAATTCCCCTAATGATTGTAGTTCGGTTTGAAATTCAACCATCTTCTAGTCGTATTTCTGACTTCGGCTATAAAGGGAGATAAACTTTGTTTTGTTGTCCAATTTAAGGAGAAACATCTTTCCTCTCGAGAGGCACTCAATCATTATTATTTATCAATTCATTCCAAATGAGACCCTTAAACAATATTTCTCAGTACTAATTCTATATTAAAGTCATCTATGCTTATTTGTATGCCCGGTCAGACTACATGTGAATTCTAAATTTATATGCCACTCTGTTTGTCTTCCTTTTCATGTTTACATTTTTGGGACAGTAACAAACAACCCTCCATTCGGATGGGTATAGTCTTAAGCCATACATATTGGTTTTAAATTAAGGCTAAACATGGTATAATGATTTCCATATTTTTAACTTATCACATTATTTCTCCCCGCCCTATATGCTAATAGGTTGGGTAAAAGGTGTTTTTATTGGATATACATATGTGCATGCGCTTATATCGCACAATAATCATTTCTACGATGAGTGTGGTAATATTCTCTCTTGAATTCCTCGTACTTACTCCTTTAATATCTGAGTAAATTTATATGGTCAATTCCATAAAGTATTTGATGAAATACATTTGGATCATCACCTATGTGTGCATTGTATTTCATATCCAATGATACATATGTATGAATAAACTATTTATATCATTTTTATCTCTTGTTTCTCAATGTGTTTACTATTTATAATTTCCTAGAGCTATCTTATTTGATATTATTTCTAAATATTTTGGCAATACCATGCATTCAACCAATCTCTTATTTGTTTTTAGCATGACCACTCTGTATGGGTTTCTTTCTTGACATTCAGCTAGATGATTCTTATTTTTCTTTAGATTAGTTACATAAATGTACCGATAGTTTTGTATGGAGGATAACTCTCATACTTTCATACTCATTATGATTCCTTTAAACTAATAGTCAAATATTTATGATAATAATTCCAAATTCTTAACTCAGATCTATTAGATTTATCAGTATTAGCAATATGCATTAGGTGCAATTAAAGTTCCTAATATTATTAGCATTAACTATATTACTATTTGTCTTTAATCATGTAATTACCTGCTTAACACCAACACTTATTCAGACTTTTGAATAAACTTATGAATAGTAGTGATTTAATTATTAAGTCTCATATTGTAAGGAAATAGTAATATTTGGTATTTAACTGTATTATCCTCACCCTTCCCAGGGTCATATAATTATATTATCGATGATAATAACCAACAGTAATTGGAATAACTTCCCAGTTTACTTGCAACTAAACTTATCCACAACCGTTAGTACTGGAAATGTTCAACACATAAATGCATTTGTATACATGCAATGTTAAGGATATACTTTTAAAATTAATGGTTACCACACTGCCTTTATCTATGCTTAGATCAAAAAATAGTTTGGCTTACCTTCATAAAATCAAATCCTCAATACTGATATAATTCACACTTCTCGTAAATAAGAAATAATATTTATCTAGACCTATATGCATTAAAGGAATTGAGAACTACTAACCACAAACATTAAATAAATAAATCATTACAAGAAACACCCTAACCGATATTTCCGTGGATAAATTTCACCTAGGAATATGGCACCTTCACCACCCAACCTATAACTGCTTCCCTCAGTTCACCCTTGAGCTAAGAAGATCTTGCCAAGAGTTCAGAAAATCTTTTTGATCCCTTCCATAGATATTTAGTATGTTTTCTTCATGATAAGTTTCCTTTAGAGACGTCCTGCTTTGTGGACCTTTTCATCCACTTTCCTAGGATTTTCCATAAAATCCACCCTTTCTCTCCCACTGAGATTTTGTGATTTTCCAAGATTAGCATCTTTCCTGAGCTAAGAAACTTAATGGATCTTTCTATCCCATCCATTAATATTATCTAGAATTTTATCTAGAATTCTAGGGGTATCATTCCCAACTACATACAACTCATTTATTTATTAATAAATATTCATTTACATAATTATTAAATTATTTTTCATGTATTTTCTGCCATTTGTCCAATGTAACTCAGTAAAATCAAACAATACTATAATAATGTAAGGATATTACATTCTCCTTCCCTTTTATTAACATCATCCTCAATTTTTGATTTTCAGTTTCCTTTCCCGGAAACCTTACTGGATAGTGCTCCTTCTTTATATATTCTTGCTCCCATGCATCCTCTGTAGAGGTAAAGATCTTGCACAACAGTTCGATCTAAAGCCGAACCACTTTCCATTTAAGATATAATGGATTCTGCCCACAGGTCTCCTTCGACTCTACGTGTAGCATTTTCCACTCAATTAAGCTAAATATCATGTGTTTAAATATTGCATAATTACAATGTTAAAATATTCCAATAAGACCGAGAAATAATATTGTTCCCATTTAGTTGTTTCTGTACGATTTAGTATTTCCTAACTCTTCGCGTTGTCGAAGAAGTTTCATCTTTTCATATGAAAGTACTTCCCATCTTTCTCACTTTCAATTAATATTCAATTACATCTGGTGTGATGACTCAATTTTGAAACAATCATACTTTTGAAATTAGAAAATTCGTATACATGTTGAATATGAGTTGCTTAATTTTCACCTGCATTCAACATACTATCCACACACATCCAATATAGGAAGAAACATTAATATATTGCGATAATATACCTGGTGATCATGCCCATTAACATGAATATTGTTTACTTGTAGTCTTCAATGTACATAATTGTACATTTATTTTCTCATTTCTCACTTCAAGATAACTATTATAAAGGAATGTTTGTCGCATATAATGAAATATATATCCAGTATCAATGGTGCTTATAATCTTTTTTCCATTCTCATGGATACTATTTTATGATTAAAATAGCCTTCAGATGGACTTGTCTATGTATACCCTTGCCTGTTTTCTCCTATCAATTAACCATCACCCACATTGGTAGTAAAATTATTTTCATCATTTTCAATTTTCATGATTGATCCAACGAAGTGTGCCTCACAATGTGTTACAAATTCAATCCTTTGATTTTTTTTTTTTTTATAAATTTCAATTTTTGTGAGCTTGTTTCCTTCTTAACATTGCTACTGATTCCAAGTTTTCTTATCTTGTATTTGGCACCTATGAAATCAGTAATTGTTATTTTGATAGTCTTATATAGATATCTTTCCCATTTAGGTGTAGAAAATCTTACTCATGGTTTGTGTTTCCCTATGGATGTTGTCCAAGGTGGCTTAATCTAGTCCATTCTTATTGCATTGGTACTCATTTTTACTGTGTAGACTTTGACTAATATTTTCTCTGTAATTTTATTATTATGCTTCTCAGAAATTGGAACTCAATCTACAAGCAATCTTTCGAACTTCCTCATTCGAGGAGATCACCAATTCAACCATCATTTCCCTTGTAGAAAATTTCATTTCCTTCCCCAAATATTTATCCCTTAATCAACAAATTCACTTTAAACATGTTAATTTTAGTGATATGAATGTTAACGGTACTAAACAAAAGTGAATTTTCCCATTCTTGTTGTATGTTAATAGTTCGGAATCCTTATTTTATTTCTCTCTCTCTCTCTCTCTCTCTCTCTCTCTCTCCATATATATATATATATATATATATATATCTTATGACCACATTGCACACTCCTTTCTTTCTAGTGACAAAACTTGTCTTAGAAACTTTGTTCATAACATACTTGGTGTTCTCTTCTTCTAATTCAAATTCATACCTTCTTACTTTATTTTACAATAGGAACTTCTAGGAAATTTTGTTTATTTTCCCGAATCATTCAAGCTTGATTTTATACATAATTTCCATTAATTTGTTGCCACTTGTTATTCAATCTTAAGTTCTTTGTAAGAAGTACTATTTTTTTTTTTATCTTTCCTTTCCCTATATCAATGCTATTTCATAAATATGATAAGTTATTATGCTTTCAAGGTGCCTCCCAACCTTCATATATCTTGTAGAAATATGTCTGGCACGCTTCTTTTTACAGTTCAGATTTCCCGCGACCTGGGACATTGATTTGAGGGACTATTTCTTATTCCAAATTGATCATCTCAGCACTACCTGAGACTATGAGAGTTAATAAATTAATGTGACACATACAATTTTGGTCACTCTATATAGATTTTTTATAGTTTATAGCTACATTTATATATACATATCGAACAAACACACACAACTTCCTTAGCTTGAGTAATTAACATTGATGCACAGATCATATCATCTGATTACACACATCCTTAGTTGAGTCGGAAAGGATAATGGATGTCACATTTGGGTTTTTGTTTTTATAAGGTAACAAGAAGTTGTGTGTGCAACATTTCGAAACCTCCTCTATATTTTAGCACATGTGTGAACCTTTTTTTCTACCAAGTGTAGCCCATATCTCTTTTTTGGTTATAATATAAGTAATATACCTTTGAATTTTCCTGATATCCTCCTAAAAGACTCCAATTACAAGTTCTCATCCAACTTTTTAGCTAGATTCCAGCTTATTGACTATAGTATATTTAAAATTGAGTTACCATTTTCTTATAATATTGTCATGTAAAAATCAATTAGTAATGAAAAAGGTCAATCCTCTGTGAAAATATGAATGATTTCTCTATCCTTTTCCTCCTAAATGTAGCCATGGTAGGAAAAAGACAATGCATGGAACCATGCATAAAGGAGAACAAATTTTTACATATCGGTATCATCCATGTTGATGTCCCCTTTTTACCTTCAATTTTAATCTTCCAATAAATATTTAAAGAATTACATTTAGGGGAGTTAGTAATCTTATAGGTTTCATATCCCTACATATTATGTTTACCTCAGAATCAATATTCATATTCATCAATGGCTAGGTAAATAAAACATTATATGAGGAATGTAGGGTATTCCTCCACCTTTATAAACAAAAAGGGGAGATAGCACCTACAAATAGTCATCCTAATTTTAATTTGAATAGTAAAATCCAATTTTCAGAATGACTTATTTTCTTTTGAGAAGTTATTACATAACTAGCGATTTCTATACCTTAATCCGGTCATCACATCATACTTAAATGCAAGCTCTTTAATTTTTCAATACCTGCAGTCTAATATTTGAATCGAGGATGATGGAATAATTGTGTATTTTCATTTTCTCCATCATATATAGCAATTTTCCAGAATAGGCTCCAGTATTCAACTTACAGCCTTGTTGTATTCACTTTATCATATGCTTATAAAACTAAAATATCACATTTAACATTTAAGTGACACATCTGAGGTCAATATGTTTTTTTTTTTTTTTAAATTTAACCTTGAATTTACCTGTTGAGTTATGTAACCATTAGTATCGACTATACTTAGCACTATTGTTGTAGAACAATTTACTCTTACTTTGATTTATACCTAAACATGAACTATTTTCCCCGACAATCACCAGTTTGTATTGTTATTAAATTTATAAATCCTACATGTCTTGTTTCCAAGGGCATGTAACCATACCTTTTATTCCCATTAGGTCCAGGAGTTGAACCTAGGGCTCTGATACCATCTCTTACACACCCCAGCTTACATCTATCACCAACCCGTGTTTTATTTTTATTTTTTTCCATACTTCGGAGGTTATGTCTATTATTCTATTCCATATTTAACCCTTTTGTGCAACTAGACCTTATGTCGACTTTACACCTCCTTGTAGAATATTCAAATGAGAATACCTCAAGTGTAATACCCATTCAAGGGTGTTATACTATACCTTCTAATATTGTCTAAGATTATATGTTGGGTATTCGTAACCATATAATAGTTTATTCTGGAATCTTAATGCATATTTGTACCCCCATGTACCAACCCCTAATTTACCACTTGGGAGAAATATTCTATGGTAAAATTTGGATGCATGTATTAACCCTACATATAAAAATACCTATTAAATATGAAATACCACCTTACAATGTCTTTAATAACAGTGATATGTCCATGGAAAAGCGCTCCAACTAGTGGAATTTTATCATTCTTCAAGTGTAAGAGAGGTACCATGGTTCAGTGTGTAACCAATATAATTTTAACATGTGTTATAAGCCACCTTCTGGTCACATGGGTCACACTGAGGCATCAGATCAGGTTTTGTCACGAAGGGTCTAGGTTGGTCGAGGAAATCAAACAATGGAAGGTGGTTGTTCAAACCCTAATATTTTTGGTTGGTATTTTTTATTTGCGTTTGGCCCCCTTGTGTTATCTTTTATTCAGTCTCATGTTGAGGGTGTTATAGAAGAATTTTTGAGAAAAATCATGTCGCAAAGGAGGAATTGTGTCGTCTCCTAGTTTCTCAGTCGACATGCATGACCCTTTGTTGTATGTTTGAATTTATTTAAAAATATTTCGCATATGCCCCGATCTCTGAGCATGAACGTCACTTAGTGGTCTCATTTTCGATTTGGCATCTCCCTTTCCACTATGATCAATAGTGACCCCCCGCACCCCCCCTAGGTAATATTTGGCTTCGCCCTTAATAAACAAGTTTAGGTTCTTGCCATTTCTATTCCAATATTTTTTGTCTTATACATCTTCTCAAATCCCTTGGTTATTAAACTAACCCTATTTTTTTATTCTTTATACGACATTTGTAGGTTTCGTTGATGGATTAAGTAGTTTCAGTGGTGAGATTCGCGTGCAATGGTACTATTCGAAAGACATCCTTCCTTCTGTGCTTGTTAAGGTACGTATAGAAACATAGAATCTCTCCTATTACCTCTTCAGTTAATTTTTTATGAGAGGGTTATTTTGTTTTCTTTTTCTTTTTTGTCCATAATGACATACATCAGTGTCTTGTCCTTACCTCTCTTAGCTACATTGAATTTCATCTTAGTGTTTTTTAAAATATTTCTACCAGGCTGATAGTTAATATTGAGGAACATCACTCGGTTTTCCTCCTTCAGCGATGGTTTGGACCTTAAGTTTCTAAATTCCATGATTGAACAAGGAATTCATTTCCTTTCAAGTAGCGTAAATGAATCTCTGTGGGAGTTTGTTCCTTTTATATATTTGTTTTTTCTATATTCCATTCTGAAAGGATTATTGTTGAATTTGTACGTATTAATATTTCTGATGAAACTCTGGTACAAGGAAGGAAATGCTAGGTAACTTCTCTTACCTTGCTAATTATATTATACACATTTGTCATATATTGCATTTGATTAACCTACTCGTTTTCACCTTCATCTCGCTTTTCAGGTAAATTTCCTTCCTCAATTTATGTGCTTACTAGCTTATGTCCAAGTTTCCCCTACATCTAATATGGTTTCCAACTCGTGAGGTGGGTCCTTGTGGTGCATTCTTATACTAAATGGCTTCTTTCTGGTGACACTATGTATTTGTTAATTTGTTCTGCAATGCATAATTTTCCTTTTTGTATAATGAGAATTATTACCTTCAAGCTCTGTGATGCATTAAGAGGTGCAATGAACTTGGTTTCAAGTTTTTAAAAGATACATTGCTACAGACTACGGTCCTTTTAAGAGTTCATATTTATACTACATATTGGGGATTTTTCCTTTAGCAACAATTAATAAAACCTTCTATCAAATTTTCAATACTTCAACAATTTTTTCCATACTCTATGTTTTTTCTTTCTTTTAGTCTATATATATATATATATATATATATATATATATATATCTTTGTTTGTGTGTGTATGTATGTATATATGTATGTATGTCTGTATGTCTATATGCATGTATGTATGTATGTAGGTGCATTTTTCCTACTGTATAGCACAGGTTATGCACCTTTCACCCTTGTTAAAATTTAATTCATATCATACTTAGATGATTTAGTAATTTTGGTTTAACGATGAGGAGTCTTGTAAGAATGGTTTACCTATTGTATGAGCATTAAATTGTAAACTTTATCTCCAAAATTATTAACTATAATCCGGTTTATAGTTGTATGAAACTCATTGTTGGCTAGTCTTATAAAATATGAAGTAAAATACTTT
This sequence comes from Pinus albicaulis, assembly GCA_034641835.2. Taxonomy (NCBI): domain Eukaryota; kingdom Viridiplantae; phylum Streptophyta; class Pinopsida; order Pinales; family Pinaceae; genus Pinus; species Pinus albicaulis. The sequence goes on from CM076571.1 coordinate 654,158,315, forward strand.
GTGCTTACTTCCCATTGTTCAACTAATGGTAGGCCAAATATTTATTTTTTTGTTGCTAAATTTATAGGATTATACTACTTCCATAGTTTAGAACTTCCTAATGACCCTCTTAATATATTTTCAATCCTCATCATAACTCATGATATCACTTAATGTTCTAATTTGAGCATATTTAGGTTTGAAATTCGACCATCTTCTGGTTGTATTTATAACTTCGGATATAGAGGGAGATAATCATGGTTTTGTTCTCCAATTTAAGGAGAAATGTCTTTCCTATCAAGAGGAAATCAATCATTAATATTTATCAAGCCATTCCAAATTCTCTTAATGCTATAAATCATTGTTAGATTTGGAAAATTTGTCATACTGTCTCAATAGACTTCATGGAAATGAAAAATAGTTTTGCGTTGAATGGATCGAAATTGCAAGGAATTAATCACAAGTTATCTACATTCAATTTACGTAGATTACAAAATTTCTTAAATTATCCTAGTGATTTTTTATTTGACTCATTTGTTGTTCTTATTCACTTTCTCTATACTTCAGTTGAAATACAACATGGGATTGTAAACCACTTCTGACATTTCTTATCTCATGGAAATGATGATGATTTGCATTAATTGCATACAGAATTGAGTCCTGAATATCTTTAGGATCTTCATCATGTTAATGATATTGAATTGTACTTGCAAGGATTTTCTACACCTTCTTCTATTTGTACTCCATCTACAATTAGCTTATGGGGGGATGAATTTTGTATTAAATGGCTCTCCAAATGGTTATCAGCTCTAGTCAATGTTTGTCTCTTTACAAATAGCCAAGAATATCTACGGTTCAATCCAAACATTCATGGATATCAATATAATATTTTTTTACATAACCAAAACCCTGCATGTGGACATTTTGAACCACTCATGTTACATAGCACAATAGATATTGTAGATCAAATAGATAAATAAATTGGCTCATGCACTTGTCCATACCAATTCTCACTTGGAAACTTTGACATATTTTCAATTGAGGAAATCTTATCTGAGAAAGGCTTCTTGATCTATCAACAAAATTTCAATGGTATCCATGACTCTTTGTTCGAGTCTATTTTTACACTTTCACCATGGTTTGATATGTATAATATGAGAAAAAAAAAATGCACAAACTTTTTATAATTGTTTCATTTTAAATGACATTAGAGCTACCAATCTCTTAAAGAAACACTTGAATTCTAGAAACATTGAGCAAGAGAAATGTATCAATTATTGGCATGATTATATTATAAAATTGTCATCCCATATGTATGTGGACATATAGAGGGAAAATTATTTGCAATAAAATGGATATGTGAACTACTTGATGTTAGTATATATATCTAGAATAAAGAAAAAATATATATTTCCTTGAGATTCTATTCATAAAACACTTGCTCCAAAGTAGTGTACCTTATGCATGTACCAATATCCCCATCACATGCACATTTCCATGCACTTATGAAAATTAATAATGTTGAAAATATTAAGCACAATGACAGGATACCATAAGTGATCCAAAGAATCTTAGAAAGATAAAGTTGAAATTAAATCTCAACTGTACCTTGTAGATATGTTGTTAGAAAATAATCTAGTTTTACTAGATCTTGTACTCAACTAAATCATTTTTCAATTGAAAATACAATATCAAAAAATAAAAAATAGTTGTAACATCGAAGGATTTCATGTCATCAAATCAGGAAAATAATCCTTTTTCAATGGGGACACAAAATAACAAAGAAGTCTCTACCTCATTTTCCAATGGATATAGTAACCGATACACTCACTTACATCAGTTGAAATCTGCAATACGAGTACATGGTGCTCTAAAAAAACAAGCAAACAAGAGACATGTAAATTAAAATAAAGCAATCAAGGCATATTTTCAATCAATCCAAGACACACCTACATATGCATGTCTCAGTTGTAATAGATTTTCCTTTCGAAAGGAAATGCAACCTATTGACAAAATCACATTATCTACTACTTGTTATTTGATGTCTGCATCAAACTTCAAAGCCATCAAAATCACGGAAGAGATATGAAAATCTTGTAATAATGAAATACTCAATGAAAAGGTTCCTACATTTGAATCACTTCTTCATATTTGGTGAAACAAAAATTGATATTTGTTGCACAATTTACATATTTGGAAGAGAGATTAGTGGCACCAAGAATGGCTTTTGCACAAATAAGACAACTTGGTTAAAAAATATCACAAATTGGATTAACAAGAATAATCAGAAATGTTCCTTCCAGTCTAGATAGAATTCAAACAACATTACCTAGATATATTGATGACCATATAACAATGGGAATTATACTAAAAAGAAAATTGGAATACAAGAATGCTTATTTGTCTAGAAATATTCCACCCAAAAAAGTGATGTCTCCATTACATGAATTTTGCAACACATCTATATACAAGAAAAAAAAAATAGTAATCAATCATGAATGGAAATTTTATTTTGATCGAAGTAAGAAAAATCATCAGAACGATAGTCCAAAAATGAAGGAACTAAACTCATCAAATGTAGATAGTGATCTAGAGCCATAAACTGAAACACATGTACATGGCTATTCAGAGGCCTAACTCCTCCATGATCTTGATATAAGAATAATAAAAATTGCACCTTATGAAAGGTTTTTTCCCCTAGGAATTTTTCAAGGCAAATTCTCTGAAGAACTGAACTTCCCTATATTGTTCTTTGGATCAAGTCACCCTAATGATGTTATCAATCACTTTTCCTATCAAAAAAATTTCACAATGGGAACTCTTGCACATGTATGGTGACTTTTAAACACATATTACAAAAATATTTTTTAAAGAAATCGCCATTCTGATCAACCAGGTTTCTAACTTAGCTTGGATTTCTATTTGAAAAGGAGAAATAAAAGGACAAAAACTAGTTACTAAAGATGCCAAAAATAAAAGAAATCTTTAGAAATTATTATCACCAGTTCCATATCAATGTTTAAGAAGAATTTTCACATCCCCTAAGTATTTTCAATATTTACTAAAAGATATATTTGCAATGATACAATAGCTTGTCCCATCGAATTTCTTTGTCACATTCACTAGTGTTGAGCATATTTGGGATCCATTGATAAATGCACTAAAAATAAAAAGCAATAACTCTATAACAAATCTGTGAAACAACATTGATTATGAATGCATTGAAACACTGATCAATCGTAAATAGATTATATGTAGTCGATATTATAGGCATAGAGTCTCATCACTATGTTCCTTGATAACAAAAAACAATGAATTATTTGGTCAAGTGCAAGATTTTTTTTTGTCACAAAGTTCCAAAGTAGAGGAAGATAGCATGACCATGGATTACTTTGGATTTAGGATGTGCCAATATATAAAAAATCCCTTGATTTAGATGTCATAGGTTTCATTGATCAGTATTTTAATTCTTGTTCAACAATCTTGTCGAATCAAATGATTTAATTTCAAACTCATCACTACACAAAAACATTCAAAAAACATAAAAGTTATACTTGTAGATTTGGTTTCCCTATTCCTCTGACTCATGAAACTTGTATCTTACACCCTTTGTGCAATGAAAAAAATGATATCCAAAAAATGAAAAGGAATTTTTTTCCTTCTCCAGAATAAAACCTATTAAAAAAACATAGCATCTGACATGCTTTTAGTCGATCTTGGAATTACAAAACAAGAATTTATCATGCTCCTATGATTTTTTATTACTCATACAATTGTAATACTCAAAAGAAATAATTGTGATGTGTGGATACATACATTTTAAAAAATGAATCCCTTCGTTTTTTCCAACAAACACATATGTTCAATTTATTTTAGATGCTTATGTCGCAACAACATATTGCAGCTCTTATATTACAAAAATGGATCGCTCCATGACATATGCATTTAAAAAATTTGAGAAAATTGAAAATCTTGTAGAGATAGAAAAATTGAAACTATTCTCAAACCTGGAAACACATTGCTAAATATGAAACAAATGCTAAGTCGACAAGCAATCCACATTGCTCTGTCATTTCCTTTGTATTCAACTTCTAGAAAAATAATTTTCATTAACACGGTTCCAGTTGAAAACAAACATATGTTCTAAAAATACCTATCTTGTTTAAAAAGAACCTGATAACTCTGAAGATATTGTTTGCATGACAACCATTGATAAAATTTTGCATGAACCATTACCCTTGAGCAAGTTTTCTTGGAAGAATATGTTTCCTCTTATTCAATCACAAAAAAAACAAAAAGAAAAAAGAAAATGTTGATCTGTCATAAGATTCATTCAATACAATGACACATGGACCCATAGAACCATTATAGATAAAACATGATGCTCTACATCCCATACAGTGAGTCTGAAAACACATAAAAGAGAAATGAGGAGATATGGGATGAAGCATAATTTTCACATAAACACATTGTCGATGTCACTAAAAAAAAAATTCTCATCTAATCACACCATGGGGCGATATTGAAATTGATTATACTACAATTGCTTCTCAAAATGACAAAATATTTATGCTTCAATTAACATTAGAACCTGACAATAGGACTTGTTCTAATGAACAATACTTGCAGGTGAAAATGAAAATAAAAAACACTCAAACTAAATATACAAAAAAAATGAATTCATTAAGCACCCCTTTGTTTTGGACACATTGGCATGTCATGAAATTATGAGACAATTAAATCAAAAGAAAGAATCAATAATCAAACAAATAGTTCTATGGAAAAAAAAAAATATAGGTAAGCGCTTCTATTTTTCCATCACTAGAGGTGAAGGCACATGAAAGAGATTCACTACATAGGCACTTTCCCATGCACTAGTGCATATTTAGAACAAATACTTACAAACTAAACCCTTGAAAAAAAAGGGTCTAATGTGATCCAGATTTACACAGGAGTGCAATAAAATATAGAACTAAACATAAATGTAGAGATGCATCAGGAATAACACTTCATTCCATTAATATGAAATACTAAAAAATGCTTACAGACAGAATAGCAAATAAAATAGCTCGACCGAAGGTAGCTTATCTCTGAGAAGAGATGTGGCGGCTACATGATTCTCAACTGTGTTAGAAATAGGCTCAAGGGCCTTTTTATTATTGAAAAATAAGCAAAAACCCTAAAAAAACCAAAACCCTAACTTGAGGAGATGTAACACGAAGAGTTTATGGGCCCCGATGCGGTTAGTTAGGCAGCCAACTTCCAAGAGTCGTAACCTGGTCATATTATCTTCGCTTGACGTGTATGATACTTCATTGGAAAGATTTATCCAAGGAATACAACCATTGATGTGATTTATTTGAAGTTGTTAGAGGAATCATGCCCAAAACAGATCATTTGGGGCCTCAAAACCCCGTTGAATGTTCACGACCTGAAAAAATGCTAAAAATAGGAAATACGAAAACTGATGAAACTGAATAGGTGGAATAGGTGGGTGGATACATATATCCATATGGATCATTCCTCCCCCTTTAGGAAGCAATGGTCCCCATTGTGTGCAGAGCCTCTATGAGGTGAGGAAAATTCTGTTGAACCTGGTCCCCGGTGAAGGAGTTGGCCTGCTTCGACAACCTGATACAATTGGATCTTCTGTTGGTGAGTGCCTTTAACTTATGTGTCCTTGATTCGATCAGTTCTAGCCTATTCCATGTAGTCTAGATTTAAATCTGTCAGGGTGAGTTGTTCTACAAAGTCAAATGTGTCCATTAATGGTGGATAGTATAACCGAAGGCAATCCACGTTTAACATTGGGTGCAGGACAAGGAATGAGGGAATTCTAAGCTCAAAATCATTGTCTCCCACAACCTTGGTGATGGTATGGACCATATTGGAGTGCACGTATCTTATGGTGGGATCTAGAGAGGTGTTCCTTCTGCAAATGTAACCAAAATATGTCGCCCACGTGGAACTTGTGTGGCACTCGACGTTGATCATGTTGCTACTTGTGCTTCGCATTGGATTTCTCCAAGATGTCGTGGACTTGCTGGCAGGTGTGCTAGATGCGTTCAATAAATATAGTTTCTTTGTCAGGCTCAGACAGTACATGTGTGGATTATGTCTTTGTGGTCGCATGAGATATCACAACATTAGGCAATGGCATGCCTAGGGTCAGATCAATGGAGTGCTTGACCTAACAATGTAGATGAACCTATGTGGGTGAGGAGAAATATCCTTGTATTCCTCCATTTTTTGTCCCTCTGTTGCTGCCACATAGGGGAGCCTTGTTTGGAGGTTATGACCACAATATTCTTCTTGCCCTGTGGGTGAATTGTAATGAAAAAATATTTCCTGGTTTGGGAAATAATATTACTATATTGCTTTGCAGTACTCAAAGAGATGGCAGAAGGTGGTAATACCTTCGGTATCCTATACAAATTATTTCCCAAAGTAATAATAAAACAACTAGGCCTAGACTCATACACAACATGTCGCTTCTACAAGTATGTTTGGCCTAATAATACATCATACATGTCAAGAGGAGCAACATCACACAGTACCTCATCCATGAAGGGTTTGATGTTGTAAGAAAGGAGACACTACTAGTAGATGCGAAGATCTCTTCCTTGGTGAAGCCATTGGATGGTATACGACTGTGGGTGTGTTGTGGTCGTTAGCTCGCTTGATGACCTCTGATAAAATGAGTTTCTTTTGGCTTCCGCTATCGACAAGGAATTGCAGTGGAGAACCCTTCACCCACATTTTAGAATGGAAGAGGTGCCCCCCCTCCTCTGGATCTTCAGGTTCCTCATTCTAGATCTTAGTGGTGGAAATGGTGGCACTCAGTTCTGAATGAATTATTTTCTTCCCTTTATTCCCCTTGTCTAGTTCTAACTCAAAATCAGAACATGCATCTGACTCAGATGCCTTTAGTTCGGGCACTAGTGACTGTTTGGTCTGACACCCTCTTGTGTTTTGAGTGGAGTTGTTATGAAATTCACACCACTTCCCTATGTCCTTATTTCACTTTGTAGTGTTTTTTTGAGGCACCATCCTTTGGCTTTGACCCTTGTTCTATAGTTCAAGTGCTCCTTTCCCTGGCTTCAGATTCACATATCCAAAGTCTTGCTTCTTCTACTTAAACTTCTGCTTGATCGTGGCAGCATCTTGATATGTCATGAAAAGTGAGGTAATGTTAAGGAAATCCATTTCCTCCTAAATGTATATATGAAAATAGTTGTGGTACTTGAGTACCAAATTTTTCTCTGAATCTTTAATACCCAACTTTGTGCTCATGTTATGGAACAAAATTGTCAGCTTGTGCACCTCTTGATCCCTTTGCTACCGCAGTGTGGTCCATTGTATGTACTTGTCTGAGTCATAGCTCTCCACGAGTTAATATTTTTCCTTGATGTCGTCTCAAAATGAATTCCAAGTGGGTGTGGCTAAGAACAAAGAGGGTTCCCTCTCTTCCTTTTGCTCAAAGTAGGTTTCCCACTAGTCTTTGACATGGGGTGGTGGCTTTGAGGAGTGCAAAGGTAATCTTTTCTCGGTTGGAGAAATCATTGACCGAGAAATAACCTTCCAAGAAATTCAACCATCTATCTACAATTTTTGTATCTATTCGGCCTTAAAATACAGGAACAATGAAGTTGACATGTACCTTGAAAGGAGTGGAGCCTCCAGAGTGGTTGCTACATGTAGATGCATCGCTGGTGGGAATTCGTTGAAGGATTTAAGCAAAGTTATCCATCATGGCACTCCTTTCTTTCTTAAGGGACACCTCAAGAAATATTTTGATAGGATCATCTTCTCCCTCTTCTTTCTTTTCTTCTGCCATGGGAGGCCATCAGGGTTTGCGAGACTAATCTTGCAAAGGTTCAACTAGATCGAGCTCTAACTCCTTATACCTCGACCTCATTGGGGACATGCAAAGAAAGATCGAGAAAGAGAAGACCGCTCTGATACCACTGATATATATTTATTCAGGAACAAAATAACATACAGAAATAAACACAAACACATAGATGCAACAAGAATAACACTTCATTCCATTAATATCAAATACTGAAAAATGCTTACAGACAGAATAGAAAATAAACTAGCTCAAGAAATGGTAGCTTATCTATGAGAAGAGATGTGGTGGATAAATGCCTATGAAATGTGCTACAATCAAGATCAAGGCATTTTTATTATTGAAAAATAAGAAAAAATCCTAAACAACCAAAACCCTAACCCGAGGAGATGTAACACCTAGAGTTTATGGGCCTTGTTGGGTTAGTTGGGCAGTCAACGTCTCGGGGTCATAACTTGGTCACATTATCTTTGTTTGACGCATATGATACCTCGTTGGAAATATATTTTCGAGGAATACAAATATTGACGCGATTTTTGTGAAATTTCTAGAGGAATCATGCCCAAAAAACGTCATTTCAGGCCTTAAAAAAACTTAGAAATTTCAAGACCCAAAAAACTAATAAAAATAGTAAATAAGAAAACTGATGAAATTAAATAGGTGGAATATGCAGGTGGCCATCAATATCCATCTCAACCATAATACTTGAATTTGGACTTGAAGGTGGCCACAACCCATTCATATTTGGATTTTCCACTTTCACCATGTCGCATGGTGACATTGGCTTCTAACATGCTTTATATATTGAGAAAAGAATATGAAGAACTTAATTTATATTGATATATGAGGTTGGCTCATGATTAATATATAACATTGACATGCCACTTCATGAAATCATGAACACACCAGCTTCCCCATTTGGCAACATCAACATAATATTATGTGGTCACCTATTTCAAGAAAAACCTATAAGTGATTGTTGGATATTTGAAAAACCATGTCTTAAAGGAACTATTGTACCTTACAACTTCTGGAAAGAAATTTTGAAAAATTATGAACTAAATCAAGTAATGTGACAAGAAAATAAATAATTTGTATCCATCTTAAAAAGAATTAGGACATCTTAACATACTGATGATGATATTTCATTCTTGAAGAGACATTTTTATAGATGTGCATCATATGATCCAAATTTTCCATACCTCTTCTATTTAAACAAGAACATGAACATAATGAAAGAATGTTATCTCTCATCAACAAAGAATAAACCATATTAAACGCATATAATAGAACAATTGAATCAACAAATATAAATCACAATAAAAACACCAGAATGAAGTTGTCATCTACCATTGCGCTTAAGTAAAATATTATTATTGAAGTAATTGGTGTTAATTACAATATTCAAGATGGTTTGGTAAATAGTGCTGAAAGAATTTTTAGAGCATCCACGACATTTGAAAATGGTAGAATTTGGATTGAATTTGTTGATCATGCTGGTGGCATTTTTAAATGAAAAAAATGGCACATATGTTCAAAAATGGAATAATGTCTACCTAGACACATATTACTAGAGTTTGTAGGAATAAAAAATCAAATAAAAAAACTAGTTTTACAATAGAAAAAATCCTTGTTGAACTGTCATGTGTACGAACTATACATCGATTACAAGGGTTGAAAATGGAGAAATTGGATTTTGAACCAAAAGGATTTAGGAAACATGGAATCATCTATACCGAATTTTCTTGTGTCAACGATTTTAAATCCTTGTTTTTTCTAAACAAATTGGAACATAGAAACTTTTCCCTCAATGACAAAATTGATTTTGAGATAAATAGACTTATAAATAATGCCTCTTATAAGAGTGAATATAGAATATATAAAATTAAAACAAATGATGATTTGGCAATGTGTTCGTTGAACAAATGTAGTTTCTCCTGGCATTTTGAGGATATAATTTTTTACTATGATCTGGTGAGTGATGGCATTCATTGTTTACAAGAAACAAAAACAAAATTGCCTCCATCAAATCCATTTTTTTCAAACAAATATCACATATATATTTATACCATTTACATGGAATTCTCACATACTACAAAAAAATTATTGTAGTTGAAATTCATTTCACTTATACAGGAAGCCAAATTGAATCGAAAATTGCAACATTCCATGTTAGAAAAAAAACAATTACACTTGCAAATGTATAAATTGCACCAATTACAAGCATTGAAGAAATGATTAATTTTGTCATGTTAATTTTAGAGCATACATGCAAGAGCTACCCAATTGTGCTTGTTGTTGATTTAAATTTGGACACGTTGCAAAATAGTCATCAACAAAGAAAACTACTTTCATTTATGCAAAGTAATGACTTCAATTTTCATATAAAAAAAACTGACTATAGCTCAATGCTAGACCAATTTTGGACAAACCTTTCAATTAGTATTGTTTCTTTCCATGTCTTCAATTCTTATTGGAGAGAGCATCATATAATTTTTCTTACCATATCTTTGTTGTCGGCTTGAGTTATTTTTCCAATGTTCATGTCCTACAATTTCATTTTTTACTTCTCACATTTGCAAATGTACATCTTAGACGTATGCTTTCATTTGAAAATTTTGAGAAACAAAGGATATCTATTTGAAAAGAGAATCAATACGGGTAAATTTTTTTTCGAAATAGAGGAATAACCTATTTCGAGGTTTTTAACCCAACGTTTTAGAATTCTTAACTAAGTCCACCTTTAGGGGTAAATGTCCAATATTCCTTGGAAAATTGTGAGCATTAGGGAAAAAAAATCCTAATATAAATAGAAATTAATGATGATTTTTTTTTTTTGTTATTTTTATTAAGGAGGTCGGTTTAAGCAAGTAATGTAAATTAAAATTATTAATGTTTAATGCTTTTTATTTTTTTAAATTATTTATTATAATTAATCTATGTTGCACGAGTTTTTGGTATGTGGGTACTTTGATATGGTTACGTTGATACTTGTAGTATCACATGCTGACTAAACTTTACTAAAAATTCTGAGGAGAAGCGTCTCGTTGGGGCTGACAATAATATAATATATTAAAAATTAAAATTTTTAAAATTATATATATATATATATATATATATTATTTTTAAATAAAGTGTAAACATTAAATGTACATACCAAATTGAATTTTTAAATGATTCAATTTTAGTAATGGAAGAACTTAGAATATAAATTGAAAATGTGCATGATAATATGAGAATCAGATTTAGATGCCTTGAGTACTGTGAATTGAAACTGAGTCAATGGTGAAACACTCCCTCACATTACTGGCTAAATTTAAATTTAAATAATAAAAACGAACTTACAATTCAAGTAATACTGAATAAATTAAATTATATAACAAATTCCACAAATATTTATAAAAATAATAACTTTAAAGTGCAGTTTGCAAAGGAAAAATATCATATTATCTTATAACTCACCAAAATGCTGAACCTATCCCCAAAATGATTTCTTGGCAATTTGAATTAACAAAATACTTGCATTATAATTTAAATTTAGTAATTTACAATTTATTTCAAAGGTCAAATTATTTACTATTAAGCTAAGTTTGAAAAAAACTTACAAAATAATAAAATATGCTAAAGCCTAAAAGAATTATGAATTTCTAACGTTAATAGAAAAGTTAAAACTCAAAACTGTGACGCTGTAATGTCTAGCGTTTAAATTTTAAAACTTTAATACAAAACAGTGACAAATTCAATGTAATTCACATATAAGATAATGTTGCACTTTAAATTACATTTTTTTAAAAACAAATCTCATGTATACTTATATAATTCATCCAAACGATTATCATTAAAGAGAAGTTAGAACAAACTAACTTCAAAATGAAAATTTCAACATTTAGTGTACAAAATTGAAAATAAGGTCGGTTCCAAAGAAAGGCATGCACAATGTCACACAGATTTAGTGGCTAAAGAGAAACCCAACACGCACAATGTCACACAGATTTAGTGGCTAACGAGAAACCCACACAACGAACTTACAATCTATCATATCATAATTTCGAAATTTTTAGAAAACTTAAAATTTTAAAGGGATACAAATCGGTGTAACTCCCAATTGAGCTCATTTATCTTCCACAAGCTCCCGTAGAAAAAGTTCACAACTACATACTTGGAATCATTAGTGGTAGAGTTTAAAAATTTAAACTTTAATGCAACAATGGAGAGGGATACCAAATAACTTGATAACTAACCCATTAAATAAAAAAATTAGAAATACAAAGTGACGAGAAGTTTTAGACGATCGACACAGAGTGAGCAAATTGATTGGAATTTTAGAGTTCACAGCCATAGAACAAGAAAAATTTTAAAATTAAAATTCGATGGAGTGCAGCTACACACATGATTAAATTAAAATAGCTTGCTCGAAGCTTTATCTAACTTCCAAGCCTTTAAAAAGATTTCAAAAACTGAGAAATGAGAAATCGATTCAACTTGAAATTGTCGAACAATCATAAAAATTTAAATTTAAAACTAAAAGCAGCGATGTAAATATAAATTTATAAAATAAAAGAGTCAAATACTCTGTGCATAAATGGCAGGTACCTAGACAATGGCAGCGCTTGTGCCTTTGAAACACTTGTAGCTGCTAGACCCTCACTACGTCCCTCACTATGTCACTACGTCCCTCACCCAAGCTTTGTCCCTCACCCCCACACTGAGTCTGAGAAATGATAAATCAGAATGATGGCTTCTAAGCTCTGGATGACTGATTATATAGAAAAAAAAAATGGTGATTTTCTGCCAAAGGTTCGCACCCTTTTTTTTCTTGGGTTTTTCCTTGGCCATTGTCGACTATATGGTATGCATGGATTGGGACCCTATGGGACCTCCGATCCATCGATGGATCAGAGCTCCCACAGCCTCCCGATCCACTCTCCCCATAGAAACCAGTACCCAGAATGTCTAATTATGAATTAGCAAGCTCCCAAAACGCTCCAACGTACCAAATTAATCTCCCGCCAATTTCGAGACGTTTCGTACCAGCTCCCGAGCTCCCAGGAGCGACGAACCTTAGGGTACATTCTCTCTAATGGTCGGGGGTGGTACCCATGCAACATAGTAATTAATTTAATTTAATTTTATTCTAATTAATTAATTAATTAAATTATTATTTATTTATTTATTTTATTTTTTAATTAGTTTATTTAATTCCTTATTTATTTATTTATTAATTATTTTTATTTTATTTTATTTTAATTGTATTTATTGTATTTATTTAATTATTTATTAGTTGTTGCACTGCATATTAGTATAGTAAAATGACATATTTGCATTAAATCAATGCCAATGTTTTATAAAGCATATTGTTATAACTTTTCATATAAACAAACCAAAAAAAATGGAGCCAACACCCTCATCAATCATTGAAATATGCTCAGAAGCATATGCAAATATTTTTGAAGGTGATATCTTGGTTATTTATGGGCCATCACAAACTAAAATCCCTAACTCACCTGCAAAGTCATGGTTTCTCAATACTAATTTGGTTGATAGCCACGATCATCTAGATATCATAGTAAACATGAGAAGCAATCTTATAAAGTGTTTCAAAAACATTTTTACTGTCGGAAATTGTGTTCGAATTTTGTATTTTGCAATAATAAACAAGGGAATTTATGAATGAGGAGATGCAAATTGTTGTATAGTATTACATGACCAAACCAGGGTCGAATCAATTGCACAGTTTTGAAAAAAACATAGAATCTCTCCAAATACAAAAATAAAAATTATTCTTGTTTCAAGTGATACATATGCATTTGGTTCAATACGAGAAATAATTATAGGTTTTCAGTAAAATAACAAGAAAATTGAACTCAATATAAAATATGGTGAAGCTTCAGATTACAATGCAATTGTAAGTCTGCTGCTACAATAGTTATACTTGATTTTTCACCAAAAGCCAATAGTTTCTTCCAATTTTTATATTCTATATTTGTGTTCCATTGTTATCAATCTTGCAATTATCTCATCATTTCTTGTGAAACTTGCTGAACAAAAAATATTTTATCTGATTCACTGCATTTGTGATTGAATGATAGTCATAGAATTTTTTTTTTCAAATACAGTATGAATTTGCATCAAAGATGACTCCACTCTATTTGTTCAAAAACATTGTTAGAAATGATGTGAAAGACATTCAACGATTGTGCTCTGGATCAACAACTTTTGTTGACCCATTGAATGTTGAATTTGCAAGAGTACATATATTATCTTTTGTCATGTCAAGAACGCAAGTATGTTTCCTAATATATTCTTTGTTCAAGTAACAATAGTTTTCATTTGATGTACAAAATATTGCATTTTGGTGAAACATATTTGAACCTGACAATTCAATTTTCTTAAAAGAAAAAAAAAAGGTTTGAAGGAGTGTTGAAAGCCAAAAATGTTTTCTCTCCTCCTTTTCAACGATTTTTTAGTAAATGAAAAAAACTCATTCATCGAAACAAGAATAAACCTACAATCTATAAAGATGACACAACATTTAACTATGAGCATAATGTTGAATGCACACTGAAAACACATAATTGCAAAATTGATTGTATGTTGAAAATGTTGCAGCTAAAAGAACATTGCCCAATTATTGCTGAGAAAATATTTTAGCAATACATGCAAAGCATATCATATTTTCAATTTAATAAAACTTTAATTTGATTTTTTTCACTTTAACAATTAACAACATTATTGTTGAGATAAAAGAGTTGTGACCAACAAAAGAAAATGCTTCCTTTGTACATCAATTTTATACATTTTGACAATTAAGGTATTCTTCCTCTTTCCATTTTACTTCTTGTATTTCACCAACTCATAATTCACAAATCATTGCACCAAGAGTAATGTATAGTTTTTCTTTTATTGCAGGTTCCAGAATTACAAAATACAAAAACATCTTGTTCACTGCTTTCTTGATATTTACTACAATACCTGAATCAACAATTTTTTTTTTAATAGCTATATGTTGTTCGTTTTTCCTATATCTTTTGAATCAAACATATTTTCCTCTTGCAAATGAAAATAGAGACCCATATGCACATTATGAAATATAACAATTGAGTTATATCAAAAATTATTCCACGCAATGGAATTATTTTTTAAATAAGAACATAATATCTCATTTCAACAGTAACATAATGTAGCTCCAAAATACTTATTATACCATATTATATATATGCCCATATTTTGGTCTCCACTGTTGAAATATTAACTTGGATTCTCATGTGCTGTGAATTATGGAATTGTGTTTTGTTAGGAAAAAAAAAGACGAAAGAAAATAGTTTCATGTGTATCAATGTCTTGATTTTTGTGTATTTTCAATTAAATGTTGTGCGTTAAAATACGGAACTACAGGAGAATTGAGATAAATGTGTTCTCTTTTTTTTCCCCATACATCAAATCCTCCTTATTTTCATATTTTCATAATTTTTATTCGTGATATGTTCATTTGGTGATTATCTTTGATATGCGGAATAATGAATTACAGATAAAACACATTCCCTAAATGTGGTGCTATTCATTTAGAAAAAAATATTAAAGACTTTGCAGACACTTTTCCTAAGAGTAAATAGACAAATAGAAATATGAAGAAACCTACTTGGGGTCCAAGCGCTTCCTATTCTCCGTTTGTCGCTCTTGTTGTAGCTTCCAATCCAACTTTGATCGCCAGACTAGTTCCTGCAAGTATGAACACTAAACAACAAAGAGATTGCAATATACAGATGGCTATTTATCATAATTAGTTAAATCAATGGAACATGAAGCATTTACATAAGCTAAGAATCCATAATATGAAAGATAGAAACTTATGCAGATACATATGTGAGAAAATGAAAAACAATATTTATTAATGGATAGAAGGGGGAGGTTACAACTAGCAATTGATTTGATGTTGCCAACTCCAGCATCATCCCAACCTCATCACAATGAACATATCTCTAGCAGTATATCACTCAAATCAAACACTCAATTGAGAATCCAACAACATTTCTCTACTAAATTTCTTCCTTCTCAAGCACCAGGATCTATGATCAATATATAGAACAACTGAAGGTAGTTTCACAATTAATGACTTCCTAATTATAGGCAAGACATGTTCCCAAGATCAAAGGTGTTGAATGGACACATGGATTCGAATTTTGACACATATGGACTCTTCTAGAAGGCACTGGCCTTGTGGAGATTCCGGAACAATGAGAATTTCGCTCCCAATTGACCAACACACCCTTAAGTGTCGAGAATTTCTTTGCAGAGAACCCTTGAATGGATGTAACTACATATGAAAAGTTGTTAGTCCCTTGAGAGACTGCATTGGTGAGCTCATAGGTGATATAAAATTTACTTCAAATCTTGGAAACCTTGCAATGAAAGTCATGGATGATTTGTTCTTGTTCTTTGTCTTAGTACATGTAGCAGCTAAAATGATAGGGGATGATAGACCTTGTTCATTGGTTATGGGGATGATTCCCAATATAACCAGGTCATTGGGAATGGTGCCCAAATTGACCTATAACAATTTCCCCCTAAAGCATGAAGTCAAAATAGTAATAACAATATTTTTTCAATTAGATGATTTACACTATGATGGGCTGGAACTGAAGTGGAGGGGTGACTTGAATCAGTATTACAATACATTACATCGTGATATATCCTCTTGATCACAAATTACTGATGGAAGGCATTCCCATGATCAACACATAAACTATCTAATAACATGTACATATTGCAGAAAGTCATCTACATTGGAATGTTGCCCAACACAAACATGCCGATAGATATAGACCCATGTTCGGATGATGATCTGTATGTAAGGTCATCATACAGATGACGTGTACAAAAATCCTGAAATCACAGCCTAGATGGCTGAAACTAGATCTGGGGTCTTCTTATCTCGTTCACTCGATCGTTCGGGTACAAGTATAGCCATGCAAATATATGATTTGTAATCGAACATGGTAAGACATCGTATGATTACCAGCCAATGATGTGAGTTGTTAACAAATGCGAGAGAACCACCATTGATGTTAATGGCCCTCAAGGTACTGCAGTACATTTTGTAAGGCGTGAATAAGATGATTTGATGTTGAACAACAAGAAAAATATTTCTGTTAAAAGTCTAGAAGCAAGGATGTTGTCGATGCTGTAACAAGCCTCATGGTATTGGAAGATGATGTTTCTAAGTAAAATTCCGGGATGACGATTTGCATCGATAGGAAGTGACTTTATTGCGAAACAGGAGTTATTGATTTTGGAGACAAAATGTGACTTCATATAGCAATGTTTAGGGATGACTGTCATAAGAATGAAGGTTTATGAGTATTGCAGAAGGATGAGTATTCACTGGATTAATTCTCTTGAACAGATCGGCAACACAGATGAGTTGGCAACATTGACCCAAAGCTGAAGTGAAGGTATGATAACCATAGGTATAAATGAACCGTCAAGAATATTACCTAACCCAAACAGTCACAGTGATGGAGTGAAGTGTCATGTTCAAGAGCGAAATGCTACCGTAAAAAGTTATGTTCACTTTCCCAAAATTTCCCTAGTCATTTTTCAACTAGTACCTCTTTATTTTTTAACAAGCTTGACGATGATAGAATATGCTTGATCTATAATTCGACCCTTTGGGTGAATAATATGTCGCTATTTAATAATTTAATGATTCTAGCGATGAATGAAACTCGATTCTTGCCATGATTGACAAGCCAATCTTTCTTTTATGTTTTAACGAGCCTAACGACAGTGAAAGCCCGATACATTTTCATATTTAGAGATTTTGAAAAAGAGGACGAAAGAAAACTCCATAAGTAATTTTTTGTAAAGTTGTCCCTCAGATCCGAAAAAGTGTAAAATAATATCTGAGAGAACCTCTTGGTCATGTTCGATTAAGGCATTCCTTTTTCGTAAATAATATATCTCACTCTGGAAAAGGGTTAAACTTATAATGAGTATATATGAATTAATTTACTTTTACAAGCTCGAAAAGACAAGTGCTCGGAAATCCTTTCACATTATCAGGGTTTGAAAAGGGCTAAAAGAAGACTCCAGGGGTTCCTTTTTCGTTGTTATAGAAGCTCGAAAGAGAGATAAAAGTGTGATTCAAGTCTTTTTTAATTTTTAACAAAGCTCAAAAACTAAGGATAAAAGTATGCTTTGTGGTCAAATCATTCTTCAAATAAATATGCACAGGTAATCTTCTCGTCAATTGCAAAACCTATTCAGAACAACATCAAATGGATTAAAAATACATTTTTCATGATAAAAAAAGAATAAAACCATAGTCATAGCAACAAATATAATTTTAAAATAATCAAATGACTAATTAAAAGAGTTTTACTATTAATTTTTACCATTTTAAAGTTACTATTTTCATTTTGGAACTCTGAACTTGTTTTTTCCCCCGAACTTCAGCCATTGATTGTGATCGATTCTATGGACAGTTTTCATTGCCGTTGGATCCAGGTTGGTACCATAAACCTTCTCTTCCTTTTAGTATTCAATTCATTTCCTTTCACTGCAAATTTTTATGGATTTGGGTCCCTTAGGGTAAATTATTTTTCCAAAGAGGGAAACACACCCTTGCGCATCGAAAAATGCATTGTGGAGCACCTAAATTGAAGCCTAGGTGCATATACAATACACTGTCCCTTGTTCAAGGCTACGTTGGGCGCAATTCAAATTCTTGATTCTTGCATTGTACCCAAAATTTTCCCAAGTATTTGCATGAAAAGGAGTCTAATGAGTCTTATGGTTATGTTTTAGAATTTCATTAGACTAGAATGACGATTACTTAGAGAGAACGAGAGAATGAAGAACAAAATATCATTACCCTAAATGATCCGAGTACAGTAAGAGCCCTAAGAGATTAAGGGCTATTAAATTACTTCTGCTTGTCAGGGATGAGGCAAAAAATAGAACTCTTGGATTTCTTAGTTAAAGCATGGGATACGGTTATTGAGGCAATTCACATTAGGAACAAATTTGTTCCTATTACAGTGGAGGATGTATATTTTTTATAGGCTTGTCGAGGAGAGGCTTTCCCATTTCCCTCTCAGGGTCTGATCTCGGAGGAGGAAAGTGAGAGATTATGTTTTGCAGTATTGTTATCTAGGGGCAGAGCTAAGAAAGGATCAGAAAATAAACATCCGTGATGTTCGTGATTTGCCTTTGAGAACCATTATTTTCATGATTGTAAAGCTTGTCGGCATCGTTACACTACATGTAGCGAATAGATTATATATGCAGTATGCGCTAGAGTGCATGGAGGCAACAGTCTTCAAATGGTATGAAGTTTTAATTTCTCAGATAAAAGAACAACTGAATAAGGCAAAGGGAGGAAGGATGAAAAAATTCAGTTATGGTTCGATCCTCATTTCACTCGCCTTAGAGCGGATTCCACTAATACAACATCAGCATGTGACACTGGGTGTGTCTAACCCTAGAGATCTGAGGATGCATAGATGGGTAGAACTAATGGCTAAGCATGCAGGAAAATCGTCCATTGTGTTCTAAGCTTCATTCTTCACCTGTTTTAAGCGAAATGTTATCACTATTGATGAGTATGCATACATAGACATCGATTTTTTAGAAGATCCAGACTTAGCTTTACCAATAGGCGCTCAGTGGGGTGCAATAGGTAAGAATTTTTTGACAATTTGTTTTATTTTTTCTAAGGTTTAGACAATATTTTTGTATTCTGATGTTTTCCCAAGACTAAACTAAAGTTTTAATGTAATGCAAATGTTGGTTGAGTTTAACCGGTGGAGGAATCAGAGCATGGAGTAGATGAGCCAGTAGAGAGGGTTGTCAGGAGAGTAGTTCTTCAGGATTTAGAAATGGTTGAAACTCTATCTGAGCTTCGGTAGCACATAGAGGGGTTGACCTTCGGGATTCCGGATTGCCAGATCGAATAGTTACCCATGCGACTGTAGCACCACACTATAGGCATTCCTAACCACTGGATGTGGTTACTGCGTAGGATAGATAGATCTATAACATCTTACCATGAGCATCACTAGTTTACTTTTGACATGTTTCATACATTTTGAGGTTAGATGACCAATGTATCTTGGGCACAAATTTTTGTAAAAACCTATAATTATCTATCTATTTGATTTCAGTGTTTTATTGCATAATCCTATTCAATTATGTGAATATATCTTTACATGTGTTGCAAATTTCTATCTAAGACATGATTATCTAAAGAATCAGTCAATGTGTTCAAGTTTTTGGAAATGTGTTGATATTGAATAAAATCAAAGTGTCTTTCCAAAAGTCGAACTCTTAGGAAAAAATGATGCAGTATTTGATTTCTAATAGTATAAACACTAGTAAGTTGTAATACCACAAGTTGTGAGTCTAACCTTATGATGATACAGTTATTACCAAATGAAACAGCATTAGAGAGAAGTTCGATCAATGTGCTATACTCAATGATATTGTTTGTTGATATATGGATACAAATCCCTTGAAAACTCACTAACTTTCCATTCGGAGCAAAAATGGCCCACGCTACAAAGGATATATTTTGCGTACTACGACTAGCACCATCAGCATATCCAACAAATGGTTCCAAAGATTCAAATATCTGCGATTAAATGTAAATCGGATTACTAATGTCAAGAAAACTCTAAAAAACAAACTAAGACAGTGAATGCAAATGAACAACATATATATACAATATAATACAAAAAAATATAATGTTGATGATTGAGCATAGTAATGTTTGACATACAACCAATTTCAGGGTCGTGCCAACGAAATTCCATTGTAATCCACCAATTCAGAGGCACCCTTAGCAAAAACTCTTTTGAAAATTTATTGGCCATGCCATAATGGCTCAAATTTCCCTGTACCAATTACACCAGCTTCTTGATCATAAAGAAGGACCAAGTCGCCCTCTGAGAAAATGCAATGCTGGAAATTTTTGTTGTATTGCACCTTTATACGTCTCTTATGCACTTCGTTGGTCAATTTGGCTTCACGACGCATTTCATAAAGATGCATGAGGTTATAAAGACACACTTCTTCTTCTGAGGATTTAGGTAACAAGTCGATTACAAGTTTTAACGATGGTATTTCACATTGGGTTATCAAGATAGCTTCCAGAACATACACCAATTGAAAGGGAGTAAATTTTGTTGTGTTTCTCACCGATGTTCGGTACACCCACAAGGTTGAGTACAGGATCCAATGCCATTTTCTTTTACGAACTCCTATCATTCGTTGAAGAATACATTTAAGAATATTATTGATAGCTTCAAATTGTCCATTTGAATGTGGATAATAATGAGTCGAATTACCATGTGACAATCATAACTTGGTAGTCAATTCACTCATCATATGGCTGTGAAAATGCTTCCCATGATCTGTGACTATAGCCTATGGGACCCCAAACCATGCAATGACATGATTAAAGAAAAACACTGTAGTTGTTTGTCCCATGTTGTTGAATGTACTCATCGATTCGGCCCACTTTGTAAAGTAGTATATTGTGACAATAATATAACCATTCCTCTCGGATGAACGAGGGTTACAAGTTATGAAATCAATGCCTCATTTTGAAAATGATCCCACAGAGACATCATGATGCATTGGCATTGGCGGTTTGTGGATTTTATGATCAAATATCTAACATGCATGAAAAATTCTGACAGCGAGGATTCAGTCACGAAATATGGTAGGCCAAAGGTAACCGACGTAGAGTATCTTTTGTGTGGTAGTGTATCCAGACAAGTGTTCACCACAAGCCCCAGCATGACAATCATTTAAAACCTTTTCATCCTCCTCATGAGTGAGGCACCTTCTTAAAATTGTATTAACACAACGACGATAAAGTGTATCGGTGACGATCAGATAATATTTGGCTTGGTATCGAATATGTCGTTGGTTAGAGCGAGAGGTATTAGGTCGAAAATTGTAGGTTTGGAGATAAATGATAAAATCCCCATACAAAGGATCAGATGATCCGATAAGAAACATATACTCGTCAGGAATAGATGGTTCCAACGTAGTAGCAGTACTATTAGAGGGAAGGTCACAAAGAAGCTTAGCCAAAACTAAATACTTCTTTGACTTGGATTTGATGAATTCTAAGTCAAATTCCTACAAAATGAAAATCCATTTTGAATACTTTACCCCTAGAAATTGACGTGATAAGATATAAGTTATGGGGTTGCAATCCAAAATGAAAATGGTCTTCTGGAATAGGATATAGTGGAAAAATCTTTGGACGTCTTGAACAGCCACCAAGGCAAGCTTTTCTACGTACGAATACTTCACTTCCATATGATTGAGATTACAACTCAAATAATAGATTGGATGTCCTATCCCATTTTCTACTTGGAAAAATACCATACCAATGGTCATATCAACTGTGACAATATATAAGAAATAATCACTCTGATAATTGGGGGGATACATTAATGACGCCTGGACTTGAGTATCCTTGAAAAAATCAAAAGAATCTTGCACAACTTGGTCCCAATGGAAGGGAATCCCCTTTTTCAAGAGTCAAGTAAATCCTTTATCCATTTCGGCGTAGTTGGTTATGAACCTCCTTAGGAAGTTAGAATTTCTTTTAAGTTTCTATATCTGAAGTAAACTTGATGGCGTAGGAAAATCAAGAATAGCCTGGACCTTCAATGGGTCAATTCGAATTCCCTTTTTTGAGACGACGAATCCAAGAAAACGACCAGAACCAACACAAAACACACATTTATGTGGATTGAGGTGTATTTTGTAGTGTTGGTAGCATAAAAATATGGCTCTCAAATGCATCGAGTGATCAGTTTGATTTCATGAACGTGCAAGTAAATCATCTAGATAGGGTTTAAAAATGTGTTTGATGTCATTGAAAGGATAATCCATTTCTCTCTGATAAGTGGCCCTGGCTTTATTTAAACCAAACGATAGTTTTCGATAACAGAATGTGCCCCAGGGATAGATGAATGTTGTCTTATATTGATCCTCTGGGCGTATATTGATTTGATTGTAGATGAAAAATCCATCCATGAACGAAAAGATTTTGCATCCAGCACAATCGTCAATAATCTGGTCGATAAAGGGAGTAGGATAGTTGTCTTAATTTGGAAAAGAAATATTGACATCCCAATAATCGACGCACACTGTGATGGTTGCTTGTTTTTTCATAATAAGAACAATGTTGGAAACCCACTCAGTTAGCGGAACAAGGTAAATGAAACCAGCACACAAAAAAAATTCAGCTTCTGCTTTAATGGCAACAGCCTTCCTCGGATGAACAAGACGAAGGCGTTGACATACCGGTTTGACATCAGGTTACATATTAATAGTGTGTTCAATGATACTAGTGTCAATACCTATCATTTCCTCGTAATACCAAGAAAAGATATCTTGGAATTAACGAAAGAGAGAGAAATATGTTTTGAGTTCTGATGGAGAACAAGATACGTCGACATGAATATTTTCTACAACGTCGGGTTTGGTCGAAATATCGATAGAAACAGTTTCTTCAATATTTGACGAGTTTCGCTCAGAATCATTTTCATTAATAGGAAAATAATTCGAAAATAATTTTTTGATCGATCAGTGATATAGTTCACTAAGATTATTTTCTTCATAATCACGAATATGGGAACTATGATGATAATCTTCCCATGGTTCTCCTTCTAACATGATGGTTTCCAAAATATTATCATTTGTCAAGAAAGTTAAGGAAAAAGGATCAGATGGAGTACCAAAATCTAAGGAACGATCAACCCAAACAATCGGTGACAATGATTTTGGATTCGCCCCTCAAGCCAGATAGATTAATTGCTATGCCAACTCAATAGGGTTGGGCGGAAAAAAATTATCCAATGTAACAACTTCAAAATCACCTGTACTCTTCCTTAAGCTAGATGGAGTGGAAGAGATCATGTAGCAGTTCTCTATACTTGCAATTTCTGTCGATGTCACTGGCGGCGGTAATGCAAAGGTTCCCATGAGAGTGGAATCCTTTAAGAGTCTTACACCAATGTTCTGAAGTGCGAGTTGGGGTGCGTGAACAAACAGAACACTTCCATTTACCTTTGAAGTGGAGGAAAAGAAGGATGGATGATTAATGACTGTGATAACACCTTTATATGGGAAGGAAATCATTCTAAAATATGTAGAAACAATTGCAGTCATAGCATATACCCATGGCCTTCACAGTAAAATATTGTAGTCAAGGGGTTCTTCAACGACCTGAATGTCAACATTCACTATTTTTCCCCCTAGTTGTACATGTAGGTTATTCATAATACTGCAAGGCTTATATGTACATCTGTCGGAAGCCTTCAACGTCATTGATGATTGAGATAAGCATGGCGAGATAAGTGACTTCGAACAATTTAGAGAAATAATGCACGTAGATGCTTCCTCATCAATAATAGTACGATGAACAAGGTGATTGAGAACATTTAATTGTATAGAGAATTTTAATTATACTGTTAACTATGGCACATAGCCCATATGATTAAAGACTACTAGATTAGAATCAATCAGATCAATTCCACCAATTGCTGACAACAAAGCTTGTTTCTAGGAGGGACAATTTTGTAATACCTCAAGAGATGACATAGCTGAAGGGGACTGAGACAAATATTCAACTACATTATAATTTTGAGCAACTCTTGCTCGAGGATTATATTTCGATTTACGAATGACTCACTTCAAAGGATTGATTGTCAATTTAGGAATAGCAGGTGGCGGTACCGATCCCGTAGATCGATTCGTGGTAGAGGTAGTAGGTTTATCAGTGGCCTGACTACTGTAATATTTATTATGCGTTGACACCAAAATATGATTCAATGGATTTGTGATAGACAACAGAAGTACTTGGGAACAAGAATCTAGATCCGTAGCAACCAAATTTGTGTTTGGATTCGGAAACGGATTTGTCAACACAGCTGATGCATGTGAAGTCTTAACCATTTTTTAGACTTCAGTGCAGTGAGGAAAATCTTAGACAAAGTGTTCCTCATTACAGATTATGCATGGATAACAAGGTTTCCTATTTCCAGATGATTGATCAAATGACCTTTCCTGCGGGTTAGAAGTTTGATTTTTCTTTTATTTCCCATTTTTCTTGCTTCCGGGTTGCTTGTCACTTTTGCCTTTGTCAAATGACATGGAATTGATTTCAGAAGGAGTAGGATCATATGGAGTAGTATGATGTTTTCTTGCAATACCAATCAAACCGTCTCTTGCATGAGAGTCCTTTTATGGAGGAGGAACAATAAAATTAGATTGCGACGCATTAGGAATTTTCTCATAGAGCATACCAGACTGAGTATAAATCAAGTCTAAATATTAGGCACGAGCAATGAATTTCTCTTCAGTGATGACGCCACCCTTAGCCACATCCTCAATTATATATGGTAACAAGGACTTAATGAACCACTCAGCAAGGAACTGATGGGGAACAAATGTTTTAACCATTCTACGACGACGACGCCACTCATGAATATGATCATAAATGTGAGTAGCATTAGTCTATTTAAAATTAGTTAAGAGTTCAGTTCCAGTTTCGTATCATATGGGTAACTGGAAGTGATTCAAAAAGACAATAGATAGGGCAGTGAAATTATCAAAAGAAGCTCTATGTAATTCAATTTACCATTTTGTGGCCAGACCAGTGAGCATACCTTGGAAAATATGTACTCGAACAGAGTCATAATTTAGGGAGTTTGATGAATACCACAAATGATAAGTCATACCATGAGTTGAAAAGTCTTCTCCAGGGTTTCCATTGAACTTATGAATATCCGAGGGTAATTTATGGGGTATCACTACCACCAAGGAGTATAGGTAATTTGATCATTGGTTAGCCGATTTAGATCTAGTAACTCTAAAGTTGCAAGAAAGGGAAACTATCGATTAAGGTCAGCTTGAGAATAGCTAGATTATGATGGAATTTCTTGGGAAATAGGCCTTTGAGCACCAACATAAGTAATTTGTTGCTGGTAACCTAGATAGGGGCTATTTTGATAGGAAAATGCTTGAGGATTCTGTTGACCAAAACCTGGGTACGATACTTGTTGAAATGAATTTTGTGGAATTTGCGACTGTGGTTGTCAAGGGGTGTATCCACCAATGTTACAACCCAAATTAGGATAGCTTGGATTAGGTTGAGGATAGGAATAACCTGGTTGTGGTTGTGGTATCCCATAATATGGTAGTACAGCTTGTGAATAAATTATTTCGGGTATAGGTGGTTGTTGTAAATAAGCCGAAGGACTTGGGGTTTGAGGGCCCAATACTTGAGGGTCTTAGGTTGAAGTACCTGCCTAAAATGGTTGTTGTACAACAATTTGAGTCTGTAACAGGGGTAAAGATTTAACAAGTGGAATTGATGAGGGTGCAACAGGTTGAATCGGTTGATATGATTATACAACCGTTTGTGGTTGGATAGGAAGAGTGGGCTGCCATTGAAAAAAAATCATTTTGACATTAGGTTGACAAAAATATGATGGAGTACTGTCAAAGTGGGTGACCATAGGTCTCTCCCCAACATGTGGAGTATAATAAGATGGAAAATATTATTCTCCAAATGCAGGGAGTCTAGTTGATATGGTATTGGATGGAATAGATCTAGATGAACCAACTTGATTTTTCCCTGATGATGGATATAAAGTTTCAAGTCATTCAGTACTCACTATAGGTTTACCAGTTAGAATACCAGATGATGACATTGGTGAAGTCCATGGGTTTGAAGATGCACCAAAGAAAATTCCAGATAAATACTTATAACCTGATGGGACCATAGGGCTACCATGTAAATATGACTCTAGTGAAGTTGTGAAAATCGACAAGGTAGCGAGAGCAAGTGATGATGCAATCAGAACAGATGGTCCAACCGAAGATGTTGGTTCAGGCATGGTTACTTAACAAAGATAGACCCTTTTTAATCGATAAGAACTTAATATGTACATGATAAATAAAAGCAGAGGGTCGTGATTGAATAAAAGACTCGTACAGGTAAAGATCCTCCCCAAAATGGGTTGGAGTTAAAGGTGTTTCCTCTTGTGGGATTTCTTCAATCGAAATTAAACCAGGTGGAAGAATTCACTACAAGGAAAAGACCCTATAGCGGATGTTTTTGAGGAACCCCTTATAAAATACCCCAGACATTTGTTTCTAGTGGAGGTTACTAGAAGAGGTTGGTGGGTGGAGGTTTTTGCGGATTTTTTTCGTCTGGTGCACTTATCATTCTAAACCACACCAATGCGTTCAACAAGAGAAAGCACCTGTGTGCACAAAACATTGGCACACTAGACACCATGCGCTCTATACACACCTGCCCGATGCATCTTATTACTATAGTGCATTGATGTTTTACAAATGTTTTGCACCAGTGCGTCATAAAACCCCACGCCAAAACAAAAACCGCCTGGTGCGGTCCTAAGAAACCACATCGTTGTGCCTATAAAACCCCCCACACCGAAATAGGGTTAAATTAAAAAAAAATTACAGCCAAAAAATCACATTTAACACTTTTCTCAATGCTCCAAAGCTCTCAAGCACCGGTGCAATTTATCCTTATCGGAGAAGCCATGACCAGTGCTCCCATTGCACCCATTGCACGCACTGCTGCTGTGAATTTCCCACCAATCTACAGCTTGAATTTTTCAAAACGGTGGGGAAATGTTATTTTGCAAATTCTACAGCCAATATGCCTCCTCGACAGCCAAATGCACAGGTATTTTTCTTGTTTTTCCATAATTAAGCCTTTTAGAAGATTATAATTTCAACTTACCTTAAAATTAACCATTTCAAAGTAAAAAAATATATGTGTCGCGCGCTGCGCTCGAGCTATTCAGCTTGCACCAGTTCACGGTGCTTCCTGTAAATTTATAGGCTGCACCGCAACCGGTGCTAATGATATATGCACCAGTTCCAGGGCGATACCGAAAGGCACACCGTGTTATTTAAAAAAAAAAAAAGTGTGGTGTGGTCGGTTACCCGGCCACAGCGTTGACCATGTGGAATAACGACAATGCAGTGCATTGACTTAAATATCCATCTCGGGGTGGGTATTTTTGTCAGCGCACCGCATTCCACATTTAGACAGGGTCAATGGTGTGGCCTGGTAAAAGACCGCACCATTGAATATGTAATGATGTCAGGAGGTCAGTGCGCTGACCGAACTATATGCCCCAGGGCGTAGAGTTTAGTTAGCGCACTGCACTCCCGACACCATCTATAGTCAATGGTGTGTTGAAAATTTTCGGGTGCACTGCCGCCGGTGCATTGAATATTTTCTAGTGCACTACCGCCGATGCGCAACAAAAAATAATGCACCAGTACTGGTGCATGCATGTTTTTTATGGCACACTGGCTGTTTTTTTTTTTTTTAATTATATATGTATATTCCTAAATACATGTTTCATTTATTAAAAAAAATTGTATTTAATATGTCAATTATTCAGAGACATGAAAGGAGAGAAGAGGGGGAACAACAAAAACAACAATAGGAGGACCATTATAACACGGTTCGCCTGTGGGAGGCACGAGAGAGGGAGAGAGATGCGTACGCTCGCCCTATTACAACAACTACCTAGGGGCTCCTAAGGAAGGTAGGCCTCCTCGAGTTATATGAGGAGGCTACTTCCTAAAGGGCCATGGTGTGTTTTTGAGACATCTTATCTGCAGGTGGAATGCCCAACGATAAGATTTCTGGGTTGGTCCTAACCAGTGGTACGCGCCCACTGAGGAGGACATATATTTCATTACAAGACTATCAAGGAGAGGGGTGGATTTTCCATCTTTCCCAGAGGTTCCAGTTTGTTATGCAGCAAGGAATAAATTGGTGTAATACTAGAGATACATTAGCACAGATACTCAGTCTCCTTCATATTTTTAGGTCTTCGGACATCAGTTACATATTGGTGCATTTGGTAGTGAGGAGGTGAGGTGCCTCTCACTTTTGAGTTCGACCATTTCACATAACACTAGTGACATGAAACACATTAGTTGTTCACTTCTATATTATGTTGATTCTTTAGTACAAGAGCCATGACTTATTAGGTGGTCTGCAATTTGTTTGGGGAATTTTTGTACAATCTTAGATAGATGTTGTGCTCATGCACAAGGGAGGGTCAACTTTCATTTTTCTTCAATTTTTTTTTTTTTTCAGAGGTTTCTAGAGACGAGGCCTACTTTGGTTTGGTAGCCTTGTAGGTCGATGTTCGAGACATGGATGCACATGTGGGGATAGATGATGCCCAAGAGGGGCGAGACTTTGTTTCCAGCAAGGATATCACATGATGCACTGGAGTTGCTAGCCAGTGTTGACGAGCATCCCTTCATTATGGTCCCATGTCCTTATGCTGGTTTGGATTGGCGAGGGTGTGCCAACATCATCTTCACATATGATGAGTTGCTAGATGATAAAGGTAATATTACTGTTTTATTTAAATTTATTCTAACATGTTCCTTAACTTGTTTTTACTAAATTATTGTTGTGTACTTGTATATATTTTGCAGACATTGTGTCTTTTGATGGCGAGGACATGCCGACACCACCACATGATCTAGGAGTGGATACTAATGATGATCAAGATATGCTAGATACTGAGGATCATCAGGAGGCTAGTGCATAGACACCTACTCCTGCTAGTGCACTAGTACCACGTTTCGCTAAGCATGGTAGGATTGATAGCAGATAGAGGATGGAGTTTTGCAACCAACTCACTACAATGATTGTTGAGGTGAGATTTAGGCCTACTACTATGAGAGAGACACTGGCTGATGGTAGGTTGTTACATATGTGGAGAGGCATACCACGTGACATGTACAGCCTGATGCGGCATGTGGTAGGATCTACGAAATTAGTTACACGACTGAGGAGGACCATTGCACATTATAGGCGTGGTCGAGACGCACCACGTGTTTGATAGTCCACGAGTAGTGACGCATCATCTGATGATATTTCACCTCATGCCACGCTAGACGAGAAGCCTCCACTAGAAACGAGCACCAGTCATCATGGAGAGCAAGCTGGACCATCAACCACATCCAGTCAGCAGCCTGGAGCATCCAATAGTACTCATGATAATGAGCAATTTGGACCAGTGACCATGTCAAGTCATCACAATGAGCAACCGATAGTTGATCCTGATCAACATGAGGCACCAGTACCAGATCAACAGGCACGTGATGATCAACATGTATCTGAGCTTGTCGAGGATGCTACATTGACTAAGCAGGCCTCGACTTATACTACTATTAATGATGTACCACCAGCTGATCAATGACATTATATTAGAGTTGTATATTTTTTACATTATTCAATTATATATATATATATATATATATATATATATATATATATATATTATGTTCATGTTGCAGTTGTACTTAATTTACATGTTGGTGATCATCTTGATGTGTATATTTTTTGGTCATGTTAGATATGTTCATTTAATGTGCATCTTGCAGATAGATGTGTATGTGATAGCAGGTATTTGACATGAGATGTATATTTTATGTTTGTGTTGTGATGATGTTATACAATGTTAATTGTGTTTTGTTAGATGATCATGATCACGATGATGTTTGCAAATTTGAATGTGTTTTTTAGTCGAATATGACATTTGTACGATGGTTATCATGATCATGATGTTTATTAATTAATTTAATATTAAATAACCATGATATTTATTAAATATTATATCGTGATTATAATTGAAATTTTAATTTTAATTTTATGTAAAATTGTAAAATTATATTTGTAATTGTAATTGTATTTTTAACTTTAATTGTATGTAAAATATTTGTAAAATTTTAATTGTAATTGTAATATTTAATTTATTGTGAAAATATTGTAATTGTAATTTTAGTTTTAATTGTATATATGTAAAATTGTAAAATTGTAATTGTAATTGTAGATTCTATGTAAATTCTAAAATTTAATTGTAATTCTAACACACAACTTGTAATTGTAAAATATTTGTAAAATTTTAATTGTATTACTTTGAAATGATTGTAATTGTAAAATTTTAATTGTAATTTTAAAAATATAAGAGCTAAAATTCTAATTGTAATTGTATGTGAAATTGTAAAACTGTAATTGTAACTATAATTCTAATTCTAATTCTAATTCTAATTTTAATTGTATTAATGTGAAATTGTTATATTAAAATTTTTAAATTTGTAAATAATTGTAAAATAATAAATCTAGAATAATATGAATTTGTGTAACATAATAAATTTTAGAAAATAATGTAAATAAATTCATGTACTTTAGAATTATCATTATTTTATTATGATCTTACATACTTAAAAAATTAACTTTATACAGTACGCCATTTTTATTGAGATCAACATAATTGCAAATTATCAACTCAAATATTGATTTTAACATTAATTCAAAATACATATTATAATGTTTAAAAAAAAGAGTCTTATAAGGTATAAGGTAATTAAGTCCTCCTCTTTATAAAAACCAATCTTAAAAAGTATAAATATTGATGAAATAACACATGTATTAATTCCATTGAACAGATTTTAGAAGAATTCGAGTATATTACCATTGCGTTGCCTCTTATGAATGCTAATTCCATGAATATATTTTACAAGAATTCGAGTGTCAAGAATGCACTAGAAAAAAAAAACATTTTTGGACTATTTTGCATTATATTAAAAGGTTTTTGAGATTTTTTGTGGGTTTTATGAGTTCATGGGACAATAGACAATACCGACCTTGTCGTATTGGTATTCCAGTTGAATTTTTCCTAGCAGCGATATGACTGAATCTTGCAGTTATGCATTTAACAACAAACCCATATATTTTAAGAAAATGATTGAAGAATGTTGTCATATACTTGAGCACTATACCATTTCTTCACCATATTAGCACAAAATAGAAAGAATAATTTCTTTCACCATAATAACACATAACTTTCAAAAAAGAAAACACTCCATTCTGTGTTTCGAGGCATTTTATGCAAATGATAGGAATTTCTATGGAGTTTTATCCATATTATACAATTTAATGAGGGTTGGAGGGAGCTTATAATCTTGTATCTGTTCGTAACTGCACCCTTCGGTAGAACCAAAGAAAATTTAGGCAGATTCCTCAGCAAAGTAGATTGGCCATAATTAATTCCTTTGAGACCTCAACATAAGAAGTAGATATGAATGTCAGAGGCTCTTGTTGGCACCTTTTCTTATTGCATGTTGTGGAAAGGTTGAAGTTTCTTTTTCTGAAAGAAGAAGAGTTGTAGTTTTGAAAATAAATGGCCCAAAGATTTTCACAACAAAATGTACATTTCCAACATGTCTAAAAACTAAAATATCTCCAACTTCAATAAAGTGCTCAGAAACAAAAATTTCCAAACCATTTTTGAAAACTAACCATGTCTTAGCATAGCACAGGTTCACATGCCACAATTGCCCACTTGGGCCCTATAGTATTGCATCTTCACATGCCCCATATTTCATTCTCTCCACATAATCAGTTGGGACCTCCTGCGATAAACAAAATGCATTGGAAGAATATTTATTTCCATCAATAATTTATCCAATTCTAATTCTCAAAAATAAACAAAATTCTAATTCTAACTGCATATTTCCATCAAGAATAAACAAAATTCTAATTCTCAATTTCTATGGTTGGAGTTCAATAAATTTTGGTGTACACACGTAAAAGTAATTTTGGTGCCTTAACTGCAAATTGGTGCTAATGTACATATAATTGCATCGGTGTGCTTTAGTTACTGTGCATTGGTGTCGTGTTACCAATGGACGAACCGGTGCGGTGTTATTAAGTGATGCACGAGTGACGAATAACCACAAATAAAAAAGTGCAAATCTATTTTATTTAAGTGAAAAAAAGCTGTAAATTTAAAAATGGGCAGAAAAATATTTTCGAAAATCTAATTTCATAAAAAAATTCTTTAAATACTAAAAAAAATTCATTATTACACTATTTTTGCAAAAAAATTTAGCCAGAGATTTGCAGGAGACATACCTAGAGCAAGAGAGCATGAGAGCACTATGGAGCAGCGAAATACGTTCGAACAGAAGTATTCAGACAATCAGAATTCCAAACCTCTGGTGATTCAAACCTTGTAGCATAGAATTTCGAACTATCTCGTGATTAAATTTCTTTTCTTTTTTTTAACTTTTTCTGCAATTCTTTTACGAAGTAAGGAAAAAATTCAATTTGTTTTTCATTTTCAGGCAAAAAAAAAAATCATTCATTTTTACCCTAAACCCTTCATTCTTTTTGTTTCTTCCCTTTCTTCTCCATGTTTCTGTGATTTCAGAATTAGAGATTTTCATTTTAGATTGACATCCAACCCACGGGACGAATTGCATAATCGGATCCCAATCCATGTCGGCCCTTCCGTGAATTTTTGAAAAAAAACATTTTTTTTTATCGATGCGCCTACGTAACCTAGCACACCAGTGCATTGTATTATCCCAGCGCACTGTGAAAGTATTGTCTAATAAAACATTTAAAAACAATTTATTTTTAAGCAATGCGACATATGTAAAATAGGACACCCATGCACTATTTCATTATGGCGCACCTCAAACGTGTTGTTTCAAAGAAGAATGTTTATTGTGTTAATCAATGCATCATGTAACATATAATGCACCACATTGGGTCTCCTAGTTGATAGAGAGTACCATATGGTGGTCTCTTGTTTGCGCGGGGTATTTATGCTACAAAAACTAACACGATGATTTTTATTATTTTCTTTGTGTCAATTGGTGTAGTGGTTAACATGTAATGCACTAGTGCTCCTTGTTGACATAGAGCACCATAAAATCTATTATATTGTTTGTGCAGTGCATTTATAAGACCCCCATGCACCTACGTCGACGCATACACCATGAATATAGCACTAGTTTCTTGAGATTTTTTATTTATACTGAAAGTTGACAATTTATATATAAATATATTAATGAATGCTTTGGTACAAGTTTTATATTGATAAAGAAATTACTAACAAGAGATCAAGTAACAAAAATACTGATAACACATCAAGAAAAGAAAAGAAAAACAAGTTCTTTGTAAATTCTTTACAAAAAATATTATTTTTTAACCATATGTAAGTTTAACTAATATGTATTGTTTACTATGTATCATGCAGAGCCACAAAATGACGAACCTTGATAAGATTATCTCTGATTTAGGACCAAAAGAGTGTAAAATCTTGATGGAAAAATTGCCAAAGGATGAACCGAGTGAATGAAGAAATACTATCGATCTAGTATGAGTTTCTTTTTTAAATTTTTATTAAGAATATAATTAAAATTATTAGATAACATGTGTCAAACAATCTACTAATTCATATATGTTTAATGTTCTACAAGGACCAACAACTTAGAAAATGAATGTTGCTTTAAGAAAAGAAAAAAATAGAACATGCAAATGAAAATGAATTTCTCCTTAGCTCATCTGGAGTGGTGTTGGAGGTTAACGAAAGGGGGAAAAAATTTTACAAAATTTTGAGGAATCTAGTGGAACAAATGCATAGACATTATTTCCACTTACAATAAAAAAATAAATCCAATGATTCCAAGAACCAAATTTTATCTAAACTACAGAAAGAGTTTCCAGAGAATTGGTCAATGAGACATGTCAAAATTTTAATAGCAAAAATGTGCAACAACAACAAAAGAAGGAATGAAAAAGTAATATTCCTTTAAAT
Source organism: Pinus albicaulis (assembly GCA_034641835.2). Classification (NCBI taxonomy): domain Eukaryota; kingdom Viridiplantae; phylum Streptophyta; class Pinopsida; order Pinales; family Pinaceae; genus Pinus; species Pinus albicaulis. Next base: position 654,192,860 of record CM076571.1, read on the forward strand.
GTTTGTCTAGAATTATATATAAATATGAATTTTGTTATATTTACTTTTCATATATCAATATAAAAAATAAATAATTTATTGCCATGTTACATTTTAAGGAAGATTATGAAAATATCAAAAGATGAACGAGTTGATATCAGAAATATGGCAATAGGAATGTCCAAAAAGGTGTACAAGGAGATGGTCAAAGAAATTTACAAAATTGCATCACGGGAGGAGCCATCTCAACAACAACATGATTCAAATGTAATATGTGATCATTGAATTTTTCGATCATTAGGTAAAACAAATAAAAAATTTAGCATTAAATATTAGTTTTGAAGTATTTTCTTGCAGAAAAGAAAAGAAAATGGAACCCATTCAGCACATAAAACAGGATGACAAGGAAGAAAAGGGTTGATATCTAAGTTTGTGAGTAATTGTTACTTCCTTATAACAACTTAACTAGATTAAATTTTTGTAAATTTTTAAGTTGTTTTACAAAAATCATCATTGAATGTCTTCAAACAGGTGCTAACATACAATGAAGAAGCATCAGACGAATTGATTGAAATTGGGTCAAATATGGGTTGTGAGTATATGTTGGCATATCAAAAATTAATTGTGGAATTTGTAAGCATCTATCGATCTTGTTTTACTTAGCTCTGTCTATAATTAATAGGACAAAAAAATCTTTTATATTAAATATATGATTTGTTATGGGGTATAAAACTTGTAAGAATCAAAGTATGGAACTGCACCAACAAATGAAATCTTGAAAGATGGCATGGAACATGGTTTTGAAAGAATGTGTATAGTTTATGAGTCTATTGTTGCTATGGTACATCATTTCTTTTTTATTTACATTGATGTATATTATTTAATATTGCAATTTTCATTATTATCACCAATGTATATACACTCATTACAGTTTATTTTTATGTTTGTATATGGAAGGTGAAGAAGAAGAAAACAATCAACACCATGAACAAAACATTCCTGAAAATAACCCAAGACATTGAAGTAGTTGTAGTAGTGACAACAGTTCAAGCGAATAATAATGATCACTATGTTTAGATATGAAATCAAGGCGTTGTATTTTTTTAAATATTTTTCTGTGAAATCAAACATTTTGTTTAATGTAATGGACATAGTGTCTCAATTGAAAGACAAAGTGATACCAATAACTGTCCAATTTTGTATGAAAAAGAATGTCTTTCATATATATATATATATATATATATATATATATATATATATATATATATATATATATATATATATATATATATATATATATAATATTTTTTAATTTATTCTATTTTGTTCTCCATTGTCACTGTGAAATGTCACACCACCCGTTAAATTTATGGATGATTAAATATTATAATGAAGATATGTGAAATTTGATGATATGATATAACAAATTAATCCAAAAATCGCATTCGAATGCATTAATAAAAATTTTATTAATATGAATACTATTATAAGATGTGTTGACTTTTGATGAATAATGAATTTTTAAAAATCACAATAATTGCACTATCAGAGGTCGAGGTTTCTAAAAAATAAAAAATGAACACTAGTGCGTGTCAGTTACTGTACACTGGTGCGTTTGTATTTTGTAGCGCACCGGTGCATTCCTACGACCTATGGGCACTGCTCAAATACCAAAACCAATTAAAAATCTTGGTGCATTTGTGGGATACTGCACACTGGTTTGTTTATGTGAGACTACACACTAGTGCATTTGTACGACCTATGGGCACTGAAAAAATACCAATACCAATTATAAATCTAGATGTGTTTGTCTAATACGGTGCACGGGTGCGTTTCTATAAGTCTACGTACCGGTGCATTGAGACAACCTATGGGCACCGCACAAACCCAAAGACTAATTAGAATGCCCCCATGCGTTGTATCACCAACACTATGCCCGGTGTAGTTTTATACCATCACGGCCCGGTGCATGCACCTTCGACCGCTGTGGGGCCACATTCTAGATGACACGCACCAGTGCATTGAAACCTCAGTAGCACACCGATGAAAAAAACATCCCTAATAACCTCTAGCTGCCTAGTTTTTCTAGTTTTGTTTTGTTTAATTTTTGTTAAAAGTTCTCCAAAACCTCCGTAACCATAAACGGATATTGTAGCAATTTTTTTTTAACAATTTTGGCAAATTTTATAACACTAAAAACCCTCCTTTATAACCCCCTATAAAGGGTCTTTTCCTTGCAGTGATTTCGCCGTTAGGCCCAAAGTATATTTAAGGAGGTTGACTGCGTGATATGGGAGACTCAATGGCTACAATATATTGTGGGGTGACCAATACAGGAGCAAGTTCCAGTTGTTTGACTTCAGAATGCAAATGTTCTAGAAAAAAAGAGACATGATCTAGATCAACTTCCATTTGAACAATGTCGGGTTCAGGAGGTATAGTCTCATTGATTGGATAGATCGTGACCACGGGTAGCTATGAGGACTCTGTCTCGACAAAAATAGACAAACTAGGATTTATAGAAACAACTTGTGTCAACTCTGGTATATTGGAAGATGATGCTTCACTAGAGGTATTGATGGTACTGGTTTCGGTAGAGCGATGTTGCCTTCGCCGACCATAGGTAACTTCCAGTTGTAAAGGTGGTTTCAATGCAAGTCTATGCGAACGACAGGGAAAGGGATTTTAGTCTTCCATGATGAATAATTTATTTTATGACCTAAAAAAAATAAACAAAATAAAAGGGAAATGCTAGGTAAAAGGTTTACGAAGAAACTGTGAACTGCAGAATACCTCCTGGAGAACTAAGAAGTACATGCAGGCAATCTCCCCGAATGTTGTGTTCGGTGTATCACAATTTACAAGGTGGCCAGCTTAGTTCACTATGGATGGATAGAAACCTAAATTTTTCCTCCCAAATATACTTGAAGGTACGTGGAGGCCCAAGTCCGTATTGGCACTGTCTGATGTGAAACTACATAGTGAGAGCACCCCTTTATAATTTTCGTACTATAACACCGCCATATATACCCAAAGGTATGTGGATGAGATGTGATATACTTACGTACGTGGAGTGAGTTATCATACTTGGAATCTATCACAGACAATTAATGACAACTACTATGTTTTACGACGCCGGAACACATCTCTAGCCTAGACCTTCTAAATGTTATCGTTATGGTTCCAATTCTTTTTTAGGTAAATTGATGTAAATTTTAAGTTGATATTATTTACCAATTTTCATTTCAATGTTCATCGTGATGATGTGATGGAAATTCCTAAAATGTAAACTAAAATGATAAGAAAACTTTTCAATTTTAGTTTTTTCAATGAAATCCTAGCTATGAGAGGGAAAGAGAAATCTTCTTTGAGAGCAAACTATAAAGAGCACAAACTAATATCTAGCATTCCTAATTTGTTCCTATGCAAAACACACAATCCACTACATGCAAATGCAATTTTTTATTTTTAGTCCCCTAAATGTGGATGAAAGAAAGGAAAATATATGCATGAAATCAACAAAAACAAATTCTTTCTTCTTTCAGAAACGATGAATTTAACAACAATTTCTCTTTTAGGAACAACGAAGAATATTACTAAAATCACTCATATAGGAAATGAAGAATTAAACGACAATTTACTTTACAAAAAAAATGGATCTAATGCAGAAATAAAAATACTTTGAATTTGATTTGTTAATGATAAAAAAAACACTTAAAGAGACATTGAACAAACTTACTTTTCAAAGGAGGAAGATTCAGGCAAATTCACTGGTCTCTATGAGGCATCATATAGTTGAAAACACAACAAACAAAAAGGCTAAAAGTGATGGCAATGACCAATTCAAAGGGAATTTAGTTGGCTTAGGGGCCAACAAAACCTTTAAGGGGAGACAATGCATTTCAAAGCACCTCTGAGTGGGAGACAGTGTTATGCAAAGCACTGTGTCTTGACCAACATTGCGTTGGGCACAAAAAAGAACAAAAAATCAAGCTACTGACACACTTCTAATGCAATTATTTGTTTCAAAAGCCTAATAATTGAGATTAGATGCTACTGGGTGGATAAACAAAGGAAAAATACACCAAGGATGAAGGTAAAATCCCTAGTGGAGTCGCAAATTTGTTATGCAGAATTATGAATTACGAATAAAACACATTCCCTATATGTGGTGCTATGCATTTAGAACAATAGATTAAATACTTTGCAGACACTTTTCCTAAGATTAAATGGACACATAAAAATATGGAGAAACCTACTTGGAGTCCAAGCACTTCTTATTCTCCTTCTGTTGCTCTTGTTGTAGCTTCTAATCCAAATTTGATCGCTAGAACAGTTCCAACAAGTATGAACACTAAACAACAAAGAGATTGCAATATACAAATGGCTATTTATCTTAATGAGTTAAATCAATGAAACATGAAACAAATACATCAGCTAAGAATCCATAATATGAAATATAGAAGCTTATACAGATACATATGTGGGAAAATGAACAACAATATTTATTAATGGATAGAAGGGGGAGGTTACAACTGGAAATTGATCTGATCTCACCAACTCCAGAATCATCCTAGCCTCATCACAATTAACACCTCTCCAGCAGCATATCACTCAAATCAAACACTCAATTGAGAATCCAACAACATTTATCTACCAAAGTTCTTCCTTCTCAAGCACTAGGATCTGTGCTCAATTTATAGAACAACTAAAGGTAGTTTCAAAATCAATGACTTTCTAATAATAGAAAAGATGTGTTCCCAAGATAAGAGGTGTGGAATGGACACATGGATTCTAATTTTGACACATATGGACTCTTCTAGAAGGCACTGGCTATATAGAGATTCAGGAACAATGAGAATTTCGCTCCCAATTGAACAATGCACTCTTGAGTGTCGGGAAGTGCTTTGCAGGGCACCCTTGAATGAAGGTAACTGCATATGAAAATCAGTTAGTCCCTTGAGAGACTTCATTAGTAAGCTCATAGGTGATATAACATGTACTTAAAATCTTGGAAAGCTTGCAATGGAAGTCATGGATGATTTGTTCTTATTCTTTTTCTTAGGCCCTGTAGCAATTGAAATGATAGGGGATGATAGGCCCTATTCATTGGTTATGGGGATGATGTCCAATTTAACCAGGTCATTGGGAATGGTGCCCAAATTGACCTATAACAATATTTCTTTTTCTCCTTTTCTGAGCTATATATTTTTTCATTACAATTATATACAATTTTTAATTTATCGCCAAATGAATTAAGAAAATTTGTATCTCATTTCTATTTTATAGTTTTTTTGTCTCTTCTTAAAATTCATTTCAACTTTGATTTTTTTTTTGCAAATTTAACAATAATCTAAGGAGATTGTGGTTTTATTGATGCTATATTCTTTGACTATGGTGCTCAATAATTTTTTTCTTGTTTTCCCCGAGGCATAGATGAAAACGAATGTTTGTAGTTTCTACAACCACTTTTACTCTCCAAAATTTCTGCCAAACCAGTGCATCATTTTGCTAATGGGACCATAATATCTCAATTTCACAACAACATCGTATAAGTCCAAAAAAATGCTATACCATATTATATACATACCCATGTTTTTGTTTCCATTGTCGCATTATTAACTTGAATTCTCATTTACTATAAATTCTGAAGTTGTGTTGTGTTAAGGAACAAATGGAAAAAAAGAGAGCTGCAAGTATCTCAATTGCTTAATTTTTGTATATGTTTAATTAAATTTTTTCTGTAAAAAATATTATCTACAGGAGAATGGAGACATATGTGTTCTCTTTTTTTGTATGCATACATCAAATCTTCCAGGAAATTTATTTTTCTATTTCCACAAGTGTTTTTTTCAGGTTACCTGATTTTTTTATTCACTTAATTGTACAAAGGTTTTTATTTTATAAGCTATATAATGTTCAATTTTACTTATATATAATTTCAAATTTATGATGTAATGAACTAACAAAACATACATCTTATTTATGTTTTCTAATTTTTTTGTTTCCTCCTATAATGCGTATAAACTTGCAAAAAGTCACAAATTTAATTATAGTGCAAGGGAGCTGTGGTTCTTCTAATCCTAAGTCCTATAACTATGGTAAAAAATAATTTTTTAGATATTTATCCCCAACCATAAATGGTAACGAGTGTGTGTGGTTTATGTAGCCACTTGCTTTTACATTGCAAGCTATTTCGATTCTTATTTATCATAGCACATGTTAATAATTTTGAATTGTTAGCCTACGATAATGAATATTTAGTGAATGGTGAAGGATATATGTACTACTTGGAGTCAATCATCCATTTTGTATAGCATAATTTCATTGCTATGGATAATAAATATGTTTGTTATTTTGAAATTTGAAGTCTTATGATAATTTTTTCATAGACATGTATAATCACTTTTACTTGGACATTATGACAGACTTTACTCTCTCACTCGGAGAGAAATTTTCATAAAAATATTCTCTTAGGTATTTTGTGTATTTATTATTTAACATATGCAATTTACTACTTGAGATATATTTGGAAAAAAACATTCAAAAATTTGTAAAATAATCTTTGAATCATTGGTGACGTGAATTCTTATTTTTTATCTCTCATATCACTTTAGGCATTATTCTTTAGCTGTAACGATATCCAATCAGCATCATTGATATAAATATCACTAAAATTCTATATTTGGACTCACTTCATTTTGAGCATTGCAAACCTCTTGAATCTTTGATCCAATGTCATGTCTCCCAATATCACACAATTTTTATTTTTTATTTTCAGATAAAATTGCTAAGCTCTATCTGCAGAAGATTTGTTTTATTAGAACACCTTTCTGCACACATATATTGTTCATACATTAATATAATACTTGTGCAAATTGTATAGTATGCTAATTCAATATTAATCATAACCTTTGCACTTTTCCCAAATTCAAACTAAATGATAACACCTATACCTCAACAAGTGTGTCATTCAATCTATATAATATTAAGGTTATTCGAGTCAATCTTGTAGTACTACGATGAATGTATACACCCATGAATAAATTGGTAACTTGGTTGCTCAGCTTTTCGTCCTGGTGTTAGGATATATCAATTATGATGCTAGTACATATTGATAGGGTTTCATATTAATTTTTAATGCCACGTCGATGGACCTTCTCGTGATTGGTGTTAGGGTAAACAATTTATTTGGTTATAAAATTCGATGGCGTGGTTGTGAACCGCCATGGCATGCGTCCTTGCTTGTTCTCCTGTCAATATCATTTGTAATGGTTCTGATTTCCACAGAGATTTTCATTTATCGCTATCACGGTGCTCTGACTGCGGATTTAACTTTACTCCAGAGTCATTAAAAGGGTTGAGCCATTGTGGTACGCTCGTATAAATTCTAGATACGAAATTTATGTTATGAAAATCGTTTAATATTTTTATCTTGGTACACCGTCGTTTCTGTTGGCGCTTTGTGGAGGTACTTACCTCGGTGACTTTGTTTTATCGGGATGTCCATCGTGCTACACGTGGACGACTGAGAACCTGAGCTAGTTAAGGTTTATCGTGATTATAAACTCGATCTATTTTGTCTGTGGCTTTCATTTGCTACGATGAGAAATTCTGCTCAGAGAAAGCCGAGGTTGCCGGAGCATAATGGCGTTCCCTCACACCAGTATGCAACCACCGTTTCATGATCAGGAGGTTTAACCGGTAAGTGAATGAATCATACTTATTTTTCTTCATGTTCATGGTTAAGTTCATCTCTGGTTTGGAAGAAATGGTTTATAATCTCATCCGAATTTTGATCAGTAGGTGGTTTATCCTCCTTATTTGAGTTCGTGTTTGCATGAAGGATTTCTATCCGGATTGCTTCAATGTTTAGGGTTATTGCGTTCCACCCAGACCAGCGCGCTTATCGTTTTATTTCTCAGTCGTTCTTCACAACGATTTACTCCTGCGAGGTGGTGAGATTCCTCTCACTCCAGAATGGGGAATTTTTTTGTTGTTTTTGGATTTTCTATTCAGCCTGGTTTTATTATAGTTTCTCCCGTAAACGAGATTTAACTCGGCGTTGGTATTATATGCATAGGTTCTGGGTTTGTGCCCGTGTTATTCTCCGGCATCGAAATTACAGTCATTCCGAAGGTAATTTTCTGGTGCAACTTTTATTTTCTTGAATGGTTATGCATTTACTCGACCTATACTCTGATTAATTTGTTTTCGCCTTCTTCAGGTGTTCCGTAGAAGAAATCGGTCATTCCTATGGGTGAGTAGATTCTTCGGTTCTTATCGAAATCTCATACCATGTCACTGGTTAACATTTTTTTCATAGAGATTAACTTGTTTCCGAATTGTTGTGGCAGGTACGCTCCTACCTCATGCAAAATTTCTTCGAGGGTCTCCTACCCATTCTTACTCTCCAAGTCTTATAACCCTTTTTATTTTCCCATGGCACAGGTCGGCGCCTACCTCTTGTCGGAATTCATGTTTGCCTTCGTTGTCTGTTCGGATAAATCCATAGGTTTCTCATTAAAGTTGTTACGTCTATTTCTGGTTTAGGGCCGAACTCATTTCTTTATGGCGCTGAACAATTTCCTGGAAATCGATTTTGTAATAACCTATTATACTGTGCGAGCCTATTTTTCAAATATATGGCTTCAGTCTTTGATATGTCGGTAGATGTAAATTTTCTCTAAAGTTCTTAGTTCCATGGCTACGTTTCGCTTAACCAATGAGTTACTAAATGGTGATAGAGAACGAAATATAATTTCTCACGCTATTTATGCTTCTCGTTCTTCCGCATGGAATTTATATCACCACACATGAATTTTACTTGTTATAGAAAATTTTTGTTTTTATAATAGGAACGTTTGAACAGTATAGGTGAATTTTCCCCAATTACACAGAAGTTATATTTCTAACAGTGGCGTATATATATATATATATATATAGGTCCGATATCTCTCGGTTCACAAGATTTACATTTATGTATCAGTGATCATATATAATGTCGTCTTCTCTTCCATATGTATATCGTTGGACTACATGGAAAAACCTTTAGTTCATCTAAAAAATAAGGTGTATATAAATATTCGTAGCCATGTTCTAGATTTGGTGCAGAGGTATGGGATTATAAAGTTGTACATGCTCGTTCTACATTGCAGACGTAATATAGAATTCTATGCATACCTTTGCTATCTGGTTATATATTATTCCTCTGTCAGGTAATACAGATCTGGGATTTTCTTAATTCATTAGATCTCTACTTCAGCTAAGTTTGTATAAAACAATGAATCTGTTTATAAAATTTTATTTCTCTTTTTGTTGACTATCGTAGCTGATGGTTAATAGATAGTCCTATTTTAGGGTCTTAGAGGTATATTAATTCTATCCTTTGTTCCGACATTGGAGGATGTTATTTACTGCTCATATGATTGCATTATGGTATACTATTGAACTCTCATGGTTAACAGAAGCTTATTAATTCACAAAAATTTAATTGTGAAGTATTTTAACCCTCAAATTTATTTCACATACTGACTAGATATTTGGGAAAATTCCTTCTCATTTTTTTTTCTTGAGTCCTTATCACTAGACAAGGTCAAGAGAGATAAATTTTCTGAGTCTGTACATGTATGTAATAACCTTCAAGTTTCAGAGAACAATAGAATGAACTATAATTAGTTCCATCACACTCACATATTCAACTATTAAATTTTCCTTATAAACTCCATCAATTTATTTGGAGTAGTCTAGGGTTAAATGATCTGTAGAGGAATATGTATCCACAGATTTAAACCAGCCTTGGTTTAGAAATTCTATTGGATTCTACTCTACAGATTCTGATTCTACAACTATTCAGAATTAAGAAGGTGAATTCCTGAGGATTAATTCTGTTAAATGTAGCATTTAAAATACTACTAATATCAAATCAACTTTTATATGTAGCCAATTCATCCTATTAAGAAGTAAACACATCAATAGTTTAAAAACATACCAATCATGCAGTCAACCAACCTCCCAGCCTTAGAGTCCTTCTTCTCTACCAGAACTCACCCCTGAGCTGAGATCATCTCCTAGAACAGATCAACCTCTAATCTGTTTAGGATCAGCTTATTTAAGCTATTTTTCCCCAAAGCCTGTTTCTAATTCTGCGTCCAGAATATCAGGATGCTTTTCTTCCTGTTTGCCTAGGCTTCCCATTTTAGGGACTCTTTAAAGCTGTTTTATGCTTTTCCTCAGCCTTTCTAGCTTTTTACCTCTTCCCAACTACTTTCCTCATCATTGGGGAATTTTCAGATTTTTCCTCAAAATCTACTTTAGAATTAATTTCTTTCAAGGATTTTTGAAAGATTGTAGGGAATATTTGCTTGTCCATCCTCATGGATTTAGCAAGTGATCTCAAAATCTCATTTTGGTCAATCTGCACAAAAATCATTTTATTCATTTCCTCAACTTAAATATTAATTTACATTCACAATTTATTTATCCTTTGGGGTCCACTCCCCTTAGGATTAAAGTTCAATTGTCTAACTTTGAGATTCCAACACATAAATTGGGGGTGTTACATATTCCCCCTCTGAAAATAAACACCATCCTCGGTGTTGTTATTTAACTACTAGAGTTCAATTTTTTTTTCAAACAAAAATGGATATCTTTCCATCATTTCAGCTTCTCTTTCCCATGTAGCTTCTTCAGTAGTAAAGTGCTTCCACTGCACTTTTACTCTGGCTATTGTTCTGTTTCTCAATTCAATTTCTTCCCGCTCCAATACTTGAAGCGGTTCTGGCAGAAACTCCCCTTCTGGTTCCACCTGTACAACATTCCAATCAACTATGTGAGAAGCATCATGCACATATTTTTTTAATAACGAAACATGAAATACATCATGAACTCTAACATGAGGTGGTAAGGCCATCTTATAAGAAACTGGTCCCACCCTTTCTAATACTTCAAAAGGACCACAATATCTAGGAGCCAGTTTCGCACAACTTCTAGCATAAAGTGTGCTCTTTTTGGGTTTAATACGCAAATACACATGATCCCCCACTTTAAATTCTCGGTGCACTCGTTTCTTATCAGCATAATTTTTCTGGCGATCTTATGCTGTCTTGATGTTTCTTTGTATGTGTTTCACAATTCTTTCCATCTCTTGTAATGTGTCTGGTCCCAACATTAGTTTATCTTCTGGCTGGCTCCAGCTCAAAGGAGTTCGACACTTTCTTCCATAGAGTGCATCAAACGGACTCATTTTTATGGAGGATTGATAGCTGTTATTATAAGCAAATTCAGCTAAATGCAAATACTCTTCCCACTTTGATGGCCTATCGATCACATACATTCTCAGCATATCCTCCAAAATTTGATTAGTCCTCTCTGTTTGCCCGTCGGTCTGAGGGTGATAGGCAGTACTAAAATTCAACTTAGTACCCATCCCGCCAAACAATCCTTTCCAAAAATCTGTTGTAAACTTAGCATCTCGGTCTGAAACAATTACTTTTGGAACCCCATGAAGCCTTACTACTTCCTTTAGAAACACATTTGCTACTTGAGCTGTCCCAAAGGTAGATTTTACTGGTATAAAGTGGGCAACTTTTGTTAGAGTGTCTACTACTACCATTACAGAATCATGCTGATATTTGGTTTTGGGTAATCCTGTTATAAATTCCATGGAAACTGTGTCCCATTTCCATTCTGCTATTGGCAAAGGATTTAAAAGACCTGCTGGATGTTGATGCTCAACTTTGACTAGTTGACATTCCATGCACCTACTTAAATACTCTGCTACATCTCTCTTCATTCCTGGCCAGAACAACTTCTTTTTCAGTGCTGTTAAAATTTTCTGATATCCTGGATGTCCTGCATATGGCTGTTTATGATACTCATCTAGAATCTCCCTTTTTAAGGACTCTACATTGGGAATATACAACCTGTTTTTGTAACAGATCATCCCTTTTTTATTTTGAGTGAAATCAGTTTTTTCCTTTTTATGTAGTTTTACCAAGAGTGTTTCATAATATGGATCTTGATTGACTTCTTTTCTTACCAATTCTTCTATTTCGATCTGGGCACTACTTCCAATATTGTTTATATTCTGACAAGCATTTCGGCTTAATGCATGAACAACTTTATTTTCTTTTCCCTTGATATGATTTATGTCCATATCAAATTCACTTAAAAAGGATAGCCATCTGGCTTGTCTTGCATTTAGATCAGTTTGGGAAAATAAATATTTGAGACTAATATGATCAGTCATCAATGTAAACTTTTTCCCAAGAAGATAGTGCCGCCATATTTTCAAAGCATGAATAAGAGCTGCTAATTCCAAATCATAGGCACTATAATTCTGTTCATGTATTTTCATTTTCCTAGATTCATAGGCAATAACCGAGTTTTCCTGCAAAAGGACTCCTCCCAAACCCTCTCTGCAAGCTTCTGTACATACAACAAATTCTTTGTCAGGATTTGCAATCTTAAGTATAGGGGCTGTAGTGAGTTTTAATTTTAATTGGTCAAAATTGTTTTGGCATTTGTTTGTCCATTCATATTTGACACCCTTTCTTTGTAATGATGTTATGGGATGTGCTATAGCAGAAAATCTCTCCACAAATCTACGATAATAACGTGCAATCCCCATGAATGATCTTACTTCTGAAACATCAGTGGGTACAGGCCATTCTTTTATAGCTTTTATCTTTTCAGAGTCAACAGCAAGGCCTTTTTCAGAAATAATATGACCCAAATATTGAATCTTATCTTTATAAAACTCACATTTGTTGAACTTGGCATATAATTGGTTTTCTTTTAGAGTTTGTAACACTATTCTCAAGTGTTCTTTATGTTCATCCTCATTTTTGGAGTAAACTAAAATATCATCTATGAAGACAAGAACAAATTTATCCAAGTATTTATTCAACACACTATTCATCAGACACATAAATGTGGCAGGAGCATTTGTCAATCCAAAAGGTAGGACTACAAATTCATAGTGTCCATACCTGGTTCGGAAAGCGGTTTTACTGATGTCTTCTTCCTTGATTCTGAGCTGGTGATAACCATTTCTTAAGTCAATCTTCGAAAAAACTGAAGCTCCTCTCACTTGGTCAAAAAGATCATCAATTATAGGGAGAGGATATCTATTCTTAATGGTGAACTTGTTTAGTTGACGATAATCAATGCACATCCTAAAAGTTCCATCTTTCTTTTTCACAAACAACACTGGTGCTCCCCAAGGAGATACACTTGGTCTGATATACCCTTTATCTAGCAATTCTTGCAATTGCATTTTTAGTTCCATCAGTTCAGGAGGACTCATTCGATAAGGGGCTCAGGAAACTGGTGTTGCTCCTGGCACCAGATCGATTGTAAAGTCAATCTCTATTTTTGGGGGAAGATGAGGAATCTCATCTAGAAAGACTTCCTTAAATTCCATTACCAGTGGTAAAGCATCCATCAGACTTTCTTCAGTTTTCTGTTCTATTTCCTCCACATGTACTGCATAAACTTGATGTCCTTTCCTAGCTGTTCTCTTTAATTGCAATGCTGATATTTGTCTAACTGAAATGGGTCTTGGTTTTCCTCTGAGCATAAAAGGTTTCCCTTCTTCATCCATACCATGCAGGGTTTTATCCCAGCAGTTCATCAAGACTTTCTTCCTCTCTAGTCAGTCCATTCCTATCAGCAAATCATAAGAACCTAGAGGCAGTATGTTCAGATTTACTTCTGTTGGAAAATCATTTAATTTGATTGCTGTTCTGGGCAATTTATGGGTTACCTTCCTCTTAGTTCCCGTGGCCAGTTGTACCAACCATGAATGTTGAAATTTTTCAGGTTTAAGATTACATTTTTCTACAATATTTGGACTAATGTAACTTAAAGAAGCACCCGGATCAATCAAAATAGTAACAGGTAGGTCAGAAATCTTACCCTCCATTTCCACCATAGTTGCTTGATGTTCTGCTTGCCGATTTTCCAAGGCTGCACTGATGGTTGGTATATTTCTGGCTATGTCATTGACTATGGTGGATTCTCGCTCTCTGCTGATCATATGAATGTTTCGATGAGGACAGTCCCTCAAAATATGGGGTTCTCCACAGCCCCAACATTTCAAGGGTTCCTTCATTCTGACTGTCCCTTCCTTTTTATTGTCCCCATCTACTTGTTTTGAAGCCACTTGGGATTGAGCAGTTTGGCTTTCTTTGGGTTTATTAAACTTTTTCCGCTGATGATCTCTGCCAAAATTCCTTAAATATGCTGGTTTTTGTCTTTTCCCCTTGAACTCACCCTTGTTCAACCAACTTTTTCCTTGTTCAGCCTTTCCTTTAAACTGCTGATAGCATAATCTTGCTTTTCTAACCGCTTCGTCCATTGTCTTTGGGTTTTCAAACTCAATTTTCTCTTTGTATACAGTAGGCAAACAATTCAGAAACCTTTGGACCTTTGCCTTCTCTTCCCTAATATAAGGGACATATCTCAATAAATTTGTAAACTTAGTGACAAACTCATCGATAGTGAGCTGTCCTAGTCTAAGTTCGTGGAATTATTTTGCTTTATCATCATAATAACGCTCGTTCAAATAGCGATTTTTGAACTTAACCTGGAAATATTCCCAAGTAACTGTCTTTTCATCAATGGCATGCACCATTTTTGTCTCCTCCAACCACAAGGTTGCTTTACCTTGTAGCTAGTAAACAGCTAATCTGGCCTTCAGATTGCTTTCATATTCATAAACTTGGAAATACTTAATCATGTTCAGCAACCAGGCTTCAGCATCTTCCTCCTTCTCTCCATCATAGGAGGGAGGTTTGATCTTTCGGAATTCCCCCTGTAATTCTCTTTTCTGTTTATATTGATGTCTAGCAGCATCATCATCATCAGACTCATCCATCTTCCTCTTTCCGGAACCTTCGCCTTCTTGGCTGTTCCGGGAAGTTAGTTCTCTGATGAGCTTTTCCTGCTCCTTACTGGCTGATGAAAACATGTCATTCTGGCTTCTTAGTTCAGCCAATTCTCGTTGCAACCTGTGCAACATAGCCATTACCGGGGCATTGGGATCTGGTGTACCAAACTCATCACGTAGATCCACATAGATTTCTCCACCTTCTACCATTTTTGCACCACTGTACACACTCATAGCACAGATCAGCAAAAATATAAAAAGAAAATTTTCCCACTATTCATTTATACAAACAACACTCAGCAATAGTGAGCACAAAAAACAACAGCCCAGTTTTATAACGTGGGCTCTGATACCATTTGTCATGTCTCCCAATATCACACAATTTTATTTTATTTTTTCAGATAAAATTGCTAAGCTCTATGTGCAGAAGATTTGTTTTATTAGAACATCTTTCTGCACACATATATTGTTCATACATTAATATAATACTTGTGCAAATCATATAGTATGCTAATTCCATATTAATCATAACCTTTGCACTTTTCCCAACTTCAAACTAAATGATAACACCTATACCTCAACAAGTGTGTCATTCAATCTATATAATATTAAGGTTATTCGAGTCAATCTTGTAGTACTACAATGAATGTATACACCCATGAATAAATTTGTAACTCGGTTGCTCAGCTTTTCGTCCTGGTGTTAGGATATAGCAATTATGATGCTAGTACATATTGATAAGGTTTCATATTAATTTTTAATGCCACGTCGATGGACCTTCTCGTGATTGGTGTTAGGGTAAAAAATTTATTTGGTTATAAAATTCGATGGCGTGGTTGTGAACCACCATGGCATGCATCCTTGCTCGTTCTCCTGTCAATATCATTTGTAATGGTTCCGATTTCCACAGAGATTTTCATTTATCGCTATCACGGTGCTCTGACTGCGGATTTAACTTTACTCCAGAGTCATTAAAGGGGCCGAGCCCTTGTGGTATGCTCGTATAAATTCTAGATACGAAATTTATGTTATGAAAATCGTTTAATATTTTTATCTTGGTACACCGTCGTTTCTGTTGGCGCTTTGTGGAGGTACTTACCTCGGTGACTTTGTTTTATCGGGATGTCCATCGTGCTACACGTGGACGACTGAGAACCTGAGCTAGTTAGGGTTTATCGTGATTATAAACTCGATCTATTTTGTCTGTGGCTTTCATTTGCTACGATGAGAAATTCTGCTCAGAGAAAGCCGAGGTTGCCGGAGCGTAATGGCGTTCCCTCACACCAGTATGCAACCACCGTTTCATGATCAGGAGGTTTAACCGGTAAGTGAATGAATCATACTTATTTTTATTCATGTTCATGGTTAAGTTCATCTCTGGTTTGGAAGAAATGGTTTATAATCTCATCCAAATTTTGATCAGTAGGTGGTTTATCCTCCTTATTTGAGTTCATGTTTGCATGAAGGATTTCTATCCGGATTGCTTCAATGTTTAGGGTTATTGCGTTCCACCCAGACCAGCGCACTTATCGTTTTATTTCTCAGTCGTTCTTCACAAAAATTTACTCCTGCGAGGTGGTGATATTACTCTCACTCCAGAATGGGGAATTTTTTTGTTGTTTTTGGATTTTCTATTCAGCCTGGTTTTATTATAGTTTCTCCCGTCAACGAGATTTAACTCGACATTGGTATTATATGCAGAGGTTCTGGGTTTGTGCCCGTGTTATTCTCTGGCATTGAAATTACGGTCATTCCGGAGGTAATTTTCTGGTGCAACTTTTATTTTCTTGAATGGTTATGCATTTACTCGACCTATACTCTTATTAATTTGTTTTTGTCTTCTTCAGGCGTTCCGTAGAAGAAATCGGTCATTCCTATGGGTGAGTAGATTCTTCGGTTGTTATCGAAATCTCATACCATGTCACTGGTTAAAAAAAAATTCATAGAGATTAACTTGTTTCCGAATTGTTGTGGCAGGTACGCTCCTACCTCACACAAAATTTCTTCGAGGGTCTCCTACCCATTCTTACGCTCCAAGTCTTATAAACCTTTTTATTTTTCCATGGCACAGGTCGGCGCCTACCTCTTGTCGGAATTCATGTTTGCCTTCGTTTTCTGTTCGAATAAATCCATAGATTTCTCATTAAAGTTGTTACCGTCTATTTCTGGTTTAGGGCCGAACTCATTTCTTTATGGCGCTGAAAAATTTCCTGGAAATCGATTTTGTAATAACCTATTATACTGTGCGAGCCTATTTTTCAAATATCTGGCTTCAGTCTTTGATATGTCAGTAGATGTAAATTTTCTCTAAAGTTCTTAGTTCCATGGCTACGTTTCGCTTAACCACTGAGTTACTAAATGGTGAGAGAGAAAGAAATACAATTTCTCACGCTATTTATGCTTCTCGTTCTTCCGCATGGAATTTATATCACCACACATGAATTTTACTTGTTATAGAATTTTTTTTTTTTTATAATAGGAACGTTTGAACAGTATAGGTGAATTTTCCCCAATTACACAGAAGTTATATTTCTAACAGTGGCGTATATATATATATATATATATAGGTCCGATATCTCTCGGTTCACAAGATTTACATTTATGTATCAGTGATCATATATAATGTCGTCTTCTCTTCCATATGTATATCGTTGGACTACATGGAAAAACCTTTAGTTCATCTAAAAAATAAGGTGTATATAAATATTCGTAGCCATGTTCTAGATTTGGTGCAGAGGTATGGGATTATAAAGTTGTACATGCTCGTTCTACATTGCAGACGTAATATAGAATTCTATGCATACCTTTGCTATCTGGTTATATATTATTCCTCTGTCAGGTAATACAGATCTGGGATTTTCTTAATTCATTAGATCTCTACTTCAGCTAAGTTTGTATAAAACAATGAATCTGTTTATAAAATTTTATTTCTCTTTTTGTTGACTATCGTAGCTGATGGTTAATAGATAGTCCTATTTTAGGGTCTTAGAGGTATATTAATTCTATCCTTTGTTCCGACATTGGAGGATGTTATTTACTGCTCATATGATTGCATTATGGTATACTATTGAACTCTCATGGTTAACAGAAGCTTATTAATTCACAAAAATTTAATTGTGAAGTATTTTAACCCTCAAATTTATTTCACATACTGACTAGATATTTGGGAAAATTCCTTCTCATTTTTTTTTCTTGAGTCCTTATCACTAGACAAGGTCAAGAGAGATAAATTTTCTGAGTCTGTACATGTATGTAATAACCTTCAAGTTTAGGAGAAAATGAATGAACTATCTAATTAGTTCCATCACACTCATATTCAACTATTAAATTTTCCATATAAACTCCATGATTATTTGGAGTGATGGGGTTAAACGATGTGAGGTATTCACATCACAGGTTAAACCATTGTGGTTTAGAAATTCTGTTGGATTCTACTCTACAGATTCTTATTCTACAACTATTCAGAATTAAGAAGGTGAATTCCTGAGGATTAATTATGTTAAATATAGCATTTAAAATACTACTAATATCAAATCAACTTTTATATGTAGCCAATTCATCCTATTAAAAAGTAAACACATCAATAGTTTAAAAACATACCAATCATGCAGTCAACCAACCTCCCAACCTTAGAGTCCTTCTTCTCTCTCAGAACTCACCCCCGAGCCGAGATCATCTCCTAGAACAGATCAACCTCTAATCTGTTTAGGATCAGCTTATTTAAGCTATTTTTCCCCAAAGCCTGTTTCTAATTCTGCGTCCAGAATATCAGGATGCTTTTCTTCCTGTTTGCCTAGGCTTCCCATTTTAGGGACTCTTTAAAGTTGTTTTATGCTTTTCCTCAGCCTTTCCAGCTTTTTACCTCTTCCCAACTACTTTCCTCGTCATTGGGGAATTTTCAGATTTTTCCTCAAAATCTACTTTAGAATTAATTTCTTTCAAGGATTTTTGAAATATTGTGGGGAATATTTGCTTGTCCATCCTCATGGATTTAGCAAGTGATCTCAAAATCTCATTTTGGTCAATCTGTACAAAAATCATTTTATTCATTTCCTCAACTTAAATATTAATTTACATTCACAATTTATTTATCCTTTGGGGTCCACTCCCCTTAGGATTAAAGTTCAATTGTCTAACTTTGAAATTCCAACACATAAATTGGGGGTGTTACATCCAAGTGCTTTTATCCCTTTATCTATTAAACATAACAGAACTATGTCCAATGTTAATTCAATTTCATTTAGCCCTACGTTCGAGGGAGAAACTGCTATTTCCAAGAATACAAGAATGAACAAACATATGTCAAATGAGAATTTTAAAACAGAGTTACAAAGTGTAACTGAGAATGTGCCAATAATTTCTCTTCAACCACCCGTTCTTCTTGCTCCAATATTATGAATTAACTAATGAACTGAGCTCAATGTTAATCAAAAACACATGCACCACACTTCAAATGGTGGAGTGAATCAGAAAACAAAAAATCATAAATTTATGAATAAAGAGGTATGTGTTTTTTAGGCACTTCTTACCCATTATTTAATATTCTTGGGAATTTTTATCAAAATCACTTTCAGTTCACTGATATGACATTTGATGTGCTTAACATGCAAGTATTATGCACCTATATAATCATGGGGAAGTCAGTAATGCATTCATTGTTGAAGTTGAAACTAGTCTCCATGCATTGAATATTTTAATATTTCAATGTTAATATGATAATTGATCTGGTCATAGGTAATTTTTCCTATAATTTTTTGATTTTCAATCTAAGTATTACTTTATCATGTGCTTTTGAAAATAACCCATTTTTCTGGCTTTCTCATGGATTGTGTATTCTGTTGTTCTTCTACTTGTAGAATGTTACAATTTTTCACACTCGGTCACTAAATATAGAAACTACAAAAATAGGAATGATGTGAAGGTCATTTCTAGGTAAACCAACAAGTCGTGAATAACATGCTTTACTCTTGTTATTTTTGAAAAATTTTCCTTTACATTCATACTAGGGTATTTTTTTTAGAAGAAAAATTATGATATAATGATTTTTGCACTAGGTGGCTACAAGGTCTCGCTATGTGCTTCAGATCAATATTCAAATCTTTATGGGTGTCTAATTGCTTACAAATTATAGAAGATATCAATACGATGTAAGCATAAATTGTAGCCTAACGGCACCCTGTATCTGCTAAAATAATTTTAGGGTATGTTTTGGTTAGGCTAGAGATTATTTTGATATCTAGGGAAGTCTAACTATTGTTATTGTATTAGAGCAATAAAAAGGACAACATGCTTTCATGAACAAGAGAAAAATTCTCCTTGTCGGATATCAAGCAATCTATACATGGTTATGTTTGGTGTGTTAAAGCTTATATTGTCTCAGTTGCCAATGTTGCAGTAAATTTTGTGGCTTTCAACCACTTCAACCACCATGTCTTTTGGATAATCTAATATTTTTCTCACTTTTAGCATAACAAAAATTGCAAGTTTGCCTTCTTTTTTCATATCTCTCTTTGTATTTTCTCATCCAATTTAACTACAACTATAAATATTATATATTTTGACTGAGCTATGAATAAGAAACACATTTAGTTACATAAATTCAACCTAAGGAACCTTGCAAATAGAAGGCATCTCTATGAAACCCTAACCAGAGTACTTATTAACAATTTTTTTTCAACAAATAACACAACCCATATCTTCCAATCATTGGGAAACATTCCATTTTCCTACTCATTTTCCATAGTTCTAATTGAAATAGAGGCAATTGTTATCATTTCTATTTCCTTTCATGTACCTAGTTAATGTTCATATATTTCCTCTTGTTGACTTTGCAATTATGCATTGTGTAGGATACCCTCAAATATTTGCCATCAAAGTGAAAAATAATGAAAAATGTGATAACTATGATATTTGTGGTGATATTAGCTATACTCTTCTTTGTTCAAAGATTCAAAATAAAAAAAAAATTGTAGCTCATTTGTCCCTACTATTTTGATATGGTTCTTATTTATTTCCTTCATTGGAATCTAGAATATCACTTGGAATTATACAAGCATATTCAAAGTTTTTTATCCAAAAAATATCGTTGATTACTTTGCAAGAAAATAAAAACAACCTTGGAGTTTACTTGGAGAAATAATTATGTACATAATTATAGGTATGTAGTATGCTTCCAACTGCCTGAATAATTTTCTTGGAGATTATCAAACACAGTGTACATTGGTAACGTTAACTATGTCACATGCAAATAGTTATTTCGAAATTACCAAACTGAGGCTTCATTTTTAGCTCCAAGTAAGTATAATACAAAACATTATTTAGACATTGAAAAATATAGTCTTTATTGCTAATATTAAGTAGGTAGCACACAAGAACAAAATTTATGATTGCATATGTGAGTAATTTTTCATTCTCATATGTACTTGATACATTAGCATAAATTAATTGAATGCAAGAGGAATAGAATGGATCGGTGTTACTGCCAGTGTTGTTTCTACTTCAAAATCAAAATCCAATGCTCGTTCATTCCAAGAGCCATGTTCTAAAATTTTTGATATGAAACATTGAATTTAAAAATTTACGGAATTATTTGTATTCCTGTTGTCATGTTTACAAGAACCCTTTTTTCTTTTGTGCATCGCAAAATGAATTAAAACAAAAATCCTTAAATAATTTATTTATTTTTGAAGACTTAATTCAGAGGTCAGATCCATAAATATTTTGTAAATAAAATTATAACCTTCTAACTACCCGACCTTCTGAGCACATGACTAGCAAGTCGGGCCGACTACAAATTTTTTTTTATAAATAATATGCCTGACCACAACATTGCCTGAATGTACAACTACCCAACCTAATGAGAACATCAGAATATGGTATAGTCGTGGTTGGGATATAATAATTCAATCATAAAATAAAACAATTCGCGACTTCTCGACCTCCCAACTATATGATTATCCCAATAAAATAAATTTTCCCTCAATTCTTTTTTATATAGATTTTCAAAAATTTGTGAACCATGTTCAATTGATTCTTTGTTAAGTCAATAATAAATTTCCTCTTGCTTTATCGATTCACAAAAAGAAAATTAGTTGGTCTGCTTACCAGAAATTAATGAACACATTTATTTGTGATTTTGTTGTATTTTAAACAAAATTTTAAGACTTTAGAGTGTTCTCTCTGCATGTTGTTTTCTTAAGTCTAGTTCAAAGAAACATTAAATTAAGGAAATATAGTACCAGTTTCAAAAAATTATGTGTAACTAGAATATCATTTTACAAATTCCTGAATTCAATTTCAAATTTTAAATAAGGAAAACATATATATACTTTGTTACCATTCACAAACAATTAAATGTAGAAAAACAAAAATTATCCAACAACAAGGTAACAGATGGAACAAATTAAGTAAAATATTAACATGATGAATGATCCACTACCATAGCAAATGAGGTTCAACTCATAGAGAATTTGTTGTTGGAAACCTAGTTCTCAAATAGGATAAAATTCATAAAGAGAAAGTTAAGTATTCTAAGTTTCAAAATCTTTGGATTTGTCATTTTCAAATGTTACCAAATCTGGGTCCATCAACTTATATTCTTCAAACATTAGAAGGCCAAGTAGAAAATTTTCTAGTAAATGGGAAAATCTTGAAAAGATATTTTTAATAAATGAAAATCTCCCAATAACACATGTAAATATTGCATTTTAACAATTATGTTCGTATCCTTTAAAAGTCAATTTTTATTATTTTTATCTTTATTTATTTTTCAAATTTTTATAAATATTCTTCCTTTAAATTTATTTGTGTAGTTGTGGAATTATAACTATGATTACATACTTCAAATAGCATATTTTTACCACATTTTATCTTATATTATAAATAAGCTAAACCTAAAGGACAAAGTATTCTTAAAATATCATAATTCCAAAAATTCTTAATGTTTCTTTACATCTTGCTTAAACTTCTAACAGTATAGAAAATGATAGAATGGTAAATTTATATTATGATAGTTCCATCATGTTCAAATATTTTGAAGAAATAAACCAAATTGTCTAAAAAACGATGAATAATATGTTACATAATTCGAGTTTATTTTAATCCATGGAAGCATTTTGTATTAAAAAAAGTGTCTTAAAAAACTTCGCTTTTGTGACTTCGTTATATATAATAAATTTTAAAATAAATCATAAGATCAAAAGTGAGAACATGGAGTTTTACATCAAAAATAAAATGAACAAACTCGTCAGAGCTATCAACGCTTGCTACCAGTGGGACAATGTTTCTACTCGAACTAAAAGTAATATTTTCATTCACTGAAAGTTATGTAATTTAAAGTTTCAGAGAGAGATGATTATAATGCAAAGAACATAAAACTTTGACAAATGTTAAAATCTTAAACTTAGTGTTTATAATTTCAGATGATGCTAGAATTAGAAGGTTCTAAGAAATATAAATAAATTCATTATTTGACTCTTATTGCATAGAAATTGCATTGTCTTCATTAGTACTTCTAGTCCAATTGTTGGTACCATTGACAATTTATCAAGTATCTCGATGATAGATCATAATTTAGAAGAAATTTCTAAAAACTTCATTTAATTTTAAATTATTATTCTAAACTTGACCAACATAATTTCTTATTTCAGTGTATCACCATTTGTTATCAGGTTTACAATAACCATCTTTTATTCTGTACATTGGAAAATGAATTAAAAATAGCCTTAAATAAAATTTCCCTTTTATTTTTAAGTCTTAACTCAGAGGTTGCATTCATAATTTTTTTATAAATAAAATTATAACCTCCCAATTATCCCACCTTCTCGAAACCCAACTATAATATGGTTGACTGCCAATTTTTTTATAAATTGGTTCTTTGACCGCCCAACTGTCCGACTACTTGACCTAAAGATAAAACCCAACAATGGTATAGTCGGATTCTGGATAGAACAAATAAATCATAAAAGAAAAAAATGCTTGACCGCCCAACCTCCCAACCATATGATCATCCGAATAAAATATATATTTTTTTATTTGCGTGTAGTCTGCACTTTGATAAATATTTTCAAAATTTCTTGTTGCATGTTCAATTTATTATTTGTTTAATCAATAATAAATTTTATAATTGTTTCTTAATTCTCAAAAATAAAAATATTTTGTTTTTTGGAATCTAAACTTCTGTGATCCATCATATAAATTAGTAGAAATTCAAATAAATTTAGTAGTAATAATTGTAAATATAAAAATAAATTTAATAATATAAATGATAATAATAATATGAATATTAATAGTAGCTCTAATAATAACAATATGAATATTAATAATAGCTCTAATAATAAAGTTGTCAATCTATCCAGTTTCTCTTTTGACCCCTCTGTTTATAATCTTTTAGAGAAAGGCTTCAATTTTTCCTTAGCCCCTAGGAAATCCCTATTCATAATATTATTTGTGACATAGAATTTGGTATTAGAGATTTACCGGATTCCTCCAAGGACATTATTAGACAGGACTGTGCGATTATCTTGAGGAAAGCGAAACCCCCCAAGAGCAACCTAAGTAAGCTCGAATTTGAGGCTTTAAAATCTTTAAATAATAATAATGATATTGTTGTTCTTAAAGTTGAAAAAGGTGGTGCAGCTGTCATCCTTAATAAGGATGATTATAGGAATAAAATGTTAGATCATTGGGAGAATAGTGGGAGCTACAAGAAACTTGCCAAAAATCCCTTAAAAAAGGTCTCAAAGGCAGTTGTTGATGCTATTAAATCAAACAGCATGGTGAGCTTCTTAAGTAAGAAGTGGATTGAAAGCAACCCCCGTACTCCAGGAATTTATGGTCTTCCAAAAATCCATAAGGATGGTGCTCCCCTCCAAACTATTGTTAATACAATTGGGGGTCCGACTTACCTTCTCGCCAAGTTTTTAGCCCTTAAACTTAAGCCCCTCATAGGTCATACTAAATTCTTTGTTAAGGATTACTACTCTTTCGTTAAGGTTTTGAAGGACGTTAAGTTGGATATTGATGATAGATTTGTTAGTTTTGATGTTGTTTCACTTTACACCAATATCCCCATCAATGAGGCTATTGATGTTATTAATCGCATTACTGATCCAGACACGGACCATTTCGTAGAACTTTTCTTAACCTCCACTTTCTTCAGTTTTGAAGGTGAATTCTATGAGAAAACTCGTGGCGTTGCCATGGGTTCTCCCCTTTCCCCGATAGTTGCGAATCTATTTATGGAGGACTTTGAATCTAGGGCTCTTTCCTCGGCCCTTTTCCAGCCTAAGTTATGGAAAAGGTTTGTTGATGATACTTGTGTTGTGTGGACTCATGGCAAAGATAAATTAGATCAATTTTTCATTCATCTTAATAGCCAATCGTGTTCCATAAAATTCACCATGGAACATGAGGTGGATGGTAGCCTTCCTTTCCTTGATGTCCTTATCTCTAGAAATGATGATGGTTCTTTCTCCCATCAATTTTTTCATAAGAAAAATCATACTGAGAAATATCTTCATGCTAGCTCCCACCATTTCCCTGCTAAAAAATTAAGCATCCTTAGCACCTTAGCCACTAGGGCGTTGAGAATCTCTGATGAGTCTCACCTTGAGGGGGAAAAGACCCATCTGTTGAATGTCTTTTGTAATAATGGTTATAGTATGTCGCAGGGCCTCAAAGCTTTCCTTAAAGTGGAAAAAGGTCCTTCTGTTAAAAATAAAAATAAAAAAGAGCCTAGTGAATGGTGTGGCAGTGTCAGCCTTCCATTCATCTAGGGTACCACTGATAAGATTGCTAAGATCCTTAAAAAGCATAAGGTATCCTCTTATTTCAAGCCCCTTAATACAATTTGTAGTTCTCTAAAATTGGTTAAAGATCCGATTGACCCCAGAGATGGAAAAGGTGTCTACATCATTCCTTGTTCCTGTGGGACTCCTTACATTGGTGAGACTGGTCGATCTATTAATCAAAGGATCTGTGAGCATTATGCTGATATCAAGCACAGAAGATCTCGCTCGTCCACCTTAGCTGAGCATGCAGAAAAGGCTAACCATCATGTTTGCATAGAAGATGCTAAGGTCATTGCTAGAATCGACCATTTCCATCATCATAAGTTGAGAGAGGCCATTGAAATTGAGAAAAGGCCCGTTAATCTCAATAGAGATGACGGTTGGAATATCAGCAGGTGCTGGATTCCTGCCTTATATTCTTGATTTATTTTTATTTATTTATATATTTATTTGTTTTTATTTTTATTTACTTATTATTATTATTATTTATTTATTTATTTATTATTATTTTATTTTTATTTTTATTTTTTTTCTTTTTTTTTTTCTTTTTTTTTTTCAGCTTTTATTTATTTTTATGGATTATATTTTTATTTTCGTTCTAATTTATTTATTTATTTTAATTTATTTTTTTAATTATTATTATGCTTAATATATATATATATATATATATATATATATATTTAATTTTTATTTATTTTTAACTCGGTGTTTGATTATTTGATAGGTACTTTGTTATTATTAAATTATATGAATAATAATAAATTATATTTTTTTAATTATTAATAATAATTGATTATTATATAATTTAATCAATTAAATTAATAAGGAAAATATACATATATACACCATGATTTGTTAAATTAATTACCATTGTATTAATTAATTGGTTAATTAGTTGTATAAATATATTAAAGAATTTATAAATAAATAAAATAATAATAAATAAATAAATAAAAATTAAATAAATTAAATAAATAATGGAATATTTACTTTTTCAAAGTCAAACTAGCCGTTATCCTAACGGCTATTTGAGCCATTTCTACATCTATTTATACTTAATGTCTGGATCTGATCTCTCACATAGTCCTGATGATGAACCACACTGTTTGGTTCAAAAAGCGTCGACCACGTTCCTGTGCATGTGATTATTACCGAAAGAATTTCTACTAATATTTGGTTTGTTTACAAGAAATTGATGAACATGTTCAATTGTGATTTTTGTCTTTTTATAAAAGCAATTTTAATATTTCAGGCTATTTTTCCAGTATGCTCTTTTCTTAAGACTTGTTCGAAGAAAATTTGAAAAAAGGAAACATAGTACCAGTTTCAAAAAATTCTTTGTAAGCATAATGTTATTTTTTTTAGAAATTCCTTAATTCAATTTCAAATTTTAAATAAGAAAAACTTATATATTCTATATTAGTGTTTACAAGTCATAAATTTGCTAAAAATGGAAAATATCCAGCGGAAAATTTAATATTTTAGGGTGTTCTGCTTACATTCTCTTTTCTTAAGTCTTGTTCAAAGAAAAAATTAATTATGGAAACACGGTACGAGTTTCAAAAAATTGTGTAAGCATAATGTTATTTTTTTTTTAAATTCCTAAATTCAATTTCAAACTTTAAATAAGAAAATCGTATATATGCTCTCTTATAGTTTACATCTCATAAAATGGAAGAAAAGGGAAAATATCCAGCAGAAAATTTAATATTTTAAGGTGTTCTGCATGCATGCTCTTTTCTTAAGTCTTGTTCAAAGAAGAACTACATTAAAGAAACACAACACTAGTTTCAAAAAATTCTATGAAAGAACAATGTTATTTTTTTATAAATGCCTCAATTTAATTTCAAATTTTAAATAACCAAAGATTATATATGCTTTGTTACTGTTTACAAGTCATAAAATGGGAAACAATGGAAAATATCCAGTGGAAATGCAAAAAATGGTGAAAATTAGCGAAAATATTAAGGTGATGGATGATCCACTACCAGAGCAACTCAACTTCAACACCTTCCTCATCTCATATTCAACTTACAAAGCACAAAAATAGGTGCTATGAGCTAGGAGGTGTTACACTAAAAATTTTCACCATGACATTTGACTATTCATATGGGTCTATCACCATCCATATCATGTTACCTTAGAGGTCAAAAAACACTAATGTTCCTGAATCAAGTCTTGGAATTGGCGAAAAGCTCTATAAAACCCTTAAAATTCTACCAGCACGGTTTTTCTAGCCTTTTCCTACACATGCGTTGATGTTCTGTCTATAAGTTGCGGCAACTCCCACACTTTTTGCCACTATTACTTGCGCACCCCCGTGAAAAGAAAATAAAATAAAAAAGTAAATTCTAGAAGCCAAGCTGCTCGAATATTCTCCCAACTGGAAGCTTCTAGAGTCACGATCAATTCGACCTTTATCCCTCCACTCACAGAGCTTATACCTTGGTCCATGGAGCTAAAATCCCTTCATGAGAGGAATCCATCCCCCTCTTCATGGATATGAAACTACCTCCATTTCCCTATAAATTGAGATCAAGTTTCAGGTTCAAGGGTAGATAACTTTTAAGAATTCTTGAAAATGAATCTTGTTATTTAATTTTTCCAAGTTTTTCCTTGCCTGCACGGTTTTTGACAGAAAACAATGTGGCAACCTATGCAACTTTTAGTTCAATTCAGTGCACATGTGCACTATATTCCACTGTAGGTTGCGCACCCCCTGTAAATTTTTGAAAACTTTAAATTTCTCTTTTCAAAATATAGATAACCTAATTCTTCAAGTTTACCCTAATTCATTTACAGTCTCGTCAGTCTCTATTAAGTTAATTGGGTGTTTTGAGTTTCTTTTTTAGAACTTATTAATTTTATTTCCTTTGGTTCAAGGGTAGATAACTTTTAAGAATCCCTGAAAAAGGAATCTTGTTATTTAATTTTTCCAAATTTTTCCTTTCCTGCACGGTTTTCGGTAGAAAACAATGTGGCAACCTGCGCAAATTTTAGTTCAATTCAGTGCATATGCGCACTGTATTCCACTGTAAGTTGCGCACCCCTTGTAAATTTTTGAGAATTTTAAATTTCTCTTTCTCAGAGATAGATAACCTAATTCTTCAAGTTTTCCCTAATCCATTTATAGTCTCGTCAGTCTCTATTAAGTTAATTTGGTGTTTTGAGTTTCTTTTTGAGAAATTATTAATTTGCTTTCGTGTCTGAGTGTTAATCGCCCTTGAGTTCTTTTATTTTTTACCTTTGGAATTCTCACCTGATTTTCTTTACTTACACTTGATTGGTTCCTTATATTACATTGGAGAAGGAAAATAGTGTTGTTTTTCTTTCGCTGAATTAGAACCATCTTGGGTTTGAGAATTATCTTACATAGATTACATTTTCATAGTTAGAATTCTCATTTTCAGAATATGAACGAAACTTGTGCATAGATTACATTTGCATAGTTTACATTTTGAAAAAAGCATTAGTTTTTCTTGATGAAATTAGTGCATTAGAGAATTTTTTATATTTTCTCTTATTTATCAATATTTGCATTGTTGGAAGTGAATGGAACCTCTCTCCTTACTTTTGTTAGGATTCATCGAAGTGAAATATTACTTTATCATATTCGATTGCATTCAGTTTTGGGTCAGGTCATAAAACCACTGGTTTCATATCCATTTAGCCTTTGAGTAATAAAACCCAAAATAACACAGCACTTAATAAAATTCATCTAGAAATTTTTAAATTTTCTAAGGCTTTTTCTAGAAATCTAGTTTAGGCTAGTGCTTTGGAATAGGTAGTAGCTAACTTTCCAAAGCAACTAAACGAACAATAATATCTTACAGTAATGAAAAATTCCAATTGTTGAAATTGTGCTCTGGGAAGATCTTCTTAAAAGAGTTAAGAACGAGATCATGTCAGGCCTGGTGAGGTAATCGTAACTATCTCATTGGAAAATATAGAATATGTGCAAATAATAGAAATAGTAAACCTCATATTAACCATTTTCAAGGAGCCTGGGGTCACTTGTTGGAAAACCTCGGATTTACTATGTCGAGGAACCATAAAGGGGATTGAGCTTGATACTATGCCCTTGCGTGTATATCAGATCGTAGACTATTCCCCCAGGTGCATTCATCTCTGTTGGTGACCTTAGTGGCCATAATATTTAGGATTTTTCCCAAGGTAATGGTGGAGGGAAGGTCCCATTATACCTGGAGCAGACATTGACTAGACTCACATAACTTTCTAGAGGATACTCTTCGCTTCGAGATGGCATAATGAAGTTACTTGCATCGGATTGTTTCATTAAGGAGGTTTTCAGGGTAACAGTTCCAACCGCTAGTTTTCCACATTAATTTCTACGATGTTGGATTTCATCAGCAACTAGTGTTTTTATTGTGTAAAAATATTGTTTATGTGTGGTTTGATTCCTAGATTTGATAACGTGTGTTCATTTGTTTTTTTTACTTGTTAGAGACCTTAGGTGTGGATTATGAACTTGAATTGTTAATATTTTTATATTATTAATAAAATTCATTGAAATTGACTCTAATGGCAGTTGTTCCAGAATTTACCAAACAAGGAACCCCTCTTAACGATAATCCTAGTACTTTTCCTTGCTTTTGAAATGTTGGTCCTCCTTATATGGCTACATTTTCATTACCTCGATTTACAATATGTTTACAAGTATGGTTATTTTCAACTTCGTTGGCCTCAAATACTCAAATTGTTCCACCTCAACCAAATGCTTCACCTCAACAGAGTTAACCATCTCGACATCACCAACCTCATGTTGACCTTTTCCCTTCTTCATCCAACATGTCTTCCTCCCTTTCTTCTTCTTCGCTTGGTCAAAGCCTTAATGCTAGTAACCAGGTGGCTAAGAAGAAGAAGAAAAACCAAGAAAAGAAAGAAGTCAACCAACCAACCATGGATCTAAGTGTTAGTAATGTTGAGGAAACCTCCAACATGTATCGCAAACCCAAAATTACCTTGCAAGCTTTGTAAGGGTGACCGCTTCCTTATCAATTGTCCTACTATTACTAAAGTGTTGGAAGTATGGTCAGAAAATTCTCATCAACTTACTGTTGATCCATCAACCAATGATTGTAATATTCCTAGGAAAAAGGGTAAAGTTAGATTTCCGTGTAGGTTATGAAAAGGGAGTCATCAAACTCAGATTTTCCCTCACATGGATGAAGCCTCAAAATTGTTGGGAAAGCCTACTATTCCACAAAAAAAATGTCCAACTGGTTACCGTAAAATTTCTCACAACCTACCGTCGATTGACGAAGTGATTGATCTAATTCCAAGTATAGTCAATCCCACTCTTCCATTGGAGAGTGAAACTCATATCACTCAAGTTGATAATACATTAGTTGAACAAGTGGTCGACTTGACTTCACATTCGGTTGATCCCACTCGCCCTGTAGAGAGTGAAATTAATACCACTCAAGTTCTTCTCATTACATCAGATTCTTCTACGCCACGGGGAATTTCACATGTTCCTACAAAAACCCCTCCAAGTACTGAGGTCTTTTCCTTTGATGGGAGTAGACTGATAGAACCTCGTATTCCTTCCTCCATCCCTTTCCAAATCATTGTGAAGGCTTATGTCAAGAATTTGCATCGAACAAATGTAGATGAAGGTGCTTCTGTTAGTATTTTATCATCAACTGGTTGGAAAGCTTTAGGTTCTCCTCCGCTTGTGCCTGTTACACAGAATATGTCAACTTTTAACAAAACCATTAGTGAACCTTTAGGGATCCTTCCTAAGTTTCCTATTAACTTGGAAGGTAAAATTTTCTGTATTGATCTCATGATAGTCCGAGGCCCCTTGGATTTCAATTTGCTTCATGGGCGAGACTATGTCTATGCAATGAAAGTTGTTATATCGACACCCTTTCACATGATGTCTTTCCCTCACAGTGGAAACATTGTGACTGTTGACCAAATTTCATTCGTTAGTCTTGATTCGACTACCAATAATCTGACACCCCTGAATTTTCCTCATACGGAAGTGGTATCTACCCTGTCATGGGATAATTATGTGGCAACCAATCCAATGTTTTCAGTTACTGATGCAAGCGAACCTTTGACTATTTGCTCAACATCCTTTCAGTTAGATCTGGTAAATGACATGGAGAAACCTATGGTGGCATTTGAACGTGATTTTCTTATCCCTATTGATTCCCTTGACATGTATTCCTTCCACATAATTGTTCTTCCATCCGATGAAGACCTCTTGTAAGTCATGATTGAGGTGTGTCCCTTGACATGTGTTTCTTCCAGTTGGAAGCCATAATAAAGGTCAAGAGGATAGCTCCTTTTACTGTGTCAACCTCATTAAAAAATGAAACATATACATTGAGGATAGTTCCTTTTAGTAGTTCAACCTCGTTTAAAAATGAATCAGTTCATCATGAGGAGAGTTACTTTTACTGTTTCAACCTCATTAAAAAATGAATCAATTCATCTTGAGGATGTTTCTTTTACTGTGTCAACCTCGTTAAAAGATCAATCAGGCATTGAGCATAGTTATTTTTGTTGGAAATACTGAGATGGGGGGCGAATAAGTATTCCTTTCAATTACTATTATAAATATTTTAGAGCATTAGTTAATCTTCAATTATTATTAGTGTTTGTACAATGTTAGCAATAAACAAAAGGAACACAAATGCACACAGTTTTTAAGGTGGAAACCCACTCTGGGACAAAAACCACCTGAATGCTTTTCTAATAATTATTTAATATTCAACTCCAATTGAAAATAAAGCTCCAACTTCCTCGAATCTAGAAAATCATTCTTCTCTAGATCCCAATGGATGGACGCTCCAATGCCGGAGATTCTTTAGTATTCAACTGAATGGATTCCCCAAGACCCAATGAGCTACAACTCACCCTAGCACCACCCTACCACCCTATAGAAGAATAAAATAAGAATGGACTCTCCTACCAGGGAAAATGATCCACTTTACAATGATAGAGAATGATGTAGAAGAACAAGACACACTAGACCATGACCCAAACTATGACACAACCACCTAATGATGATCCTAAACCTCCCAAAACTGCTTTTTCAACTCTTGGCAGATATACACTTGTACAATTTTCACAATGATGCATTTACAATGACTTAGTACAATGATACCTTTCCAATGACTATATGCAGTGCTCCCCACTTGAAGACTTCATGTGGTGAAATTATTGTTATTGTTCTACACCTTGATTTCTGCTCTTGTCTTGCTACCCTCTGTTGTACCTTACTTTTATTTATGGCCATAGAAATTTTGGTTCTTTGCAGCCCTTGACAGCACATGATCTAGATTTTTATTGCCTTCTAGGAGCTCGATATTGAATCTTGTGTATCTTTGTTATTTCAGATCCCCAATATATGATTTTCTATCTTATAGTATTCCTCTAAGTCTTCTTTCCAATGCCATGGTTCAGATCCAATATGGATTCTTCAAGTGATATTTATGCCCAATCTCTCACAATGCCCTAATTATGGACTGGTTCAATAAAGCTAACTTTTATGGTGTGCCACATGTCATTGTTTCTTCTTTCAGCTCTGAAATTGATACAACAAAAACCATAGTACGTGAAATATCCTCCAATTTTTACATAATTCCAATCTGATACTCAGAGAGGGAGTTATGACAATTTTCCCAATGTCACTTCTTTGAGATGAAGTTCGAGAGCCTGAAAAAACACTGACTTCCACACGTCATATCTCCGAAAATGTTGTGCACCTTAATATGAAAGTTTTACAGGAGCTTCCTCGGGACTTATGCTTCACCTCATAAAAATTTCATCTTCTGAACCTTCGTAGAAAACAAATTATAGCGCAAATTGCACAATGACCTGTTTCAGGTAGCGAAATCCCTACAAGAGGAGGAGATGAGGATCACAATTTATATAAATTCTTAGGTTGAGAGGGACTTCAACAAGTGAATATGGGATGGATTTTAGGAGCTTAAAATTTATTAATTATTGACTTTTCAATGACCCGTGCCACAACCCCATGGGGTTTTAGCCCCCTAACTGGGGTTACAATCTTCAAACATGAATATCTCTCAAACCGTGAAGAATTACATGGTATGCCATATATTAATGGAAACACCTCGACAAGTAGAAACCATAAAAAATATTCTTGATCCATAATATAGTAATTTGGTAGGTAAAAATTCCCATGCAAGATCGGGGCAGCCCCTGGTGCTGATTGGTTTGACATCAATGACAACCATTGATAAAAAATATCCCCCTTTGGCATTGATGGCAACACAAGTACTCCCCCTGCGATCATGACACCTCTTCCTACAACATTCTCTCCCCCTTTGACATCAATGGAAAAGGGTAACTCCCCCTAACACACAACCATCCTGCGGACCTGTACACACTTCCACTCCCCCTTTATATTCTGAATAAGGAAAATCTAATGAGAACTTGGGAGAATCCCAAGCTTTTGGAAAATATATTCAAATGCTTCACGAGGTAAAGGTTTAGTGAAGATATCAGTGATTTGTTCTTTTGTACCAACATACTCAAGTTTGATATTGTTTTCAGTGACTTATTCTCTAACAAAATGATATTTGATTGGAATGTGGTTTTTTTTTATGCATGGCAGGATTCTTGGAGATACTGATGGCACTGGTGTTGTCACAAAATATGCGAATAAGCTCACTAAATTGTACTTGAAGATCTTGAAAATTTTGTTTCATCCAAAGGACTTGAGTACAACATGATGTCGTTGCAATGTATTCTGCTTCCACTGTAGATAACGAGATTGAGGTTTGCTTTTTGCTCAACCATGATATGAGACAACCACCTAGATAGAATTCTTCTCCATTAGTACTCCTATGATCATCAATGCTTCCTACAAAATCTACATCTGTAAAGGCTTGAATAATGAGATTGTTACCCTTGGGATACCACAAGCCATATTCTTCTGTGCTCTTTATATATTGAAGAATTATTTTGACGGAAATAATATGTGATTCTTTTCGTGCTGCTTGGAATCTTGCTACTTTTCCAATTTCTTGCATAACATCTGGTTGTGAGGTTGTTACATATAGAAGAATACCAAACATAGATCTGTACAACCTCTGATCCACATCCTTAGATGAGTTTTCTATGCTCAATTTGCAACATGTTACCATCAGAGTAAGCATGGGTTTGCAATCTTCCATTTTGAATTTCTTGAGCATTTCCTTTATGTACTTGGCTTGACATATAAATATTCCTTTCTCTTGCTAAGATATTTTAAGCCCTAAGAAGTATGTCAACTCACCAAGTAAAGACATCTCGAACTCACTTTGCATCTTTGTAGAAAAATTCTTACTTAATTGATCATCATTTCTACCAAATATTATATCATCCACATATACCTCAATGATTGTTAAATTATCTTTATCTATTTGTACATAGATATTTCTATCAACATTACCTTTCTTGAACCCTTGTTGACGTAGATATCCATCAAAACGAGCATACCATGCTCTGGGAGCCTGCTTGAGACCATATAGAACCTTCTTTAACCTGCAAACATAGTATTATTTTTCTAATAGTAAAAAACCTTCAGGTTGTTTGATGTAAACTGCTTCTTCTAATTCGCCATTCAGAAATGTTGACTTAACATCCATTTAGTAGACTTTGATTTTTATTGAACGTGCATAGGCGAGAAACATTCGCATGGATTCCATTCTGGGAACCGGTGCAAATGTTTCGTCGAAATCAATTCCTTCCACTTGTGCATAGCCTTTTGCAAAAAAATCTTTCTTTCTTTCTGGTAACATGTCCATCTTCATTCAATTTGTTCCTAAAGACCCATTTATTCCCAATGAAATTTTTATATTTTGGTCGTGGAACTAATTCCCATGTGTTATTCTTCTCGATTTGATCCAATTCTTCATTCATAGCAGCTACCCAATGTTCGTTTTGGCTGGCTTCCTCAAAACCATTAGGCTCAAAGGTTGCTAGAAAAGCAATGTGAGCTCGTTGTGATGAATGAAGTTGTCGACGTTCATTTATGTCACCAATTACTTGATTTGATGGATGGTTCTTTTGAATCCATTATTTTGTTCTCTTTGGAGGAGCTTCTTATTGTTTCTTCGGTATATCTTGATGATCATTATTTACTTCTTCATGGTTGATAGCTGCTTCTTGTTCTAGAATTTTCTCTATGTCTTTTTTAGCCCCTGTCTCAAGTTTCAAAGATTCTAGATCCTCATCATTATTCGTTAGAACACCATCTTCATCAAATGTAACATTTATGCTCTCCACTATCTATTTTTGTCTTAGATTATAGCATTTATAGGCCTTTCTTTTGCATGTGTAACCAAAAAAGATACCTTCATCAACACATGATTCAAAGTTACCCAAATTTTTATCTTCTCTTTTGATATAACATTTTCTTCCGAAGATTATGAAATATTTTACATTAGCTGGTTTTCCTTTCCATAATTCGTATGGGGTCTTGTTGCAATTATTTCTAAGAAGATTTCGGTTGATAATGAAGACTCACGTATCAATTGCTTGAACCCAGAATTTTTCATCCAATTTTGAGTCCTTCAACATTGTTCTACCTATTTCTTGTACGGTTATGTTCTTTCTTTCAACAACTCCATTTTGCTGAGGTGTTCATGCTATTGAAAACTGTATTTTTATTCCATTTTCGTCACAATATTGCTGAAATAATTTGGAAGTGAATTCTCCGCCATTATCTAATCTTAGACACTTTATTTTCAAATCAGTTTCATTTTCGACCAACTCCTTGTAGATCTTAAAGAACTCAAATGCTTCATATTTTTTCTTTAGGAAACTGACGACTGTCATCCTAGTATAGTCATCTATCATTAACATGAAATATAATTCTCCATCTAAGCCTTTTGTTATCACAGGACCATATAGATTAGTATGTATCAATTCCAATGGATGTGATGCAAAGTGTTCTTTTGCTTTAAATTGGACTATCTACTTGCCATGCCAGTAGGCCTCACATAGTGTGTTCGAAGGCTTTGAGATTTTAGACATTACTCGTAGTACTTCCTTTTTTCTTATCCTGATAATATTGTCAAAGTTTATGTGGCCCATTCATTTGTGACATAACCAACTTTCATCTTCTTTAGCTAGTAGACATGCTTTAGTTGCTTCATCCAGAACATATATGTTGTTTGGAGCTCGACTTGATGTGGCCACAATTTTACCGTACCTTCCTTTCCTGATTTCACATTTTGTGGAGTTGAATAGCAATGTGTGTCCTTGATGACACATTTTTCCAACACTGAGTAGATTGTGATTCATGTTTTAAACCAATAGAACATTCTTAGCTAGAACATATTTTCTTCCGAGAGTGATGATACCTAATCCTATAACATTTGAATATCCATAATTTTCAAAGGATATGGTTCCATCGTTGTTCTCTTTCAGAGATACAAACTTATTTCTATCTCCAGTCATATGCGTTGAGGAACCACTATCAAAATACCACACATCTTTGTTGTTTTGAGCCTTGAGAGTGAGAGCACAATATTTAGTCTTCTTCTTCTTCCATGTTCATTTTTTTTGTGGCTTTAAATATTCTTCTGGAGGAATTTCAAGTCTGCAGTCTCTGGCTATGTGTCCAATTTTTTGGCATTTGTAACATTCCATATTATTTCTTAAATTCTCAAATTGATTAATGTTTTTTTGAGCCCTGGGAGTTTCATATTTGAAGGATCTCTTGGAATCGTATTGGTTCCTAGGGTATGTGCGACATTCTACAGCTTTATGACCAAATTTTCCACATGAATAACAATAGGCATGAAAAATATGTTGGTACCTGGATGGAAATCTTCGTCGAGGAATCGTCTTCCAAGGATGTTCTTGTGAATCTTGTCCAATGAAGTCTACATGCATGTCAAATCTCATAGGTTCATTGTATTTTGTTGTAGAAGGTCCTGCTTCTTCTTCATTGTAACTGAGGCCAGTTATGTCATTATAAGATCATTGATTGTTGATGAGTTCTTCCAATTCCCTTGAGATGTTCGCATAGTTTTGGGCAATTTTTCCCTTCTTCACTTCCTTACGCAGTGAAACTACTTCAGCTTCTAATGCTTCCCTTTCTTGGTTGCTTTTTCCAACTTCTTTTGAAGTGACTCTTCAATACATTTTTGTTCTTCAACTTCAATTTTGAGACCTTGAACTTGTTCTTCAACAGTATTGGAATGGATCTTCTCATCCTTGAGCTCTTTTATAAGCCTGATTGCCTCCTTAGAAAATTCTTCTATGGTCAACCCTTCTTCTTCATTGTTTGATACCTTGTGTTTATTGTGCTTGGCCATAAATAATAATATCTCATTGGCTTCTTCTTCACTGTCACTTTCTCCATCAGATGATGAGCTATCTTCTTTAGAGAGAAAGTTCCTTTTGGATCCTTTCTTTTTTCCTTGATTGTTGAATTTATTAAAGCATTTCTTTCCTTTTGAGTTACCATCACTTCTATTCAGACATTTTGCTACGAAATTTCCAACCTCAATGCAGCCGAAACATAGAAATGGAAGTTTACCTTTGAATTTTCCCTTACCAATTTTTAGTTTTCTCGTAATGTAAACGTATTATTCATCTGAAGGACCTTCTTCATCATCTCCATTTTCTTCACACCTGTAGGTGCATTTCATTTGAATTGAAGGTTTTTTGTCCTTATTAGTTTTCTTAGATGCAACGAACGTAGTTTCTAGATGCGAAGTACCCTCTTCTTCATCAAGTCTCATTTCATACACTATTAGAAGTCCATGTAATTCCTCTTTACTGAGTTTGTTCAGATTTGCACTGTATTCTATGACCGATACCTTTGGGTTGAATCTCCTTGGTAACCTTCTAAGAATCTTTCATCTAATAGTTTTCTCATCAACTGGCTCTCCCAATCCTTCCAGAGTGTTTTTTATTTCATCAACGTATTGGAAGTATGTAGCAATTTTTCCATCTTATTTCATTCTGAGTTGCTCAAATTTTTCTCTATAGATTTGAAGCTTTGATTATTTAACATTTGAATCACCTGCATATATATTCTTAAGCTTTTCCCATACATTTTTGGCTATTTTACAACAAAACACCTTATGGTAAGCAGATTCAATAAGTCCACTGATAATAATATTATTATTTTTCATCATTTACCAAATTTTGCTTACCTTATTCATCCGTGGTTGGTGTAAATCCATTTTGAACAGTGTCCCATACTTTGTAAACTTGCGCCAAGAGATAGAACTCCATTCTTCCTTTCCATAGTGCATAATTATTTTCATTGAACAGAGGTACACCATTCTTGGTATGATCCATGACCTCCTTCTAGCTGTTAAACTACTATTGAAGGAACCAACCTCTAATACTAGTTGTTGGAAATACTTGGGGGGGGGGGGGAGTGAATCAGTATTCCTTTCAATCAGTATTATTATTAATCTTTCAGAGCATTATTTAATCTTAAATTATTATTAGTGTTTGTACAATGATAGTAGTAAACCAAAGGAACACAAATGCACATAGAATTTAAGGTGGAAACTCACTTCAAGACAAAAACCACCTGAATCGTTTTCTAATAATTCTTTAATATTCAACTCCAATCGAAAATAAAGCTCGAACTTCCTAGAATCTAGAAAAGCATTCTTCTCCAGCTCCCACTGGATGAACGCTCCAATGCCCGAGATTCTTCAGTAGTAAACTGAATGTATGCCCCAACACCTAATGAGCTACAACTCACTCTAGCACCACCCTACCACCCTATAGAAGAATAAAATAAAAATAGACTCTCGTACCAGGGAAAATGGCCCACTTTACAATGATATATAATGATGTAGAAGAAGAAGACACACTAGACCATAACCCCAACTATGACACAACCACCTAATGATGATCCTGTTAGGAATCTGTAATTTTAGCAGATTGGTAAGACTAAAACTACAGAAGCAACATTATTTCAACCAACTTTGGGATTCTAGGATCCAACCCCCCTGAATCCAGAGAGGAATCTCTCTATGAATGAGTTTAAAGATGTGATCCTTAATAGCTGAAATTTTGATATTAGGCTAGTTATGAAGAGCTTGGGTTTTGTTTGTTTTGGTTGGGCAAGGACATGATGAAGGCGAAGGCAGTTTCAAAATGAAGGGTGGAGGTGTCTGCAGGTGAAGGAATGATTTGGCTGATAGAAAAGACAAAGACAGTTTTAACCCATTGGGCTATGGAGTCAAAGGAGGATTTTAATTGGACAGCAAGGTTCAAGCAGGATCCATGGGGCAAGTCACTTATGTCAAAGGATCTCTTAAGGTGATTTTATGGAATGAGATAGATAGGAAATGAAGAACAAACAAATGAAGATATAGTAAAACAACCTAAGATCAAGTAAGTTCTTTTAAACTATCTTTCTACAGCATGTACTTAAAGAAAAACATAAGAGTATTCTGAGATCAGGTTAATACCTTTAAAATAGCCTGCTTTGAAGTACTTTCAGTTAGAAAACATTAAAAGACATTTGAACAGCTTAAGATCAGGTAAGTGCCTTTAAACTACCCTGCTTTCATCATATTCAATAAGAAAAACATAAAAGTATTCTAAGATCAGGTTAATACCCTTAAACTAGCCTGCTTTGAATTACTTTTAAAAAGAGAACGTTTACGAAACAGTTGAAAAGCTTAAGATCAAGTAAGTGCCTTTAAACTACCCTTATTTCCGCATATTCAATAAGAAAAACATAAAAGTATTATGAGATCAGGTTAGTGCCTTTAAACCGGCCTGTATTGAAATACTTTTAATTAGAAAAAATTAGACAAAACAGTTGAAAATCTTAAGATCAAGTAAGTGCCTTTAAACTACCCTGCTTTCAGCATATTCAATAAGAAAACCACAAATAATAGTGACAAAGAGCAATTTAGATCAGGCAAGTGCCTTTAAACCAACCTGCATTAATGTACTCTTCAAAGAGAACTTTCAAATGAAGAAAACATAGACAATAAAGCTTTCAGTAAGAGGAGGGTACTGTTGAGAGTAAATCCTAGCTCTATGTTTGCTGCTCTTTATCAGAGAAAATGAACAGAACGAAAACATTAAGCAAAATAACAATTGACAGTGAGGAACACGTCACCATTGACACAAATCAGGATCCCATAAATCAGTAGCTTGTATTTGATGTTCGAACCAGTTATAATCAGCAAGCCCGGTGGGTCTCTACAACTTCAAACTTCCCATATCAGCTTATATATCTTTGAATCGCAAACAGGGCATCAGTAGCTTCAGAATAACTATTACATACATTCATATGTTCAGAGACCAACATTTTATCATCTTCTACAGAAGTATTTATAGAAGAATGAAGAGGTGGGAGGATTTCCCAGGGGTCAAGTATTATTAATCATGTAATCAATGCAATTCCCGGCCTTTGTGAACCATGCAAGGCATAAGGTGGGAATTTAATCGTTTATAATGCTGCTTCATAACTCTGTTTGTGTCTTTCGAGGCCTAATGATTGAAAAGATCTGATTCTGGATTGTTCTTTAACCTTTAAAATAGTTTTTCCGACAATTTGGAGATAAGACCCTTGATAAGTATTTATTTGTTTGGAAGCCTTTGATTTTTTGTGAGGCTGCAGGTGCCTGATCAATAAATTCAACTTCTAATTGAATATTTTGAGGCACAGGTGGCGTCGTGATAACTAAAGGGATCAATTTGCCTCATTTTGTGGCGGTGGAGGTGTTCCTATTGACAAGACCCTTTAGATCTTCTTTAACTTGTGTTTCGAATCAGGGATTATGCTTTCGATAAATATTCTTAGCCGTACTCCCCGAGAAACTGTCCATTAATCCTCTGCTCTGGTTCATTTTAGTCTTCGGCACTGATACTCTTTGACTGTGCCAATTCATGGCTTTCTTGCTGGTGCGTAGGGTTTATAAGGCATCCATGCCTGAGGAAACACTGAGAAAACGTGCATTTCCACCCTCTGGATGATTTCCTTTGACGAATCGAAGACGGGAGGGTCGTCACCCTCCGCCTCTGAATCTTCTTTGAAAATTGCAAGAAAATGATTTAAAACCCTCCAAAATACAAAAACTATTATAAAATCCTGCTTTTATAGGTTAACTACATCTGAAGGCGTGTGAAGAGAGCGGGGCCATTGGATGGCATCATCCAACGGTCAGAATTGATCGGGAGGGATCGTGGAACGGGCGAAGGAAGATTGAATCTGAGCCATCGATCGCGCAGAGATCGACGGTCGGGAGCAGAAGTTGAAAGTAAAACGAAGAAATCGGGAGATGAATTGTGGGTTGTCGATCTGCAGATCAGATCGATGGCAGAGATGTCGTTTCCGCTGTACGATGGCCCAGTTATTGTGTGTGCATCTTCATTAACCATCGAACAGCTTTGGCAAGCGATCACCATTGGATGAGTGGGCCCAGATCAGACGGCGCACAGCAATATCGCTGGGCATCCTGGTCCGAACTTTAATGCGCGATGGAGAACTTTAATGCGTGATGGATAGTGGTTTTAGCAACAGTGCTCGAGACGCGTGTCACGCGATGTATGGAATCGCTGGCCATCGGGTGAAAACCACCCTCCGCTCGCAGGCGGTGTGATGAAAACCATATGGTTTTGGGAAAACAGCGCACAGCTGGCGGGGTCCACCGGGTTTGATAGGTTCGGCACCGTCAGATCTGTAGATTGAATTCAACGGTGGAGATTTATCGCACTTCGGACCAGTGGAAAAACCTTTAGAAAACCATAAAAACCCAACTTTTTAAATATAAAACAATGATTTCTGCTTTGGGCAGAGGAACAGTGGCTTGGCGCCCGATTGTGGGGCCGTTGGGCAGATGGAGAAACATATGTCTGGGGCTTTATATAACAAGGGCCAATCGCATATCGGGAGATCGGGTATGGACTTTTCAATCAACCCATTTGATTTATGCGATGCGATGGGCGCTGGGACTTTAGCTCTTGGTTTTTCTCAAAGAAAGCATGAAATCTGGAGTTTATAACAAAGGAGGTTGATCGCATCGGGTTCTAAAGTATAAAGGCTCATCGCATCGCAACTTTAGAATATGGCAAGACATATGGACTTGGATATTTGCGATGCGATAAATGCCCCGGGAGTTGGCGTTTGGTCCCAGGGTGTAGGTATATGATTGGAAGTGGTTGAGACTTGGCCCAAAGGGGCTTAAACCCTTATGTACAAACATATGATTTTTATGATTTTCAATGGTTTTCAAAGGGTAATCGAAGGTTTCGATAGATTTTTAAAAGGGGTTTTAAACTCTGCAAAGGCAATTTTATGAAGGGGAGATGAGGGAAATGGAAAACAGAGGAAAATGATGGGAAAAGATGAAGGTTAGTTTCTGAGTGGAGGAAGGGGAGAGAAGGGGATTTTGCAATAGTATTTCTCATAGTATTTTGAGCAGAATTTTCTGGGCTTGAAATGGGAACAACAACGAAGATTGAAAAAAGGATATGATGTCTTCCAGAGGCTTCAAGAGATACACTTTTCTACAATGAAACTGTTCCTTGAAGGCTGAAAAATGTTTTGGCCACCTTTTGATGGAACAAATTTTATAGGTGGCAAACAGTGGCTCCACTTGGGGATGGTGCCTTCTTGAAGGCATCAAGAACTTCAGACTTGCATTCTCTGGGAGGCTGACCTGTGCCATATCCATTATATTCTCTGGGAGGCCAACCTGTGCCATATCCATTATATTCTCTGGGAGGCTGACCTGTGCTTGATCCATTGGATTGTCCTTCCTTTGCTGGCATGATCTTACTCTACTCCGAAAACATGTTAGCAGCCGTAAAAAACAATGAATCTTCATCAACAAGATTTCTAGCTAGCCAATCCTACTGATCTAACATTTTTTCTTCATCAGAGTGCACTTGGATTGGCAAACTCCTTCACAACATTTTATTCTTTTGAAAGCAGGAAATCTAATCTATTTCTACTCTTTATTTCTCCCTGAACACAGATTAAACAGTTGAGTTCAGATGATTCTCTACCTAATCTACCATCTGTTGGGATTAAACTGTCCAACAGATTTTCATTCTCTAAATTCGAAAACATCAATTTAAAAACAGGCAAGTCAAGATTAAGTTGTTTGACTTGCTGTGATCTATGGCATAAAAACAAGCTGCACATAGACATTTATTTTGCAGAAAATTTTAAAACAAAAAATGATGAAGGCTTAAGATCTAAAGTTCATGCACTTCCTTCACCTTTTTATAGCTCTGTTTTGACTCTTATGTGATTTGTTCCTCCTTTGTTCTCTGGTTCAGAACTTGAGTTAATTAGAACCATATTTTGATATTTTTTGACTCAAGAAAATAAAACATATTTGAGTCATCTCTCTTTGAAACCTTAGGTTCAGATTTGAGCATGTTTGAACCTTTAATTTCTATCCTAATCTACCCACTGATAAGACAAGATTAAACAGTTTGGCAAATCAAATTCACTATCCTATCAGCAATAAATTTAAAACTAATTAGTCAAGATTAAACAGTTTGACTAATTAAAAGTGTGTTATTCAGGAGTGGCATTTAAGCTTGCACACTTTCAGAATTTCTTTCTCTTTTTTGGTATGGGGCTGTACCTTTCTTGTTTTCACAATTTTCCCTCTTTTATTTTCTTTTTATTGTTTTTGTACTTTTTATTTTCTTT
Organism: Pinus albicaulis; assembly: GCA_034641835.2. Lineage (NCBI taxonomy): Eukaryota > Viridiplantae > Streptophyta > Pinopsida > Pinales > Pinaceae > Pinus > Pinus albicaulis. Next base: position 654,237,174 of record CM076571.1, read on the forward strand.
TTATTGTTTTTGTACTTTTTCTTTTATGAGGCTGAACAAAGCAAATGGTATTTACAATGGAAATGAAAGCTTTAAAATGGAACTCAGCAGTAGTAATGCTTAAGGACCATGCCATTGACAGGACCCCCAAACAGATCTGTGCCATCTAACTCTTGTAGAAAAAAGGCATTTGGACCAATGGCGGACTGAATGATGTAAGGACCTTGCCACAAACTATCAAATTTTCCATGTTTACCCTTATCCTCTCTTTTGGAATCCCATTTCAGTACCTTATCTCCAATTTTGAAAACACAAGCCTTTGTTCTTTTGTCAAACAACTTCTTTATGTTTTCTTGCACCTTCTGAGCTCTATGGTAAACCTCTTCCCTTGTCTGATGGAGATGTATTGTCTGAATTATCCTCCTAATCATGCTGTCCTCTTCTGACTGTATTTCTTGGATTAATTTTATTACTGGTACACCTAGGCTGGTAGGAAACACCACATCTGCTCCATAAACAAGCTGGTAAGGGGCATTCCAATGGAATTTTTTGTGGTCAATCTGTCTACCCACAGAGCATGCACCAACTTGTTACGCCATGATTTTTTGTTCTCTTCAAGCAGCTTCTTGATAATGGTCACCAAACTTTTATTTGATGATTCTGCTAGCCCATTACCTTGAGGGTAGTAAGCAGTAGAATGACCAAGTGTAATCCAATACCTGTGACAAAAATCAATCATCTTTTTGAAACAAAAAGCAGCAGCATTATCAATAATAATCTTCCTAGGGCATCCGAATATAGACAAGATATGGTCTTCAAGGAATTTTATAATGACAAAATCTGTGGCATTCCTAGAAGGGATGGCTTCAATCCATTTTGTGAAGTAGTCGGTGGCTATGAGAATCCATTTGTGTTGGGAAGACAAAGCAGGATGGATTTCCCCTATGAAATCTAGGCCCCACTGTTGAAAAGGAGCTTCAACAGTGATAGGTTGTAATGGTAAAGGAAGAAGTTTTCTTTTGCCTTCAAAAATTTGGCATTTGTGACAAGCAACTATCATTTCATGGTCATCTTGGAAGAGGGTGGGCTAGTAATAGCCAGCTCTAAGGATTTTATTGGCTCTGGTTTTCCAGTAAAGATGACCTCCACACTCTCCTTCATGGAACTGATGTTTGATCCTCTCTGCATCAGCTTCAGGCAAACATTTAAGAAATAAACCATCAGCATTTTTCCAGTATAAACATTCATTTAAAATGCAATAGTTCGTAGATTTCAACTTTAAAAACCATGCCTTTGTTTTTGATAAATCAAGAGGAGCATTAAGATTTGCAAGCACATACATGATATCAGTGTACCAAGGTGAGTTTTGAAACTACTTTTCGACAGTGGGAGCAGGTAATTCTTCCTGTTCATCCAAGGCGTCTACCATGTTAATGTCAAGGGCTTGTAGATTAGATTCAGCCATTAGTTGAGCTAAGCCCTGAACTTTAATAATTTTGGTTGCTCTAATTTCCAAATCATACTCTAATATAGCAGCAATCCATTTACCTCTCTTTCCATCTGGGTCTTGTGAAAAGATGTCTTTTACCACTATATTATGTACATAGGCAATGATGTGGGAATGTAGAATATACACCCTGAAGTCCTTTCAGGCCTTTACCAAAGCATAGGCCTGTTTTTCCATTATGTTATATTTCAAGGGTGCATCCCTTAAAGCCTTTCTGAAAAAAGCAATGGGTTGTTCTTGTCCCTCTGGGTTTTTCTGCAACAGGACTGTAGCCATAGTATGCTCTGAGGAAAAGGAGAAAATAAGGAACTCTTTTGAAAAGTCTGGGCTGATTAGGACTGGTGCCCGGGTGAGTGTATGTTTTACCAATTCAGAGGATTTTTTGGTTTCTACAGTCCACTTCACTCCTACTTCTTTCTTGAGCATATTAGTCATGTTTCTAAGGAGCTCTGCTAAGTTGGGAATAAACCTCCTCAAAAATTTAATCTTTCCAATAAAGGACTGTAATTATTTTATGTTCCTTAGTTGGCTAATCTGTAGTATTCCCTCAACTCTATTTGGATCTATTTTAATCCCTTCTTCTAATATGATATGGCCAAGGAGTTTACCTTCCTAAAGGCCAAACACTGTCTTTTTGGGATTTAAAGATAACCCAAACCTTCTACACTTTTCAAGGACCTTTCTTAAATGTTTTAGATGCTCTTCATCGGATTTGGAATAAATTGTTATGTCATCAAGGTAAATTACAATGAAGTGCCCTATCTCCTCTGAAAATGCAATGTCCATGGCCCTTTGGAAAGTGGCCCCAGCATTCATTAATCCAAAAGGCATTTTCACATACATGAAAATGCCCCAAGGAGTGGTGAAAGTTTCTTGAGTTGGTCTTCTGGGAGTACTAAAACCTGGTTATACCCTAAAAAACCATCTAACAAAGAAATCCTCTTTGAACCAACTACCCTTTGTAGAATGTGTTCCATTTTGGGTAAAGGGTAATTGTATTTTAGGGAGGCTCTGTTAAGGTTTCTAAAATCAATGCACAATCTGATTTCCCCTGTCTTTTTCCTCACGGCTACAAGGTTAGAAACCCAATCTGAAAACCTCATAGGAACAATGATTCCTGCCTCATACATTTTCTTGATTTCCTTTTCTACTAGAGGCAGTTGTATTGGATTAATTCTACGCAGTTTTTGCTTAAAGGGTTTTTGGTTTTCCTTCAAAGGGATCTTGTGCTGGATGATTTATGTATCGTAGGCTTTCAAGTCTTCATAGCTCCAGGAAAACACATCGACAAACTCTTTGAACAGGTCAACGTATTTCCTTTTCATGTCTGGTGGAAAGGACTTAGCCAATTTAATCATTTTTGGCTGATCCTCGGTGCCTATGTTGCATTCCTTGACCTCAGACTCTGTGTATTCTACGGTGGGATTCTTTGCTACATCGTTAAAATCAAAGAGGTCTTCTAACGGTGCTAGCCCCCTAGGTATGTTCTTGTCCTTTGACGACAATACCTCAATGTCTTCGTTTTCCATGTCCTTGTATTCTTCAATATGAGTGTCAAGTTTTTTATTTAGCATGTTGATTTCTACGGGACCAGATGGTTTTTCTTTTTCAAGGGACTTCTTGTTTAGGAAATTTTCATCGGATTTAGAATCCGAATCAGATAACTCAAATTCGTTCCTTCCCAACAGAAAATCCTCTATCTGTTTTTCACCCTCAAAGACCTGCCAATATTTTTCATTATCTGGCATATCTGGTCTAAACTTAATTTGAGTTGTACAGTCTCTAGTTTCAAATGGCGTTAAGCATGTTCTAGCCGCAAAAGCTAAATTGTGTGCGGCAATATTTCTTTTTCTTGGAACAAAAATCAATTTGGACTCCTCAAAAGTTTTTAAAAGGTCCATGACATCGTTTCGATAAGCTCTAAGTCTGGGATGACTTGTGTTATATTCCCCGTTGACTTGCTTAATGACTAGTTCGGAATCCCCATACACATTAATTCTTGTGGCTCCTAAATTTTTTAATAGATGTAAGCCTAAGAGAAGGGATTCATATTCTGCTATGTTATTGGAACACTGAAAGTTTAATTTGCAGGAAATGTTTTCTGTGTGGTTGTTTTCAGTGTTGGTAATCCAGACACCTGCACCAGCATTGTTTTCAGTGCATGACCCATCAAAATACATACTCCACAGAGGACTATTTTCGGTTTCGTCTTGGTTATTGTCCCCTTCAACCAACGTGCTCAAGGGTTGTTGTGAAATCTTGGCACTTAGTTGTATTTGTTTCACCTTCTCAGGTTTGTCATGGAGCTGAGCGTGAGGGGAAGTCTGTTGTTTGCCATCTTGGTTTTGTTCACTCTGGTCTGTTGTTTCAACGCACTGTTCGAAAATTTCTCTCTCGTTTTCTTCCATATGTAGAACTGCATTTATTTCTAGATTTGGGGTCTCTAACTATTTATCTGAGTCACTGTGTTCTGGCTCTGACTGTTTTGTGGATTCATTATTGCAAAAGATAAACGAATCCAGGTCAGTATGGACAGAATAAATGGGAGACTTTTCAGGCTTTTCTGGGCTACTGACCATGAATTTCATGTGTGACTCTCTGTACAGTCTTCTGAGCTGGCTAAAAACAGGGATAGTGGCATATGTCTCGTCCATCTGTATGGTACCTTGGAGCTTGGCACCCCATGATCTTGACAACAACATGCCATATTTAGGAGGCACATCAGCCACCACAACATCCATCACCATGTACTTGGCTGGGATTTGGGTCAAACTCACACAAAGGTATTTGATCAGGCCAAGGCACTTTACTCTATTTGAATCAAAAGAATATCCTTGTAAGGTCTGGTTATTTCTAATCCAAGCCTTTCCATTATCACCTTTGGCATAAGGTTGTGCGAGGCTCTAGAGTCATGCATAGCATTATGCAGGATCTTTTCATGAACATTAAAACTCACATAAAAGGGAGGTACAGGTCCCTCTTGATATATACCTTCAATCTTAGGACCAAAAATGAGCTCTGGTTGGTCATCATTAAGATTGACTGAGTCGTTATTATCCTCAATATTTAAAGCCTTCAAAATTTGGGTCCTATATACATTCTGGGTAGCTAACTCAGTCAGGGGAACAAAGATTCTAATATTTGAAATTTCTTTCTCTAGGCTGAAAAGAATCTGGTTCTTTGATGAACTTGTCTCAGTCTTACTAGTTCCCAGTCTATCAACAACATCAGCTTGCTGATTTGTTCTACTTTTTAAATGGTCTTAACAGGAGTACTAGCTAAAGTGGTAGTACTACTAACGTCCGCACTCTGCTTTTCTTTGTTTTGAGTGCCTTTCTCTCTATCTCTATCAGAATTCACAGCTACTATTTTATCCTTTTGTTTGACCATTTTAGGCTTGGTTGTAGTGCTGTTTTGTGAAGATTTGTCACAGGTTTTGGTGTTGGGAGTTTTTTGAATGGTTTTGCTTCTAAGGTCATATTCTTTTTGAGGCTCTATGATGACATTTTCCATGTCCTGAAAATAACTTGCATTATCATCTTTGTTGTCATCATAAGGGGTATGAAAACCTTGTTCCCTATCAAAATGAATCTCAAAGTCATCATTATCTACTTCCAACATGTTGATATCATCTTCCTCTGTTATCTCCTCTGTTTCCTCAACCTCACTTATATAGTTTTGATGAAAGGGAGGAGTGATATGTTGATCATCTTCCCTACGTTTGTTTGGAGGTTGGTTCCTTCTAAAATTTTGATTCTGGTTCTGGTTCTTGTTTTGAGGAGCAGTTTGGTTTTGAATTGCTTGTGCTCTCTCAAGGATGCTCATTTTCTTCATCATCTGCTCCATCATTCTTTCCATATTTTAGTTGGAAGTAGAAGGTACATTTTCCTCTCTGAAGGATACTCTCTTTTCAGTTTTCATTCTTGCTCTCTTCTCCATTAGGTTGACTTCCACAGAAAGAGCACCCTTTTGCATATCTTCAAGAGTTGCAAAATCTCTCTCCCTTAGCTAATAGGCCATCTCAGGATCAAACCCTTCAGGAAACTTGTTTAAATCTGAGCCTTGTGGAGGTTTTAGTTCTGGGGAAAGTGCATTATACACATTATTGAATCTAGTGCAATAAGCTTGCACACTTTCCCCAGTGTCTCTATGGAGATTTTTATAGTCAGAAAGGACTTGGAGAGGGTTTTTCTTTACTTCCCATTTGTTTAAGAATGTTTGATGGAAGGCTTGTAGATCACGGATACTATGGGGGGTTAAACCTTTGAACCATTTCCTCACTTCTCCCCCTAAGCTCTGAGCAAATAGCCTAAATTTGACCGAATCATCATCAATTTCATTTCTGTCAAAGTAGTAATTCATCTTATCCACATGTTGTGATGGAGTTGTAGCATTGTTAGCATCATATAATGGAATTTTGGACTGATAGTCCTGTGGAAGATTGACTAGTGGTACAGGAAGGACTAGGGGAGCATACCATGCGGCCATGGCAGGAGGTGGAGGTGGATTTAAAAGAGGGACAGTGGGCTGAAGTGGGGTGGTTTGAACAGTGGATGGACCAGGAATAGACTGCTGATTTGATCTTGGATGAGGGGCACCTAAGTTGTGAAGAAAATGCAAATCAGGAGGTGTTGTTTCTCTACTACCAAGAGGTTCACTTGTTTGTGGTGATGATAGTGAAGACTCAGAATCTAACTAATCTAAATCACCAAGATACCTAGTTCTAAATGGATTTACTAAGTCAACTTGAGATTGTTGTAGAGCTGAAAGATTTTTAGGGACATAATTGGCTCTCAAGGGTGATCTGAAAACGGTTGACAAATTTATCTTAGGGGACTTCCTAAGGATACTTTCTGGGTTATCAACTATCTCAAGTGGATCAGGGTCAGGATATGCTCTAGTGTGAATCTTTCTAGAAGCCACTATGCTGTGTTTTTCAGACCCAAAAATAAACAAGATAAGCTCAACCAGGTATGACAATCTTTAAGAGGTTAACTAGTCTGTTTTGGAAAAATTTCAGTCCTACAGCCTTGTGACTGAGTTTGAAAGGTGTTACAATGATAAGGGTTCTTCCCAGTGGAGTCTTAAGGTCTGTTCAGGATTGTGGAGTCACCAAGTGGAATTTTTTAGCTCTTTTCAGAGGTAAAAGGTCTTATGGTCCACCACCATGTTTATTGAATACCAATCTGAAATATTTTCAGGTTTTTTGAGTTATTTTTCAGTTTTGTGGTTTTTTTAAGAACATCCTAACTCTGTTTCAAAACTTAGCTACGGTTATGAGACAAAGACATTTTACTCTTATGGCTAAGCCAGTTGATTTTTCAAGGTTGGATAAAGTCTTAGGAGAATCCTAGGGTTTGCCTATTTTGTCACTGATTCAAATAAGTTTTATCATGATTAACATTCTTTGGCAGTGATTGAAAAGGCTGATTTTTACTCACAAGTTTTATGAAGTTTTTAAGGGAAGTAGTTCCCCAGTGGAGTCGCCAGAAATTTTAGTACCTGGTGGATCAGCTGGTTTGATATAGCAATTATTCTTGAACCGAATCCCTGATTTTCTAAGGTTATCCTTAAATGAAGATGATTCTGGGTTTTGATCCCCAGTGGAGTCACCAGAAATATTAGGAATATGTAATTTTAGCAGATTGGTAAGACTAAAACTGCAGAAGCAACATTATTTCAACCAACTTTGGGATTCTAAAATCTAGCCCTCCTGAATCCAGAGAGGGATCTCTCTATGAATGAGTTTAAAGATGTGATCTTTAATAGCTGAAATTGTGATATTAGGCTAGTTATGAAGAGCTTGGGTTATTTTTTTATTGGTTGGGCAAGGACATGATGAAGGCAAAGGCAGTTTCAAAATGAAGGGTGGAGGTTTCTGCAGGTGAAGGAATGATTTGGCTGATAGAAAAGACAAAGACAGTTTTAACCCATTGGGCTATGGATTCATAGGAGGATTTTAATTGGACAACAAGGTTCAAGTAGGATCCATGGGGCAAGTCACTTATGTCAAAGGATCTCTTAAGGTGATTTTATGGAATGAGACAGATAGAAAATGAAGAACAAACAAATGAAGATATAGTAAAACAGCCTAAGATCAAGAAAGTTCTTTTAACCTATCTTGCTTCAGCATGTACTTAAAGAAAAACAGAAGAGTATTCTAAGATCAGGTTAATAACTTTAAACTAGCCTGCTTTGAAGTAATTTCAGTTAGAAAACCTTAAAAGACATTTGAACAGCTTAAGATCAGCTAAGCTCCTTTAAACTACCCTGCTTTCAGCATATTCAATAAGAAAAACATAAAAGTATTCTAAGATCAGGTTAATACCCTTAAACTAGCCTGCTTTGAAGTAATTTTAATAAGAGAACGTTTACGAAACAGTTGAAAAGCTTAAGATCAGGTAAGTGCCTTTAAACTACCCTGCTTTCAGCATATTCAATAAGAAAAACATAAAATTATTCTGAGATCAGGTTAGTGCCTTTAAACTAGCCTGTATTGAAATACTTTTAATTAGAAAACATTAGAAAAAAAAGTTGAAAAGCTTAAGATCAGGTAAGTACCTTTAAACTACCCTGCTTTCAGCCTATTCAATAAGAAAACCACAGATAACAGTGACAAAGAGCAATTTAGATCAAGCAAGTTCCTTTAAACCAACCTGCATTAATGTACTTTTCAAAGAGAACTTTCAAATGAAGGAAACATAGACAATAAAGCTTTCAGTAAGAGGAGGGTATTATTGAGAGTAAATCCTAGCTCTATGTTTCATGTTCTTTATCAGAGAAAATGAACAGAATGAAAACATTAAGCAAAATAACAATTAACAGTGAGGAACACATCACCATTGACACAAATCGGGATCCCATAAATCAGTAGCTTGTATTTGACATTCAAACCAGTTACAATCAACAAGCCCAGTGGGTCTCTACAACTTCAAACTTCCCATATCAGCTTATATATCTTTGAATCGCAAACAGGGCATCAGTAGCTTCAGAATAACTATTACATAAATTCAGATGTCCAGAGACCAACATTTTCTCATCTTCTACAGAAGTATTTATAGAAGAATGAAGAGGTGGGAGGATTTCCCAGGGGTCAAGTATTATTAATCATGTAATCAATGCAATTCCTAGCCTTTGGGAACCAGGCAAGGCATAAGGTGGGAATGTAATAGTTTATAACTCTGCTTCATAACTCTGTTTGTGTCTTTCGAGGCCTAATGATTAAAAATATCTGATTCTGGACTGTTCTTTAACCTTTAAAATAGTTTTGCCAACAATTTGGAGATAAGACCCTTGATTAGTATTTATTTGTTTGGCAGCCTTTGATTTTCTGTGAGGCTGCAGGTGCCTGATCAATAAATTCAACTTCTGATTGAATATTTTGAGGCACAGGTGGCGTCGTGATAACCAAAAGGATCAATTTCCCTCATTTTTTGGCGGTGGAGGTGTTCCTATTGATAAGACCCTTTAGATCTTCTTTAACTTGTGTTTCGAATCGGGGATTAGGCTTTTGATAAACATTCTTAGCCGTAATCCCCAAGAAACTGTCCATTAATCCTCTGCTCTGGTTCATTTTGGTCTTCGGCACTGATACTCTTTGACTGTGCCAATTCATGGCTTTCTTTCTAGTGCGTAGGGCTGTGCAGGGTTTATAAGGCATCCATGCTCGAGCAAACACTTAGAAAACGTGCATTTCCACCCTGTGGATGATTTCCTTTGACGAATCGAAGACGGGAGGGTCGTCACCCTCCGCCTCTGAATCTTCTTTGAAAATCGCGAGAAAATGATTTAAAACCATGGAAAATACAAAAACTATTATAAAATCTTGCTTTTATATGTTAACTACATCGGAAGGCGTGTGAAGAGAGTGGGGCCATTAGATGGCATCATCCAGCGGTCAGAATTGATCGGGAGGGATCGTAGAACGAGCGGAGGAAGACTGAATTTGAGCCGTCGATCGTGCAGAGATCGACGATCGGGAGCAGAAGTTGAAAGTCAAATGGATAAATCGAGAGATGAATTGTGGGTCGTCAATCTGTAGATCAGATCGATGGCAGAGATGTCGTTGCCACTGTACGATGGCCCGGTTATTGTGTGCTCGTCTTCATTAACCATCGGACAGCTTTGGCAAGAAATCACCATTGGATGAGTGGGCCCAGATCAGACGGCGCACAGAAATATCGTTGCGCATCCTGGTCGGTACTTTAATGTGTGATGGATAAATTTAATGCGTGATGGATGGCGGTTTTCGGAGTAGTGCTTGGGACGCATGTCACGCGATGTATGGAATCGCTGGCCATCGAGCAAAAACCGCCCTCCGCTCGAAGGTGGTGTGATGAAAACCATATGGTTTTGGGAAAACGACGCATGGCTGGCGGGGTCCACCGAGTTTGATAGGTTCAGCACCGTTGGATCTGTAGATTGAATTCAATGGTGGAGATTGCTCGCACTTCAGACCGGCGGAAAAACCTTTAGAAAACCATAAAAACCCAAAGTTTTAAATATAAAACAATGATTTCTTCTTTGGGCAGAGGAAAAGTGGCTTGGCACCCGATTGCGGGGCCGTTTGGCGGATGGAGAAACATATGGACAAGGCTTTATATAACAAGGGCCAATCGCATATCAGGAGATCGAGTATGGACTTTTCAATCAACCCATTTGATTTATGCGATGCGATGGGCACTGGGAATATAGCTCTTGGTTTTTCTCAAAGAAAGCATGAAATCTGGAGTTTATAACAAAGGAGGCTGATCACATCGGGTTCTAAAGTATAAATGCTCATTGCATCACAACTTTAGAATATGGCAAGACATGTGCACTTGGATATTTGCGATGCAATAAACGCCCCCAGAGTTGGCGCTTGGTCCCAGGGTGTAGGCATATGATCGAAAGTGGTTGAGACCTGGCCCAAAGGGGCTTAAACCCTTATGCACAAACATATGTTTTTTATGATTTTCAATGGTTTTCAAAGGGTAATCGAAGGTTTCGATAGAGTTTTAAAAGGGGTTTCAAACTCTGCAAAGGAAATTTTATGAAGGGGAGATGAGGGAAATGGAAAACAAAGGAAAATGATGGGAAAAGATGAAGGTTAGTTTCTGAGTGGGGGAAGGGGAGAGAAAGGGATTTTGCAACAACCTTTCTCATAGAATTTTGAGCAGAATTTTCTAGGCTTGAAATGGGAACAACAATGAAGATTGAAACAAGGATATGATGTCTTCCATAGGCTTCAAGAGATACACTTTTCTGCAATGAAACTGTTCCTTGAAGGCTGAACAATGTTTTGGCCACCTTTTGATGGAACAAATTTTATAGGTGGCCAACAGATCCTAGACCTCTCAACACTGCGTCTTCAACTCTTGGCAGATAGACACTTGTAAAAATTTTACAATGATGCATTTATAATGACTTAGTATAATGATACCTTTACAATGACTATATGCAGTGCTGCCCACTTGAAGAGTTCATGTGGTGAAATTATTGCTACTGCTCTGCACCTTTATTGCTGCTCTTGTCATGCTACCCTCTGTTGCACCTTGATTTCCTTTTTTGCCCTAGAAAGTCTGGTCCTTTGCAACCCTTGACAACACATGATCTAGCCTTTTCTTTCCTTCTAGGAGCTCAATATAGAATCTGGTTTATCTCTGTTATTTCATATCCCCAATATGTGATTTTTTGTCCTCTATTAGTCCTCTGACTCTTCCTTCCAAAGTCCTAGGTCTGATCCAATATGGATTCTTCAAGTGAGAGTTATGCACAATCTCTCACAATTCTCTAATTATGGACTTGTTCAGTAGAGAAAACTTGTATGGTGTGCCACATGTCACTGTTTCTTCAATTAGATTTGAAATTGATAGAGAGAAAACTAAAGTCCGTGCAACATTTTCCACTTCTTACTAAATTCCAATCCGATACTCAGAGAGGGAGTTATGATGATTTTCCCAAGGTCACTTCTTTGAGATGAAGTTCAGGAGCCTACAAAAACACTGACTTCCATAGATCATATATCTAAAAATCTTATGCACCTTGATCTGAAATTTTTTCAGGAGCTTCCTCGGGATTACTGTTTTCCCTCATAAAATTTTCATCTTTTGAACCTTCGTATAAAAAATTTTATAGTGCGAATTCCATAATGACCTGTTTGAGGTAGCGAAATCCCTACAAGAGGAGGAGATGAGGATCACAATCTATATAAATGCTTAGGTTGAGAGGAACTTCAACAAGTGGATGTGAGAGGGATTTTAGGAGCTTAAAAATGATTAATTATTGACTTTTTAATGACCCATCCCACAATCCCATGGGGTTTTATCCCACTAACTAGGGTTAGAAATTTCAAACATGAATATCTCTCAAACCGTGAAGAATCACATGGCATGGCATATGTCAATGGAAACATATCGACAAGCAGAAACCATAAAAAATATTCTTGACCCAGAATATAGTAATTTGGTAGGTCAAAATTCCCATGCAAGTTTGAGGTAGCCCCTGGTGCTGCTTCGGTTGACATCAATGACAACCACTGATCAACACTTTTCTTGTTTCAAGCTCACTAAAAAATGATACAAATACTCTCCTAATTGAGTCGAGTCTTTGATTAGATATCGTAAGTGTCAAGCCGAGTCTTTCATCAGATATCGTAAATGAACTTTCATTCCATCCAGCTATTAGTAACTAGTAGTCTAGTTAGTTGAATGCAATGAAGCTTGGGGGGCATGTTCTCTTACAGATTACACTTGGGGGGCATTGAAACTTATCTCAAGCATAATTTTTCCTTTGCTTCAAGCTTGTGTAAAAATGAAACAAAACTATCTCAAGCATGATTTTTCCTTTGTTTCAAGCTTGTATAAAAATGAAACCTATCTCGAGTCCATATAGGTTATTATTAAGACTCATTAAACTCATGAAAATCTCGATATTATTTTTCTATATTTTATTCTCATAAAATACATGAAAATGCCGAGTTCTTTCCATCTTTTCCTACTTGTAAATTAAATTGAAAGTCGAAAATATGAGTACACTTTTTATCACTTTTCCGAGCTCGTTAAAACTTACGAAAAAGTGAAACCATGGAGACCTATTTTAAGCTCTTTTTAGACTCTCGAAACATGAAAATATCGTTGAGTACTTGACTATTCGAACTCGTTAAAGTAAATGAACAGTCCTCCTTTCAGTGTAACTTTAGCCCTTTTCCGGTCTGAAATGGACTAATTACGAAAAAGGTATACGTTGACTAAGCATGGTTAATAGAGTTCTCTCCTGCATTATTTTATCCTTTTTTGGGCCTGAGAGGTTAAATTTATGAAAAAGAACAAACATGGAGTTTACTTATGTTTTCATTCTGACTCCTTAAAACTGAAAAACACCAAGTTTTTCCTATATTGGACTCGTTAAAATTTAAAAGTAAAGGACCTGTCGATTACAATAGGACCGAACCACTCCTTCTGAGGGTTTTATTTTAATACTAAGATGGAATTATCCGAAGGATTAGCTTATACAAACAAGAAAATGTTATACTCCTCAAGCTTGATAAAAATAAAGAGGTACTTGCCAGTAATGGTGGGAGAAGAAAGAGAGAAAAATAATCCAGCTTTCATCCTTGTTTAGAAAACAACATGCCACTCTTAAACATGACACTTTGTCACACTTCTACCTGTGTTGGGAAATCCTTTTTCTAACAGTAAATAAAACCACATTAAAATTATTCAACCAGTTTCTAGGTATTATCTTTAGGTCAAATGTTTCCAAGCCATATGTAGTGTCGTTATGTGTTCAAGAGAGAGTTCAAATAAAGCATTCATTGCAAACATTTGTCTCCATTCATGTTGACCATCCTTGAGTCATTCCTTGCAAAATATTTCTTAAAAACTTGATCTAATGGTTTCGTGTCATGGGATTTCCTACGACGGATCACCTTGTATCGACAACAACTCATCATCTAGAAAGTTGATCTAGAATCTTATCAGTACCTTGGGATCTGCATGCCCTAATGGAAGGTTTCTAGCCTTCAATGATAGGTTGCTTCATTGACCTTTGATCAAACGATTGTATGAGTGTTAGACTGCAAATCATTCATTCACTATTCATAGATTGTACTTGAGTACTTTAAGAGCCATTGTCATTATTTTTGGTTTCTCTCACACTTGTTAACGGTTCACGTCATGGACCGACAATCAAGTGGTTTCTAACATATAGAAAAATGTGTTTCGGATTAATCACATAATTAGGATTTATCACATAATTAGGATTTAACCAAATCCTAATTATGTGATTAATCTAAAAGACATTTTTCTACATTATGGATCACAAAATTCTTAGATCTAACATGGTTTCTACCATTTTCGACTTTGACACAATCAATCACATGGATAGATTCGTACTAGTTTGGGAAGCAGAAATCAAGACCTTGGATCTAGTTTCCACCATCTAGGTTGTGAGGAGTTTTATTATTCATGATACAATAGACTATTTATAACATATAGTTGCACCCATACTGTGTCGAATTTTGATGTAATATTGAAACCATATCTATACCAGAACATTTAGTTAGTTTTTATCTGAGTACGAGAATTCTTACCTCAACGATTATATATATACATGTGTGTGTGTTTGTGTGTGTGTGTGTGTGTGTGTGTGTGCATTGAATGGTTTTATGGGTTTTCTACTGATGTATCCAATCCAATCCTCGGAATGATAAAGCACTTCACTCTTCAGAATAACCTCAGACTTTGCACTTTAAAGGGCAATCTGTTACACTAAAATTTGTCACCATGACATTTGACTGCTCATATGGGTCTATCACCATCCATATCATGTTCCCTTAGAGGTCAAAAACACTAATGTTCCTAAATCAAGTCTTGGAATTGGAGAAAAGTTCTATAAAACCCTTAGAAGTATACCAGTGTGATTTTTGTAGCCTTTCCTTGTACATGCACTGATGTTCTATCCATACACTATGGCAAATCATGCACTTTTTATTACTATTACCTGTGCACCCCGGTGAAAATCAAATAAAAGAAAAAAGTAAATTCTAGAAGCCTAGCTGGTCGAATATTCTCCCAACTGGAAGATTTTAGAGTCGCGATCAGTTCGAGCTGTATCCCTCCAGTCATGGAGCTTATCCCTTGGTCCATGGGGCTAAAATCCCTTCATGAGAGGAATCCATCCCCCTCTTCATGGAACTAGAACTACCTCAATTTCCCTATAAATTGAGCTCAAGTTCCAGGTTCAAGGGTAGATACTGAGGTAGACTGTACACACATGGTAGATACCGATGCAATTAGAGACTAATTTATACAACTTCTAAGCTAAGGAGATTTCATAAGAGTGCATACTTTCTTCACTAGTAAGTTGTTGTTGGCGTGAGAATGATCACACCCTTGTGTTTATAACTCTATGCTAGTATTCACAGAGGAAGGCTTATCATACTGAAGGAGAAATGATTGTTCACGACCCCAGAAGAAATATGTATGACATCAAGGCATCAGGTTGTAAGATTACTCTTTTTATTCAAGATAATACATATGGATCTCTTTTTCTCATTGATTTTTTTCTATGCTTATTGGAATAACATCAATACTTAGACTCCTTTATCACTAAGTTGCATTAGCATTTTTTATTATTATATGTTGCAGATGCTTTAATTCTTTGTCTTGTCTTTGATTGCAAGTTCTACTCTTTGGAGAAATCACTTTGGAGCGACAGGACAAAAGACTACATGAAATGTTTGGATTTCAAGGTAGGGGCATGTCCTCTCTACTTTATTAAAATAATTTTGAAATGTAATTAATCTAGAGGAAAAGGTTTCCAAATGGATATTTGTTTCTAGTTACTCGCTAGAGTACTAGGGATATCGCTCTTGTCAGCAAGAGGGATTAATCTACATAATAGGAGGAGATATTTGAATTCTTTGAGAAAAGAGAATAATTAGAAAACACATGAACTATTGAAACAAAGAAAAATCAGTTTGAAGCAATGAGAGCAACCAAGTTACATAAAGTAGCAACCAGGGCTAGAATTTTTCCCTATTATAACACGGGTTCATGGATTATCCCTCATGCTAATATTAAAACCCGAACAACATCATCCCATCAAGAAATTTTCATAGCTTCCTAGAAATTTGAAGTCTTATCGACCATATATAAGCTCATTCCCTCGTAAATCCACCTTAATGTTGAATTCCATTATAATTTTTTAAGTATTGTCCTGAAGAAATGTGAAGATAATTATGATATATTAATTGAAGACTCATGGAGAGAAGAAGATCATTGTTTCAAGATCAAATAAAAAAGGAATATCACGTAACTATTTTTAAGAAGCCTGTTAGATTTATTATTAAAATTATAGCTAGGTTATATGGAAAACAAGATCCCAAGCATTAAAAAATTAAATGGATCCCAATAATTCATAGAATTTTGAATGAGGGGAAATTCCTAAACAGATTTGACACCTTGTTGTAGAATATCATAGATTCATTAAAACTGTCATAATAATATCCCCCCTAGTTTCACACATATTTTCTATATGTTTTCATATTTGATAGATATTGTTATTGCCTGAGTTCCATTCCCACTCATGACATGGAATTGCATGCCTCACCATCAGCTACACATTCAAAATTGTTCTCATATTCTATGAAAATCTAATTTTAAATACCATTTTTATGAAATTTTCCATTATGTTTTAATTCCTTTCCATAAAATCATTTTTGGAACAATACCTGCCAGAATACATGATAATTATAAAGAATGCATATAACCAATAGGTAACTAGTTTGTTGAGGGATTATTTTCCTATGTAAGAGATTTTGGAAGTGAATTTGGTCCTGATATTTTCCCCCGATATATCCCGGAAAGACTTGCTTTGAGAGAAGTGGCTAATCAAGATGTTTTGATTGGGCAAACCAAAGATTAGAGTAATATGCAAAATAAACTCTGACCTAATTTTCCAATCAATTTTGGTGACATCAATATCCGAGACAAAGGACAAGAATTCAAATAAGCCAAAGAGCTTCAGGAAATTTGGTTATTTCCTTTGCCTCATTATGACTATGATCATAGAGGTATAATTGGCATTCATTATATAATAATCAGTTATATAAAAAAAAATATTCATTAGAAACCCCCTTTCAATGAAATTTTTATAAACATTGATGATTTTCAATAGGTTTTTGAAAGAGACAAACTCTTAAATAGTCAAATAAGAAAAAAATGCAAGAATTTAGGGAGAAAGTTTTTGAAATTTTCCTAAAGGAAAAGGATCTCCACCCCAACATTTCATTTGAACAGTTAAATTTTACTGTATTTTTTCAGTTTAATTTCAACCAACTCACTTCAAATCCTTTTATTATTTCTCGAAAGGAACAAGGGGTACAAATTGAAAAAACATAAGATTTGGTTGTCACAGGTAAAGAAGTTGAAGTCACAACAATAACAAATCTGAAACAAAAGAAAGAAAGTACAAGAATAGAAAAGACTCCATAAAAAGTAAAAACAACTAAACAAGAGATTATTGTGATTAATTCTCCTAAGAGAGAAAAGAAAAAGAAACCAAAAACTACAGAAGTCAAAGAAATGGAAGTAGATAAGGAGAAAGAAAAATAGGTGTCTACATGCAAAATGAGGAAAAAATGGAATCATATAAGAAGATGGATATTATGTCTACCACATCTCCTCAAGAATAAGTAACACCCATTTCTACTAAGATTCCTTGGGAATCATTTTTCTTTAAAACTGGATTTTACTTAGAGTCAATTGTATATATGTTAGGTCCTTATATTACTAGTATATTCCCTTATTATTGTTATTGTAACCCCAATATTATTTTTATTGTGCCCTTACATTATTATTTTTAGGTCGACTAGGATTATGTTGTGACCCCATGGACTCCTATATATAGAAGGGGGTTTTTTTATTTGTATCATTTAAGAATTGTTCACTTATGTAATGTATTGGAGGTTTCCACCTCGAAGTGGCTATTGCTAAGGTGATGATATCTATTTTATTCTTTTTTGGAGTTGGTTTCATAACATTTGGTATCAGAACTTTGGATTCTAGGGTTTCACTACTCCAAATAGATCATCGTGGAATTTTCGCTATAACTACTTTCCTTCGAAGGTTTAGAAGCTGAAATTTTTATAGCACGAATTCGAAATATTGAGGAATGTCGGGTAAAAATTTTAGATCTTGGTTCACAATATTTTCAGAGAAATGATCTAGAGAAGTTAGGGTTTTTTCAAGCTCCCAAATTTCAACTAAAATAGGTCATCATGGAATTTGCGCTATAACTTTTCGTATACGAGGTTTATAAGCTGAAATTGCTACAATGTTAAGATGAAATTCGGAGGAACCGCCTTTAAAAATTTTAGACCTTGTTTCGCAATATTTTTGTAGATATAATCTGTGGAAGTTAGGATTGTTTCAAGCTCCCGAATGTCATCCCAAAGAGGTGACTGTGGGAAAAACGTCATAAATCTCTCTCCGAGCTATCAATTGGAATTCTATAAAAAGTGTCTGCAAGTACAAGAACTTTAGTTTCCTATGTATTAATTTCAGAGCCGAAGGAGGAAACAATGACATGTGGCAAGTCGTACAAGTTTTCTCTACTGAACAGGTCCATAATTAGGTCATCGTGGGAGATTGGGCATAAATTTGTCTTGAAGAATCTAAATCATGTCATACATGTGGTATTCAAAAAAAGATTCAGAGGGATACTTTAGGGCCAAATTTCAGATTTTAAAGATTCAAAATCACAGATATAATTCAATTTCAATATCTAGCTTCGCAAAAGCAAGAAAAAGGTGTGTATTTTTTTTTCCGAATTGCATAAGTCTTGTGTGAAAAAATAGTTTGAAGTGATTCCAAAGAATATTGAATCATAGATACTAGTATTGGGTTCTAAAATGCCACCTAAAAAGAATTCAATACCCATTGAGCCTTCATAAGGCTCTACCATGACTCATGAAGAGGAAGAAGCACTACATTACATATCAAAATTACAAGAGCAAGTGCACCAAATTTCGCTCTCTCAAAGAGCAACAAAAATGAAATGGAATTTTTGAACAAATGCATGGAAGCTAAGATGGACGGTTTGAAGAAAGTCATGGAAGCTAATATGGATGGTTTGAAATGGCATGGAAGCTATGATGGATGGCATGGAAGCTAAGATGGATGACATGGAAGCTAAGATCGATGAAAAAATGAAAGAAAACATGGAATACATGAAGAATGATCTAAAAGCAGACATGGACAGTTTGATGAGAAGGTTAATACAATAAATGATTCCTAATGGCAGAAATATAGTAGAGGAAACTCATGATGAGAATAAAATAAATTTTAATCGTGATTTCATAAACTCTAATGTTGGATTGAAGAACCACCATATTCCAAAGATGGATATGAGGAAGATTGATGGAAAGGATACCGTAACATGGATACTACATATGGAGAAACGTTTTGATCTCAATAATGTGAAGAACGCACAAAAGCTATGCATTGCAACTTTACATTTAGAAAAAAATACATTTGTATGGTATCGATGGCTTTGCACCCGTAAAAAAATTATCACTTGGTCAATTTTTATGGAGGAAATGATAGCACATTATGAGTATACAAATATCAACACTTTATTTAGCCAATTGATAAATCTCAAACAAACGGGTTCAGTGGTGGAGCACATTGAGGACTTCCAAAAATTGAATATAAGGAAAACAGATATTCCAGAGGAACACAAGATTGATGTCTTAATAGGGAATTTAAAGGATAACATCCAACATGATTTTTTTGTTTTGGAGCATGATTCATTGGATAATGCATTCATGTTGGTAAGAAAAATTGAATGTAAAATTTTGGCGACAAGCAAGCCTACCATTCACATCTATAAAGATGGAAGTGTTGCTACTCCTAGACTTCCACAACCTACAAGGTTGACACCACAACAATTGGAAGAAAAAAGAGAAAAATGGATTTGCTACAGTTGTGATAGAAAATACATTAAAGGTCATAAGTGTGCTAAGAAGAAATTATTTTACATAGATTGTGAAAAGGAGGAAGAAAATCAACAAGAAACTTCAAAAGAGGAGGAACCAACCCTAGAAGAAGAAGAAATGAGTCTGACCATATCGTTTAATGCACTGGTAGGAATTACCACTCCTCAAACTCTCAAGATATAAGGACATATCAAGAAGAAAAAGGTAATAGTGTTGATTGATTCGGGTAGTACCCATAATTTTATTCATTGTAAGATAGCCAAGGAATTGAATTGTTTCCTATAAAAAGCACCAAAATGTCAAGTGATGGTTGCAAATGGAGGAACTATAAATTTCTCTCGAAAATGCCATAATATCAAGCTAACCATGGGGGAATATGTATTGAATAGTACAATTATTTTTATTACAATGGGGGGTGTTGATGTTGTACTAGGAGTACAATGGTTACAATCTTTGGGGACAATAGCTTTTATTTTCAAGAACATTTCTTGAAATTTTTTTCGGAAGGAAAGGAAATTGAATTACGAGGTATCAGAGGGAAGCCAGGAAAGATAATAAGCTCTAATGTCATGATAAATATTCTGAAGAAAAAACAACGAGGTGTAAGCTCACTAGAAGTTCCAACATCAAAATCATTTATTTCTCCAGGTCTCTAACAAGTCTTGGACAATCATTCCAAGGTGTTTGAAACTCCCAAAGGACTCCCACCTATTCATGATCATGATCATGCTATTCATTTGACTCTAGGAAGTGTTCCTCCAAACATCAGTCCTTACAGATATCCTTATGTCCAAAAGAGTGAAATTGAACATATGGTTGCAGAAATGTTAGAGGCTGGTGTAATTCAACCTAGTTAAAGTTCTTTCTCTACTCCAATAGTATTGGTGCACAAGGATGGATCATGGCGCATGTGTCTAGTTTATAGTGAGCTCAATAAGCTCACTATTAAAGATAAATTTCCCATTCCTGTGATTGATGAATTATTGGATGAATTACATGGAGCAATTTATTTTACCAAGTTGTATTTTCATTCAGATGTCATCAAATTAGAATGAAGACTGAAGATATTTCGAAAACAACATTTCGAACTCATGAGGGTCATTATGAATTTTTGGTCATGCCTTTTTGCCTTACCAACGCACCTTATACATTTCAAGGGTTCATGAATTCCATTTTCAAATTCTTCCTTAGAAAATTTGTGCTAGTATTTTTTGATGACATACTAATCTACAATAAGTCTTGGAAGGACCATGTTCAACATGTTAATAGGGTTCTCAAACTATTGGAGGAGAAACAATTTTATGCAAAAAAAACCAAATATTTCTTTGGAGTAAAAGAGGTGGAATATCTAGGTCACATTGTATCTCATGAGGGTGTTAAGGTAGAACCTAAAAAAATTAAAGTCTTTAAGGAATGGAAATTCCACAGAACCATAAAGCAGTTGCAAGGATTTCTCGAGTTAACAAGGTATTATTGCAAGTTTGTTAATAATTATGGGAGAATAGCAACACCTATAACAAAATTATTGAAGAAAGATGCATTTTCATGGAATCCTAAAGCAACTAAGGCCTTTGAACATCTTAAAGAGGCAATGTGCCTAGCACCAGTCTTAGCTACGCTAGACTTCACAAAAACCTTTATTGTGGAATGTGATGCCTCATGAAATGAAATTGGTGTTGTTTTCACGCAGAAAGGAAGACCCATTGCTTTTGAAAGTCATCCAATCAAAGGAAAGTATTTAAAAAAATCTATTTATGAGAAGGAAATGTTGGGAATACTACATGCACTAAAGAAATGGAGACCTTACCTAATGGGAAGACACTTCAAGGTAAAAACTGATCATTATAGTCTTAAAAAAAATTTGGAACAAAGAATATCTTCAGAAGAGCAGTAAAAGTGGTTCACAAAGATGTTGGGTTATGAAATTGAAACCGTATACAAAAAAGGGAAGATAAATGTTGTTGCAGATGCACTCTCAAGAAAGGATGAAGAGGTGGAAGCATTTCTTTGTGCCATTTCTATTATCCAACCAAATTGGACAACCGAAGCAAAGGATGAATGGAAGAAGGATGAAAAAGTGTGGACACTCATTCAAAAGCTGTAGCAAGATCTTAGTAAATCTAATACATTTAGTTGGAAAAATTATTCCTTATGGTACAAAGATTGCTTATATATTTGCAAGAATTGCAAACTAAAACAAAAGATTCTTTTGAAATTGCACACTTCTCCTTTAGGAGGACACTCGGGATTTTTAAAAACCTACTACGGGGTGAAGAAATATTTTTTTTGGGATGGCCTTAAATATGATATTCAAATTTTTTTTGCGGAATGTTTGGTTTTCCAGAATAATAAATTTGAGACAATTAAGACCCTGGGTCTTCTACAACCTTTATCCATTCCAAGCCAATGTTGGGAGGAAATTTCAATGGATTTCAAGGAAAGAGTGTCATTATGGTGGTTGTTGATAGACTTACCAAGTATGCACACTTTTTTGCACTATATCATCCATTTAAAAAAGTACAGTTGCTATTGAATTTATGGAAACAATTCAAAAGCTACATGGAAACCCAAAGATTATTGTAAGTGACAGAGATCCCATTTTTAATGAAATTTTTAAACTAAATTATTTTCTTGTTTGGGTACTCAACTAACCAATAGCTCATCTTATCATCCTCAATCCGATTGTCAAACTGAGATAGTGAACAAATTTTTGGAAGGATATCTTCGTTGTTTTGTATCTGATAAGCAAACACAATGGGTCAAGTGATTACCTCTCGTTGAATGGTGTATAACACTTCCTTCCATACTACAGCAAAAATTACCCCATTTATGGCACTTTATGGATATCATCCACTGTCCATCACATCTTCTTTAAGAGAAAATTCTAAGGTTCAAGTAGTAGAAGATCACATCGAGCATCAACAAGAAGTTCCCCAACTCTTAAAGGATAACCTATATTTGGCACAAAATCAAATGAAACAACAGACATATCAACATTGCATCCAAATAAGTTTTGATGTAGGAGACTGGATATTTTTACGGCTACATCCATGAAAACAAATTTCCCTCAAGAAAGCTAAAAATGATAATAAATTATCGCCAAAGTACTATGGTCCTTAGAAGGTGTTGCACAAGATTGGTACTATGTCATACAAATTCGAGTTTCCTATTTCTTTGCGAGTGCATCTAGTTTTCCATGTTTCATGCTTAAAGAAGGTTGTAGGGGACAAACTTCCATTTCAAACAATATTCCCAGAACTTGATGAGGAAGGAAAAATCATATTGGAACCTGAAGCAGTCATGGAAATAAGAACTCGATAGCTACGAAATCGATCAATTTCAAAGTATCTCATCAAATGGAAGAACTTACCCACTGAAGATTCTACATGGGAGGATGAGAATCTTATACAAAAGCATTCGTAGTTACTCAAGTGTTGAGGATAACACTTTTTTTAAGGAGAGGGGCATGTTAGGTCCCTATATTACTAGTATAGTCCCTTATTATTGTTAGTGTAACCCCATTATTGTTATTGATGTACCCCTGTAACCCCAATATTGTTATTATTGTGCCCTTACATTATTATTGTTAAGACGGCTAGGATTATATTGTGACCCCATGGACTCCTATATATAGAAGGGGGTTTTGTCATTTGTATCATTCAAGAATTGTTAATTTATATAATGTACTAGAGGTTGCCCCCTTGAAGTGGCTATTTCTAAGGCACTGATCTCTCTTTTCTTCTTTTTTGGAGCTGGTTTCATAAAAATATACAATCATTTTTTTGACAGATTACTATTTTAACACTCAAACAAAATCAGTTGTCAGAAGAACAAAGAAAAGGAAACATGATACTCAAGAGACTATATGTGGATTTAGTTGGTAGGCTCAAGGAGCCATAAAATAAAAATCCTAAGAATCCTCTCAATCTTTAGGAAATTTTGTTAATTACAATCAATATCATTTGAATGAGCTTGCAAATTCATATAATAATAGTTTATCGAAATTTAATGTTTTGGGGGAAAAATTAAAGAAACATGAATTTTTCAATGAAGGAAACTAGCAAAGGAATTATATCACTTTAGTTCAAGGATTTATTGTAGAAAGGGAAAACCTACAGAAGAATTTTCTGAAACAATTAAAAGAATAAAATACAAAACATGAACATGAAATTCAATAATTGAGAAAAATGCATGAAGATCAAACCCGCATCTAGAAGCAAGAAGAAGAAAATAATTATGAGATTATGGTCACAAATTTGAAAGATCAAATTAAATATCTTAAATATCAGCTCAATTAGAATCAATAGGGAACATAGAATCTCAAAGTTTTAAAGGATCAAGCATTACAAATTTGTCTAATTTTAAGAAGAATTAATAAAACTTCTATAAAAATATGGATAAAATATCAATATTTTATCAAGAAATTACATATTTAAACGAAATAATTGATTCATTGGTAGAAGAAGAGAAATCAATTAAAAAAAATTATGTCTATTCTTGGTTGGGAAAACAAATTTCAATCTAATGAATTCCAAAAGTTTATAAGAGAGATAAAATATGGATGCTTGCATCCTTAAGTTTTCAGAAGGAGGAAAACCAATTCATAGCATGCATACAAACAATACATGAGAAATTTTTAACAATTTGGGAAAAGGGAACAAAATTTATAGAATAATTTGACCTATCAGGTGCCAAGTCATTAAAGGAAGCATTTCTTGGAGAATTAAAGCCTTCTATGGAAGATCTTGTTTCCAAGGACTAGGTAGAACTAAAAAACATTAAAGTTTGGAAAAAAAAAATTCCAAAAAATTATGCAACTTCCTTTCGAACAAATCAAGCTTATTTCCAAGTTTGAGGTCAAATCTTAGAAGAAGAAGAACAACAAGGTACAAGGATTAATTTCCATCTACCAAATCAACATCAATCAGTTCTGCCAAATCAACATCAATTAGTTCGTTCCATTTATTTGATTGTAGTGTAGCAGATATATTTATAATGAGAAACTTATATCCAAGTACATGTGCCTCACTTGCTACTTAGTCTCAATTACAAAGATTCTAAATATGAGGAGGTGATGCCTACTTGTCTACCAGATATTAGTTAAATAAGCATATTTTTAGAATTGAGTATTTAATTTCATAAAATCTATTCACTTTCTTGTTTCAAGGCTTATTTTATTATTTTTCAGTATTCATAGACCTTTATGCGTTGGTGTAAAGGGTCAAGAATCAGTGAAGACTACAAACTTGGATGCTTTTAATCAATTTCGAACTACTAGCTTTTTTTAAAACCATTTTCAGTGTTAATGTGTGATGAGCTATGAGATTTATGTCAGTACATAATTTTAATTACTTAATAAATGCCTCTAATATTACTCTATGACTTATAATATTTTATTCTGAATGAATATTTTATAATTATGTTTAAGATTCCTTATGACAACCTTGTAATCTACATCTTCGTATGATCAAGAATTTAAAAAAAATCAAGTTACTTATTACTAATCGATCATTTAAATCTAGTATTCAAATATAGGAACATTTTCTCCCATATATGAGATATAAATTGTTATTTATTCACATTAAATTGCACATCCATACATATTTCATAAAATACCCAAAAATATGTTTGAATAAAATGAAAACCTGAAAATATTTTTGAAGTTTCTATTTAAATCTTCAGCCAAAACTTATCTGTTCGATTTTCTATATTCTATTCCAATTATGATTTTAAATACCATGCCATTTCACATGGTTTTATGCTCATTTAAATTTTTTAATTTCTACTATTTAGATTGGTTAAATCATTGCAGTAGATTTTGTTCATATTCTCTAAATTATTAGAATATATTAACATATTTTTTCTTAAATTAGTTATAATTTTTCTTAGTTTAATTTTAGTTTTAGATTGACAACCAGGCCTTTGTTACAGGGGATATATGACCATACCAAACGAATATATATATATATATATATATATATATATATATATATATATATATATATATATATATATAGTGGAACTTTGAATGGCCAAATACTCACTTGTTGTAAGAGATTTTTTCTGCCTGTCATCAATTCCATATGTAAATTGGATGCAAGCATAGTGGCTTTTGAAGTCATAATTGTCCCTTGATCCTTGTTGACATTGGTAATGCTTATAATATAAGAGACTCATGTATTTCTTCTTAGAATTTTTATCATTGTATATGGAGCAATGAAGTTACTCTTCTTCTCAGCACTCTTCTAAAAGTTTCCCCAAGAGGGTACATTCCATTAGTTTTTGTTGAAGTATTGTTTCTTGTAATGTATGTGTGTCATTATTTCCACGATAACAATTATTCCTATGACATGAAGTAAAATGTGACACTTGATTTCATGTTGAACCTGGGTTCGACACTTGGTGTGCCCAAAGTTCGAGGAGAAGAGTTATTATACACAAAAGTAACACAAGGAGTTGGGGAAATATTTGCACATTTCCTCAAAAACTTATCTTCAATTCACTATGTTCTTTTATTAATCTCTGTCAATTATTTATCTTTAAATACAACTGCAACTAGAGAAATATTCTTATTTAGATGCATTCATACCAGAGTAAAAAATTGTAGAAATATATTGCTAGGTATGATCTACACACAAACATATAGGAAATGTGGGCTTTGAGAATCAATTATTGAAATTATAAAAAGAATTTATAGTGTCACATAACATATATGCTTATGGTATCAATAATTGACTCGAGACTCAAGAAAATAATTGTGAATGTGCACACATTATAGTATTTTGATAGCCTCTTAGACAAATCGAAATCTCGTCTTCTTTATTTGTTTTTTATATTGAGTTAGGTTAGTATAAAATTTCTTAATATTCTTAAACTACACATCTCCTTGTTTCAAATAGGTTAAATATGTAACAATAACGGCAACAAGAAATTAACTAAGCTTATTCTTAAACTATTTTCCAAACAAATTAAAAAATTAACTTATATTCTCGATAACATATTGAACATTTTCTCCAAATCAATTAAAAAAAGTAGCTTACACTTTGAGCAACAGCCTAAAGTGTTGGACGAGGGGGCTCCTGGTCTATATTTTCCTTAAAGGAAAAAATTGTCAATATCTTCTTTGATATATAAAAATTCATTTCGATCCTTACTTTTCTAGCTCACGGAGAATGGTGATCACCAATTGTATTCTACAATGCAGTGGTACACTATGGGCTTTCAAATTCAACAGATATACAAATTGTTAAAGTATACTCGTTTGTTACTTCACGAAGTCATATTTCTTTCGGTTCCTGATTTCTCTACCTAGTCATGGTCAGCTCATCTTGAAGCTTGTAACTTGCGCTCCCTCCGACAACCTGACCCCCAACCTTCAACTAAGTCAGTTCGACATATAAACCATTTTAGCACTCCACCGGTTCTCTGAAGGCTAAGAAGGAGACCAACAAAGGTAACCGCCAACCACTTTGACCTAATAGCTAGCCCTACTAGACTAAGAGGGCTATCTCAATGAGAGCACAACCAAATTGACTAGATCATGGAGATTTTAGGCTAGATATGCAGATTAGGGTTTCGTTGATTTTGATTTTCTGTGTTGGATGAAAATGCACCTTTAGAGGCAGGCTTAAAAACTCTAGTAGGGTTACAAGAGAAAAAATCACAAGGGAATAAAGGGGCAAGGTAGGAAAAGCTTGGATTACCCTTTAGGCTTTTGGTTATGGTGTAGGATGAAAAGAGAGATTAGGAACAAGCATATAAGTATGAATTCATTCCTTAAGAAGAAAACAAACACAACACCAGCATCTTATCAAAATAGGGCATGTATTCCTCATGAATCTTGCTTAAAAAATTTAAAGACAATGAGTGAAAGCAATAGATATGTAATTAAAAGAGAAAGAATTCAATGTAGTGACTTACAAAATAGAAATATAGCCATACAAGCTCACCACATGAATCCCTAAATTTAAGCTGCAACTTTTCTTTGTATTCACTGTATTACGTGATCAAAATGAAATACATTAGTTCAATGTCCAATGTTCCAACCCTTCGAAATGATTAGAGGAGGCCTCATATAGCTACTGAGGTCGAAATCCTCCTTGGAGGCCAAATTTTATAGCACTAAATTCAAATTCATGCACCTATCTGAAGTCAACTACACACTAGGGAGGTTGTGTAACAAATTCCTCCTCTATCTAACCACTAAGAGACATATACTCAAAGAACTAAATGAAGGATAGGACACATATTTACCTCCATATTTACCATTTACATTTACAATCTAACTTTTAAATTCATTAACATTCACCTTTTCACTTTTACAAAATTCAAACTAGGAATTGCCAAAAATTACGTAGTGAAATTTGTAATTAAAAACTAGGATATTTGTAGATGCACAACGCCAAATAGGAGGCCAATTTTTGGAACCTTTCTGAAGTAAAAATGGAAATATGAGAGAACAGTAAACTAGACGTGTCTGTCTAGTTTCCATAACACTTTGAATTTTTAAAAATGACCCATGCAAAGGCCTTCAAAAATGCATTCTCCCATGGTGTATCTAGATGCGCAGCATCTGTAAAAAAAAAGGTAGATTGTTGATTTTTGGCATCTTTTCTACATTTTTATCAAAATAAGATCCCTTTCCAGAAAATATGAGTAAATTGGGTTTGTGAGGAGGGCATAATATTTCCAAAAATGTAAGCCACTTGTGATTTGGAGCCCTGAGGAAAAAGCATAGCGGTAAGGCGTAGTGCATCTCGAACTAGTCAAAAACTGCACTAGTGTGCACCAAAATACAAAAATTGCTCCAAATATTCTCAAAATTGGTCCAAAGATGCCTGATGAGGTATTTTATGCAACCATGGATGCATCAGTAAGAAAATCCAACTTACCCTTCTCCTTTTGGCTGATTAGGGTTTCTTTGAGTTTTTCCATCAATTGTTTGACTTTGACCTTGGAGATCAAATTCCTGGTGTAGTAATGAGTGGTCATGTGCCTTTGCAGCTTCTTATATCTGTTAGCCCTCTAAAGGAGCTATTTACATCTGACCTCCCTTGTTATAGGTCTTCTTCTCTTCCTCCATAGATGCTTTGCGAGGGGAAAACCCTAGTGGTGCAGAACAGGAGATAGTGGGAAAGGAGAAGGATGGAGGGTTTAGGAGAAGGATGGAGGGTTTAGGAGAAGGAAAATAGGATCGGAAAATTTTCCAGGTAGGGAAGGGTGTTAGGAAGGTATGGGAGGTGGAAAGGGAGGTAGGGAAGGTAGGAGTAGACCTAGGGAATTTAATTACATGTCTAGTTCTAGGAGGCTGCCAAAAACACAGCGTAGGGTAGTGATGATGGTGGAGGTACTAGGGTTTGAGTGTAGAATCTTAGGAATGATGTGTGAGAGATTGTAAGGGGTTTAGGGAGTGTAGTGGAGTGTGGGGAAAATTAATATTTAGGAAATGACTGAGGGGAGGGGGTGGTAAAGAGAAAAACACAACCCTACCTAGAAAAATTACCCAAATTGGTAGAATAGGGCTAGGTTTTGTATGGAGATGATGAAAAATGATGGGAAATGGTTTCTGAAGTATGGGAATGATGTGTAACTAGCAAACATAGGTGTAGGGAGAGTGATACTAGGGTTCTAAAGAATTAATTTATGTTTTGGAGACCAACACCATGAAATTCCTATAAAACCCTAGGGAACTAAGCTTTTTATCATTTCTTGGTTTGAAAAGGAAGGGAGGGCATAAAAATGGATATACTTACTTGTTGTAATTATTGGAAGATGAAAAACCCTGATTGGAAGTTGAAAATTTTAATTTGGTGATTTTTTGGACAAGTTAGGGTACCTCTGCCCCATGCGCATCACAGTTCACAGATGCTCAGTGCAGTTCACAGATGCTCAACGCCTCCTCCAAATGCACAGTGCAGTTCAAAGATGTGCAATGCCTCCCAATTTTTTCCACTTTAAGCTGAAACATCTATTTTTTCTCACCAAATGAAGGAGGGTCTCGATAATGAAAGGTAAGAGGAGTGAAAATGAAATGGATTTGTGACTTTTTGGCCCTTTTATAAGCATGGAATAGATTTCTTTGAGTGATAATGGGCCCTACAAGACTTTTTGTAGCATGCCTTTCATTCTCTTTTTGACGTCACAACCTTGGACATTTTGTAATATGAACATTTTGTATCTTCCTTGGAACATTGAACTATATCTTTTTAAGAACCTGAAGTTTTTATTACATATAGAAACCTAAAATTACATTTAGAACTCAAAATTCATTGAATGAACTTGTTTTATTACCACTCTTCCAATTTGTCGTATTTTATGCATGAAATGGAAGTTTGGTGACCTTGAAACCCTAATGGAGACTCTGAGCTGAATGAGATCATGGTGGAGATGACTAAAATGATCATGACAATGTGAATAATGATACACTCATCTTATTTGATGATATGGACCAGCAATTTAAAATTTTGGAAAGAGTGGAAAATAGTCCTAAACCTAATGCCCAGTGACCAAAATTTTTCTTTGAATACCTGATGAAATGAAAAAAAATTGACTGTGGGACCCTAACAGGACATGGTAAGAGTCCATTTGATCACTGGTGATAGGATGCAAATATTAGCACTAACAACCCACATGACATTCCACTGTGCATACGACCCTATCTTCCAACCTCCTACTAATTTTCCATGGACACTGCTTTTCTTATGTTATTATCCAAGTATTACTTCTTCCTCTGGTCTCTCGGTTATCTGCGTGGCTTTCTGCCACCCACAGATAATCCATGTCTGATGTCCAATTGTACAATAGGAGAATCTCGTTTCTCAAATCATAAGCTTTCCCACATGTGGTCCTGACTGCAACAAGATAGGACTTATCCAATCCTTTCTGTAAGTGTGATGTTTCGCTCTTTTGTTCCACAGTAAAAACCCATCCTTATAATTCAAGAATGGTTGTGTCCTAGCTCTTTGGTTCTACACCACATAAAGCATTCACTGAATATTTTTTCATTGTCCCCAAAGACCGGGCCTACTACTGCACGAACTACCTCAAGCTAATCCTCTCAACTGCGGCCTACTCTCAGGGATACATTTAGTTTTTAGATCTAAATCAGGACCTCACCACTCTATCTAAGTCGTACTAAGAGGCTCCACAACATTACCCCTTCTGAGCTTGGGTGATAACTACATTGAGGGATTACTATTCTGCGACACTTATGTGCCTTTAGGTAGTGAATTCATCGCATGGTGGTGTAGGCGCTCCTGCATCTCTTATCTAAAAAAAGCCTGGTGCCATGTTACAATAGGCTTCCATATCACCTACAACACACAACCTATTTTATAATTCTCACGAACTCTCTTAACAGTTCCTTGAGACTGCTCATGGGTAGTCGAAGCATTTGGCTATTGATCAACGTCACATATTGCAGTCGCTATTTATCCATATCTATTATAATGATAATGCAACATAACCCATTAATTGCAAGTAGTAATCATACAATATTTATCTTTTTTTCTGGAGTGAAACTAAGTATGACCCTCTATCCACGTCCTCTTTTCCAAATTCTTCTCTTTATTTGCAATCTTCATTTCCCTCCATTACTACTGCATCATTGTTGTTGTAGTCCCTCCATAATTTGTGTCCTCTTTTGCTTATTCCATTATCTCAGATAAGCATGGGCCTGAATACTTTCCTCAAACCATTTAATTTTAGGAGCCATCCCCTTTACTTCTTGCACTAGTCAGTATTTAATGTATGTCATCAAGTTCATGTATATTATTTGCACAATAAACTGTATCATCCCTAGCTCTAGAACCCATGTCCCAAGACTCAATCCAATTTTTTTTGTTATTTCAAATATTTCAACATATGTACATCATTTTTACAATGTGGCTTATACCAGAACCTTGGGTGGGAATGTCACAAAAATAATTAAATTTTATTCAAATCCTGAAAAATAATAATCACCACAACCCCTTTTCTATTGTTTATTCTTGTTCCATGATCTAATGTAAAGTGGATCAAATGTTAAAGTGCTCCAGCTATTTTCTTATTTTTTATAAGAAATAAAATTTATATTAAAATAATAAGTAGAAATATTAGTAAACAACCAAACAAAGTAGTGCAATTTTTTTTCTTGTTTAAATAAAATAAACAAAGACACAAATGTCATTTTGGAAAAAGCCAGGTAAAAGTCATTTTTGCAAAAGAAAACTTGTTTTCCATCCCATGTAAATAAATATCAATAAAAATAGGTTTAGCTGGAAAAAAAATGATATTATCGAACACTCATGTTTTCTTGAATTAAGAATAATCTATAAAATTATACTTAGAAATTAAAATTCAATATTTTGAAATTAGAAATTAAAACCGAATAGTTTGAAATTAGTTTCAAAATACTTAGGCTTATTTTATCTTTGTTTTAGAAATTACTTAGGCCTAAACTTGCCATATATTATAATTAATTTCTTATTAAAATTATTTATATGTTTTTTGCACACAATTCATGTATACAAATTAGACTTAAGTTTGTAATGATAAACTTTTAACTAAATAAACTAAAAAGTATATGCACACAATTCATGTATACAAATAAGGAAGTAGCTCTTGTTTTTTAAATAGAATAAGATTTTTTAGATAATTGGATTTTTATCCACTTATGTGTGCTGATCATATGGTCTTCCTAGGTGTAACCTAAAGTCACAAAACCACCTTGAGGTTCCATGGAAGCCGTCATGAGAATTGAACCTTTCCTAATAATGAAAACTCCTAGCTTTCCACCATTGGATCCAACCTCTTTAGGTGATATATCTATATTCAATATTAAATATTTATTTCACTTAAAAAGAAATATCATATACATAATGGGGTAGTCTAACTAATAGACGAAAGACTAAATGGATTTGGCGAGAATACATAAATACAATTTTTAGTAAGATTGTGATTTCTTATTGTTTTAAATGTGAATTTAAATACACAAATAGATTCAACACCCTAAAAAACTTGTGAGACAAACAATTTAAACTTGTTGTTATTAATAATATCCACCAAAATTTGGACAAAATTGATTAGAAAATAATGTTCTGATGGAAAAGGGTCATTTATTCTACTATTTAAACTAGCCATATAAATTAAATGGCTAGTGAAAACCCATAAACATCAATGAATACTAACCATTGAGACACTTACTTCATGATATATCTCACATTGCTAAAATTTTAAAAATCATAAGCAATAATTAAATTATAAGTTTATTTTAAATGATTATTATTGTTAGTATTATTAATTATAAAAAGAATTAATATACAAATTAAACATATATACATTAAAAAAAACATGGAATAAGATTCTTAAAGCTTGAGATTTTTAATATATATAGGTTTTGTTACAATAACATGGATCAACGCTATGACTTATCAATATCACATGTCCAAAAAACCATAACTCACTTCATATGATATTTTTCTTTAATTTTTGTATAATGTTATAAATATTCTCAAATATTTGGTGTAGGTAAAATCCCTACTATCTACTTAAAAATTATGTATAGTTAAATTAAAATTATAAAATTCCTATTCTAAAATAAATACATCAATAAACTTAATAATATAATTTTTTAATATATACATATATAAATAATTATAATATATTTTAATTAATAATAAATAAATAAAATTTTCCTTATTATACACCCCAATTAAAAATTATAACATGATCTAACATATTTTTCAAAATTACTGTAATTATTATAATTATCAAATAACATACGAATGATCCAAACTTATGGTTAGATATATAATAAAGATAAATCAATATGGGACAACCAAAACTTATGGTTGATATATAATGAAGCTAAATCAATATATGACCACCAACATATAAGAAAATTTCTGAAACACAAATTAAGGACTAAAATTGAAATTTTTTTCTTAAAAATCCATTGTAAAAAGGTTAATGTAAAATTATTTAAAACTTTGTTTATCATTTATGAATGGGAAAAATTTCATAAAAATCTCAAAGAACTTTAATTTTTTTATAACACATTAACTTTAAATTTTTAATAAGCCTGGGTTATCAAACAATACTTGCATTTGGTATTTAAAGAATAAATTCATCTTTATTCCACTTCGGTCTTATCAATTTTATCAATTCAGGTCACCTTTACACAATCTGACATGTCTCGATTTTGAAATTTGTGATACAGCTAACATCACAATTATAAAAAAGTGAATGGTTTTGTTTTGCAATTCTTACTCCGATCAGAAAAGAACCATCATCATTCTCACAAATCTAATCCTTAACATCACAATTATAAAAAGTGAATGGTTTTGTTTTGAAATTCTTACCCTGATCAGAAAAGAACCATCATCAACCTCACAAGTCTAATCCCTTCCTCTGATTGCTGCCCCAAAGCAATCTTACCATCCATTTTAACTGCATGGGAAAACTACCTCTAGAAAGCACATAGCATTTCTTGAGGTAATAATAGAGTTGCTTCGAAAAATATATGAATTGTTTGTTTGGGTTATTGCAGGCCAGACCTCGAACTTTTCTTGGGAAGGATTTTGCACACCTACTAATGAAAATTTTTGCTGCAGTTCTCGTTCGTTTTTCCAAAATTGAAGCTGTGAAAACCAAGGAAGTCAGATACAGAACTATGCTCACACTCCATATGAATGAAGATGGATTGAATGCGCAGGTCACTCCCAGATTGGATTGTGACTGAAACAGCTTGCAAGAATATCTGGGCATTAGTTGGTGTTGAAGGAACATAAGTGTGATGCTTTGAAATATGTGTTGGGAGATAAAATATTTCTTGTAATTAGGAAGATTTGCATGGGTGTCAAAGGAAAGTATCTCAATGGTTGATGTTAATGCAGATTTCAGTCAGTATATGGAAGAGTTGTATCCTTTGATTTTTGCGAAGAATGGCAGAAAAGCAAAGAAATCTGTAATAATAGAACTTGTAAAAAGCTTTAGTTACAGCTTCATCTTTAAACATTCTTGAATTCTATTCATAATTCCATTGAAATTTGTTTTCAGTATGTTTTATAATAAAATAATTGCTTTGCTGAATGCTTTTGTGCAGTTCCCACGGGTTCTGGCTGCAATTCTTCCACATCAATATTTTGTTTTTCTCTGTGTAGAGTGGGCCTTCTGTAATTTGTGATGATTGTTGCTATTTCCTTAGTTTGTATGACGGGTAACATGATGTACGGTTTCAAAGCCAAATGCAAACTTTCCCCAATAGTTTAAAGGATTCCATTGAGAGTATTTCGCAGTACATGGTTAACTTATGTCTTTTTATCCGAATGGCTCGTCCTCTGTAACGTGTAATTGTTATTACTTCTTTGTGTTTGTGATAAAGTGAACAATAGGGTGAAAATCAAAGCGCAGTACTATAACCGAGAAATAGTGCGGCGAAGGACATGAGCCCTTTACTATCGAATACAATGTCCACTACCAACCTCTTAAACAGCTAGTACTTTTAAAAAATTATATATTGATTCTGTAAAGAGGAAATAAATATGTTTAAGAATATGAATGAATTACTAATATTTATAATAATAAAGATTTCTTTTTTTCAGCTAGGATTTTTTATAATTAATATATTTATATTTATAAAATTTTAAATAGAATAAGAAGTTTTAGATAATTGGACTTTATCCCTTTACGTTTACATTAGTCATGAAATTTATTTATATAAATTAAAATAGGAATTTTTGGATTATTGGACTTTATTTTGTTTTTTTAGGTGTACACTAGTCATCAATGTCTTTCTAGATGTAACTTGTGCTAGGGTCCTATAATTTATAGGATATCAAGGTGATTGATTATTTCATCTCACATCTTTCATATTGTAAATAGTATTCCATGATTGTAAATTATTTCAAAAAAAGATTAAACATTAGGAAAAATATGCTTGCATGTCCAAATGCAGCATTAAGAGATAATTAAGTATGTTTTGATTGAACTAATCACATTGTTTAAATGTTATTAAATAATTTGTAATCAGACTGGGTACTATAGGTTTTAATTATGTCAAAAAGGTCAAAACTGGGAAAGAATGGCTTATCCAAGCTTTTGGAGACCCATTATAAGTTAAAAGAGCTCAAAGGGAATTACTTTTAAAACCTTTGGAACTCATCCTAAAAACCCCAATGCATTACCTTGTTTCATTGGTCGACCCACATTTCTTTTCGCATCATCCAAAATCAAAAAATCTTTTAATTGTCGTCTCCTACAAACCTTTCAAAATGCGATATGCAATAAAGTGGGACCCATTCACCCACCACACTCCATTTTCATTACATTTCCCTTAAAAATCATTAAAACTTACCCTTTTCTGCCTTTCCGCTTCATCCTTTTACTTTACCTTTTTCATTACTATATCATTGTTTTCACTTACTTTTTGCCTTCCCGATTCCCCGATTGCGATTAAAGTGGGGCCATATGTCCCTAACACATCACCCTCTCCCCCACCATTCATCGCACATTGCAAATATACCCCATCACATTTCACAAATTATAACCTATTCCATTCTGCCAAACATTAAATCTTGTGATAGCCATTGTATCATAAGATCGCACATTTTTTAACTTACCATTTGAAGTGCCCGCAATGTATTTTGTTTAAGTTGCAATGCGGTTGGCCCCACCACAGCAGGTCTGCCCCCCACTTCAGGTCGATTGAAATACATAGACATATCATACGAAACCTCATAAACTTTACCTTATTGCAGAAACCATTTTTCACTTTATAACTTTGCTGATGTAGTGAGCTCCATCCCCACCATGCTACATCATCCTGAGTCAGCGCAAATCGCAATTCGCGGATTTTAGCATTTACCTCATTTCCCAAACTCTAAACTCTGTGACGCGTGGTAAAATATAAAAATTGTGATGTGCGATGTGGGTGGGTTCAAATCACATGTCGCTCTTCACATGTTTTAGTGTTTACCTCTGTGATCATAATAAAACCTAAGATTTGTGATGTGGTCGGTCCCTCCTTACCTGCCATGTCATCTCCTTTCTCCCTGCATTTCACACTTCGCACCTTTTAGAGTTTACCTTCGCTACTTAATGTTAAATTTTACGATCTGCAGGCGATCCCACCTTACCTGCCACGTCACCCCGCACTTCGCATTGCAACACCAATTCCCTTTCTCTTATCATAAACTCTAAAACATGTGATGTGTGATTTTGTATGGATGCAATATAGTTCAGAACTAAAATATATAAGATTTCAAGTCGAAGTAGATGGGTTTTTACATTGTTTTGTTTGAAAAAGGGTTAAACAAAGCAGAAGGGACTCGAGTAGAAAAAATCCAGAAAGGTTAAGTTTGGCAAAGCCTTTGCGCAAAGATGATCATTTTTGTAACTACAAGAGCAGAAAAGGTGTTCATACAACTGATTTCGCCAGCACAACATCTTCTAGTTCATCTTCCAACACACCAGTAAAATGTGGTCCACGTCCTAACTATCCCACTACATCAGCACCTGCTTTGCACAACACATTCCACTGAGACTGTAATTTTGTAATAAGTTAGAGTTTTTAGTTCAAGTTTAAGTCTAAAAATACAATGTCTGTTAGAGATTGTATTATTGTAATCTTTTGTATAAATACCTCAGTTTTGGAAGTATCAAAGGTCGATTGACTGAGATCAAAATCATTATTGTCTTTTGGAGTATTGTAAGTTTTTTCAAAGCACTGGAGCATCAATAATAATCATACCATTCACAAGATTCTTGTGGCTTAAATATTGGTGATGTGTTTCTTCTGTTATTATGTTTCATTCTCATGTTTCATTGTAATCATCTAAATTCCAATTGTAAAGCAAAAAGCGTGATTAATAGGATTTAATTTTGAGTACCATATTCTATCTGCATTTAGAATGATAATGTTTTCCACTAAAATCCAAACTAAATAATTCTTAATTTCTCTTTAGTTTTGCTGAATTTCTTCATATTTCTATCATAAATCCATTTATAAATTTGAAAGATCCAGTAAATACTCCTAGTTTTCCTTGTGTTTACTCTGTGAAAAGTTGATGCAACCATCTAGTTATATTTTGAAAACATTGCCCAATAGACTTTAATCCATTGAATATAATCAATTTTCCAAACCGAAAACCTAAAACCCAAGTACAATCATAGCTAGCCTAAAACTTATCCAAAGAAATTTAATTCTTATATAGAGAGCCCTCTCTAAAACTAGCATGGCTAGATCCCAGTTTCCAAATTTGGCTTGATATTGGCCTATGTAGTTTTTCTTCAGCCTTAGAATTCCAGAACTCTAACATAGTGGTGACCATACTAGGGAATCGAATTTATCTTCGTCAATAACACTTATTAAGTTCAGTTTTAACTTTGATGGTGAATAAAATTCAAACACAAGAAGGTTGTTCCATTCACATGGCAACTCTGCAGTTTTTAGTTCACGTAAAGACTCCACTGGTAGAAGAATCCAGATCTGTTGCAGATAAGCGGTGACTCCATTCTTTTATTGATTGACAATATGAATCCAAGAATACAACGAAGGTATGCTCAAATGAACATAGATCACATTCTTGGATTCCCACACAAAATGCCTCAGGTAAATTGGGAAAGAAATCTTCTTATTTTTCAAGATGAGAACGTTGATGATGGTTTGTTGTGTCTCATTAAATTTCATATTCATCCATGGAAGTTGAAATTTGAATGGCATGAGGACTTCCACATGAAGATGTTCATGGAAACATTAAATGGACAAGCGAGGGAATGGTATGAAGGTTTAAACCCTGGTAGCTTGTTTTCTTTAAA
The DNA here is from genome assembly GCA_034641835.2 of Pinus albicaulis. Taxonomy (NCBI): domain Eukaryota; kingdom Viridiplantae; phylum Streptophyta; class Pinopsida; order Pinales; family Pinaceae; genus Pinus; species Pinus albicaulis. The sequence continues at coordinate 654,275,435 of CM076571.1, forward strand.
GGATTTCCACAAGGCTTTTATGAGCATTATCAAGTACATTCCCCATATTTGTTATTAGTGGAAAATAAATGTGATCAGTTTGAGGTTTTCATACAATACATTGAAAGTATTGATGAAGACCTAGTAGATATGAATGATGAGGATCTCTTAGAAGCACTTGATGGGTTCCATTCTCAAGTTGACTATCATGATAATCAAGGGAAGATAGCTGAAAGGGAAAGTAATCATGAAATGAAAGTAGATCCATAGGATCTATCTATGGAGGAAAATGATAATTCATCTTCTCTTTTGTATGAGGCTAAAGAATACATTCAGTCTCATTACCAGTCATGAGGAGAGAAAGAAGACAATTATTATATTATCAAAAGAAAACAAAAAGTACTTTCTCCTATGTCTGAAGATGAGATAGATCAACTCCTGAACAATCATATTACAGCCTAAGCTAATGTAGGTTTGCAGTGTTCACATAGTCAACAATGTGTTGGTAAAACTTCTTCCATTTTTAAAAATAAAAATCTAAGTTTAAATGAGGACAATCCTGAAACTAGATTTATATATCATTATGAAGAAATAAAAACTCCTTTTTCAGTGTTCATATTTGATGAAGTTTCTCCTAAAATTGATTTGCGTAAGTACGATAAATCTAAAGATAATTTCAATGAGGAGCATGATGAAACTATATAGGATATTGTTGTGAGTAAACCAATTTATGATGATGATTCCTCGCAAAGAGATCAACTAGAAGATATTTTTTTCTTTCATGAAGATGATAGGGCTATCATATTTGATAATCATGAAGAATGTTTCTTGTTTAAGGATGACTTAGAATATGAATTTGATGACTATGAGCCCCAGAGAGACAGTATGCCATAGGTTGAGTCACAATTTCTCAATCTTGAGGAATTTACAGCCAATACTCAAATAGCAGAATGTTGTACTTCCCCATGCCTTCCTATCAATCAAGAACAAAGTGTTCTTTCATATAGAAATGAAGGGAGTACTTGTATTTTTGTTGTTGGATCTCAAGACAAGGTAATGCTTCATGATTTTTAAGATCCCTTCAGCAGTCTTTTGCAAACATTAGAAAAGATGAATGTTGTTTTTTTTGTCATCATAAACCTTGGTTTCAGTTTCTATTATGAGTCGCCTACATGTACATCCTTCTACCTGCTCGAGGAAAGTGAGAGCATAATTTCAATAAGTAGCCATCTTTTGTATTGGTTACACTAGAAGGATCATTTCACCTGATCAGCAATTGTACAATAGATTAGGGTAGGTTGGTATCATTTCAGTTTGATTTAATTTTATTTTCGGCAACTGTTGACAGAATTCTTCAAGGTTTGAAGCTCGAGGTGAAGGCCCTAAGGCTTTGATGATCTGTTAATGTGGGTTGAAGTTAGCAATGTGCAAATAAGCTTAGTGTTTTGAGCATTTTTTCAGTTTGTGTTTCAGATTTCAGTGTGAAAAAAGTTTTGATCTTCAGTTTGAGATTTTAAGCTACATAGATTTTATAACACAACCAGTTTGCAGATTTGGGATCAGCACAATGGATGAGGCTACTAGTCTATGGTGTTCTTGGCACTTCACAGGGAGAGTGCCATCCCCGGATGAAGGCACTGTTAGGGACCAATAATCTATAGGATCTCAAGGTGATTTATTATTTCATCTCACATCTTTCATATTGTAAATAATATTCCATGATTGTAAATTATTTCCAAAAATGTTTAAAAAATTACGAAAAATATGCTTTCACGTCCAAATGCAGCACTGGGATATAATTAAGTATTTTTTTATTGAATTAATCACATCATTTAAATGTGATTAAATAATTTGTAATAAGGTTGGGTACTATAGGTTTCAATTCTGTCAAAAAGGTTAAAACTTGCAAAGAATGACTTATGAAAGCTTTCAAAGACCCATTATAAGTTAAAGGTGCTTAAAGGGAATTACTTTAAAAACTTTTGGAACTCATCCTAAAAACATTGTCGCATTACCGTGTTTCATTGGTGGACCCACATTGCTTTTCGCGTCAACCAAAATCACAAAATGTTTTTATTTTCGTCTCCTACAAACCTTTCGAAATGCGATATGCAATGAAGTGGGACCCATTCATCTTCCACACTCCCTGTTCATTACATTTCCCTTAAAAATCATTAAAACTTACACGTTTCTGCCTTTCTGCTTTATCCTTCTAATTTAACCTTTTCATCATTATGTCATTGTTTTCACTTACTTTCCACCTTCTCGATTCCCCGATTGCGATTAAAGTGGGGCCATATCTCCTTGACATGTCACCCTTTCCCCTACCATCCATCTCAAATAAACCCCATCTCATTTCACAAATTATAACTTATTCCATTATGCCAAACATTAAATCTTGTGATAGCCCTCACATCACAATATCACACATTTTTCAACTTATCGTTTGAAGCACCCACAATGTATTTTGTTTTTCAATATATATATATATATATATATATATATATATATATATATATATATATATTTGTGATGCAGTTGGCCCCACCACAGCATCTCCTCCCCCCACTTCAAACCGATTGAAATACATAGACATATCATAGGAAACCTCATAAACTTTATCTTACTACAGAAACCATTCTCTGCTTTATAACTTTGCCGATGTAGTGGGCTCCATCTCCACCATGCCACGTCATCCTAAGTCAGCTCAAATCGCACTTCACGGATTTTAGCGTTTACCTCATTTACCAAACTCTAAACTCTGCAATGCGCAGTAAAATATAAAAATTTTGATGTGCGATGTAGGGGGGTCCAAATGGCATGTCTCTCTTCGCATGTTTTTGCGTTTACCTCCCTGCTCATAATAAAACATAAGATTTGTGATGTGGTCGATCCCACCTTACCTACCACGTCATCTCCTTTCTCCTTGCACTTTGCACTTCGCATCTTTTAGAGTTTACCTTTGCTGCTCAATGTTAAAGTTTTCAATTTGCAGGCTACCAGCGATCTCACCTTACCTGCCACATCACCTCTGCACTTCGCATCGCACCACTGATTCCTTCTCTCTTATCATAAACTCTAAAACATGCAATGTGCGATTTTCTATGGATGTGATAAAGTTCAGAACTAAAATCTATAATATTTCAAGTTCGGGTATATGGGTTTTTACACTGTTTTGTTTGAAAAAGGGTTAAACGCGGCAGAAGGGACTCGGGTAGCAAAAATACGGAAAGGTTAAGTCAGGAAAAGGCTTTGTGAAAAGATGATCATTTTTGTAACTGCAAGAGAAGAAAAGGCATTCATACAACCGATTTCACTAGCACAATATCTGTCAGTTCATTTTCCATCACACCAGTAAAATGTGGTCCACGTCGTAACTGTCCCACTACATCAGCACCTGCTTTGTACAACGCATTCCACTGAGACTATAATTTTGTAATAAGTTAGAGTTTTTAGTTCAAGTCTAATTCTAAAAATACCATGTTTGTTAGAGACTATATTATTGTAATCTTTTATATAAATACTTCAGTTTTGGAAGTATAAAAGGTCAATTGATTGAGATCAGAATCATTATTGTCTTTTGGAGTACTGTAAGCTTTTTCAAAGCACTGGAGCATCAATAATAATCAGAACATTCATAGGATTCTTGTGGCTTAAATACTAGTGATGTGTTTATTCTGTTATTTTGTTTCATTATCATCTTTCATTGTAATCATCTTAATTCCAATTGTAAAGAAGAAAGTGTGATGAATAGGATTTACTTTTGAGTACCTTATTCTGGTTGTGTTTACAATAATAATGTTTTCCACTGAAAGCCAAACTAAATAATTCTTAATTTCTCTTTAGTTCTACTGAATTTCTGCATATTTCTGTCATAAATCCATTTATAAATTTGAAAGATCCAGTATATACTCCGAGCTTTCCCTCTATTTACTCTGTGAAAATTTGATTCAACCATCCAGTTATATTTTGACTAACAACTAGCCTAAAAATTATCCAAACAAAGTTAAATATTATAGAGAGAGCCCTCTCTAAAATTGGCATGGCTAGATCCTAGTTTCCAAAGTTGGGTTGATGTTGGCCTATGTTGTTTTGCTTGAACCTCATAATTACAGAACACTAACAACTTGAAATCAAGAAACTATGAGAAGGTTCCATGGAAACTCTAGTAAGAGTTGAACCTTGTCTAATAGAAAAATTCTAACTTTCTATCATTGTATCCACCTCTTTAAGTGATATATCTATATTGAATATTAAATATTTATTAAACTATATATTAAAGAGGGAATAAATATGTTAACTATATTACTTATGTAAAGAGGGAATAAATATGTTTAAGAATACCAATAAATTAATAATAATTTTAATATTAAATATTTTTTCTAACTAGGATTTTTTATAATTAATATATTTATATTTATTTATTTTTTAAATAGAATAAGAATTTTTGGATAATTATATTTTGATCCAGCCTCCTAAGGTATACACTCTTCATGAAACCATTTAATATGGCTTTTTTTAGGCGTACATTAATCACAAAACTATTTAATATGGTCTTTTTAGGTATATCTTGAAGTCAAGAAATGAGCTCAAGGTTCCATGGAAGCCCTCTTAAAAATTGAAGCTTGCCTGATAATGAAATCCTCTTTCAGAGAAATACCATATACATAATGGCTTGGCTTAGAATAACTAGTAGACGAAATGGATTTTTTGCTAGAATCCAACAATACATTTTTCAGTAAGTTTGTGATTTTTTATTGTTTTAAATGTACATTGAAATGCATAAATGGATTCAACACCCTTAAAAACTTGAGGGGAACGCAATTTAAACTTATGGTTTTAAAAATTATCTACCAAATATTGGACAAAATTGACTAGAAAATGGTGTTAGGAAATAAAAAGGTCATTTTTTCTATTAGTTAAACTATGCATATAAATTAAATGACTAGTAAACACCCATAAACATCAATCAATACTAACCATTGAGACACTTAAGTTATGATATGTCTCGCATTACTAAAATTTTAAAATTAGTAAACAGTAACTAAATTATAACTATATTTTAAATGATTATTCGTATAAGTATTATTAATTATAAAAAGAATATATATATATATATATATATATATATATATATATATATATATATATATATATATGGAATAATATTTTTAACCATGGACATTTATGTCTACTTACCATGGATATTTTTAATATGAAAATATACTTTGCTACAATATCATGGATCAACACCATGCCTTATCAATACCACACTTCCAAAAGACCATAACTCAGTTCATATGACATTTTTATTTTTATTTTTGTATAATGTTATGAAGGACCATAACTCACTTCATAATATGTCATTTCTCTTTGATTTTTGTATAATATTATGAATATTCTAGAATATTTAGTATATTCTAAATCCCTAACATCCACCTAAAAATTATTTATAATTAAATTAATATTATAAAATCCCTATTCCAAAATAGACACATGGTTAATAATATAATTTTTTAATATATACATATATAAATAATTATAATATATTTTAATTTATTTTTTTAATTAATAATAATAATAATAAATAAAATCAAAAAATTAAAGACAAAAATTAAAAAATTAAAACATTATCTAAAATATTTTCCAAAATTATTATAATTTAAGAAAATTTATTAAATACAAATTAATGATTAAAATTGAAATTCTGAATATTTTTTTTTTTTAAATCCATTGTAAAAGAGTAATTTAAAATTTATTTAAAAAATTGTTTATCATTTATGTAGGTTCTGATTATATTGTGACCCCTTATAACCTTCTATATACCAATAAGATTTTATCATTTGTATAATCTAATGATTGTTTATTTATGTAATGTAAAAAAAGTCTCTTTAGAAAAGGATAATTTTCAAGTCCTTGATCTATCTTTTCTTCTATTTTATGAACTAATTACATAACATAAAAGAAAAAAAATGCCTTCGTTATCAAACAATAATTGCATTTGGTATTTAAAAACTGAAACCATATTTATTCTGCTTGTGTCTTATCAATTCATGTTACGTTTACATAGAACTAAATCCATCACATACATCACACTTACATAATATTATAATTTTAGTGTATGCACTATTTAATATGTCACTCAATGAAAGTATTCTACTTGGGTCTTATCCATTCGTATCACCCTTACACATAAGTAAGTCCATCACATGGATCACAGCTACATAAAATTTTACCGTCATATGTGTGTATGCACTATTTTATACATCACTTAATGAGGATTTCCAAAGAAGCTTAGGGTTGGGTTTATATATATATATGATGAAATATTTCCAAAGAATCTTAGAGACTTTCTTTTCGTGAATCCTTATTTGAATCATACATTATGAGCATTGTTAATTTTATCTATTTGTTTTTTTTATTTTTTGGGATATGGGAATCAAAATCACATTTAGTTTACATATTTCATGTTTTGAAATTCACACTTTGTTATAATGTGTTTTTTTTTTTTTTTGGTTTTTATACTTAATATAATGACATTTCAAGTCTTAAGGGTTAATTTAATTGGTGAATTTTCCACTTGAAGTACTCTTTGATTGAGAGGTCATAGGATCAAATCTTGTTGATTCCTGTGGTGTTAGGCTTCAGTGTTAGGTCGACAGTAGATCCTTCTGGGAGGATGTACTATGATTTCTTAAGACCGTGGATGTCGCTGGTACATGTGTGCAGGCACATAGGAAAGTGAACCACCAGGAAAAAAAAAAAACATAATGATATTTCCTTTTTTGAATGGAGGATTTTTTGATATGAGTTGATTTGAGTGTCATTTTAAGAATCCATCATATTGATATTTTTTTGTCAATGTGATGGATCTAGAAGAAAAAATCAAGACATTTCATTCGTTTTCTTTTTCTCCACCTTCAAATTTTTGAAAAAACAAAACAACTAGTCATAGGTTATGCATTTATATTGTCATGATAATGGGAACTTATTGGTTAGATTAAATAAAAATGAGTTTTTGAATATCAAATTGGAAGAGTAAACAATAAACATTGAGGAAACCTAGAGAAATCAGGTCATCTCATATGTTCCATGTTCACATATTTGACCTCAGTAAGAGTATCAAACATGTTGATTCATAGTTATTTTGTTGCATTCATAATGTTTTGTGTTTACCTGTTAAAATTCATGACATGGTTATAGATTTGGTATCTAATATAATTCATGGGGTTTTACTAGGGGAAAAAAACCATACATGTGCATTCATATTGGGGGATATATATTGAAGAAAAATGGATATTAAGGATATAATAGGGGGTAAAGGTTTTTTATATTGGAAAATATAAAAAATGAAGCTCAAAGCAAATGAAAAAAATATAAAGAGGTATAAAAAATAATAATAAAAAAATGGATGCCTACAATATATAGTGAAATTACGGGTTTTTTAAATTGAGAAAGTGTATTGGGTTCGTATTGGTAAAGGGTTAATAATGTGATTTTTAGAGGTATTTTCCAATATGTAGTCAAATTAAGGGTATAGTTTAGTATGCCATGAATGTATGTGATATGTGAGAGGTTAATTTAGTGAAGCCCCGTGATATAATTATTATTCTAACACATTGGGAGACCTCTCAACAACTTAGTATGTAATTCATGGAATCCCCACAAATACAATAAATAATGGAAATAAATAATTTCTTTAATACATAATTCATGGCATCCTCACTAATACATAGATAATGGGGAAAAACACATAACTAAGAATTGCATGTGAATTACTTAAAAATTCACCAATCTTGTACAAGTTTGGTCATGTTTATCATAAAGAGAATGCATAGTTCTTTATTTTATATAAAATTATTTAATGATTATGTTTTGGATTAGAAACTCTATTAGTCTTGGCAGAATTTTCAAACTTGTATGTCCTTTGTTAAATTTATATATGAACTTGCACAAAGTGAAGTCAAACATCAATTTAATGATACTTTGAAAACATCTTGAAAATGCCCCATAGTTTTCTTTCCCCCACCTCGTCCCAATTCCAAGGTTAAGGAGAAGTATAACTTGTAGCATTAATGCTTGGGACTATAATTTTGAAGTCAGGTATGAATTTTAGGAAAGTAAGTTATTATCTTCAAACTTATGTATTAGGGATTATGCTCTAACATAACACTATTGCAATCATTTTCACATGGTTTGAGATATAAAGTGAACAATCAATACGCTCAATAAAAATAATGTGGTGAGTTTAGTGGGTAATTTCTTTTATTTGTGCGTTTATATGCATATTAGGAAGCTCCAAAACATAAAAATATTGTCGTGAATACTGAGAAATTGATGCAATAATGCTAGATTGTCATGTTTGTAGATTGGTCAATAATGAAAGTAAGACTTCTTCATTGCTTTTATAATATTTTGATAGAGTTATCATGCTTAATGATGAACTCGAAATCTATCATAATTTCTTCTTTTCTAATGAGATTTAGAATAAGCATGGTTTCCATAGATGAGTAAGATTGAAATTATGCCAAAAATATGAATATAATATTAAATTCTCATGCGTCATATAATTCCATAGATTACATCTTCTCTTCTATTAGCGTTAACAAATATTGATTTGTTTGATATTTACAATTTTACATTTTCATTTTTAACACTTTGAAATTTATCACAAGAAAAATAGCATTATTATTATTAGTAAAAAATTATATGTAAAATTGACATATATATTTATTATTACTTTCTATTGACACTAAGACTTTATATTTTTTTCATTAAAATTTAATATTTTAAATAATCTAAAAAGAAATATTTTATTTAAAATATATTTGAAATAAATATATTTTTCAAATAATATATAAATTAATTTTATTAATATACCTAAAAGTTGAATAAAATTATGCTATTTAATTTAGAATTAGAAATAACCTATCAAATATTTAATTATACCAAGGTGATCAACATTATTCTCCAGAAAAAGGCCACATTTTCCTTTTGACTGACAACCCAGCTATCATTGATGAGGTATACATATACAATCACAAGCTTCCAACAGTTATTACCCTATAACAACTTCCTTAGGAAACTTCTCAATTTCAACCATGATAAAAGCTACTCAATAAAGCTGTCATTTTAATATTTAGGACAACTTCCTTAGGAAACTTCTCAATTTCAACCATGACAAAAGCTACTCATAAAGCTGTCATTTTAATATTTAGGATAAGGATACAAGGTTAGCTATTTTATTTCAATAATCTATTATAAACCAATCAATTAAATTTATGAGGGTTGTACTTTTAAGAATGTGTATAGTGATTAAATTTTTTTTTATTAATATGAGGCATCTGACATTTTTTTTTAATCAATCTATTGATTAATCATATTTATATTATTATTTAATGAGAATACTTAATATTTATGATATGGATGAATAAATTAAATATACATTCATGATTTATTACTTATGTGTTATCCTAAAATGTTTTGTATTAATACAATAAAATGAAGGATCATAATTTTATTTTAACGTAAGATAAAATGAATAATGTTAATGTTATTTTATTATTTATTAATTGATATTTGGAAATATATAATTTTGATTATTATGAGTTGTTTTTGTATGACCAGAAATATAAGAGTGTAATGACGTAAAATTGGTAACAAATATTAGTTTTTTGTTTTAGTTAAAGACATTAATTATTTTTATCAATATATGTAACTTTATTTTATTAACATGATAGAAGTAAAGTATTGATGAATTGAATTAGTGAGTGAAAACATAAACATTGTGCTTATTAATTAACTGACACATAAATGATAGGGTTGTATAGAGGTTTATTGAATAATTGAGATAGATAAAACTATGCCTATGTTCATCCTACACTGTAATTGTGTCTTAGGTTAAAAAATTATAATACTTTTACATTGAAGTTGCATAATACTATCATAATACACCACAAATTTAATCATTAATCATTTACTTGAATAACTTAATTTACATGAATAACTTAATGGATGCAAAATAATATGAAGATCTTATCTTTTTAATAATCATTAGTTCTTCAACAAAGGGAAACATTAAGAGTTAATTTTTGTCTTCATTATCATGTTATTTTATTTTCAACATAATCAAAATATATGAAGATAAAATACTTATGGCATCTAAAATACTTATGGCATCTTTGAAATTATGTAAAGTAATTTTTAAAAAATATGTCTTCATTTTCTTTTCAACATAATCAAAGTATATGAAGATAAAATACTTATGACATATTTGAAATTATGTAAAGTTATTTTAAAAAAATATGATATACTTGAAACCGGAAAAATAAAATTATATTTAAAATTAAAATTGTTTTTAAAATAATTCATAATATGAAAGAAATTTTAGATAAATAAAAAAGTTAAATAAATTAATTATATTTAAATTTTAAAACGTGTAATAAAAATATTAAATCAAATCTTTTCTTAGAAAAAATTAAATATAATTGTATTTAAATGAAATATAATAAAATAAATAAAATGCAGTGTATTAAGTTTAAATTAATTATTAGTTAAAAATAATAATAATTTAAAAGGTATCATAATAATCATACATATTAAAAAAAATTATAGGAATAAGTATCTTGATTAAAAATGAAGTTAGAATCTAAAGAATTATAACTTATAGTTAATAAGACACATAAATATTTCGAAAAAAAATGAAAAAATCTAACAAACCACTAACAATAAAATTAAGAAACAAAGGTGAATACAATGTATATTTAATTTTTAAACTTGGCACGTGTAAATTAATAAAATAAGGAAACAAAAAATAGTGAAGGTCAATACAATGCATATGAATTTTTTGAACTATGTGATATGGTGGGACATTTATTTTTTTATTTTTTTTTCCTTCCTACCTGGGTTATAATCTTATGCTTTGACAAGTTTGATTAGCTCGCACCCTAATAATATAGTAAACTAATAAATATATATATATATATATATATATATATATATATATATATATATATATAATAATTAAGATTTTGGTAATTAGTAAATTGTAATTTTGTATGAAAAACATGACTAGTATAAACCAAAAACATTATAAAAAGAAGTTAGAGAATGGGAAAATTATTTTATCATGAAACTCATTTTTAAATGAATGTGGTAATAGTAATGAATCTATTGTTAAAAAATAGTGACTTGTTATATTATTGAGGATTTGGTAATTGTAGAATATGATGAAATAACTTTACAACTTGGTAACTTCAATCCATAAATTGGTAGATTTACAATATTCTACAATATCCTTCATAGGAACCCATCTCCAGGGTACTATATTTTGTTAAATTATTGAGGATTTGGTCATTGTAGACCATGAAAATTTCTCAAAATGAAAACTTCAATCCATAAATTAGTATATTTACAATTACTAATTTACAATATTATTTGTATAACCCCTACTTTAGAGTATGAGGGAGAGAAATCTACCCACAAAATAGGTGGGAAGATCATCTGGTGAGTCTCCAACATTTAGGAAGTAGTGGTAGAAGTAGCTAATACTATCACTTGACCATATATATATATAATGACGAATAATTAAGATCTTAATAATTAAAAAAAACATCATTACTATAGATCAAAAATATTATAAAAATATTGGAGAGAATGAGAAATATATTTTATCATGCACTCCATTTTTAGATGAATGCGGTAATGACAATGCAACTATGGTTAAAAAATGTTTTAAAAAGTGTGATTTAAATTGTTAAATTAATGAGGATTTGGTCATTGTAGATTCTGATGAAATACTTTATGGGAAACTTCAATCCATAAATTGGTAGGTTTACAAAATTGTTTATACAAATCTATCTGAAAGGTACTAAATTTTGTTAGACAATTGGGAATACTGAATTTTATTAAATAATTGAAGATTTAGTCATTGTAAACTGAGATGAAATGAGAATTCTCAAGTTCAAAACTTCAATCAATAAATTGGTAGATTTGCAATATCCTTCATATGACCCCATCTTGAGGGCACGAGGGGAGGGGAAGAAATGGACCCAAGGGAAGATCAATATGGGGCTCTCCAACTTTCAACAAGTTTGTAAAGAATAACAATTGAAAGTTTGACGATTTACTCATTCAATGAACGGGGTAAAATTTGTAATTAGTTATTCAATATTTCAATAAATCAGCGTGGACAATATGTAATTAACAACACTTTTCAGTAAATAGTTTACTAATTTAGACGATCAACTCTCCTTCAAGTGGGAACATTATTCTAATCCATGTTGTGGCTGGTCATTGAGATTATAATTTTGAATTATTATTGAGATTATAATTTTGAATTATTATTTAATACACTAGGTAAGACCATCAATACCATATGTAAGTATCTCTACTCGGCTTGTGGCACTGTTGGGTGCCTCTCCATGCATATAGTTTAGCAACTTGCCGTTGATTCTCTTAAATGCCAAGTACATAGTAAACGGAGACGGGCTGCGTATTACATATATATTTGATTTTATATATTTGGACAAAGAGAGAATGAATTCTATATATTTAGACAAATAGCCACGAGTTTAGATGAGCAGCCAAATGGTTCTAAATAATGGTAGCAGTGGTATTAGTAAGTAACATGTTTAAGAGTTGCCATTTAACCGCTCAGCCCTGTGCACACGATTTGAGGTATACAATTTGAGAAAGTGTTTGTATTTATATAGATTAGATTTGTGTTAGTTTTTGGTAACGATAGAGATAAAATAGATTTATTTTGGTTTTTCTATATATACATAATTTTACTTTAAAATATTTTATTTATAATTTAATTTTTCCACATTAAAATACTAATGCAGCTCTATCCTATTTGAAAGTAGAAAATATATATATATATGTTATTACTATTTTTAAAATAATATAAATGAATTCTATATTAAGAATAAATTAAACATTTCTCTTGTCATAAAAAGTAAAAATAAAATAAAATTTAAATTATTTTATTTTTCTTTCTATAAAGTTGACATAAAAGTATATTATTTGTTATTAATATAATTTTGTTTTAAATATTATATGTCAATCCAACATGGAATAAATTACACATCATATATATATTTTTAATTGTCAATTATTTTATCTCTATATAAAAAGTTGATGTAATGCTAGTATTTTATTTATTATTTACATTGATTTTTTTAGTATTACTAATTTTTAATCTGTTAATATAAGTATTATTTTGTTATTTTTAAATGTAATTTTACCTAAAAACATCTCTCATACATGACTATACAACACCTCTCTCCTCAATCAAACATTTCTTAATAATTTGCCCACAATGCACACTCTTATATATGTGAGAGGGTTCAAATCTCTTGAGGTGCAAACCTCTTTTTTGAGTGAAAAACATTGAGTGAAAAACTTGAGGAAAATTTTTCACCTCGAGAGATTTGATCCTCTGGACGCTTAGAGTTAATATGGATCTAGGCTCGTTTAAGTTGTGTGTGGCCAAAGAAAATCTATTGAGTATATGATTAATTTTATCAATAATATGTAAATCCATCTAATATTAATATAACCATTTTAAATATGTTAAATATGTTTGATATTTATCTGGTCATTTCAATCTTAAATTTTCTTAGTTACCTCATTTTGTTTAGATGATAAATATTGTAAAATAACTTTACTGATGAAAAATGATGAAATAAAAGTTTTGAATGAGAAAGTGACAATGTAATGGTGTTGAATGATAGAAAATGTGAATAATACTAATGTATTCAATTACAAATAGTTTTCACTGTAATCAATCTCAAACTATTTTCTTCTACTATTATTATTGTCACATGTCTTATTTTTTTCATCTTTTCATATCGATTATATGAAAAGGATAGTTGAAATCGTAAACCAATTAAATATTTAGCTTCGGTTGTTGTAGTAAACATCATACCTTATCTCTATTTCTCTCCAATAATAATATGTTTAATTACTATAACAAAAAAATTAATGTACATTGTCAAAAAAAATTGTGATTACATTGAAATCAATGCAAACTATTAATCCAATGACCTTAGAATTAATGTACCATCATTCATCCAATTACATCAAATCAAGAATCAACATATACACTTAAATGAATGCATAAAATGCAAGAAATCAACTAATATTAGAAAACATCTACACTGAAATCATTTCTTCTAATGCAAGTTATCAAATAGGATTAGAAATCAACATCTACACTCAAAAAAATGAATGTGCACACATTATAGTATTTTGATAGCCTCTTAGACAAAGCTAAATCTAGTCTTCTTTATTTTTTTTATATTGAGTCATGTTAGTATAAAGTTTCTTAATCTTCTTAAACTACACATCTATTTGTTTCAAATAGGTTAAATATGTAACAATAATGGCAACAAGCAATTAACTAAGCTTATTCTTAAACTATTTTCCAAATCAATTTAAAAAATTAACTTATAGTCTCGATAACAATATTGAACTTTTTTGCCAAATCAATTAAAAAAAAAAGCTCACACTTTGAGCAGCAGCCTAAAGCGTTGGACAAGGGGGCTTCTGGTATATATTTCCTTAAAGGAAAACATTGTCAATATCTTCTTTGATATATAAAATTTCATTTTGAACCTTACCATTCCCGCGCACGGAGAATGGTGATCACCAATTGTATTCTACCATGCAGTGGTACACTATGGGCTCACCAATTCAACAGATATATGAATGGTTAAGGCATACACGTTTTTTACTTCACGAAGTCATGTTTCTCCTCGCTTTTGATTTCTCGACCTACTCGCAATAGGCTCATCTTGAAGCTTGTAACTTGCGCTCCCTCTGACCACCTGACCCCTGACCTTCAACTCAGTCAATTCGACATATCACCCATGTTAGCACTCTACTGGTTCTCCGAAGGCTGAGAAGGAGACCAACAAAGGTAACCACAAACCAATTTGACCTAATAGCTAGCCCTACTAGGCTGAGAGGGCTTTCTCAATGAGATCACAACCAAATTGACTGGATTATGGAGATTTTAGGCTAGATATGCATATTAGGGTTTGGTTGATTTGGATTTTTGTGCTGGATGAAAATGGACCTTTAGAGCTAGGCTTCAAAACTCTGGTAGGGTTATGAGAGAAAAAATTGAAGGGGAATAAAAGGCCAAGGTAAGAAAATCTTGGATTACCCTTTAGGCTTTATGGTTATGGTGTAAGATGAAAAGAGAGATTAGGAACAACCATATAAGTATGAATTCATTCCTTAAGAAGAAAATAAACACAACAACATCATCTTATCAAAACAGGGCATGTATTCCTCATGAATCTTACTTAAAAACTTTAAAGACAATGAGTGAAAGTAGTAGATATGTAATGAAAAGAGAAAGAATTCAATGGAGTGACTTACAAAAGAGAAATATAGCCATAAAATCTCACCACATGAATCCCTAAATTTAAGCTGCAACTTTTCTCTGTATTCACTGTATTACATGATCAAAATGAAATAAACTAGTTCAATGTCCAATGTTCCAACCCTTCGAAATGATTACAAAAGTGCTCATATAGCTACTGAGGTCGAAATCCTCCCTTGGAAGTCAAATTTTCTAGCAAAAAAGTCAAATTCATGCACCTATCTGAAGTCAAATATACACTAGGGAGGTTGCATAACAAATTCCTCCTTTATCTAACCACTAAGAGACATATCCTCAAAGCACTAAATGAAGGAAAAGACACCTATTTACCTCCATATTTACCATTTACATTTACAATTTGACTTTTAAATTCATTCACATTCACCTTTTCACTTTTACAAAATTCAAACTAGGAATTTCCAAAAATTACGTAGTGAAATTTGTAATTAGAAACTAGGATATTTGAAGATGCACAATGCCAACTTGGAGGCCACTTTTGAGAACATTTCTAAAGTCAAAATGGAAATCTGAGAGAACGGTAAACTAGACTTACCTATCTAGTTTCTAGAACACTTTTGAATTTTTGAAAATGACCCATGGGAAGGCCTTCAAAAACACATTCTCCCAAGGTGTATCTGGATGTGCAGCGCATGTAAAAAACAGAGGTAGAATGTTGATTTTTGACATCTTTTCTGCATTTTTATCAAAATAAAATCCCTTTCTAAAAAAGATGAGGAAATGAATTTTGAGAGGAGGGCATAATCTTTCCAAAAATGTAAACCACCTATCATTTGGAGCCCTGAGGAAAAAGTGCAGCGCCAAGGTGTTGCCCATGTGGACCTACTCAAAAACTACACAAGTCTGCACCAAGATACAAAAATTGCTCCAAATATTCTAAAAATTGGTCCAGCGATGCCTGATGAGGTATTTTATGCAACCATGGATGCATCAGCAAGAAAATCCAACTTACCCTTCTCCTTTTGGTTGATTAGGGTTTCTTTGAGTTTTTCCCTCAATTGTTTGACTTTGACCTTGGAGATCAAATTCCTGGTGTAGTAATGAGTGGCCATGTGCCTTTGCAGCTTGTTATCTCTATTAGCCCTCTAAAGGAGTTGTTGACATATGACCTCCCTTGTTATAGGTCTTCTTCTCTTCCTCCATAGATTCTTTGTGAGGGGAAAACCCTAGTCGTGCAAAACAGGGGATGGTGGGAAAGGAGTAGGATGGAGGGTTTAGGAGAGGGAAAATGGGATGGGAAAAATTTGGGAGGTAGGGAAGGGTGTTAGGGAGGTATGGGAGGTGGAAATGGAGGTAGGGAAGGTAGGAGTAGACCTAGGGAATTTAATTACAGATCTAGGTCTAGGAGGCTGCCAAAAATGCAGCATAGGGTAGTGATGATGGTGTAGGTACTAGGGTTTCAATGTATAAGCTTAGGGATGGTGTGTGATAGATTGTAAGGGGTTTAGGGAGTGTAGTGGAGTGTGGGGAAAATAAATATTTACGAAATGACTAAGGGGAGGGGGTGGTAAAGAGTAAAACACAGCCCTAGCTAGGAAAATTACCCAAATTGGAATAATAGGGCTAGTGTTTGTATGGAGATAATGAAAAATGATGGGAAATGGTTTGTGAAGTATGGGAATGATGTATAACTAGCAAAAATAGGTGTAGGGACAGTGATACTTGGTTTTAAAGAATCAATTTATCTTTTGGAGACCAACACCATGAAATTCCTATAAAACCTAGGGAACTAAGCTTGTTATCATTTCTTGGTTTGCAAAGGAAGGGAGGGCATAAAAATGGATATACTTTTTGTAATTATTGGAAGATGAGAAACTTTGATTGGAAGCTGAAAATTTGAATTTGGTGATTTTTGGGCAAGTTAGGGCAACTCTACCTGTGAGAATTATAGTTCGCAGATGCGCAGCACATTTCACAAATGCTCATCGCCCCCTCTAGATGCGCAGCGTAGTTCACAGATGCACAGCGCCTCCCAATTTTTGCCACTTTGAGCTGAAAAATGTGTTTTTTTCTCAACAAATGAAAGGCACGATGAGTGCAAATGAAATGCATTTGTGACTTTTTTTTCTCCCTTTTATAAGCATGGAATAGATTCCTTTGAGTGATAATGGGCCGTACAAGACTTTTTGGAGCATGCTTTTCATTCTCTTTTTGACTTCACAACCTTGGAAATTTTGTAATATGAACTTTTTGTATCTTCCTTGAAACATTGAACTGCAGCTTTTTAAGAACCTGAAGTGTTTATTATATATAGAAACATAAATTACATTTAGAAATCAAAATTCATTGAAGAAACTTGTTTTATTACCACTCTTCCAAATTTCCAGATTTTATGCATGAAATGGCAGTTTAGTGACCTTGAAACCCTAATGACCAGTTTAGTGACCTTGAAACCCTAATGACCTAAGGGAGACTCTGAAATGAATGAGTTCATGGTGGAGATGACTGAAATGATCTATAACTCACTTCATATGACATTTTTCTTTTTCTTTTGTATAATATTATGAATATTTTAGAATATTTGGTGTAGGTTAAATCCCTACCATCCACTTA